>CM077563.1:26545561-27795561 GCA_039657345.1 Stephania japonica | reverse complement strand
AGTTGGAAGTGGCACTGGTAATGGTAGTGGTGATGATGATGAACTTGATTGTGATTATAGTGACTGTGAATGGAAGTATGCACCATAGATGTGGTATCACGTTGGGAGACGTGCGATGTGTTCACTGATGATGTTATGGGGAACGGTTCTTTCCGAGTGACAACATTACTAAAGTCTTTAAAAACAAGTGTAGATGGTACTTCTTGCAAGAAAAACCGTGCATCATAAGTAGTCTGTATGAGAAGTCCAAAAAATCCTAAGAATAATATTTCTCGGTACTAAAGGTGTGATAGTTAATAAAGAGTATCGATACCGTATGACCGACATCATTCCTATAGTCTCGGTACTATGTAACCAAGACAAGTACATACCAATGGCACCACAATTATTGGTTACAAATAACTGAGGCTAGAATTTGATTGGCGTATGGGTTCTTCAACCGAGACACTACAACATGTCTCAGTCCTGTGTGACCGATAAGTTGCGTTTGTGGTTCACCTTCGGAAATGGGAAAAAAACACAAAAAACCATGAAAACTAACCTTATCATGTGTGACGTCCGCTTCCCACTCGTTTTCTTCAGCCATCAGACCCTAAAAATGATTAAAACTCGTCGAATCTAACAAACCCTAAAATACAAAACCAACACCATTGTCACCTCAAAAACCACTGAACTTAGATGATTAAACCACACAAAAAAGTGGAATCAGAGACTTACAGGGTTGATGTGCACTCTTTGATCGACAAACGCGATGTCCGGCCGGTGACGGATTGACTTCACTTGGTAGGAAAATCGGGTGCTTGAGAGTGGGGTGCGCAGAAAATGTGTACGAAATGTGCATGTGAATCGGTTGGGTTGGGTTAAATATGACATTTCCCTATAAAATCAAATTTTAATTTGAAAACACTGGGTGCCTTGATCATAAGGCGGGGTGCACATAGCATGACTCTTTTTAAAATCATGCCGGGAAGATTTATTTCCTTATTAATGAAATCTTGATTCATTGCAACTTAAATATGTGGAATTCTTCGATTGTTTTAGCGTTTCTTTCCTTTTATTCCTACAATAAAGGAGAAATAGTAACAAAACTACTACAACAGTTCTCAACTTAGTTTCAATTCATGTTAAATTGTAAATATTTTGCTAATTTTGAGTTACTTTGGGGACTAAACATGGTAGTCTTTGAAAGTGAAATTAACATTTGTTCCACAGTGTGTTGTACCATGAAACAGTGATCGCTCATTGCGATATTCTCTTTCCCATTATATGGAAAAAATGGAACATAGTATAATTATCTTTATAAATTGGTTTGGTCTGATGTATTTCTCTATTGCCAAAGATAAGATGATACTCATATTTATGCTCTATGGAAAGTTGGAAAGATTTTCTTAAAGTGTTCAACCATTATTTTTATCCTTTTTTTTTTTCTCGCTTAGAATTGTAGTAAAGATAGTGTACTCATGTTGGGCCAATGCAAATTAGAACGCCCAAGTTCTTTTTAACATTTAAAAGTTGATTTTTCAATTTTCCAAAATAATAGAAGCTTTAAGTTATATTATTGTCAAATTTGTCAATAAGTTACCTTATCTATGCTTGCATTAATGACTCCATTCGTGCGTTCCAACCTCTAGCCACTGTTTTTTTATTCACACTAATAATTATGGGCCATCTAATCTCCATAATGTGATTGGCACTTGGTGGGTTCTCTCTTGTCGACTATCTTTAGACATACTTAGAATCATGGATATGTTGGTTTTGATGACCAATAAAAGTTAGGAAAAATAATTGAGAAATTATGCAAGGAGAGAAATCATTAATGGAGTCTCAAAAATCTTTGTTTTGGACTCAAAAAAAAAAAAAAAACAGCTGCACATACAACTGAAATAATAAATTTCGATTACTCTTATTTGTCCCTAAAACTATTGTACATATTAATAGCACAAAAGTAGTGCTGAAATAAAGAAAGTCCTAACAAACTAAAACTTCTAATTCTAATCTACACAATAGAAAATTAGTAACGTCCTATAGTTAGGATGACTAAAAAATCCTGCGCACATAAATAGAAACTCCTAAAACCTAGGAGTAGAAGTAAGAATGCGCACACAATTAAATAAGGAAAATAGAAACAATTGGGTTGAGACCTAAAGCACTAATTTTAAAGACTCCTCCTTGCTTTAGGATCTTCAAACTTTAATCTTCTGAATTAGGAGCTCGAACTTGTTGACCTAAAATGATATCAGGAGGACGACGCAACCAATCTAAATATACCATTGATCCTTCCACATTGATATGAGGAGAATGTACGCCATCTTGATCATTACAATCTAAGCCAATGAATCTTGAATTTTAGGAAAGCCGTCGATTCTTATATCTCCTCCTTTAATTGAACCACAAATCTTTTGTTTAGAAGGAACATCCAATGAGTTGATTTTTCCAACTCCATTAACACTTGTTGTAAGAACATCGGATGCGAAAGAACCGGTAACATCATGAACTTGAGAATTTCCTTTGTTGAAATTAAGCTTCCTTGTTTTCTGTGGAGTATCAACAAAGTAACTCACATTCTGAAACATCTTCAGCTGAAGCTTAAATAATAATGACATTCTTCCATGCAATGATGACCTTCTTTAAGGTCTTGCAACATCTTTCTTTTTCGTATTCTAAAATTTTGGAAGGTAGCAAGAATCAAGTTTCTTGCCCCTAACTTCTGCAGCATTGACTTCATTGTTGTTGTTTTTCTGCTCACTTCTATTGGATTGAATGAGAAGTTTTTACCTCTCATTTTAACCCTCAAAATTTCATGACCAGCAACATAAAAAATAGAACAATGCAAATCTTTAAAGGATGCTTTATATCCTTTTTCAATCAAGCAACCCTCATTAAGTAAATTCTGTTCAATGTCGGGTATGTAGAGAACATTCGAAATTAATTTTGTACCCGAACTTGTTATGATTGCAACGGTGCCTTTTCCTTTTGCTAGGATGTAACCACTGTCTCCAATCCTAACTTTCTTAACTTCAAGTGGCTTCAAATCTCTGAATAAGGTTTTATCACGACACATGTGGTTTGTGCAACCACTATCAACCAACCAACTTTTGCAAGAATCTTTAGTTAAATCAAAACTTGCAACAAAAATTCGATCCTCATCATATAAGTCAACAACTTTGGTCTCAACTTCATTATTTTGAGATTCACTTTTGTAAACAACAGCTTCATGTCCAAGCTTAACACACTTGGTGTACTTTGCTTCTGATCTCTGCCAACACTTGAATGGTGGATGACCTTTTTTCCCACAATGATGACATGGTGGAGTTTCTCCTTGAGTTTCTACCCATGCTTTGGACTTCATTGCTTGCATTGTTTCTCCCTTTTTGTAAGGTTTCTTGTGATCTAGATGCATGCCTTGTAGAGCACCTTCAACAACATGATCTTCCCTCATACGTGATCTTGGAAAGTTCTTTCATGTTCTCTAAGGTGGTGATGGATGCTTCATATTTTTCTGGCACAGTGACGAGAGTCTTACTCTGTGGCAAGTAGCCGCACCTTGTTGACAACAACTAGTAATATATTAGAGTACTCTTTAACAATATCAGATTCTTTTTTTCCAATTGAAATTCTCTAATTAGATTGAGAACTTGCATACAATCCTTTTGTCTCCTTCATACTTTTTCTTCAAGTAAATCCCAAATCTCTTTCGCGGATTTTAGAGACATAATTCTTGTGAATAGGGTTATTGAGACGGTAGCAAACAAGTAAGCTTTTGCCTTAGACTTCTTGGTTTTTCTTTTTTTGTGACTTTTGATTTGAGTCATTGTAGAATTGTGTGGCACCGGAGGGATTTCATAATCTTCTTCTACTGCTTCCAACAAATCCAAAACATCCAAGTAAGGCTCCATCTTCACCGCCCAAAGTTTGTAGTTTTCTCCATCAAAGATTGGAGGAGCAATCTTGTCGAAACTTTTTTCACAATCCATTCCACAAATCCCTTAAGAAGTAAACTCTGATACCAATTGTTGGTTTTGATGACCAATAAAAGTTAGGAAGAACAATTGAAAAATTATGCAAGGAGTGAAATCATTAATGGAGTTTCAAAAATAAAACAGCCGCACATACAACTAAAATAATAAATTTTGATTTCGCTTATATGTCCACAAAACTATCGTACATATTAATAGCAAAAGCACTAATTTTTACAGGGTCATCCTCATAGGAAAACCACAAAGTCGATTCCATTTGTTTAGTTTTCAGCTAATTGATGCCAAATCCAATTTCGGATTGCGATACGAGCAACGACTAAAATCACAAAATTAAGAGAAAGGTTTCAAGACCATTAGCAGTCATGCAAAAGCTTGCAACACGGGCATGTTCCATGACTCACTCTGAGTCTGCAGTAAGAGTTGGAAGGGGCTGCACACGGTCCAAGGAGCCTAAAGCTTGGTGATGCTGGGATTTATGGAAAACTAGGTGGATGGAGGATGTTAGAGGCAACTTTAGCATATAGGCAACTACAACAACTTTGTCCTGGACTTTGAAATGCCCTAAGAAACGGGAGAGAGGTTCTCATTCATGAGGTAAGCCAAAAAGTGTTGTTGATAGGCTTGTAGCTTAAGATAAACCAAGTCACCCATTGAAAATTCCACATCTCAGAGTTGGTTGTCAATTGTAGCCTTCATCTTAGCTACACTAGTCATATGAAACTTAAGCTCCACAAGAATGACATTGTGGAGTTTCAACTGTTCTTCTAAATCAGGCACAACTGTAATATATGAGGCAAAGCACACAATTGGAGGTGGGTCATACATCGATTTGAAAGGGGTCATCTGAGTGGTCACATGGGAAATGTTATACCAAAACTCAGCCTAAGACATCCAAATACTCAACTGTTTTAGTTTATCTACAACAAAGCACCTCAAATAGGTTTCCAATAATCTGTTATCAACCTCCGACTGGCCATTCGATTGTGAGTGGTATGTGTGCTACATTGCAACCTTGTACCCTGGAGTTTGAAAAGCTTAGACCATAACATGTTCGAGAAAAACTTGTTTCAATCCAAGACAATAGACCTAGGAGACCCATGAAGCCGAACTAGTCCCTAATAATAAATGTTGTTGTAGACTTTGTGATAAAAAAAGATGAGCAAGTGGGGGATGAAATGACCATACTTTGTCAATCTGATAACCACCATTCGGATCATCGAAAATTCATTCGACTTGGGCTAACCTTCTATGAAATCCATTGCTACATCTTACCACACTACATTAGGAATCGATAGAGGTTGGAGTGGTCTGGCAGAGTAGTAAAACAACAACAACAACAACAACAACAACAACAACAACATAGTCTGGCAGAGGAAAAAGGATTGATTATTTTGTTGTAGGCAAGTTGAGCACTCCGATGTCTTGTTGCATTCCCAACCAATAGAGCTCCCTCTAAATTCTCTTAAAGGTGTAAAGGAAACCCAAAATCCCACCATGAGCTCCATCATGATATTTGAAAAGAACTTGCTGCACTTGTGGATAGCCCTTATGTACCACCAACTTTGACTTATACAACAACAAGCCATGATGAAGAGAGAAATCCAAAAACCTAGATAAAGTATCAACATCTTTGTTGGTGATTCCACGTTTGAAATGGATCTCAAGATCATAGTTTATAAACTTTGCAACCCACTTCTGGTATTCAGGTTGGACCACCCATTGTTCAAAGAAATTTTTGACTGGTGATCTGTGTTGATAAGAAAATGACGTCCCAACAAGTAATGTCCAATTTTACATCACTAAGATCATTGCCATCAATTGATTCAATTCTTGCCCATAAACGGACTTCAACTTGTTGCAAGGAGATAGGAGTTGGCTGAAATACACAATGGGTCGACCATGTTTGCACAAGGACAACTCCTAAGCCCATTCTTGAAGCATTTGTTTCAAGCACAAACAATTGAGAAAAATTAGTTAAAGCCAGGACCAAAACACTCGCCATAGCAGACTTAAAAGCCTGCAAAGTATTCTCAGCTCTGACATCCCACCCAAAAGCATATTTATGTAGTTGCTAATTGAGTGGCCACACAATGAACTCCTAATTAATCACAAAACAATGGTAATAACCAGTGGTCCCAAAAACCCACACAACTGCTTGATATTTGTTCGAGAATCGCCAGCCCTACATTACCTCAATTTTGGAGGGATCAACATTAACACACTTGGCTAAGATCTAGTGGCCCAAATTTTCAATGGAACACTGCCCAATTGTGCACTTCTTAGCATTCACATAAAGTTTATTAGCCTGCATTACCCGATTCATGAGGACCTAGAATGTTGTCGGGGCATTCAAAAGTTTGAATGGCATCACAATGAATTCGTAGCGCTCTTCATGACTACAAAATGTCATTTTCGGAATGTCAAAAGCCTTCACTTGAATCTGGTGGTAGCTTGATTTTAGGTCTTGTTTCGAAAAAATGATAGCCCCATGCTACCCATCCCGCAACTTATAAAATACCATAATCGAAAAATGATCAAGCACAATCACCTTGTTGATCGCTCTGTAGTTGATGCAAAACCTCTAGTTTCTATCATTGTTCTTGACCAAGAGGACCAGAATAGGAAATGGGCTTGTGGATGGTTGTATCACCCTTGCTAGGACTAGGAACATGTCCGTAACTAGCTCCTCAATTTTAGACTTTTGGAAATAGGGATATTATATGGTTGAACATTTATCGGACCAACCCCAGGTTGCAGAGTTATAGCATGATCAATTTCACGCTCAGAGGGAAGCTTATTGGTAGGGGAAAAAACATCGGGAAATTCAAAAGAAAGTTTCTCAAGCCAAGGAAGAAATGCATTAGGAGGCTCGGTCAAGTTTTTGCCGAATTTTAGGGAACACAACTTCAATAACATACCTTGTCCATTGTGCCACAATTCCTTTGACAACGCCTTCTAAGAGGTACAAACCATTTACTCAATCTGGGATCTCCTTGTAAGAGATACCATTGCCTTCGGAAGTTGAATTTCATAGTCCCGTTAGCCTCCATGCTACCCAGTAGACGCATATATTACATTATCAAAATAACATCAGTGCTCCCCAATTGCTGTAATCTTGGACAACAACTAAGTCATGAAGCTAAATCGACAATCCCTTACAAATTTCGCATCCATGTACGGCTATTTCTTTGCCCAATATAACGCCATAGTGAATCGCTCAACCAATGGAAGTTGCAACTCGTCCACCAAATCTTGTGAAATGAAGTTGTGGGTAATCGATCAAAGCCGAAACCTCCTTTGGACTTAAGCTAATGGATTTGAAGATTCCGTGTTCATGGACAACTTGATGGTGTCGAACCCCTTGCCTTTAGCTTTTGAAAATAAGCCCCTACCATCGTTGTCTAAGTAAGTCGATTCCATTGGGTCATCTTCATCAATAGCATCAACTGAAAAACTTTCTCACACACGTGGTTAAGACTATACTTCTTGTCGCATAAAAAGAAGATTCCTTTTGTGCAACATGCGTGTAACTATTTCTTTAAGTTGAACTGACGTCAAAGTGGCTTCCTAAGGTTAGGGCTAGTGAGTGGGTTATTTGTAATTGGGTTATCCTTACGGACCCCAATATGTTCGACTTTATGTGTAATGCCTCTAGGTTCAATAGTTTAGAATGGGTTGTCTTCAAGCAAAGAGTTTAGACGCATCGTCTTTAGATCTAGACCTAGTTGAAGAAACTTGACTTGCCCCATTGAACGAGAGTTTGTCTTCAACTAGTTGAAGAAACTTGACTTGCCCCATTGAACTAATTGTCTCCAACTGGTTATATAAGGTGCCCCTCTGTGTGGATGGAGAGTTTCAAGCCTTCAAGGAACGTAATCTTCAAAATGTCCTCCAACACCCTTATTATTGGCGTCAACTGGGCTTCATACTCATGGTGGTAGTCCGATACAGTTCCGGTCTGGTTGATGCCGGTAACGCGTTATTTCAAGACACCAAACTTAGTAACATTGAATAATTTCAAGAGTCCAGACTTTAAATCCGACCAACTCCCAAATGGTGGCCCAGAATCCGACCATCGAATCCTGGCAAGTGCCTCATTGTCAAAGTAAACAAATGTCGCCATGATGCATTCAATGTCTGAGAGCTTGTTGACCTCGAATTCCCCCTTGAAGACAAGGAGTTGAAGTTTTTAACCACTATGCTAGGCATTGGAGGAAAGGGAGTTGCCCAAAGAGCGATGTTTTCAAGGCGACCTTTGGCAGTTTCCACTGCCTAGCCCTTAATATGGCAGGCAATGGGTCTAAAAATAATTATATTAAAATTTTTTTTATTAAAAATATTATTTATTTATTTATTTTGTTGAAATATTATTGTTTTATTGAAAAGTGTGGAGTTGAAAATATGGTGGTGAGAATGTGTAGGTGAGGAAGTATGTCCCTTACTGTTGAGGGGTCTCTAAATAAATTAAATTATTTCTTAGGGAGGTCTAACTAAATATTTTTTCGCTCGCTTAGGCCCTGTCTCAACTAGGCGGGGCTAAACTGCCTAACGCCGCCTCGCCGCATTGAAAACATTGCCAAAGAGGTGATACAAGAGAAATATAAGGGACAATAACAAGTCAGAGTAGGGCTTACGTTACCATCGCCAAATGGAATACCTAACTTTCGATCCCTAGTTGCTCGAATTTGAGGTCCACCGATCTAAGTTGTTGAATTGCATTACTCCATTGATCGCAAACGTATTCCCCTAATTGATTGTAACTCCATTGCCTATGGACAATTCTTATATAGACCATTAAGTCTCGCCTAAAGATTGAAGCACTTGAGCCACACTCGTCACTAACCCTTTCATCGTCTTCTCTTCTCCATGCTAAGTAAGCAATTTAGATCTTCACATTCGATACATCTCAACCTGTTGCTCTGGTCCTCCCATGGATCTCATATCTTGTTCTAATACCAATATGATAAAAGCAACAACTAAAATCACGAAATTAAGAGGACAATTGACATAAAAAAGGGGGGAGGTTATATTGATTGATAACCCGTAAATTTTACAAAATGGTTAGACAGTTCGAGCTGTCTAAAACACTTCCAGAAACAACTCCCTACAACAAGAATGATCCTTTCTCTTCTCTTTCTCTTATTTATATTTCCATTCAGTAACTAACTACAAGTACCCACATGGCTTCTCCAATTCACTCTGCAACAACCTCTGAATTTGCAACGTGTCCCCTCATGCTTCTCATGTGACCTTGAGTACTTTAAGTAGCGGGTCTATTAGATTGAAATTCAAACATTCAATGGTACATTTTAGATTGACAATGCTCATGAAAATTTTCATTCAGTTTTTTGGAGTTGTCAAGGATGGGCTTATCCACCAAATTACATGTGTTGTCTCTTTGAAACAAAATGGAGTAGCCGAAGAGAATAGGCATTTTCTAGAAGTGATATTTTTCCATTTTGTTTTGCCATGAGCATTTTTAGGGTGAAAGTGATGCCACCATCACAATCTCTTGTCCCAAAAGTTTTTGCCATTTCATGTCTTAAAATTTCAAGCACCATTTATGCTCTAATCCAAGAATATTCTCCTAACTCATTCATTTCTACCCTTCCTTTGTTAGTTTTCAGCCGCTTTACATTTTTTCATATCTGCCAAGTAAAGAAAAATGAGCTCATCATAAGGCCATGGAATATCTGTGCCATAGATATTGTCTTAGAGTCATCATGGATATTTGTGTTGTTGACTGAAACATAATTATGTCATTCCTTGGATGTGTTTATTTTTTTAATAACATTCTATTCTACCCTAAATTCATATTTAGGATTGACAAAAAAAAAAAAATAAAAAAATAAATAAATAAATAAATAAAATCATATGTAGGATGAGAATCACACTACACATGAGTTTTTTCTTGTTTGATTCTATTGTGAGCAAAGAATTAGGTAGTAATAAATTATACCTGTTGAGTTGAAATTTAGGATGTGACATGATAAGCTTAGAGGATATTTGGGAAGTTAAAAAAAATCCATATCTTATTTTTTCTTTAGCAGCAACGACTAAGAGAATAGGGTCAATATTGTTATAAACAATGTAGAAAATATGATATTTCAAATTGAAGATAAATACACAATTTTTATTTTAAGTGTATAATACTGATCTTTGACAGTTAATATTTATTATGTTCATTTTCACCTCTAATTTATTTAGCATTATGTTTAAATATTTATATTAAATTTATATTAATAGAATTTGTTTAATTTCACGAATACTTTTTTTTTTGCAAGCACATTAATACTATTTTAATTTCAATTTATTTTACCTAGTGTGCGTAGCACGTGCAATGCACATGCGGAGCACGTTATGAAATCTAGTATATATATAGTGCAAATCCCATAAATATTAATATTTATTTAAAAAAATATTATTACTAACCAATTGCTATTTAAATTTATTTTTCTCTATATTTATTACAAAGTAAATGTTATTTAATATTTTGTTAATGACTCTTTCGGTGTGCTTTTGGTTGGTTTATTTTATTTTTTTTGGTAATTCCTTTTCCATTTAATTGTATTTGTTTGTGTTGTGTTTGTTGTTTTTCCTTGTTAGTGTTCTCCCCTTTTGAGGTTAATTTGTTCATCTATCAAAAGGTTGTAGTCCCCTAACTACTAAAATCATCGTTACCTAAATATATATCATCAAAATAAAGGAGAAATTATGTCCAAAAGTTATGTTGTAAGAGAAATTTGGAACAACTAACTTGGATTTGAGGCTTTGATATTGTAGTAGTAAAAGAGGTTTAGAACCTCAAAGAAAAAGAAAAAGAAAAAAAAGATTAAGAAGCTAAGAAATCTCCTCGGACCAAATCACAAATCAATGTCATTGTTGTAGATCTACTTAGACCTACTCCAAAATGACATTGCTCTTTTCTTATACAATATACAAATCAGTAGTGCAAGATGAGACAATAAATATTGCAAATATAAACTTCAATGTAAACCATAATAGTCAGTAAAAATAAATTCATTCGACAACATTAAATTTATTACTACTCTTTCAAGATAACCAACCTTAGCTAACTAAAGCAATAACCTCGTATCAACTTGCACCTCGAATGATTACAAGCAAGTTAGATCAAGATTGTGAGAAAGCAAAGCCATATTAGGCAATGAACAAATAAATTGCCTACAATGAAGAACCTAGTCTATTATGGCTTCGGATTGCAAGATAAGCCAAAGATTGGTTGGGGCATGCTACCTTGACATTGGCGTGGTCCTTCGTCTGAAATCAGATCTGCACCAAGTAATATGGTGTCTAACTTGTCAAAATTCAAGTGTTTCCTAGACTGCATATTGCAACACGCCCTCCTACTTTAACATTTTAAATAAATCAGGATGGACATAATTCATATTGCTTCAATTAAAAACTCTCAAGGTTATATTCATGAGCCAACTATTTTCTTTTAGAAATAAATATTTGAAACAATCATGAAAGTTATGCTTGTAAATACAACAACAGTTCCAAATTAGTTGGGGTTGTTTTAAAATCTCAAACACTCCAAAGTTATGCTTAGAATGACTACTATAATGTACAACTATGGATATACATGCAGAGAACAAAAACAGTTACAAGGACATGCAAACAAGCTAATGAGTTTTCTTTATCAAGAAAAAACAAGCTATTGAATTTGACAGCTCAATTGATCAATATCACATAGGAAAAAAAAAAAAAAAGACACTCATACCTTTGTTGCTTGGAGGATTGTATTTGCTGGTTGTCGCAATGTTAACACATGTATTTTTTTTTTTGGTTAGTAATGCTTGTAATTTTATGTATGTCAATAGATCTATGAAGTGTTCTAGTGGTGAGATTGAAAGATTAGTTGTAAAGAGTACAATGACACTGAAAATATTGAACTCAAACTATTATACATAGAGAGGCCTCAAAAACAAAACATCTATAGAAGCTTGATAAAATCCTAGTAAAATGAGATGTAGTTTCTATTATCTTTCTGCTGGACCAAAAAACTCTTTAAGTTAATGTATCATAGTACTGCTTATGTAACATCAAAACTGTAGCATCTTTTGTAGAGCTCTATGTAAGGAGTGATCGCATTAAGATTTTCCTTTTTGCGCTTGAATAGTTTAGATATGAGGCCTATAAAGTTGAAATTCATTCAAGTGACTTATTAATTAATTCTTTTTGAAACTCTAATCCTTTTAATGTGGATTTGATGTAAAGGTAATATTTTTCAATTTCCTCTCAACTAATCTTGCAATGAGAAGGTCAAGGAAGAACTGAACAACATGGAAAGCTTAGCCGAAAGCAAGTATACGAGTTGTTGGTCGAGTTTGTGAAGGATTTCAAGAACAAGTTGAAAGATGAAAGCTAGCCTCTTAGTGTGTCGGGTTATAAATGTCAAACGTTGCATCAAACGGCTACAATCAGATTCAAGCTAGGAAGTTTTCCAGTTTGAGACTAAATTGTGTTAATCCTGGTTAGGCGACACGAGAGCTTACAAACATGAAAAATAATATGGAACCTTAACTGCTGAAGAAGGTGCTAGAGCCCTTTTAATGTTGGCCTTCTTGTAAATTCGAAATTGTTGTCCTCTACTTAATTCCTATGCAAAATGCACCAAATTTGATACATAAAACTCCTTCCTATTCAAAAGAATAAGAAGGCCAAATAAAAATAAGATACTGCAACTTGGTAAAATTTCACACACGCACACACGAGATACATAAACATAACACAATCTATCTAGGTAAAATATAATCAAAGTATTACATTTTTCAGTCCTCGTGTCTCAACAAATTACAAGAGGAGCATGGATTAGAGATAACTAGCTGGAAATATGCAAGCCCTAAAGCTAATGGGAGTAAAAAATAAAAGTAAAAATAACAGACTTGATATACTGCTAAGAAAAGAAAGAAAGGAAGATCTATGTATCGAGCACCTTAACAGACCTTGTTGCATTCACTGAAAACACAAGATATTTCTTGTTCGAACCTAGCCTATTATTTATGTATACTCACTAATAAGGTCCTACCTCTAGGGCGGACATAAAAAGAAGTGTCAATAAGACCATAAAAAATCCCACAACTAAGGGTGTTTAATAACTCTTAAAGCATTTGCATCTCATCACACCCTAATTATTTTAGGTGTGCTAACTACTATGGATGATCTGAAGTATGACACTAAACAACTAAAGAACATAAAAGACCACTTTGGAATTTCACATAAAAGATCTCTATAATATACTTGAATGGAAGTCAATCCATTGCCACTACTTCCCATAAGAATTTCCACCAACGTATTCAAGTCGCCTACCTCACAATTTGGACCTTATCAAATCTCTAAAAGCATTTAAAACGACGCAACAACAACAATAATTCCCAATGTTTAGGGCATTTCACACCTAGAATCAACTTAAAACCAAGCATAAAGTTAATTTCACACCAAGAAAACATGTTCACGTCAATGCTTCAATGTATCTTCTTCAAAAGAAAAAAATTAAGAATATAAAATTATTAGATTCTCTCAAGTTTTGAGTCTCGACTTCCTACAGTAATTAATTAGATTGATGTATACCCCAATAAAAACCAAATTCTTACCTTAACTTGTAACATCGGCCCCCTCGAACATGAAATCACAGATTATCAAACCCACCAAGAAAAACACCCGAGATCGAAAGTGCGCTCAAACCCAAAACAATGCAAATCACACACAAAGACTATAAATCTCTAATCAATGCTGTGCGATTCTCAAAATCTTCAAATCAGAGCAGTCAAATAAATGGCGCTTAACAATAGTCAACCAAAGATGTACAAAAAAAAAGAAACTGCAGAGCTAACCTTGCAAAGTTCCTAGGGCTTGCCATGCCTTTTGAGATGGAGATACAACAGAAAGACTGGGAAGAGAGATCGATAGAGGAGATTGTGTCAAGTGCGAGAGAGGAGAGATCGCTAAGTTGAGAGAAATAGAGACAAGTTAAGTTTTGATGAAGAAGAGTTCGAGTTGTTGACTAAAAACGAATCGAAATGGGAACTCTCAAGATAGAATGAATGAATATAGAAAGAGCAATATATATATATATACCCATGCCATGGGCACACTATTTACATCCATTAGATTTTAATCCAACACATTATTCTATGAGTCATAAATGCACAAAACATCTTAAGGGGTTCCCATGACATGGATATATATTTGGGCTCCATTGTAGAATTTCCCTTATATATATATATTACAATCATCCTTTAATTTTTGAAATGTAACGACTCGGGCCTTGTGGAGAAATTGTTTGTCTACTTGATAAAAATGGATTTGCCCCATTCTTAAAATTAAGATTTTTACTTGGACGCTTCATCTTAAAAATTATTTTATTTTGGATTGTTTCTCTTTTATTGTGTTGTTTTGTGATTTACTTTTTTTTGTTTGCTATTTTGATTTTCTTAATTATTTACATATCGTTCTCCTAGCTTTTATGAAAATAATTATATAGTGTGAATTTCTCCCACAGAGGGCAATACCTTTGCATGAAGTCACATGCATACGGAAGGCGAAGACTGCAGGGATCTTCCCTAATGCCATAGAAATTGTTGTTGGGACGAAAAAGGTTCTCTTTCTTTCTTACCAGCTTTTTCACACTTAATTTTTATCTTTAACAATGCATTAGAATAGTCCAACCATTAATTTATTTTCTTAATGGTGATAGAAGGCTTATTAACTCTTTGTTCATTGGCTGTCACAAGTGGTGTATTTTGTTTAAATTTTTCTGTTATTGTTCTTGAACTCTGTGCTCTAATTCTTTGTTTTGTAGTACTTCTTTGCATCTTTTTTATCTCGTGATGAAGCATACCGGTTACTTGTTGATGGATGGTCCCAACATTGTAGTGGTGTTGGTGCAATCATAGATCATCAGGTGCAGCATCTCAATTTATGGTCCTTTCTGCATATTAACTTATTTTGCTGAACAATTATTTATTTTAGGTTTGTGTGTGAATTTTAGAAGAAACAATAGATGGAGTGAATAGAAAATTAGAACTTGAGAGGAATAGGTTAGAATCGAAAGGCTTTAAGTTGAGTGGAACGAACACTGAATACAAGCATGAGTGGCAAAATCAAGGTAAGTAGAAGTTCCTAAAGTGAACCTTATTAGATATCTAGGATCAATCATAGGAAAAGATAGTAACATTGATGGTGGTGTTACACATATAATTCAAGATGGATGGAAGAAGTGGAGTAATGTAACATGTGTGATATGTGATTGAAATATCCCTACGAAGCTAACAGAGGAATGCAGTTTCTTAATGGCTGAAAACATTAATAAACAAATATTGTTTTCTTTTTCCAATGGTAATTCAAAGTATCATAAAGTCAGAAAAGAATGACAGAATGGAATAATTTTTATTCAGCCATTTTGGCGTGTTTAAATAGAAAATTACAGAGTAAATGCTTTACATAAAATTAGCAACTAATTGATCCTAATTAATCCTAATTGATTTACAGAATAAATGCTTTACATAAAATTAGCAACTAATTGATCCTAATTAATCCTAATTGATCCTAATTGATTTACGAGTAAATGCTATTAAAAACCTATTATACAACTAATTACTTCTAATTCTAATTAATTACAAATAAAATAAATATACTAAATAACAATCCTAATAATTATGTTAATATTCTCGACACCCTCCTCAAGTTCGAGAATAGATATCGATCATTCCCACTTGATAGAAACCCTTCGAACTTATCGAAAAAAGTCCCTTAGTAAGAACATCGAGAAGCCGCTCGCTCGATGATGGAACAAACGGTATGCGAGATATCGCCGTTTTCTAGTTTCTCCTTGATGAAATGTCGATCTATTTCGACATGTTTTGTCCGGTCATGCTTTGCACGATTCTCGAGCAATATTGATTGTCGATTTGTTGTCGCAGATAACCTCATCGGTTTATCTCCTTCAACCTTCAAATCCTCTAAGATCTTCCGAAGCCATAACAACTCACATACTCCTTGAGCCATAGCTCGAACTCGGACTCAAGATCGCTTCGAGAAACAACGGTTGTTTCTTGCTCCTCCTAGTAACTAAGTTGCCCCTGCAAAGGAGCAATAGCCGGTGGTAGATCTCCTGTCGTAGAACTTCCGCCCCAATCAGCGTCAGTGAAGATCTCCACTCTTGGGCTCCCATTCTTTGAAAACATAATTCCTTTACCTGGGCTTCCTTTCAAGTAATGAAGAATTCGATGTACAGCCTTGTAGTGTTTTTCTGATGGACAATGCATAAACTGACTAACCAAGCTTACTGCAAACGCAATATCTGGCCTTGTATGCGCCAAATAAATTAGCTTCCCCACCAGCTTCTGATACCGGTTCTTGTCCACAGCCTCAGCACCATCTTCTTTTTCGAGTTTCTGATTCGGATCGACAGAATTGCCACCGGTTTACATCCGAGTAATCCAGGTCTCTTTCAAGAGATCAAGAACATATTTTCTTTGTGAGATAACTATTCCTTTTGAGGATCTAGCCACCTCCATTCCAAGAAAATATTTGAGTCATGTCCTAGATCTTTGACTTCAAACCGGTTGGATAAGAAGTTCTTCAGTGACTCCAACTCTACTATGTCATCTCCTGTCATCACAATGTCATCTACATACACAATTAAAATAGCAATTTTACCATGATTGTGTTTGGAGAACATCGTGTGATCTGAATGAGCTTGAGTGTAACCACATTGTTTCACAGTTCTCGTGAATCTTTCGAACCATGCCCTCGGAGATTGTTTCAATCCATATATGGATTTCTTTAGCTTACATACTCTGCCATCCTTCTTTAGCTCATCAAAGCCTGGTGGAGCTTCCATATACACCTCCTCTTCTAGCTCGCCGTTTAAGAACGCGTTCTTCACATCAAACTGTCTGAGAGGCCAATCCAGATTAGCGGCTAACGAGAGAAGAACACGTACGGTGTTTAGTTTGGCCACAGGAGCGAAGGTTTCCTCGTATTCAAGGCCATATGTCTGAGTGAAGCCTCGTGCTACGAGTCGAGCCTTGTATCTCTTAACCGAGCCATCAGCATGGTATTTTATGGTAAACACCCACTTGCTACCTACACATTTTTTTCCTTCGGGTAAAGAGGTAAGATCCCACGTGTCATTCTTCTTCAGGGCCTTCAACTCCTCAAAGACCGCCTCTCTCCATCTCGGAACCTCTAGAGCTTCATGTATCGACTTAGGTAGTTTATCATCCATAATCCTGGTGGAAAAGGCTTTGAAATCTGGTGAGAGCTTATGATAAGATATGAAATTGGATATTGGATGTTTTGTGGTACATGATCTGACACCTTTGCGTAAGGCTATGGGTTCAAAGAAATCTGTAGAAGGTTCTAAATTTGGAAGAGAAGTAGGAGAGAGAGCAGTCGTACCTTGGACCTCGGTCGAGTCCGATGATTGGCCCACCTCGGGAGCTGGTGGAATATTACTTGGTTGAGTCCTCCTTTTAGAATAAACACGAAGTTCAGTAGGTGGTTCCAAGTTGTTTTCTGCCTGGGTCTCACGAGGTTGTGAATTTATAGGTTGTGAAATCCTAGGATTAGTTACAGAAATAATTGATTCCACTGAACTATTTTCAACCGATTTTGGCAAAGATATTTGTTCCCAAAAACTCGCCTCGAATCATTCTCCCCGAATTGAGTTTTTTTCAAAAAAAGGTTGTTTTTCAAAAAAAGTGACATCCATACTTACGTAATATTTTCCAGATTTAGGATCAAAACATTTATACCCTTTTTGTGTTGGTGAAAAACCAAGAAATATGCATTTATGTGCCCGGGGATCAAGCTTTCCTCTATTATGGCCGTGTATATGAACAAAAGCAATGCAACCAAAAATTTTAGGTTTTAAATCAGTGAACGATCTATTTTCAGGAAACATATTCTTTAGTGCTTGCATAGGAGTGATGTAATTAAGAACTCTTGTAGGCATTCGATTAATCAGATAAGCTGCAGTTAAGAGCGCTTCATTCCAAAAACGATTAGGAACATTCATAGCAAATAATAACGCCCTAGACACCTCTAATAAATGCCTATTTTTCCTCTCTCACCACTCCATTTTGTTGGGAGTATCAACGCAAGAACTGTGATGAATAATTCCTTTTTCTTTCAAAAAATCACCTAAGATTGCATTAAAATATTCTCGGCCATTATCGGTTCTAAGAGCTTGAATATTAGTATGAAACTGAGTATTAATCAAAGAGTGAAATTTTTTGAAAACATTTGCGGCCTCGGATTTTTCCGTTAGAAGATAAATCCATGTGACTCTAGTGTGATCATCAATGAATGTGATGAACCATCTAGAACCTGAGGCAATTTTTACCCTTGAAGGGACCCAAATATCACTATGTACGAGTGAAAAAGGTTTTGATGGCATATACTTCAAAGAAGGATAAACAGATCTATGATGTTTTGCCAACTCACAAACTTCACAACAAAAAGATGAAATGTCTTTATTTTTAAAAAGATTTGGAAACAAATATTTCAAGTAATTAAAACTGGGATGGCCTAACCTATAATGCCACAACATTATGTCATTCTCGCAAGACAAGGTAGTAAAACATCTTGGTTTCTGAACTTGTTCATCTGAAGGATTTTCTGAGACCAAGTGATAGAGTCCATCAACTTCCTTAGCATTGCCAATCATCTTCCCCGAACAAGGGTCCCGAAATTCAAATCCAAAGAAATGTTATTGTAGCAATACATTTGCAATCATGAATAATACGACTAACGAGAGATGAGATTGCAAGAAATCTTTGGAACATGCGGACATTTAGTAATGTAAGAGATGGAGACATAATAATAGAGCCTTTTCCAAAGAACAGAGGTTAGAGAACCATCGGCAATTTTAACTTTCAAATTTCCAGATAAAGGATAATATGAAGAGAATATGGAGGAACTACCAGTCATATGATCGGTTGCCCCCGAATCTATGATCCAAGGGTTTAATTTTGAGCCTACAGTTGTGAAAGTTGTAGGGTAAGTACCTTTTTGAGCTAAAGAAGAAGAGGCAATGTAGGATGATGAGTTAGGACTTTGTTGGATACAATTGAATGAGAACTCATTAGTTGATACAATTGCTCTAGCTGTTCTTTCTTTGAAAAGGCGACGTCTCGAGGCGATTTCGGCTCTTTGGAAGTGTCTTCGGATGAGGCATGAAAACCCTTTGAATCACGAGGATTCCGGTTAGATGGGTTCTCACGGCTTTCCATGCGGCTTCCAACATTTGGCCTTAACTTGCCCCGGCTTGTTGCAATGCTCGCAGATTGGCGGTCTTTATCGTTTGCGTCGGTCGTTGCGGCGTGGTGGCCGACTAGAGAACAGGCGAAGGCTCGGTGGGAGCTAGTGAGTGTCCTCCGAGCATGACGGTCTGCCGCTCTCTCTCTCTCCGACCTCGGCAAAGACTTCTCTAGTACTCGGTAGTGGATCACAACCAAGAATGCGTTCTCTCACTTCATCTAATTCCTTATTAAGGCCGACGAGGAATTCGAAGACACGTTCTTTTTCCACCATTTTCTGAAACAAAGCCCCGTCCTTCCTTCGCACAGCCCCACTCATAATCGCTGAACATATCTACCTCTTGCCACAAGGTTTTTAAGTCAGTATAATATTGAGTGACAGTTTTCTCACCTTGTTTTAGCCTCCATAGCCGAGTTTTTAGCTCAAACCACTGTTCTGCATTCCCGAGATTAGAATAAGTCTCGTTCACAGCAGTCCAAATGTCATGAGCCGTAGGTAGGAAGAGATAGGTTCTTCCTATACTCGAGTCCATAGAATTTATGAGCCAAGACATGATCATCGAATTCTCTGCCTCCCATTTTGCAGAACCTTCATCTTTCTCAGTGGGTCTCGCATTGGTACCTGTAAGATAGTCGAATTTTCCACGGCCTCGAATGAACAGTTTCACCGATTGGGACCACTGTAGGAAATTGTTTCCATTCAGCTTGTGAGAAGTGATGGAAAGGTTTTGGAAAGATTCAATGGTTAAGGGAATTGAGGGTGAGCGAATAGAGCTCATATCATCAGAGGGTTTAGCCATTTAGACTCTGATACCATAAAGTCAGAAAAGAATGACAGAATGGAATAATTTTTATTCAGCCATTTTGGCGTGTTTAAATAGAAAATTACGAGTAAATGCTTTACATAAAATTAGCAACTAATTGATCCTAATTAATCCTAATTGATTTACGTGAGTAAATGCTTTACATAAAATTAGCAACTAATTGATCCTAATTAATCCTAATTGATCCTAATTGATTTACAGAGTAAATGCTATTAAAAACCTATTATACAGCTAATTACTTCTAATTCTAATTAATTACAAATAAAATAAATATACTAAATAACAATCCTAATAATTATGTTAATATTCTCGACATATCAGAATTCCCTTTTATGAATGCTTCACTCTTAGTAAGAGTGAAAACTTTAAAGACGTATTTTGGAAGCCAAAGTTGTGGGTCGTGACCATGTTTAAATTGAAATAAACTTTTTTCTGAATCCTCAATTTATAGTGATGCTGATGCATGTTTTCTATTTTTTGATTTGGTACAACTCTTTTAATGATATTGTTCATTACTTTTGTTGTTTGACCGGAAGGACTCAAAATCGGAACTTAGAAGCCTAGGCAATGAACATGTTGTGGAAAAACTCAAGAATTATGAAGAACAGTCTCAACATTTAAATTCTGTAAACAGGTATTTCTACATTTTCTGTGTTAAATATTTGTCTCTTGTTTAGTTGTCATTAATGGTTTATTCGACAAATTATGTATGATGCGTTTTCATGTCATAAATTAGGTGTGAGGATGCTTATGACTCTGGAGAACGTCAGCAACAATCATGTGGAGAAGATGATATTAGTGTGTCTACTAGGAATTTTGAATTGATAGGAAATGGAGAAGACAACCCAATACCTATAATAGGACTTGACCGTTTTCCTTCTGGCATGCCTTCAAAGTGGAAAAAGGAGGGTGTTGTTGGTCCTACTGGTTCGTTGGATCATGGCTCTATTCTCTAATTTTATTTTATTTTTTGTTGGCTATTTTCTTGCTTGAGTTCAAGATGGTGGTTAAAGCATATAGACCAGTAGGTCTGTTGTTTATTTTCCTCATTTTTTGCTCTTTAATTTGAGAGCCTGTGGCTACTGGTTTCATGCATGTTGCCTAGCTTCTTATACTCTGTTGTCTATTTACCAAACCTTATTTTCTTCATCTAGTTAAAAAAGAGATAAACCATGGATATAAATGCATAATATAGCTAAAAACAAAGCTTCAGAGTTTATAATTAGAGTTACTAAATGCGTAAAGTTTGCCAAAAAATTACCTATGTGCGCTAAACTGAGGCCTCCATTGAAAGATAGGTGAATGACTAGAAAATATAAACCAAGAAATTGTGGATTTCTAAGCAAAACGAACACTTCAGGAATAAAAATCTGTTTAAGGCATGTAACGGAGAGACACTAACAAGTCAATGGAATTGTTGGATACTATGTTTTCAAGGCAAGTTAATATTGCTTGCATCCAAGAAACAAAAAGAGTTGGTAAGCCGGAAATACAGGGATTAGGTTGTGGGTGGTACACTAGCATAGATAGAAAAAGCAATGGAGTTGGGATTCTGGTGGATAATTGATGTAGTGATAGAGCTGTAGAAGTTAAGAGAATAGGAGATGGATTGATCCTAATTAGATGGTTTGATCCTAATTAAGTTAATTATAGGAGGAGAGTCACTCTTAATTACCTTTAGTAATGGAAGTAATAAAAGTCAAATATATTTCTTTTTAACAATAAAAAGAGATAGAAAAACATTTAGAGATTTGCATAGTAATACTCAATATATGTTAGGGGTACTCAATATTAAACTAAACCAACGAATTAATGAGAATTATAGGAATCAAAATCCTAGGATAAAGTGGTGGAACCAAAATAATAATAAACAATTGGAATTTAAAGAAAAAACTACTTACATAAAATGTTTGGAACCTTGATGTAGATGCCAATATGATGTGTATAGAAATGAGTAGTTGCATAGGGAGAGTAGCAACAGACGCGTTAGGTGTATCTAAATGCTTGGGAGCACCAAAGAAGAAAATATGGTGGTGGAATGAAGATGTCCAAAAAAACAATTAAAACAAAAAGAGAAATATATAGAGGAAACTACCAAAGTGTCAAGAATCAAGATGAAGGTGTATATAATTATTATAGAGAAGCTTGAAACAAACCAAAAGAAGTAGTTAGTGAAGCTAAAACAAACTTCATTGAAGATTTATATATAAAATTGGTAATTGTGATGGTGAAAAATATATCTATAGGTTAGCCAAATTAAGAGGTGAAATATTCACCAACAAAAACAAAAATAGAAGTGAAATGAAGCAAGACTCAAGTCTTGTAAGATGTATTAAGGTCAAAACTTAAAATGTTGTCAGGCGAGAATATGACGTTAAGGAAAGATGAAAAAATCACATTGGTGGTTTATTTGACCTTAACCATCTCAATATTATAGTAGCTGAAAATCCACATCATGAAAAAAATTTAAAATTTACATGTGCAATATTAAGATCATGGAAGGGAAACCATAGTATTGGAGAATCAATTTGGCTTCATGCATGCCAGGAAGGTCCCAATATGGAAGTAATTTTTTCCTTATAAAAAGATTAATGGAAAAATGTAGAAAAAAGAAAGAAAAATCTACACATGATATTTATTGACTTAAAAAAATATATGATAGGGCCCCTATGGTTCTTTTTGGGTTTTAGAATGAAAAGAAGTGCGTGCACGATACATATATTATTAGTTGTAATGAACAAGTGACAAAACATTTGGAGGATTTACAAAATTATTTCTTGTTACAAACTTACAATAGGACTACATCAAGGATCAACCTTAGGCATATTTTTCTTTACGTTGTTATGGATGAACAAAATCGAGCACAATGAAAGAGTTTGATCCATGTAGCCAAACCCAATTAATTTGGGATCGAGGCTATGTTGTTGTTGTTGTTGGTTGTTATGGATGAACCTACTTGGCATCTATGTTACCTGGACTCGCCTATTTGAGTCAGGGTATCTGTGTCGATACGACTTAACACGGACGCGAACGTGGGACTCGAGTATGATCCGTGTAAATTTTTTCGGACTCGTTTTCAAGTCTTTCGCTAAGGCAGGAAAAGTGATGTGATTGATATAAAAGTGAGAAAGTAGGGCTGATGATTGAGATCAGAGAGCAAGAAAATTGGTTAGGGAATTGATATAAGAGAGCAAGAAGTACGACAGAGGAGAAGAAGTTGCCAAACAAAGAAGCAAAGGAGTAGGAGAAGAAATCCAATGAAGGAGTTCAGAGTTACATGTAAATCCAACGAAGAAGAAGTTGTTCCTTTTCTGACTCTCTCATTATCATCGATCTCCATCTCTTTCTCTCATTTTTTTAGATCGGGAAGCATCTATTGTCTCATCTAAAAGACATGATGCTCACCAACAAATTTTTGTACACAAAATGATACACAAGATATTTATAGCATGTCTTTGGCTCTTGAGTAGAAAAACTGTTTTTCTTTATTAAGCTTTTGATTTAAATGTTTACATGTATTATAAATAACATAAATTAAGAAAAAATATTTAAAATTCATAGCTTTTATTCGTGACTACGCACCCGTGTCCAAAATTTTGGATGCATTTAGCCGAGTCTCCAAGTGCATAAAATTTAAAAATAGTCGGATCCGACCTCTAGACACATATCCGCACCTAACACTCATACCTGAGTCTGGGTAACATAGCTTGGCATATACAAGATGATATGCCATAATGTATGATTTACAAATGATATCTTTTTAGTGAACAAAACAAGAGATGAAGTAAATATGAAATTAGAACTTTGGAGGAATACATTAAAATGTACTAGCTTTAAGTTGAGTAGGACTAACCAAACACGTACATTATGAATTTACAACTATTACACATCAAGACAATTGAGTTGTAAAATTGGAGAAGTAGAAGTTCTTATGGTGAATCATTTTAGGTATCTCGGATCAGTGATATAAAAAGATGTGATCATATTAAGGATGACGTCACACAAAATTCAAGCTAGATAGAAAATTGGTGCAGTGCAATAGGTTTTTTATGCAATCAAAATATTCTTGCTAAGGTTAAAAGGAAAATTTTATAATACCTCAATTAGGCCAAGTACGCTTTATGGAAGTGAATGTTGGGTGGTAAAGAAACAATGCACACATAAAATTCTTGTGGTGGAAATGAGGATGCATAGGTGGATGTGTGGTTAAACTCGTAAAGATTGAATAATAAATACAAAGGCTCAAATAAAAGTAAGTGTGTCACAATTGACTCAAAAATTTAAAAATGGGCGGTTTAGGTGTTTTGGATAGATTTAAAGACGACCTACAAATACCCCAATCAGAAAACTCGACTCCCAAGAAACTAAAGAAATTTGATGATGTACGGGCTCAGGTTGATCTTTTCTAAGTGAAAAATCAACAAAACTTTTTGAATTTTGGTGAATTTTGTTGATTTTCAGAAGAGGGGGGAATGAAATCCATGTGTATGGAAAAATGTCATAATTCCTTGAAAAACATGACATAATTTGCGAAAGTCCTTCCAAATAGTAGCAAAAATTGCAAAACTTTCATGCTTTCGTGGAAGTTTCAAGAAAGTTCGAGGAAGTTTCGAGGAAGTTTCTGGGAAATTTTGCAAAATGTACCAAAACCAATCTAAAATAGAGCCTTAACACCTCTAAGGGGAAGTAGTCGGCTATTTTCATGTCGTGTTACAAAATAATGTTATGTAATTGCAAATTGCATGTTGTATTAAAAAATAATTACTTTAAATCCAAAGAAGGAGGTAACTCACCGGTTTGGTATGCGGGCACTTGAGTAAGGGGTTGGGGCGGTCGAGCTTCAATAGGTGCAAGTTATTGTTTCTTTCTTATCCAAAAAGGAAAAAATATTTTAAACAATTGTATTGTGACTCTTATGCATTACGATGTATAATTATGTGTACTTTTAAAGAGAAATTTGAGTTTTTAGTATTTAGAATGAAATTCCACTGACTTCCATACTTGGATGAATTTTTGCGCTACTTCTCTGAATTATTTCGAAATTTCAAGTGGGTGAATCACAAAGCGAAGTCCAAGTTTCGAACCTAAATTATAACTTTGGATAGATTGATGAGGAAAGATTTAAAGGATTTTTTAAGCACGCCATCAAGTGCATTAAATGGAGCGCAATAGAAGAGTTTTGATCCTTGTCGTCAACCCCAACTAATTTGAGATTGAGGCTTTACCGTTGTTTCCTATTGTTTATGGGTTTTGATGTACAAAATATGGCAAATCTATGTTTCGGTTGGAAAACAAATATAGATTAGTAGACAAAGGAAAATGGTAAAAATGCACATTTTATTGTGAGCCCAAAGCTTATGTATGTATAAATGCATTGAGATTTGAATTATTACTTGCGTACATGTGCTTATTATGTAGTTACATGGGATTACTTGCTTAGTTCATTTAGTCATGATCTAACATCCCCAATCATTTCTTACTGAGGAGGGGGGGGGGGTGTCAAATACCTTAATGTAAACACTTTGACACTTTCTTTTGTTTTTTTCTTTTTAACTTTTATGATTATGCATAATATACGTAATATAGTGTTTTTTTTTCAAGAATATACATAATATAGTTTGAGTTACATATTATGATTGATGCCTTTTTTTTTGTCAATTTTTTCCTTTGCAGTACCTGAATATTTTAAAAAAGTTGTTGAATCAAGATTTTCGGTAATGCTGTTCTTATTCCTTAGTTACATACATTGAACAATATAGTTTCATTTTCTTTCTAATTGGCCCTTTATTTCTTAACATCTATTACCTAAAATTCTGCTTAAGATCTGCTGTCACAGGTTGAAGTAGAGGATTTTTTCAATTTCTTTTTCTCGGATGATGCTTTTGGTTTTGTCGAGACATTTCACAGAAAATGTGGAGATAAAGGTATACTCTCTTTCATAACCGGAGATATCAAGGTATTAAGCGATGCCAGATGATCTGGGTTTATTAGGTAGCATTACTAATGCTTAGGCATAAGCCGCATAACATAGCCATTGCTCATGCGCTTATAATTATATATTATAAAACATATGGGCATGGAGGACTTATATTATATTTGTTAAATGTTTAATGCTAATATGCATTATTAATTTTGTTGTTCATGCATATAAATGAATAGTGTTAAAGAAATTGAAGTTCATATTGTCCCTTTAACTTTTCTATCAAACAGTTGTACAAGTTCTTGGGAAGTGCATCAAATATTAAAGAGTAATAGAGAAGCTCTTTTTTTTTGTCTGGCAAATTGCATAGGTGATTTGAGGTGAGAATGTTTTTGTGACAACTAGTGAATATCCACATAACTTCTTGACAGAATCACTCCAACTTTCAAATTTCCTAGTCTTTCTTCTTGCCACATATTCAAGATGATGCCATGCCGTAATCCTGCATTTTGGGTTTCTATTTTCTTTTTCCCTTTCTAAGTAGGATGTTATTTTTGCATCACAATTGTTTGTCAGATTTCAACTGCACTTCTTGGTCTGAGCGTGAGGAATATGGACATGCACGCGAAGTATCATTTCAGCATCCAATCAAAATATATTTTGGTATTTTCATATTTTCTTAAATAAAGTTCATTAATGAAGTTTTATGCTTATATACTTTGAGTCTCAGTTGTAAGTATGTTTCTTATATATAAGGTGCAAAATTTGGTCATTGTCGGGAGGTCCAGAAATTTCGAGTTTACCAAAACAGGTTTGCTCTACTCTCCTAATTTCTCTTTTCTATAGATTAATAGGTTGTGTTTCCAGAGAGTGAAAGCTTTTCTATAATTTTTGTCCTTGTCCAAATTGCCCTATGATTTTGAAGTAGCAAGCCTACTTCAAAGAAGATTATGGTCCATGCTCCCATTGTTTTTATTTGACTCTAATGCATGTTTTATATTGTTTCTTTTTTGTTTTTTTATTATCAGTTTAATGATGTTTTAGGGTACTATGTTGGGTATTTTTAATATTATTTTCTTGCTTTCGATGGTATAAGGGTAGACCTAAAATAACTTGAGAATCGTTAACTATGAAGGATTTAAATGATTATGACTACGCTAAAAAAAAGGATTTAAATGATGATGAAATTACATATACATCATCATCGGTTTAAATTGAGTTGATGGAAGCATTTGATCCCTGTAGTCGACCCCAACCAATTTTGTGATTGACGCTTGGTTATTAATGTTGTTGCTTTGAATTCAAAGGAAGCATGGTGAATGACATGAATAAAATGTGAATTATTAGGCCAAGGAGCCCCAATTATTTGATTGTCCTTGTTTGTACACATGCAGCTGATGAGACCAAGTAATTATCCTTTATTTTCTCAAAAGTTTGATCAATTTGAGTGTATGACATGTTTGCTTGATTGAGATTGCCACAGTACTCACTTTTTTAGTTTTTATGTAATTTCTTTCTTGTTGTATTTGCATGATTTATTGTCAAGTTTATCAGTAAAAATGTTATTTACTGACACATAAAATTTTTTTTGATGTAGTTTAGATGACAAAGTGATATCTAGCAAAGCCATCCCTACTGGACGTGGGGATTACGAATCGATTTCACTATTGCCATATATTGATGATAAAAACTTATAAGAAAGAAATATTAATTTGAAAATTGTTTCTTCCTAGCAATAATATCTTTCTTGTCGTGCCACTATTTGTTATTTTATGCTCTTCAGCTCTGTTATGACTGTTGTTAATTGTAAAAATATGAACTTTTTACAACAACAAAGCCTTAATCTCAAATGAGTTGGGGTGGGCTGCATGGATCAAACTCTTCCACTTTGCTCTTTTCAATGCCTTTGATGGTGTGCTTTGAAAATCCTTTCTAATCAAAGCATCTCAAGTTATCTTACTATCCCTACACCGTCAAATAATAATCTATGGCTTTTCTATCTGGAGTATAAAATCCACCATATTTCATGTCCCCACATCAGTTCAATCAGTTTGCTTTCTATTTCTCATCAATTGAGGCTAGTGCTACATTTAGTTGGGCGCAGCAGGTTGGGTAGCTAACAACATTTTCTTGTTAGGTCAGGTTTGTATTTGGTAGACTGGATAACAAGTTGGACTGATTTAATACAATTGGTGTAAATTGGGGACTAATCATAAAGTTTCTGGTCCTATTAAGTCATGAAGCTTGTTGAATGAATATCGCTTATTTTGTAGCTTATTTGCAGTCATTTTATTACAATATATACATACATACAAATATATATATATATGCGCACCAGTTTCTTCTTTAAAAAAAACGGATGGTATTAAGGATGCTCCATGCCCTTTTGTTGCATTTTCATTTTTAGTTTTGTATTCGTATTATATACCAACTCTCAGTTGCATTTGATTTGTTAACTTGCTGTTTCATTATTACTTAGCATACTGTTTGAAAAGCCTATAGAGTTTTTTTTTTTTTTTTTTTTTTTGTCGTTTAATTGCTTAAGATTTTCAATTTTCATCTTACAGCCATTTGGTCATTGAAACATCACAAGAATTTAGTGATGTACCTTACGCAGATTATTTTTGTGTACAGGTAATGTATATATTTTAACTAGTTTTTGTAGTGTCGCACATGTAATTTTAATATCCGGATACGTCGTCAGTCATCTTTCCTTCTGTTTGTTTATTCTCTCATTGCATATCAGGGTTTTTGGCATCTTTCATTACTATCAGATATATTATCTCTCACCATACTCAATATTTATTGAAGTGAGGTATAACTTTGTTGTGGCTGTGACTGTCATACTCATAATTACTCAATGCAGGTTGCCTTATCTGTTGGTAACTTAATGATTAGATATTTTAGTGTTCTTGGTGATTTTTTATATGTTTGTATATGTTTCATGACTCCATTGGTTTACCAAATTACCAATAAATTCTTATAGAATTTTGTTTAGGGCACAAGACAATTAAAATTTCAGAAACTAGTTATTCAATGAACTAAACCCTCAATGAACGCTAAGAAAACAAATTGGAATTGTGGATTACCTAGATTATACTTCGTTGTAGTTGCAAAGGTATATGAAGAGCAAAAGGTTTGATTTCATAACACATCAATCTCTTGATAGAGTTTGAACCATTATTTTATAATTCGACAAATTTATTTGGCGAATTATGTTGATTAGAAAAGAATTAACATGAAAGGCATGTGCAGAAAAATAATTGCTAAAATTCTCTTAGAAAATCAACACGTTTCAATGAAATCTGAAAGTATCGATGATGTAACGACTCGTGTCCTTTACCTAGTGATTAGCACTAATCCAAATGCTAATTAACTCGAGTTAGGCTCGTGGTTAAGCTCAGCTTGTCTAGTGCCATTCTAGCACTTGTACCACTTTAAGCTCTTAAACAGTAGATTAGCCTCGAGATCTGTGTGGACGATCTAGAAAATGATCTAATGGAATAGGAGAAAGATGAGGTGGTTGCATGAGAAAGGAGGAGGTGGCAAGCATTAATTAATGGCTTGTTGTTGGTTTCTAAATCATTGGATCTACCTTGAGATTGAAGACCAATAAATACAATCAAAGGAATCTAAGCATTAGTTAATCATTGAACTGCCACTTGTCCAACCAAAGGAATCTTTTTGGTTCTCGGCTTTTGAAACTTTCGATAAAGAATCTGAATTGGTTGTTCATCGTGAGGTAGGTTTTCCCTTACATCAAATTCATTCCAATCAACTCTATGAGTGAACTGAGTTTATGTCTTACGAAGCATAGAAATGTGGAAGACATTGTGTATCCTACACAAGTGCGGAGCTAACTCTAACCTGTACGCCACGGTTCCAACCCATTCCTTAACCCTGAAAGTTCGATGTATCTTGAAGCTAGCTTGCCTCTCAATTCAAATTTGTACTACTCTTTAATAGGTGAGACTTACAAAAGAACGTAATCGTCATTTGAAAACTCCAGGAACCTATGATGCTTGTCGGCATAGCGCTTCTCTCTGAGGTGAGTTGTAGCCATATGTTGCCGAGTCTGCCAAATTCTCTCTGTGTAGTCCTAAACCAACTTAGGTCCCAGCAAAATTGTATCTCCAACCCTGCTCAACACGTTGGTGAATGACAATGTTGACCATACAAAGCTTTAAAAGGTGTCATACCTATACTCACATGATAATTGTTATAAGAGAACTCGCACAAAGGAATGTACTTCTCCTAACTGTCGCAAAATTCCAAGACACAAGCTTGGAATATATACTCAAGAACCATAATCAATCTCCCAATCTGCATGTCAGTCTGAGCCTTGAGGATGATATGATGTATTGAGAGTAATTCTCACTTATCTTTATAACTCCCCCCACAACCTGAAAGTGAATCTTAGATCTCTATCCATAGTGATAGACACTGGAACACTATGAAGTCTCAACACCTTACGTACGTACAACTCACATAATTTGTCGAGAGGATCTTGCATGGACACTGCCAAGAAGTGTGCAGGCATCGTCAACCTATCAACTATAACCCAAATTGCATCACGTTTACGTTGAGTCACAGGTAAACCGGAGACAAAACCCATCTATATGTTCTCTCATTTCCACTCAGGAATAGGCTAGGAATGAAGTAACCCGCTAGGTTTTTGATGCTCAACCTTGACTTGTTGACAGATCTCACTTCTCTTTACGAACTTAGCAATATCATACTTCATTCCAAGCCACCAATAGATATGTTGCATGTCACAATACATATTTGTGTTGCCTGAATGAATTGCATAAAGAGATTGATGAGACTCGATAAGTAACTTTTGCCTAAGATCTTCCTGAGCTGGAATCCAAAGCGTAAAGCACCATCTCCGGAAACTGCTCGATCAGGATGATTCGTACTTGTAGCCAAGGTTTGACAATTCGACTTCACCTTGAACTTCGCTCACTTAAAATACGGACGTAATTCGAGGAAGTCAACTACGACAACGGAAGTTTGACAAAAATTCACAATGCACGGAAATTTATGGAATTTCATTTTAAATGCTACAAAACTCAAATTCCTTCATAAAAATGTTTAGAAATATTCTTACCAAAAAAAAATGTTGGAAATATACTTAATTATACAATAATAATGCATAATGATCACAACACCCTTGTTTTATATAGTCATTTGTTCGATAAACACGCAATTCACAACATGTGTGACATTAATATTTGTTTTTATATTGTTTTATATGATAAATTTTGGCTTTTTTTACTTTTTGATGTGAAGAGAGTTACAAATCGAAGTTCCCGAAGTCCGTCGAATTTTCCGTCGAAACAGAGTTACTTTGATCGAAGTTTTATATTCTTACTTCTATTTTGGTCCAGTTTCGCTCGAAGTTGTCGAAGTTCCCGAAGCCCGTCGAATTTTTGTGCGAAATAGTGCACTTTTATTTGAGCACCTAGATTTCGCTTCACCACTTGGAAAATCGACAATCTTCGGCCGAAGTTCGGCGAAGTTTATCGATTTTCCAAACCTTGCTCATAGCCAAACCCTGACGTACCAAGTAATCCTGACCAGCTTTCTGACCACTAACCACCTGTTGAATAATCTCTTGGTCAGCTCTAATCTTAGCACAGAAGAACATATTTGTAGCCTTTGAACTAGACATCCCAATCGATGATTTGCCAGTTGGACTTTCTCGAATCATCATTGCCAAAACTTCCTCAAGAAGATAGAACTAAAAAGCTCTCACTGTAGCTACATTATCTTTGCCTGCTTTTCTCTTGCTCAAGGCATCAACAACAACATTTCCCTTGCTTGGGTGGTATTCCAAAGTGAAATTATAATCCATGAGGAACTCGAGCCACCAACGTTGCCTCATATTCAATTCACTCCGAGGAAAGATATGGTAAAAACACCTTAAACTTCTTTCCATACAAGTAATGCCTCCAGATCTTCAGTGCAAACACAACTGTGCTTCAATTTGACAGGGGCATCCTTGCACTCCTAAAACCATACAAACTCCACATTTTTCTGAGTTAGCCATGTGAGTGACAGAGCGATACGAGAGAGGGGCATCCTTGCACTCCTAAAACCACACAAACTCCACATTTTTCTGAGTTAGCCATGTGAGTGACAGAGCGATACGAGAGAAACCGTAAACAAATTGACTGCAATAACCAGCTAAACCCAGAAAACTACGTAACTCTGACATTGTGTTAGGCATAGGCCAATTTGGAATTGCCTCAACATTCGTCGGATCTACTGATATGCCACTAGCATTCACCAAATGTCCAAGAAATTTCATTTCCAAAGCCCATAACTAACACTTACTCAACTTGGCATATAACCTGTACGTCTTCAGAGTTTGCAGAGTAACTCTAAGATGATGCTCGTGCTCCTTCTGGGTCTTTGAATAAATCAGAATATCGTCGATGAATATGATAATAAATTGATCAAAATAAGGCATGAAAACTCGATGCATGAGATCCATGAACATCGCTTGTGCATTAGTGAGTCCAAATGACATCACAGTGAACTCAAAATATGCCCATATCGAGTGCTGAAAGAAGTCATCTCTATATCCTCATCTCTAATCCTCAACTGATGATAACCAAATCACAAATCAATCTTTGAGAAGAATCTGTCACCTCTTAGTTGATCGAACAAGTCATCTATCCATGGCAACAAATACTTGTTATTGATGGTAACCCTGTTCAGCTGACGGTAATCAATACACATCTGTAGCGTTCCATCCCCCTTCTTAACAAATAATACTAGTGCACCCCAAGGACTAGGAGACATGCTAGGATGACTCCTTGGCTGCTAACTCATCAATTTGAGTTTTCAACTCCTAAAGTTGCCTCAAATCCATACGACAAGGCGTTATGGAAATAGGTTTGGTTCCAAGAATCATGTCGATAATGAAAGTCAATTTCCCATTGCGGTGGGATTCCCAACAAGTCAGAAGGGAATACTTTTGAAAACTCACACACATTTGGAATCTTCTCGATCTTTCCTTCCTGTCTTATCTCCCCTAACGTCACTCCACCAGTAATAATTTTCATATCCTTAGAAGTAGCCTTTCTTCCACAAATTGCAACTTATGAAGGATTACAGCCTTAATAGAAGACTATAATCTCATCCAGATTAGGTATCCTGAAGCTCGTTTATGGATTCAATCAATAGTCGGAAAATATGTTGCCAACCAATCCATCCCCAAGAGTACATCAACCTCGAAAAACTTCATAACTTTAAGGTCAATTGTAGTTCATTTTCCCCAATCTTCACTACACAAGATTCACAAATTAGGTTAAGATAGATCTTCTCACTGACAACGACATTTAGGATCAACATGGTGCTAGTTCTAATCGGTTTCAACCACAACTGATCAACCATAGCACCAGAAATAAAAGAAATTATAAATCCTACATCAATTAATGCATGCATATCTCTACCACAAGCATTAAGTATACCTTCCACTAGTCGACGTGTAGCCTATGATTCTACATCCACCACAATTTCCACTGACTCCTTGGACTGCAACACTGCACTACATACCGATGAAACCAAAACTCTAGGCCAATCATTTCACATGAGTAGCTGCCTACAAATATAACAGATGGCATTTGCCCTCAGTACACCCTGAATCGAACTACCAATCCTCTGACTCGGCTAACCTTGCTGACCTTGCCCTTTTACTCGACCCACAGACTCCGGTGGCAGAGGTGGTTTAGTCACTGAAACCTGAGTTGTCGTTGGAACAGGAGAACTAATGAAAGTAGTCCCTGCAAGTGCTAAGAACCCACCGCCGTAAGTCTGTTCTCGACCTCTTCCCTGGCCCATTCGTCCCTTGAATGAAGACACCTTTGGTTCTTGAACCATCGGTAGCCTGTGGTTGCGGCTGCTGAGAACTCTGAGGTGCAAGCAGAACTATTGGATCCTCTGCTTTAAATGTCGCCTCACACTCCAGAGCTTTCTCTAATTGTGAACATTAGACTTACGTTGGGTAGTCGCCACTACCTTCCTAATCTTCTTCCTCAACCCATTGAATTTCTTCATTTTGTGTGGTCCATAATCTAGATCTACAAGTTTAGGTACATATTTTGCTAACTCCCTGAACCAGTTGTCATACTCGTGTTGTCATGTCACACTGAGTCAGCATAATAAATTAAGTCTTCATTTTTATTCTTCATTCTCGGGAAAGTACTTTCGGTAGAATTTCACCCTAAGCAGCAACTAAGTCTTGATCATAGACATCCACTTCTCTGATGTCCACCATCTCTCGGCAGCCTTAATTAACAAAAATGACGCTAATCTCACTTTCAATGTCTCACTCGGTCTCAAATCCTCCTGTCCTTTCTCCATTTCCCTAATCCACTCCTCAACAGTGACTATATTCCCCGTCCCATCAAACTTAGTATTTACATTATTCACGCTAGAGCTTTAGAAATGTTGCAGTCTCGTCGTTAATGACTTGAGCAGGAACAACCTCTGGAACTACTATTGGTTGAACTATTGGTTATGCAGCAGGTTGAACTACGGCCTCTGTCTCAACTCTCAACCCTAGCCTCTACCTTGCTAACCTCAGGATTGGCTACAAGTAGTAGTGCAAGCTGCACTGTGATCGCTTTCAACAAAGCTTCCATATCCTCAGTCTTGCATCTAAGTTTCCATATTTTTCTTCCACCGTCTTTCCCTATCCGGCTCATCCTGAGGTCTAGGTCTGCGAGAACCTTTTTCACCTGTACTCATCATATTTTAAGAAACAAAGGAGAAATAAGACCATGTGGTTAAAATATGGAGAAGACAATTTAATATCTATCTCGCATAGATATAATACAAACTCAACAAATAACATTGTCATGAGTTTTATCATTTTATCAACCCCATTCCTAGGTACTGAAGACTTTTTAGAGCAACCTTAGCTTCTAACTTAATAGAAACTAGGGTTGTGATACCAATTGACCCGACCCTTGTCCTGATTATGGAATCGTTCGTCCTAAAATGCGGATTAAGTCCTAGTACACTAGTCGGACTTAATACATGCCAAAAGCCTACCTTCGGTACCTAATAAACTCAACCTGGATATCTCGATGAAAGCTAATATATTAATGAGTAAACATCAGCGGAAGACTTAAATATAAAGGTTTTCAAAAATATTGTCTACAAACTACGATTAAACAGAAGGAGAGACACGTCCCAATCCTTTTAATAATAAATAAAATATTCTATCCCAAAACTCAAACAGTATATATATACAATTGAAGTCTCACAACATACAAGGACAACTACACTCCTAAGCTTTGCCCTTTCCCTTGTCCTGAGCGCTCCCCGAGGTATCTAAGATTGTTGAAAAAGGAAGTGAGCATTCTAAAGGCTCAATAAATAGAATTCCACGTTTTTTTTTAGGAACAATAGAATTCCACTTAAACCATCCATTATCCATTTTTGCCTCATTTGCAATAACTAAATTAGCAATAATGTCTACACAAGAATATAAACAATAGATAGAATGTCATGCATATCAACAGGTAATATGCTATTGTACTGGCAATCACTTGGAGGGAATTTAGAAAACAAGGACCGAAAACTAACTAACACAAGAATACCAAAACATGTCTGGCACAATGGTTGTTGTTTGGTCCCAATATTGTATTTTGATGTAAGGTAGCTCACCGACATCCCTAGTGAAATCTCAATCATTTTGTAAACCCTTGGCTTAAACTGCGAATGCGGGTTTACATTGAATCACTAGTCCACAACTAAACTATCCATAAAACGAATGCGGATTTACGCTGGATCATGACTCTACAACCGAACTATACGTGGGTGCTTCGTCGCACCTATCTTGAAGATTCACTTTAGTGCTTTAGATTTAAACGAATTCTAGTACGGTGCCCCCAAGCCCAGTCCATAAGCTATATGAAACCATATAACTAATGGACGTGGCATAAAAGAAAAACTAATTGAATTCCCCCTTACTTCGGTCGCACTTCCTAGTTTTCCCGACTTTTCTAAGTTCCCAGACCTCTCAAATTGTTCCCGGTGTGTGGAAACCTAAACCACATTGTTTGGTAATGATTAATAATCCATTTAGAGTATTTAGGAACCCAAGTCCCGTAGACTCTCGGCCAAAACCTCAGAAAATTCAGCGAAAGGGCTGAAAATTCACAGGGCAGCACGCTCCCTTTTGTGCTGCAGCAGCAGCCCTTGCACCCCTTCAAATCACACCAAACTTTCCAGAACAGTTGTAAACAGGGTACAAAACATTTACAAACCATTCAACTTCCTTTTGGACCATTAAACCATGAGAATCAATCAAGATACCATCTCATTTTGAACCAAATTCATGCACTATACATGCTTGATCATGCGACAGAACTTAGGACAGCCTCATGAGTTGATTTTATCATTTTAAATGGGTTCAAATGAACCTAAAAGCAGCATATAATGATCAGCTAGAGCTGTCCCTAATCATACCCGTCATTTGCACCAAGTTGTACTCCCATTTTATGCCTTAAACCTACTTGAACATGCAACAGACTTAAGGACAGCTGAACAACCATGTTATGATTCATTAATGGGTTCTAGTGAACCCATTAGACTCATCAAATGATCTATGAACAACCCCATAGCTGTTCCTAACCTTGAACCTTACAAAACCTTTCAAATAAATGACAAAAAATAAATTTGGGTAAAATAAATGAGAACAACGCAATTCTTAAGGTAGATCCAATGATTTAGAAACCATCAACAAGCCATTAACTAATGCTTGTCACCACCTCCTTTCTCATGCAACAACCTCATATCTCCTAGTTCATTAGATCATTTTTTAGATCCTCCACACGGATATCGAAGCCAATCTAGTGTCTAAAAGGTTAAGGTGACACAACTGCTAGAAAGAAACTCATCATCACTTAACTACATATCCCGAGGCCTAACAAATGGTTTGTGTTTTTCATTTGATCAAACTTTACTTTGGTTTTTATTTGTTTCGGCATACCAAACAAACATCAAACAAATAAACAAACACACGCACACACTAATCTAGACAAATCGGGTTTAACCATGAGCCTAACTCGGGTTAATTAGCATTCGGATAAGTGCTAATAACTAGGTTAAGGACCTGAGTCTTTACGGATGTTGTCATGCAAAGTTGTGCACATAATGATAGATTTTGAAGTTTTGACGAAGTCGGTAGTTTCGGCAAAAGAGCATTCCAAATCAGACCATTCCTAAAATAAATATAAATGATTAAAGTAGGAAGGTATTAATCATACTTGATTCAAACTCAGCGTGTTGCCACTTGCAACATTCACACGAGAAACATTGAACCTTGATATGTACCTTGTTAGTCTAGATCAGCCTTTTGTGGACCCTTCAAATAAGATAAATGGTAGAGAGGCCCCCATACAACAACAAAAATGCAATTGGGATTTGATTAGGAGAAGACCGTGATATTTGAATGAACTAAACAAGAGGGGAGTGAAAGTGTTTCCAATCTCTTCATTTCGCTGGCAAGGACACCTACAACTTAAAGCTCTGGCCTATCTTGTCGAAAAGTATCAAGATGGAAAAGAAAAAAAGATGTTAGGGTGAGAAAATTGTTGAATGTGAGATAGGATAGGCGTCATCGAGCCCTACAAATCCCTTTTGTCGAGCATTCAACTTTTCTGGAATGTTTCCAAGTTCACAACCTAAGCTTTCGCATCATCCATGACAACTTGCATCAATACCAACTTGTAATTAACCTTCTTGTAGAATCCATTCGTGGGTGTAGACACCGACAACATGGAGATGTGATTTATCTTGACAATGGAAAAGATGAAAAATAGAAGAAAACGTGATGGAGGGAGCAAGCGAACAAGAACGAAAAGGAAGAGAGACAAGCTTAGCAACAACAAATATAAACTTTAAATTGTAACATTTAGGAAACCTGCTATAAGTGAAATAAATAATTTTTTCTTTTAATAACTTCCTACAAAAAGCTATGACTTATTACTTTGTAGAGATTGTGTTAGGCTTTATTTGTGATGGTGATATTGTGATAATATAGTTGCTTATTTGGACATCATTTTTTTTGTGGCAAAACCTAAATGCACGTCACACGATTGTTGTCTATCATTACTTTATGTCTTTATCTTTATATGAACGGCAGATTGCAATTTAAATCTCCAAATTTAAGTCATTCACTTATTAAACAACTAAAAATATATTACTAATTTTCTTTTACTTAAGTTCATATCACTACAACAACAACAACGTAGCCTGAGTCCCAAATTAATTGTGGTCGGCTAAGTTCATATCACTAGTTTGTTATTAAATTAATTTGAGAATATTACATTCTTATTTTGAAACTTATATGTTGTGAACCTTAAAATAGGTTCTTAAAATATGACTAGTTCATGACTGTCTTCCTAGACTGACTTTGCAAGAATAATAGCTTCTCTCTTATTACATTGCACTAGTCTTTCTATAGTCTTCTTAAAAAAAAAATAGATGGAACATTAAAATAGAAACTAACTAGGAAAGAGAAACATGCTATAATAAGTAAATAAAGGAAACTTTCTAATAAGTTACTTTCAGTGAGTAACTTCCAAATAAATTAGAGTCACGCTAAAGGCACCCTAGCAGTGCATAAGGACAATCCAATTTTAGGGGCACACCCAACTAAAATTGAAAAATATGAGGGTACTTCGGCTTTTTCATTGAAATCCCCAAAATATCCCTTTGTCCCAACCGATGCACCACATCTTCAAACCCTCTTGAATCATGTTCTTCGCTTCTTGGTGTTTTCAATCAATTTAGTGTCTTACCTTGTTTTTTTGTACTTCGTTGGACCCATTTCCTGCTATTTTCGATGACTTCTGCACGATTTGCCCTGATTTAACCAAACCCTCCAAGTCGTATAGTGATATTTGTACTTTTGGCCTGATTTGATGCGATTTAAGGTTCTTTAATTCTGTTGGTCGTTCACTGAATTTTTGGGTAACTTTTGAGTCGTTCGTTGGTCATTCACACATTGAGGCATTTATTTTAGGTTTGATGATACAAGGCCAAAATTTATCTTCTAGATTCGGTTTTGTCGAACTGAATTTCTTTGTTGAAACTTTGTTGACAACTGCTGAACTAAAAGTTCGGTGGGATCTGACCGACTCTTGAATTAAAGGTTTGGTGGGTTCTGACCGACTCTCCAACTAGTTGTTTGGTGGGCTCTAACCAACTCTACAACTAGAGGCTCGGACCTGTGCAGCCAAACCACTCAAAAAACAAGGGTTCCCATATTCATTTTGGAAAACCCTAAAAAACCACAAAAAAACATCAAAAAACACATCTTCCTCTTGCAAATCTTTTTGGATTAAGTAATCTACCATTTTATTGTAAGAAACTTGAAAATATGGCCAAATCAACAATCCACTACAAATCATAAAAGGGAGTAGTGTGGAAGGATGAAGGTGGGATGCACAAAACGAGAGAAAGGGGTAAGGGAGCACAAAATGCAGTGACGGCACAAGGGTCATTTTCATTGGAAATGACACTCACTTAAATCGCTGATTTGTCCTTATGCACAGCCGGGATGCCTTTAACGCGACTCGCTAATGTGGCATATTTGGAATGCGACATTGCTTGCATATTTGGTCACATTAATGGATCAATTTCATTTTGGAATTCGGCATTGCTTGCATTCTAGTAGGTCCAAAGCTAGATGTTTAAAGCGATGTAGCTATAATCCAATACTGTTCAGTAAGTTCTCTTAGTTAGGCCAATGATACCTGAAAAGAGCGAGGTATTGCGAGGTACATGAAGTCGTATTTTGAATTTGAGTCAAACACTTGTTGAGTAATTTAAGAGAGTTCAACCTCTGTAAGAGCTGTAGTTCTATTTTTCTTACTCTTTGCTTCTTTCGATATTCATTTGTGTTATCAATAAAATCTTAATAATTCATTTTTTTATTTGGTTCTATGCATTGAATTTGAGATTGAGAACAGAGTTCTTATCAACATGCTAATAAACTCCTTGAGTGAACGAGAGGGTTGCCTCGGGAGCTTTATTAATGAAAGAGAAACAAAAGAAGGAATACACGCAGAGGACACCCTAACCAGAGACACAAGAAACTCTCCTGTGCTCACCGATATCTCAGATCTCTCCCAGTACAATTACTCTCAGTCCCCTCACAATGGGGAGCAGTACCGAATAAGTACTTACTCACTCACCGACCCCCTATGTGTCCTCACACGCACCACACCTTACTCGTGTGGAATACTATAGATTCTAACGTAGACCCCAGCGGGAACTAATTATGTTGAGAAGTACGCTTGCCCTCTTAAACACGCGTGCAAACCTGTCTTTGGTCGGACCACTGATGGGCTTGAGACCAATTCCTAGGAAGAATCTGAAGCAGAGAATTCCACTTGATCAAAACCTCTCGACCAACCGAGAGACAACGACACAAAAGGACTAGTTCAGGCTCCACATTGGTCAATAGTGATTCAAGAAGGAGAGGAGGCAAGTCAGTCATTGCCACAAAATCACTAATAGCCTTCTTGAGTTGGGACACATGGAAAACCTAATGAAAGGAGGAAGACGAAGGTAGGGCCAACTTATAGGCTACGACACCAACCCGTGAGAGCACCTTAAAAGGCCCAAAATACGTCGGACTAAGCTTCGAATAGGACCCTCTTGCAAGTGATAGCTGACGGTATGGCCTCAACTTCAGAAAAACAAAATCCCCTACCTCGAAGTGAATATCCATGCGCTTAGGATCAACTTATTGTTTCATACACGTCTGGGCCTGTAGCAGTTGATCCTTTAATTCTGCGAACATATGATCACAGGCTTGTAACATAGCATCCAGGTCTAAAAGGGGAGCCGCTAGCACAGAGTTGTGCTTAATCAAAGGTGTCACGCCCATACACCACCTTAAATGGGGAGCAATTCAGCAAGGAATGAAAATAGGTGTTATACCAATACTCTGCCCAATGCAACCACTTCGACCATTCTTTGGGACGCTGAGAAATGAAAACAGCGAAGGTAATTCTCGAGGCACTTATTGACCACCTCCGTCTGGTTGTTTCTTTGGGGATGATAAGTCGTGCTCTTATTCAACTGAGTCTGCTGGAGCCTGAAAAGTTCTCGCCAAAAATGACTCAAAAACACCTTGTCACGATCCAACACGATGCTCTTAGGGAAGCCGTGAAGCTTGACGATGCCCTTGGTGAACTGCTCGGCTACTTTCTTGGCTGTGGAAGGGTTTTTGAGAGGCAGAAAATGGGTTGTTTACTGAGTCGATCGACGACAACCAATATGGAATTAAATCCTCTAGAAACCGGTAGACCCTCTACAAAATTCATCGACACGTCCTCCCAAACAGTGGCCGAGATGGGCAATGGTTAGAGAAGACCCCCTAGGGTAAGAGTTTCACACTTACTCCTTTGACATACTCCATAGGCTACAAAAGACTTGATGTCCTGCTTCATTCCACTCCAATAGAACTCAAATTTGATACGCTAATGTCTTCAAAAAGCCATCATGGCCTCCAACGGGGCTTGAATGAAACTCCTTTATATTTTTTGCTTAAGGGACAACAAAGCCAGAGGACCACCCGGTCCTTTAACCTCAACTGCCCTTGTACGACTGACCAAGGTGGGTGAGCCAAGGGATTGATCAGCAACTGAGATAACAAAGGGCCCAATACGGGGTTTATAGCGACCTCATTAACAATCACGGATTCTTCATCGAAATAGACAAAGGACATGGCATGGCAAACTGTGGCTACCGAAATCTTGGTAAGGGCATCTGCAACTACATTCAACAGGCCGGGCTTGTAATGATGTCAAACTGGAACCCCAAGAGCTTCACCAACCACCTCTAGTACTCCGGCGCCACTACGTGTTGCTCAAATTTGAATTTTAAACTCCTTTGGTCAGTGCGGATGAGAAACTTGCGACCTAACAGGTAGTGTCTCCATTTTTGAATAGCCAAGACAATGGCAATGAGCTCACGTTCATAAGCAGATTTAGAGCGAGCACGCACTGACTAGGCCTGACTAAAAAATGCAATTGGTCTCTCCTGCAATAAGACAGCCCCGACGCTGACATCGAAGACATCAGTCTCCAATACAAACAGCTCATTAAAGTCAGGCAGTGCAAGGATTGGAACCTCATAAAGAGCCTGTTTCAGGTTAGCAAAAGCAAAAGAGGCAGTCTCGAACCAAAGAGAAAAAAGTCCTTGCGCAGAAGCTGAGTGAGGGGTGCAGCTATTTTCCCATAGTCACGTAGTACCCAGTAAGGCAAAGGAACCCTCGCAACTCCTTCGCGGTTGTGGGCATTGGCCAATGCTCCATTGCAACCACTTTCTCAGGGTCTGCTGCCACGCCATCGCGAGATATAATGTGCCCAAGTACTCCAGTCGGGTCCTAGCGAAACAACATTTATTGAGATTAACAAAGAGGAAATTGGACTGAAGAACAGAAAGAATCAGTTAGAGGTGCAAGCAGTGGTCACTTAACGTATTGCTGAAGACCAAGATGTTGTCGAAAAATACCACCATTGAACAACACAACAAGCCCTTGAAAATTGAGTTCATAAGAGCTTGGAAAGCGGCTGGAGCATTGGAGAGAACCTCGTGTGTACGGAAGGTCGTCTTATGATTATCTTCCTTGTGCACCCTAATATGATGATTGCCGAAGCGAAGGTCCAATTTCGAAAAGAAACAGGTGTTGTGCAATTCATCCAGCAACTCTTCAATATTGGGAATAAGGAATCGATCCGGCACCGCCAACTTATTCAAGGAACGGTAGGCGGCGTAGAAACGTTACTAGGCATTACGATACCAGCAGCAAGCATCTCAGCGACCGTTCGATCAATTTTCGTTTTCTGAATGTGGGCATAGCGATATGGCCTAACCCAGACAGGTTCCGCCCCTTCCTTCAACACAATGACGTGATCACAGTCACGAGGAGGTGAGAGGTCTATCGGTATGGAAAACAGCCCTGAAAACTTATCCAAAATAGCCTGAATGCAAGGTTCCATAGCCCGAACCTGCCTCTATATAGGTTCGGCCACCACCTCCATACACTCAACCAAAAAGCAGCCTAACACATCATTCAGTTATCATTGTAAAGCTTTGCAAGACACAATTTCCTGATGCAAAGTCGGGTCCCCTTATATACTCACCAGCCGATCCCCTAACTGGAAATACATTGTAAGACCGGGCCAATCGTTCATCGTCATGCCTAAAGTATTCAACCAGGCCATTCCCAGGATTTCATCTGAATTCCTCATGCCAATTAGGTAACAATCTACCGTGAAACTAAGCCCCTAGAACGTGATGAAGACCACCTTACATACACCATACCCCCGTCAGGTAATCACCCTTGATACCCCTTAATTCGTTGTAGTTGTCATGGGCAGAGACAAATTAGACACCAAAATAGGGGAAATAAAATTATGCGAAGCACCACAATCAATTAGGACAACTAACGGCGTACCTTGAACCTCTACCATGATCTTGATGGTCCACGGCGCACCCCTTGCAATGCATTGGTAGACAATTCCAACTCCAATGTAGTGTTCTCGGGATGTTCATCGGAACTCTCATTAGGAGAATCAGCTACAAAATCATCTTGCTCATCACTGACCAACATAACATTCAGAGTCTTGGGACAACAACGATGACCCACAAAATACTTCTCATCACAACGATAACAGAGCTCCAATTTGCTGCGGGCTTAGACCTTAGATTCGGTACGACGCTTGAATTTGGGCGGCGACACATGAGGTGTTATAGCCTTGGATGACGATGGGCTCAAAGAGCTTGAGGACATTGAGCTTACTTTAGGCGAATTAAGCCCTGGGCTAGGGGATTTTTGTGGGCCCAGCCCAATATCGCGAGTTGGGCATACTATGGAATGGGTGACCCAACCAGGACTTTTGGACTCAGGCTTGGCTACTGGGCCTGGTACCGTAACTGGCTCGGAGCTCGTAGGAGGGCCCAAACCCAAGGCGTTGCCATCCCTGAGCTTCTTCTCCACCTGTGTCGCCCTCTCGAACACCCCTTGGCATGTTTGCGGGGGGTTCACCATCACCTCTAGCAAAATACGATCTGACAATCCGTTAATGAACGCCACCACCGTCTAAGTGTCGGTGAGCTCCAGAAGCTGCAAAACCATATATCGAATCGCTCCTTATACTTCGCCATAGACGTCTCCTGTTTTATAGAGAAGAACTGTTAATATAAACTCAAGGGATTTGCCTCCATTATACTCCTGATCAGCCGCGCTTTCAACTCCGACCAGGACTCAAATGGCTTCATCTGCTCCTTCGTCTGCAACCAGATCTGTGTCGGCCCCACTAAATAGATCATCTCCGCTCGCAACTTCGAGATCACCGGCATCTCGTGGAGATCGAAGTAGTGTTCTGCCTGATTGAACCACACCAGCAGCCCCTCTCCGTTACACTGGGGCATCTTGATCTTACGAACTTCAGGGCTCAATGGATACGCTGGCGACGTCAGATCTAAGCGCCAGCTCGACTCCAGCATCGATGCACGGCCTGGATCTGGTGCGATTGACCGCTGGACTTTCCAATCTGAGGAGAACAACCTCCCCTCGACCTCTAGTGTTAGAGCAGAGCCTCCATCTGCTGGGACAATGCCTGGAACAGAGTCTCCATGGCGAAACGGATCTCAGTCATGGACGCCTCATTCTTCTTCATCTCCGCTTCCAAGAGATCCATGCGTGAATCGACCTTTGGTGCCATTATAATGCTCTGATACCAATGGTAAACTCCTTGAGTGAGCTGTATGAATGAAAGAGAAACAATACAAGGAATACACTAGCAAAGGACACCTTAACCAGAGACACAAGAAACTCTCTTGTGCTCACCGAGATCTTAAATCTCTCCCAGACTCCCAGTACAATTACTCTCAGCCCCTCACAATGGTGAACATTACCGCATAAGTACTCACCTACTCACCGACCCCCTATGTGTCCTCAAACGCACCCCACCTTACTCGTGTGGAATACTCTAGATTTTAACATGGACCAAACGAGAATTAATTCTGTTGAGAAGTACGCTTGCGCCTCTGAAACAGCCGTGCAAACCTGTCTTAGGTCGGACCACTGATTGGCTTGGGACCAGAGACACAAGAGACTCTCCTGTGCTCACCGAGATCTCAAATCTCTCCCAGACTCCCAGTACAATTACTCTCAGCCCCTCAGAATGGTGAACATTACCGCATAAGTACTCAACCACTCACCGACCCCCTTTGTGTCCTTAAACGCACCCCATCTTACTCATGTGGAATACTCTAGATTCTAACGTGGACCGAACGAGAACTAATTCTGTTGAGAAGTACACTTGTGCCTCTGAAACACGCATGCAAACCTTTCTTGGGTCGAACCGCTAATTGGTTTGGGACCAGCTATGGACTTGGGAGTAGCAGTGTCATGGGCTGGGCTACTATCACATGCTTTCATGCATGAGATTCTTTATCTTTATTATTTATTTGACCGTGCTAGTGTCATTTATTCACCCACCTCCTTGATGGTTGATAATAAGCCTCTAACTCAAGGAAACATGATTTGAAACCTCACTTTCTTTCCAATATTGGAATTTTATTTTTCAAAATTTTGTTCTCTTTATGAAACAAATATATCAGTATTTTTTAATAGCCATAATTAATACTTAGTTTTAGAGGAGGATATATGTTTCTACAATGGAAGTTGTAATGAACCTAAAAAAACAAAGCAAAGTAATAACAAGGGTAATGAAAATAGGGAAGGAGAAGGTAGAGGATTCAACTCAAAAGTTGCTTTAGAAGCTTATACTGGGTTGAGTTTGTTCTCATTTTGATGCTTTTCTTTTGAGGCAACCTCCATTGCACAAAATTGAGAAAGCAATGAATATTAGTGGAAAATCATGGCAAAGAGAACTTGTGATTGTAGAGTTTCTCATTTGCCACTAAAGTTGAAATCATGTCATTGCGAAGATTCTACAGATTAGAGAGTTACTATGTTCTTTCTTAACTAAATATCTAAGAATTTTATTTTATTTTTAAGGAAGAAAGAAAAAATTAAGATTGATTTTTTCAGATCTCATTCTTTAGAGATGTTGCTTAAGCGAGCAGCGTCTTTCTTAATAGCTTTTGAAGGAAATTAAAGGGTTTAATTACAACTCAACAACAAAATCTAAACATAATTAATGTTATAAGGACCTAAAATCTTATTAGTATCCTTGAAATATATGTTGAATATGGATTATAGTGTCAAAAAATATATATTTTTACTTAAGGACATAAATAAATAGGGGCCTCTGAATAAATATTGTTTTGGCTGCATAGGCGATGCCTAGGTGCCGACGATGCACCACATCGCCTAGGCTAGGGAAATTGCCTCAAGATCGGCTTAGCGCCTTGCAGTCGTTGATGTAATTCCAAACTTTGAGAGGTTTAGTCTGCAAGAATCACTATGCGATAATGTCTTTCTTTAGAGATATTTTTTAATAAGCTTTTCTTGAAGATTCTGAAAAAAAAAAAAAAAAAAAAAAAAAAAAAAAAAAAAAAGCTGAAACTTGTTATAATTGCACATTTTTTGATATGGTACCATGAATTGATTTATGGTCAATAAAGCAATCAGCGAAAGTTCAACTCTTGCCCTTCGTTGCTTGTTATGTAGCGTGTAATTGACATAATTAATTGCAAACCAGTACTTGAACATTTTAGGCTCTATGTTTTATGCATAATAATTTGACATTCCATTTTATGATTTCATTTTCTGCCTTTCTTTTCTGATGAACTTGTCATATCCTGTAGGTTTTACGTTCAATTGGTCAGGAAAGTTTATTGATTACTTAGTTTGATCACTAAAAACTGTCGTTGGGATTTCTTTCTTGTAGTTTGATGTGTACTCTGTATTTACCTTTTGCTTAGAACAGTTTTTAGTGTAAGCCGGAGGAATAAGAATTCTATTTATGCATTTTCAGATCTTTTTTTTATTCATTTGATGCTCCTATTATTGGAAATTTACGTGGCATCAACTACTTGTCTAAAAATGATGTTTGCCTAAATTTAAAAGTCGATTAATCAAATTAGTGATTGTTCAGAATAGGAAATACTCTTTAGAATGTGTTCAAATTTAGGAATTATTCACTGTACCAAGAGTTGCATATTTATTTCTCTTACCTAATTAAGTTATTAAATCATTTGCTCTTATATTTTTGACAATTTTGAAGGGCCTATGGGTTGTGGAGAAGGATAGTTATGAAACACATGCAGGTTGCATTTTGCGGGTATATGTAAATGTGGCTTTTTGCAAGAAAACAATATGGAAAGGTGTGTATCTCTATTTAAAATGATCACTAGTCTCTTAATTTTGGCACCAATGTGGAAGGAAGATGTTATGTCAACAATTTCTTTGACTGATATCACAAAAAGGGGGTTTTCAAGGACCAATAATCAAATAAAAACATTGATTTGGTGCTATTTTTTACGTTCAAAATGGAATGGGGAAAAAAGTAGAATTTTGAGTCCAGAATGAAATGTTGATGCATCAAATTACATGAATATACCCCCTTCTTAGTTCTTATCATGTACCCATAGTCTCCTTTACCCCCATCATTTTAAATTGTGGTTCTGCTGTGACTCAAACATGAATTCGAGTTTTCCTGCTCATGATCAAATAAAGATTTTCCAAATTGAAGGTTAATGCAGTGGAAACCTATGTTGGTTCGTGAAGTGTTTTGAAAGATATATTTAGGTTGATGATATGCACTGTAGATGTTGTACCAAATAATATAATGCCTTTTATCACAAACATGGGATATTGAATGCTGATATTCTCATGCATGGAGATTTTGACAAGGTATTACTGCCTTATTCTTACTTAAAGAAAGTAGATTCTAACTAAGAAAATAATCAAAAGATACATACGGTACTTGAATCATATTCCCTGCAAAACAGGAGGTCGTTATTTATAATTTAAAAAGAGAACTCTCTAGCTTCCAACAACCAAAATCAAGCCTCAGTTTTTATTTACTTGGGGTTGCATACATGGATCAAATGCTTCCATATTGCTCAATCAAAAAAGTTTATGTTATGCTTTGATAATCTCGTAAATTCATCATAATTATTGCATCCCAAGTGACTTAAAAAAAATGCATCCCCAGTTATTTTAGGTCTACTTTACTATACTAGGGTATTTACATGTTGTCTTCGGATGCGTCCAAACCACGCCAACTGTCCTTCTAAGATATCTTCCTCTATTGGTGGCGCTTTTCATTGATTCTTTGTATTCCTTATTTAGTCCTTGTGGATTTTACCATATCTCCTCCTTAGCATCCTTATATCTGCGACCCACATTTTATGTGTTTTTCCTTACCACTCAACACTCAACACTCGCTCCCACAAAATAGTGTTGCCTGAATTGGGGTCTCCTAGAATTTTTCAAGATGTACTTTAGCTTACACTTAAATTACCCTAAGGCCTAAAACTTTATTAGATGATGCAAACAAGCAAACAGAAAAGATAGGTTGTATTGCTCCTTCTTTACATCTATTACATTGTACATATTATAGGTATACATGTCACCTAAATAAGGAAAGAATATAATCACAGGATATTACAGCTATGCAAGAAATCTGCCTAATCTCCTCTAATACAACTTAGATTCTTATATTTTCCTATCTTAACACTCCCCGCAAGCTGGCTGAAAAATATCTCCCATTGGCAGCTTGCTTACTAGAAAATCAAATTGCCTTTTCAGCAATCCCTTGGTGAAAATATCAGCTACCTGTTGAGAGGTAGGAATATAAGGAATACAAATTAGTCCGCTTTCAATTTTCTCTTTGATAAAATGTTTGTCAAGTTCAATATGCTTAGTCCGATCGTGATGAACTGGATTATGAGCAATTGAACTTGCAGCTTTGTTGTCACAATAAACCTTCATAGGAAAAAAAATAGATAGTTTCAAATCTTTTAGCAACCTTTTAATCCATATTACTTCACAAATTCCATGAGTAAGAGATCTGAATTCAGCTTCAGCACTACTTCGTGCTACAACACTTTGTTTTTTGCTCCTCCAAGAAACAAGATTTCATCCGATAAAAGTGCAATATCCTGATGTTGACCTCCTATCTGTAGTGCTACCTGCCCAATCAGCATCAGTATAAACTTCCACTTGCAGATGATCAAATTTTTTAAACATCAGTCCTTTTCCAAGTATTCCCTTTAGATATTTAAGTATCCTATAGGCAGCCTCGAAGTGTTCTCGACCTTGTGAGTTTATAAACTGACTAATCATGCTTACTGCAAATGCTATATCAGGACGAGTATGTGACAGATATGCAAGTCTGCCCACTAGACGCTGAAAATTTTTTTCCTTCTCAATGACGTTCTCTGGTTTTGCAGGATCTAACTTGAGATTTACCTCAATTGGAGTTTCAGCAGCTTTGCAACTTAGAAGACCTGTTTCATTTAGTAGATCAAGGATATATTTCATTTGATTTATGAAAATCCCTTCTCGTGATTTGGCAAACTCCATTCCTAGAAAATATTTTAATGCCCCCAGGTCTTTAATCTCAAACTCGAGACTTAGCTTTTTTCTTAAACTAGCTAATTCATCCTCATCACCACCATTTAAAATCATGTCATCAACATAAACAATCAGCACTGTTGTTTTACCTTCCTTGGAACGTTTGTAAAACATGGTGTGGTCTGCTTGACTTTGATTGTATCCATATTTCTTCAATGTTTTCCCAAACCGGTCGAACCATGCTCTCAGGGATTGCTTGAGGCCATACAAAGATCTCTTAAGTTTGCAAGCTTTATTTTTGCCAACTTACTCTTCAAATCCAGGAGGTGGACTCATGAAAACTCTTCTTCCAAATCTCCATTGAGGAAGGCATTTTTCACATCTAGTTGGTGTAGTGACCAACAATTTTCTGATCCTTAGGGAGTTCTACAACTTCCCATATTCCAGTTCTTTGCAATGCTCCCATTTCTTCCATTACAGCCATCCTCCGATTTGGATCATCAAGTGCTTCCTGAATATTTCTTGGAATAAACAGATTAGAGATTTTCGACACAAACGCCATATGATTCTTAGAGAGTTTATTATAGGATAAATAATTTGCAATTGGATGATTAGTGCAAGAACGAGTTCCTTTTCTAAGTGCAATAGGAACATCAAGATCGCAATATTCATGTGAATTTTGAGGATTGACCAAATCAATATTTTGAGGAGAATCTTGAATACCTGAATTTCGCGTAGATTGACAAGGTACTGAGGAGTTGATGGGTTCTCTACCTCTTTTGTGATCTTTTCTCCAGACAATAAAAAAGAGCCTCACCTTCCTTATTATTTGGATTTTTTGGTAGTGTTTCTTCTTGTCTCACAGATTCAATACTCTTTGACGAACTAGAAGTTTTATCTTCAGAAATACTTGGCGTAGAGGCCACAATTTTGGGTAAAACAATGTTGTCCCATTTATTTCTTCCTCTAATTGCTCCTCTTAAGAAAACTCCTTTTGAAATAAAGCTGATTTTCAAGAAAGAAAACATCCATAGAAATTAGGACTTTCCGATTTTGAGGATTATCCCCTTTTTATGTGATGCATAGCCAATAAAAACATATTTCTTAGCCCTTGGATCTAGTTTGGATTGATCCTTGCTGCTAGATAAATTGTCATAGGCTGTGTACATCCAAAAATTTTCAGAGGCAAATTGGTAGAAAAATGATTTTGCGGGAAGTAATGTTGAAAACATTCAAGGGGAGTAGTGAAATCAAGAACACAAGTAGGCATTCTATTAATCAAATATGATGCTGTTAAAATAGCTTCTCCCCATAAATATTTAGGTACATGCATAGAGAACATAATAGCGCGAGCCATTTCCAAAAAGTGTCTATTTTTGCGCTCGGCTATACCATTTTGTTGGGGTGTATCAACACAAGTAGATTGATGTTGAACACCCTTGTCTTTCAAAAACTTGCTAGGAGTTTCATTGAAATAGTTTGTACCATTATCAATATGTAGGATACTGGTTTGGTTTGAAATTGATTTTCTATCATAGCATAAAAATTTTGAAAGATCGTCGTAACCTCAAACTTGTTGGTCATTAGAAAACCCAACACAACCGAGTATGTTCATCAATAAATGTGACAAACCATTTTTTTCCCGAATAAGTATGGATTTGTGAGGGACCCCACACATCGCTGTGAATTAAATAAAATGATCTTGAGGGTTGACAAGGCTTTGAATGGTAAATGCTCATGTGACTTTTGGATAAAATGTTGCGTTCACAATGAAACAAGAATAATCAATTCATTTAAATAAAGTAGGAAACAACTTTTTTAAGGTAGAAATAACTAGGATGCCCTAGTTTATAGTGCCAAAGCATTATTTTATCTTTAACAGAGACAGAACTCACACTACTCAATCCATGAGGTTTTTCATTTTTGAAGGCGGCATCTTCAAAATGGTAGAGCCCATCTATCATCCTAGCACTGCCAATCTTCCTCCCCAAGTTCCAGTCCTGAAACACACAATAAGAGTCACAAAAGCTGGCAAGACAGTTGGAATCTTTTGATAATTTACTAAAAAATAACAAATTGCATGCAAGCTTAGGTACATGGACAGATTTAAGAGTCAAAGTTTTTGACAAATTGATAGTACCTTTACCAGCGATTAGTGTGTAAGAACCGTCTGCTATACGGATTTTTTCATGACTAGAACAAGGAACATAAGTATGAAATAAATTTGAAGAACTTGTCATATGGTCGGATGCCCCAGAATCTACGATCCATGGACCAGTTAGAGACGCACAACATAAGGCATTTAAATCGTTACCTGTTTGTGCCAAGAAAACATTTGGAGTACCAGATGATCCAGAATTTGACTTTAGCATCTTTAGAATATGATGAACTTGTTGTGGAGTGAAAGGGACAACTTCAGGCTCATTTACAGAGGGAGTCCGATTGAACTTGCCTTTATGTTTTCCCTTCCATTTAGCTGGTTTTCCATTAAGTTTCCATCAGGTTTCGTGTGTATGCCTTGGTTTGTTGCAGTGGTCACACCAAACACAGGGTTTTTCATCAGGTTTCTTCATTTTTCCCGTGTAGGATTCAGCAGCTTCCAATGCAGAATTTTCAGTGCTGCTGTTTGAGCCTTTTTTCCCTAACATAACCAGCCTGCGACTCTCCTCACGCCGAACCTCAGCAAATATCTCACCAATAGATGGAAGAGGTTGTCTCCCAATGATTCACCCCCTAACTTCATCAAATTACAGATTAAGTCACATGAGGAACTTGAAAATGCGATCATCTTCTACCTTCTTTTTGTAATGGTAGCAATCATCGGGGGATTTCCATTCATAAGAATTAAACAAGTCTAATTATTGCCATAGACGTTTCAGGGAATTGAAATACTTGGTGACATTATCCTCACCTTGATGGAGTTCCCCAAGTTTCAGCATGATTTCATATATCTGAGATTGATTTCCTAGATCTGAATGCATTAAATTGACATTATCCCAAAGTTCCTTTGCTGTGTGATAACACATGTAATTGGAATGTATGTCTCCTTCCATGGGGTTTTCTGCATCCCAAGAAGACTAGGATGGATCATCAATGCTTGGTTCCTTCTTCTCACCATTTAAGTATCCAATCTTCCCTACATGTGCACGAACTGAGACCAGCGTAGAAAATTTTCTCCATTCAGCCTAATTGTACTTTTTTGGACTGAATGAGAATCAGAAGTGGCTAAGAGCTTCTGTTGATTGGATGAAGTAGGTGTTTCAGAAGTAGGATTAGTGACTGAAACATCGGATTGAATTTCAGACATGGTGGAAGTTTTAGTGGCTAGATTTTCTATGAGGAAGCTAGGGTTTTTCAGAATGCTCTGATACCATGCAAACAAGCAACAGAAAAGATAGGTTGTATTGCTCCTACTTTACATCTATTACATTGCATATTATAGGTATACATGTCACCTAAATAAGGAAAGAATATAATCACAGGATATTACAGCTATGCAAGAAATCTGCCTAATCTCCTCTAATACAGTCTAGATTCTTATATTTACAGCTGGTACATATTTCCTATTCTAACAGATGATTTTACAATTGGCCTTCCTCTTTTTGCAGGGTTTTTAACATGTAAACCTGGTCCTTTGTATCATTCTTTATAAGAAATAACATTTTGTTGACGTGTAATTGGTAAAACTGAATGTCATACTGTGTAGACGAAAAGCCCACAACAAATAAACATTTCAAGAAAAACAATTCAGCAAAATATAAACAAAAGACGTTGACATGAAAGCTAATAATTTGACAAGTTCTCTCGGTTTGAGTCCTATTGTTTTCAGGAGAAGTCCCATGGTTGTTTGTTTAAAAGGCCCATTAGTGCTCAGTTAGAATAATTGTAATGTGATCCCATGTAATGGTGTGTCCTATCAATTGCTGTTGCTACCCAAATGATTAAAAGACGATAATAAATATTTTCATGCCATTCATATAACTATTCCCTAGTGTTTCTTCCTACAGCCCATTTCGCTTGTTGCAACCCAAATTGCTGTTGTTAAGGAGCAACTTGTAGCATCTTAAATGATGCAACAACATTACAACAAATCCAAGTGTTCTTAGCTTTACAAACAGTCGAAAGAAACTAGAAACGTAAGATGTACCTAACATTTTGTCTCTTTTATTTCTGCTGGGTGTTCCATTTGATTCATCTGATTCTATGAATGGCCTGGGTTTCTCACCTTACCGCTTGTGAATAATCTTTGTTGCAACCTTAAAAACGTTTTCACGTGAGAAGAATAAGCGATAAATATTTTCTTCATTTTTACTGAAATTCCCTAAATCGAGTACAATGGAAGAGTTTGATCCATGTAGCCGACCCCAACTAATTTGGGATTGGGGCTATGTTGTTGTATTACTTGCACTTATGTAAACTTGAGTTTTTTTTTTTTCAAACATTTAAAATATGCACATGAATGAAGTTTTACAAATTTTCATTCCAAGTCAAGGGGAAAAAAGACATGACTTGCAAATTTTAATGCTACAAAAGATAGTACAATTGATGTCATTCTTTCAAAGGATATTGCATAGTAATAGAACTTCAAAATTTCACTTTCCCAGTCTCGTCTTGATGGCATTAGATGTACAGATCATTGTTATCTTGTTTTTCAGATTGACTTGCTTACTAGACACGATTAACTTTGTATTTGACTAGAAGATGAGTAGAAGGCACATTAAAAACCCAAGATGGTCTTCATGAGTGATTAATTATGTCATTTGGGTTGTCTATAATTAACTTGATGGTTGACAGTTCACCATTACATCTTTGAAGGCCAAGGATTTCTACCATGCATATCTTAAATAAAATCTTTAGTATTGTTGGAGTATGTAAAATCCCACATCGAAAATATAATAAGAGTTGGTGTGGTATATAAGTGGTGTAAATTAGATCCTAGCACAAGCCAATTGGTTTTGTGCAATGATGGGCTCCAACCCTATTTATTTACACACGTGTGCATGTGGCTCAACACTCTCTAGGCCCATGGATTTCTACAGGTATTTACGGTGACTGCCCTAAAGGTCTGTGATGAAGTTAGAAACATGAAAAAGAACCTGGTAAATATGAATTTGAGGATCAACATGGGAGTTGGATCTACATGTAGTTTTGACATGTGTCTTTCTGGCAATAGAAAGAAACAACAACAGTCCCAAATTAATTGGGATTGACTATATGGATCAAACTCTTCCATTGTGCTCGATTTAGTGCAATTGATGGTGAGCATTCCAAATCATTCAAGTCCCACCTAATTAATGCATACCAAGTTAACTTCGGTCTACCCCTACCTCGTCGAATTTCTTCAATTTCTATTGAGTCAAGTTTTCTAGTGGGGGCGTTTGTAGGCCGTCTTTGCAGGTGTTCAAACCACTGCAACCGCTCTTTCCTAATCTTTGTCAATTGGTGCTACTCCTACTTTTCTTTGAATTTCTATATTTCTTATTCTATCTTTACGAGTTTTACCACATCCACCTAAGCATCCTCATTTCTATTACGTTCATTTTATGTAATTGTTGTTGCTTTACCGCCCAACATTCACTTCCATAGAGCATAGCTGGCCTAGTTGTGCTCCTATAAATTTTCCTTTTAACTTGGTAGGGATATTTTTATCAGAGAACACACCTGTTGCACTCCTCCATTTCTTTCATCCAGCTTAAATTCTATGTGTGACATCATTCTCACTATTGCCATCATTTTGTATGATTGATCCTAGATATCTAAAGTGCTTCACCTTAGGAACTTTTACTTCCCCTAATTTTGCCACTCCATCATCTCTATATCTAGTATTTTTAAACTCATGGTGCATGGTTTCGATCTTCATCCTACTCAATTTAAAGCCTTTAGATTCTAATGTATTCCTCCAAAGTTCTAATTTCCTATTCACTCCATCTCTTGTTTCGTCCACTAAGACAATGTCATATGCAAATAACATACACCATGGTATTTCCTCTTGAATATGCCTAGTTAGTTCATCCATAACTAGAGTAAAGTGGCAATAGAAAATAAGCTTGGAAAAATAAGAATGACTAGTTAAGGCATAAGTTTTAGCTTTCAGACTCTGCAAGGATGCCATTCAGTTTGAGTAATGCAATCTCATTCAGTCAACCAAAAAATAGCTACTTTGTTTATGTCGAGTTGAACACAATTCACCTTAGGATCAGTTTACCTTATGTATGTTATATTTTCCTCGAGGCTGCTTGATAAGCCTTTTGCCTGTGGAATTCAAACTTTTCAGAAACTCTATGATTCTTTTAAATGATTTTAAGTACATTTCTTTCCCTTCTATGAAACTAGCTTTTGTACCTAACCAAATGAGTCAACACTTTTACAGGTAAAATAGAGCAGTCGACGATTGAAGAGTGCCAAGAAGCATATTCAACTTGGATAAACATTGTAATCCATGTTTTCATGATTTTGTTTCTTTTTCTTTTTCTAGTTTCTTTTATTCAGATTCTCTTTGTTTGAAGCTTTAACTGGAATAATCATTGATGAAAATTTTCAGGCACATGAATTGTTGAAGCGGGAGAATCTTGGAAAATCTGAAGGCAAGTAATATGATAAAAATACTTTTGACGCTTTGTAGTAGTTAGACCTTGAGTTTTTGACAGATTGGAGAGCCTTTGATGTTCTCCTAAGAGTTCGCTTTATTTAAAATCATATGTTTTGACTTTCATGTTATTATAAATAGAAGCAGGGTATGCTGTTAATAATACGGTTCAAAGTGGCCGTTTTGCATTGGAACAAAATGAAAAGAAAAGAGAGGTTTCAGACAGGAAGCATGATCCCATACAGGTTCCAAGGGTCTCACAGGTGGCTTCTATGATAGATGATCATATGGTTGACGAGAACCATGTGCAAGGAGACATGGCGATTTTAACGTCTCATGCACATCCATTAAGTGAATCCTTGAGAAGATTTTTGTCGTTCTTGAGAACTCGAAACCACTTTTCTATTTGGTTGGTGGTTGCTTTTCTCTTGATTCTTCTTTTGATGCAGGTATTTTTATTTTTATTTTGTATTTCCTTTTTTTATAAGAAATTGCCCCCTTTGGGACTTGAACCCCTGACCACAAATATCCCATACACAAGTGAGCCACACACTTGGCTAATTTAAAAAAAAAATAAAATAAAAAATAAAGATCTTCTAGATGCAGGTATTTGAATATTACAATAACTTTGTTCTTTTGGCTTGTAGTGCAGTTATCAGGTCTAATATTATTTACGAGGCAATGTAGCAAATGTGCATCATTCTAATTCTATAAGATCGTGATAACTATGATTTGTTTTAGTGGACATTTACTCATTGATTAGAACATTGGAAGTAGTGACATCAGTAATCTCGTTGCTGTTATTCTAGAATTCATCTTCCATGATTTTCTTTACTAAACAAAAAATTATTAACTTAATTTCCAATGCGCTTTCACCTTGCTGGAATACTAAGTTTGGGTAGAGTATTTAAAGATTGTGGCCCATCTCTGTTGTGATCTATATTTGTTGTTATCAAATTCAAATTTAAATGAGTGTCTGGGAAGGGTATTGATAGAATATATTAATGATGGCCATTTCTTTTACTTTTTCGTTGACGTATAAATGATTAACAAATTGTCATTTCTTATTATGCTTCTGATCTGGTGTGCAGCTGAGTATTATCATGTTATTAACTAGAGCTCCGCAATATAACATAATCTCACAACTGGAATATGGAAGACATGTTGAAAGCAAAGAAAGTGGTGCAGAGACTATAGCTTGGTTTGAGAAGCGGATTACTTACTTGAAAGAGGAAATGATGATGGTTGAGGCTCGCTTGGAACGAATGCTACTTGAGCATGCAATGTTGAAAGCACAGCTCAAAAGCCTCAAAGAACTCAAAAGAGACTAGATAATGTAGTTTGCCGATTTGATATAAATATAAACTTGTATAGCACAAAGAACACAAATTGTGTTTCTTGGTGGTTGTGATGCTGAATCTGTTGCAGATGAAAACATATCTAAAAGGTTTTTTTTTTTCCTTATCTTTTTTTTTTCTCTCACATGATATCTGGTTGTCTTTTTTCGTCCATTAGATTGGAACTTGAGACCTCAATGTGTATGAGAGATTCCCGAAGACCATTTCCAACCAAGAACTCTTTTTTTTTTTTCATTTTGCAGTTCCAACAACATCAAACATCATTTTTTCAACTACAAAACCTCATTTTCAACTTCAAAATACTTTTTTATAGTTCTATTGGTGTGTGTTCGATTGGGAATTTCGGATGACTAAAAGGTTAGTCCTATATACTTCTATATATTGAGGCTTGATGTATGCACAAGCACCATTTGCCCCAACACCAATTTTTGTACGCACATTTAAACTCGTTGGCTTTTGTTAAATGGCTTAACCACCAACGCGTACTACCTTCCAACATCTAACCATTACACACCACCTTCAACAAACACTCAAGTTCGGTAACATTAAAAGGCAACGTTTCAAGTAAAAAGGACTACATTGCACATACGGTGAGTTGCTCATTCTTTTGAATGTTTTTCTTTATTGTGTATCATATCATATCAATCATGTTTTTTTGTTTTTGACCAAAACAATCATCTTCTTTGGATTATCTAATTCTCTCTTGGGTATTTCGTTTTGGGCATCATTGCGGATTGAATTTTATGTATCATGGAGTTAGAATCGAGTATTAAGAGCGAATACAAACAAAACAAGGTAAATTTTGAAACCAAGAACCCTAAAATAGTCGCTCCCCCATTAACATTCTTATCAAGCTTATTTCGGCCTTTTGTGGTGGAACAAGAGCACGATGTTTGAGCACGAGAACTGTTCATAACGTTCAAGACATTTGATTAACCGAACCAAACATCTAGTTTTTGTTAAGGTAGGAAGGACAAACATTGTGCACAAATTCAGCCAATGTGGTCAGTCAGTAACCATAATATTTTAATTTGGATCGTGTTATAGGCACCCCACTGTTTCATAAGGGCAACCCAATGTGAGGGTAACGAGAGCTTTTTATGAGGGCACATTCATCTCAACCAATGCACTTCACCACTTTAAACACATAAAATGAACTCAAAACTCTTGTTCTCCTCCTTCGTGCCTAGTTTTCTCTCACATACCAAGCTCTAATTCCTCACATTTCCCTCGTTTACTTTCTTGGCTTTTTCATGTTTTCCTGTTGTTTCTGTTGCGTGAGTGTGCTCTTGCCCAGTTTGGTGAAGTGTTCGGGGTATGAGAGTTAGTGGATGACTTGGATTTTGTTGCTTTAGTCTCGACAGCTAAACGAGGGTAAGTTTGCGGTTTTTTAATTTGGACATCACAGATTACTCTAGGGCACGTCTGCTGAGGTATATTATTGTTATTATTGTGTGATGCTTGTGTATATTGCTTGTATTTTATGAACACAACACAAGTATAGCATCGCACCAACTTGTCATATATTACTGTGTTTTGTGTGAGCGACGAAAGGGGCGAGTTGCCTCGAGATGCGCACTAGCACAGCTATGGGAATTATATCCTAAATTAGATCATTGGCTTGGCTGAAATAATTAACTTTCATGAAATTTCCTAAGCTATGGTGATAACTCAATTGATCTAACTCAAACTACAAATTAAATAAAACTATTAAGAGAGATGGACCTTTTGGCACGCCTCAGGATGCGTGTTGGAGTGGGCCGCCGAGTAATCGAAAGCTTTGTAAGAAGATGGAATTATAATGTAAAATGGGCTCACGAAACTTAGCTATTTAATTAATAAATGAGCCTATAGTATGGATGTTAGGCTAAGAAATCAATAATAAACCTAAGTTAGTGGACTTAATTAGAACCATAGATCTTCATGGGGATTATGATCATTGTAAGAACCCTAAGACATCTAATGGAGATAAATGGTACATGGATACTTCGAATTTCAGCCATAGATGTACTTAGGGATGTGAAATTTAACCCACTTAGACAACTCCAAATAACTTGAAACTTGGTATGTATGACACTAGGGACTTAAGGAAACATAAGCGAGTGTCGGTGTGACGGCCTCAAACCCCAAGGCCGCCATGTTATGTGCAGTGATCCCACACCCTTGCCATGCCACTGCCTCGTTGTGTCTCACGCGCAACACATGTCACTAAATCCTCGTTCCTCAAAGTTTTAAAACATTTATATTAAACGATTCAGCAGAAGACTTATTAGCATGAAATAAATGTGAAATTCATGTCATTTAAAGCATTAACCTAATATGGAAAATTCAGCAAAAAACCATACATATAACTGAGGAAAAATAAAAGGAAATTTATATACATGTATTTTGTGTTCTACAGTTTTCAAAACCTATAAAAGCAATATATAAATACATATTGTATCTCAAAAACCCGAGCCAAAAGCAGCACCAAACTCATAAATAGTAGCCTAGTACTTCCTTGCCCTTCCTCTAGCTTAACGAAGGATCTGCACTTAGTCACTCAATAAATACAGTAATGAATCCAGTGAGTAAATTCTTAAGAGAAATCTACGCAATAATCATTAAATAAAACTGATAAATCTACGAGACATGTGAATATGACATCTGGCAATAGACAATCACGTTCTCATAGATGTAGGCAGCATACATCATACTAAAAACATCAGCAAGAAATATAAAGCATTACAAAATACTTTAAAAGTAGCAGTAATTGAGTAAAGTGGCTTGACGTTAAGCAGTAAATAAATCACCAACTGATTAACCACGTTAAAACCCTTACCTAACCCGATCGTATGATAAAATAAGATAGGAATCCACGTATATATACTATTCAGGAATCTAGTGACTAAATCCCAACTTCAGAAAAACGACGTGAACCCTCCAACGGTGTTACCCATCAGGAACCACCCTAATCCCTCCCGAAGGTTGTAACTATATCCCACTGCTATCAACATGAGCTTTGTCCCAAGACGACTCATGCAAGGAATTTAGCCACCACCAATATACGCAACTGAAGCCTAATGGAATGAAACTCATGTGTGCCCACCAACAGACACATAAATTGATACGAATAAACTACAATAATGCATGAATAAAGTGAAGCAGTCTTAAGAGTTTTACGCACCTCAATACACGCTCCAATACCCGAAACAATCCTCGTTCAAATCACATACTCACCTTGGGATACGTGTCCGATACCTGACTATGGTATCCTGAGTCTCTGGTATCCTAATAAACCATGGAAATCCTCAAAATCCGAAAATCCAAACATTTTATTTTTATTTTTATTTTTCATTTTTATTTTCTGAACCGACACCGCAGGGAACGCTGCCATGCATAAATCCCCACAGCGTTGACTGGGCAGATTCACTGGCTAGACATCGTGGGTGGCGTCGTGGACCTCCACGGTGCATCTGCTAACGGCAGGACCAAACCTTAGTTTTTTCGAGTTTTTAAAACCCCTCAGCCCGTTGCCATGGTCCAAACCGTTTCAACCTCCTATGGTTCAACAAACAACCATAGTATGACTTCGAACCTCGACCAATCTCGAGAAAAACGATAGACATGAAAATTTTTGACAAAAACACGGATAAAGCCTCATTTTTCTTGAACAATGATAACAACCTCAATTAATCCATCATTTAAACTCAAAACCACCACTAAAACCATAGCAATCTACACCAAAACAAGTGAGCTCGACTCACCCTACGAACACTTCATCAAAACCTACGAAATCGCGATCGAAATATTAAGAACAACGAGGAGATTACGGATCTTACCTCGTATTTTTAGTTCCTAGCTAATTGAACCTCCAAATGACCTCCACAAGTCCACAAAACCATTACCTTGCTCTTCAATCTTTGGATTTTTCCTAATGAGGAGAGAGAAAATGTGGAGAAGATGGGAAATTTTGACTATTTATAGTCTAATCCTCATTCAATGTGTTGTGGCCATCCCTAGGATGATTCCATGGTCTTGATGAGGTCAAATAGTTCACCTTAATGTGACTTTGTTGTGTGACTTATGCTCTTGGTCTTATCCTCTCTACAAACCATTCATTTACTCTTTGGGCGCCCGGTACCCGTCACCCAGTAACTTGATCGTGTCGTTCGCAACTTCGACAACACAACTGGCCTATACCACGTTCCTATATCGATTAGTTGTCACATTTAATTGTATTTATCTATACGAACCCAATCCCCGTCCTAAGAACTCGTAATTTGCCCATCCGGTACCCCCAGCACGCTTTTTAGGGCGACTACTTGTCACATTAACTCGCTCGGTAACATCGAAACAAACTCACACATGCAATGTAATAAATCAAATAATAATAATTACCATCGCATTTACACAAATCAATCAGTCAAAAATAACATTTCTCGACAACATGACGTTCCCGTGTACTCGAACTGGCGTCCACAGCCAAAAATACTTGACAACGGCGTCGATTACAAATTAGATTGTTACAGTTGGAGTCAGGTTTCAAGGTGTGAGTGAGTGTTAGAGACTAAGTGTGATGCCCCGAGCCCACGAGAACCCAAGTCGTTTGGCTCGAACCATTGTCGAACCCTTCGAGATAACTTAGCGAGTAAGGCAACAATTTGGTAAACCTTAACCTCTGGGATACAACAAGACAATATACAATTGACAACTAAGGCAAATAAAGGTGTAGAATAAAAACCTTCTAAGTCTAGTAAGTGTAGCAAATAAGTAGAACGTCTCACAAGCCAACTATGAAAATAGTGTATGGGTTCAAATACAACTACCCATGTAACACCCATGTTTTAATACACACATAGTTCAAATGAGAGATAGTATAATATTGTAACGACCCTAAAATTCTAACACATGCCTCGTGTCATTTCAAGGTCGTACCGTGAGACCTAGTTTCATGACGAACTTGTCCAATTCTCAGGATTCGACATTGAGGTATATTATCTATGTCAGCTGTATGTATTATGTATTTTATACCCAAAAATGAAATCCAGTTGTCCAAATATGTTAGGACGTATTCGTTAATACGTTGGGTTTACAAACAGGGTTTACCTAAAGAAACGTATTAATACGAGTACAGGGCGAGCGCGTTACGGGTATACTGAGTTTGGGAGATAATTTTTATAAATGAGCAATATAAATGTGACCAAAATTTAATGGGAAATCATTGAGCTAGTGATTAGAATTGAAAAAGTAAGCTACGATACTTTTCAGGTCATGCGTAGGCATTTCACTAAAAAATTGAGGGTTTTAACAAGTCAAATGAGATAAGCTCAAGGTGAGAGTGACTTAAGTAAGTCATTAAAGTTGTTGGATGGGCCAAATGAGATCCATAAGATGGCCTAGAGATGTGTGGATGTGGTTGGGTGAAAATTGAAAGTATAGAAAGGTTAAAAAATGGTCAAATGACCCACTTTTCTCACAACAACCACAATAATCCGAAAATTGGGGATTTGGAGAGGGTTTTTGGAGAGCTTTTGATGCTTTTCGAAGGTGCTGGGAGACTTGTATATGTCAATTAAGGTGAGATCTCGCTTTGTTTATCAATTCTTTACGTTTTGAACTAAACTTTTAGGTTGTTCGATGGAAAATAGGAGGGAATCCTTGTCTCACTGGTTTTAATGGTTTTATGAGGGTATTTAATGGTGTTGTTAATCAATTATGGCTAGGTATGTTGTTGAGTTGTGGTTGGTGAAGAAATTTATGAATTTTTGATATAATTTTCTGGCACAGGCACCGCTAGGGGCGCCGTAAGGAGCATTTCCTCACGTCATCAGGGTAGTGGCTTGCCCTTGATTACGTCGTGATGGGCGTCGTAAGGGAATGATCCCTAAAACATCAGGGCAGTGGTCAGCCTTGGGTTCGTCATGAGGGAATGTTCCCCACGACGCCAGACCCTGTTTTGACCAATTTTTCTAAAATTTTGAAAAACTTTGGGGACTTTTTACTAGGTATAACTACAAGTCCGAATAAATAAAAACAAAGGTATAGTACTTTAATAAAACCAACTTTGATCCAAATGATTACCAAGGAGTGTAATTCATTGACGATCATATGGGGATCTAATTGGTGGCGTATCGGAGCCGTGTGAGAGCGTAGAGTATGGATTACAGGTACGTAAACTAGCTAGGAAATGTTTAGTTATTTCATTGAGCTTTTAAATACTATTGTTTATTGCTTGATACCTTTTTCTTGGAGTTCTTACTCTGGTTGAGTGTCTGAAGGCCAAGGGAGTCAAGTGTCTCTGGAGGAATGGTTGTCGGCTTGCTATCGGAGCCATGACCTTAAGGCCTTTCTCTGATTTGGTTTGTTCGGGGTGATAACTCTAATCTGGATTACCGTCGATATCTCTCATTCACGTGGGTCCAAGTACAACAGGCATTTTCGCGTTTTGAAGCCCGAGTCTGCTAGGCTTTGATGTGACTCAATGACCCTGTCCCTGTAGCACCCACACACAGTGGTTAAGATTACTTGGCACCTTTCTTTCTGTTTCTGGGACACTCTTTTATTGTTGTTATTGTTTCATTTACAGTCTTATTATTATTCATGTATCCTTACAACTTTCTTTCTATCTGCATGAATTTATATTGTTTTATTTATTTTGAAATGTTGTTTATATTCTACTGGCGTTACTTACTTAGGCTCGTCATTCTTATGTTTGACTTAGTGCAGATCTGAAATCGAGAAAAGGAAAGGCGTTAGTTTTAGGTGATTTACTTTGAGGACATCGGAGCAGCCTTCCCTCTCGTATTGTTCTAGGTTTTTTGATCTTTTGTATTACTTATATACATGTTTTGTTATATTGGGATACTTTGGGGTTGTGAAAGTATCAAGACATGTATATGATTTCAATACACTCACTTTCACTTGATATACATGTGATTGCATATATGCAGGGTTTTACACTATAGGTTGTCCTGACTTTACTAATTTAGAGTTATTTAAATTGTTTAAGTTAAATCAATTCTGCTAAAACTTTGAAAACTTGCAAATTTTGAATGACTCAACTTCAATTTTTAAATTTCATTGCGCAACATGGAAGTAAGGAAAATGAAGATTGACTAGGCCTGTATTGATCTTACGAGAGTGGCTTGGGGGTCTACGTAGGCTTAGGCCGAGCGAGGCCCTATTTTGTTAGGAACTGTGGTCATCACTATTGGTATTAAAGCCTAAGTTCTAGATAAGAGCTAGGTTTTGACTCTTAATTAATTCACAACTAGCATAAGACACAAATCAATAATAAAGTTAGGGTATGAATGGAACTTAGAGTGGAACCTTATGACCCTGATGTAGAGTCTTAGTTGGAAGTGAGGAGAGTTGGAGAAATCAAAATTTGGATATATGAGCTATTTGATGTATCGTATTATACTATTAGCGATAGCTATATCCTGATCGAGAACACATTTTTCTTTGCATATTGCGATGGTCGATTAGCCCGAGACCAGCGATGGCGGTTCGGAAGATGTTTAGGGGAGGCTAGATAAGGTGTCCCAACTGGTTACATCACATGGCCAACACCTAGAGGAGATCCTCAAGTTATTGAGGGAACGTGTTGTACCATCGCCTTCTATATTTGTAGCACTTGTTACTCTCGAGGGGAGTGCGCTTATAATTCAGGACATTCTAGGGGCTCCTACAACTAGTTTGCACACTCTCTACTAATGAAGAACATATGCAAGAGTCAAATAGGTCTTTTATTTGGGTTGTAATGGCGCTTGGCTAGGCTAACAATGGTAAGGTTATTCATGGATTCAAAAATCATTGGAAAGACACTAGCCTAGACCTTACAATACAGAACATAGAGCTAAAACAAGTGAATAACAACAAGACTTTTGAATTTTCAATTCATGAATCACTTCTTTTTTTCTTTCTTCACCAACTCCTTTATTTTCAAGTGCTTTTTTTCACATTATTTTTCTTTCCACTTTTGGAGTGGTTCGCAAATATACAAACATCAAACAACAAATGATCCCAAAACTTGAGCTTTTCTTACATTTTGGCTAACATAAGCTCTCTTACACAAAATTTTGGTTTAAACTAGGCTTTCTAACAAATAGGTAACATGGATATAAAGGCTATGTGGTTATTTTGGATTTAATTATGGGAGCCAACAAAAACATGGTAGAATAAGCTAAAAATGGCTAACTAATGGAAATGATGATAGGTGGGTTTTGAAGCTATTTATTTTATACAAAGATGGCATAAAATCCTTCCCTTACACATAGTTCGGTCTTTAAGATTTCGCCTTGAGTGGAGTGCAACCTCGTTTTAGGACCTTAAAGATCTAACTTTGTGCACTTGCATAGTTTTGACCTTTTCCCACTTTGGTGTCAAGCACGTGACCCATCCCTCGTAGTAGACCCTACAACATAACAATGATCAAATCGAATCAAGGAAATGACAAAGTGAAGTCTCTTACACCGTCTTAAGTCTGCATCTCAATGGCATACATAAACAAAATCCACAACCAATAGGCACTCAAGTTAAGTTTAGGCAACTCTATATGCAACAAAATAGTCCTAAATACACTCTAAATGCATGAAACATATGAAACATATCATGCTTATTAACAAAAATAAGATTTTTTTCTTATAAAAATAATGTATGCTTGCTATGAACAAAATGAATGAATGATGCATGAAATGATGAGAAAGAATAATGGATAGACAAGAAGAATGACGCCAAAAACTTGGTCCGAGCTCCAAGTGTAGAGCTTCGCGGTAGTAATAGTGGCGTAAAATAATTGTTTGCGCCATGTTTATGAAATCCACAAGGAATAGTTGCACAAAGCACTATAGTAGATTAAGTGATTTGTAACATAAACAAACAAGTAGTAGATTTATTAAACTATCTAGGAAACATAAACAATAAGGACAAATTTATTTTAGACTTGAATTCATCAATCAAATTAAATGTGTGACGAATCAATCAAAAGATGTGCTCAACTCAATTTATAGACCAGATATCCTACAAGTCATCTCGTCCCAAGGTCTCAGTAGCGAGAATACTATCTCAACTCTTGGGCTCCACAGGCTTGTGCGAGCAACGTAAGAGCATTAAAGCATTAAGTTCAAAACCCTATAAGGTCTCTCAAAGTCTAGGCAATCGATGGTATACCCTAGCATTTTAAGTTCTAGTGTATAGTTCCGGTTCGATAGCCCTAAGGTCTCAGTGACTCTCTCCTTAATTCAGTGACTACGTGATCAGGCCAATCAAAGCATAGAGTGTGAAACACTAAGAATAACATTAAGTAGAACAAGAAATGCAACTTAACATGATTCATTAAACACAAAACATTCATAAACACATCAAGTCACAAAAATATGTAAACTACAATAATAAAGATAGGGAGTTCATGAAAAGATCAAACTCAATAGTTTTCAGTCTCAAGGTCATGGTGAATCCGATCTCATCTTTTGTCGAATCTATTAATCTCTCTCACTCTATGCTATACTAAGAAAGCATGAAAATATAATTAAACTAAAGTCTCCGACGTTGCCCAAAGGCGAACTCGGGGCAAAATAAACCCTTCAAGACCAAAAACCAATCCCTAACAATGAAAATGGGAAAATATGAAGTTCCTTGGTGAAGAAGATCTTGATGTTGATGGAGAAGATGATGAAAAATAATAGAGGATGTATGGATATAAGTGTGTTGAAGAGGATCCGCAATATATAGAGTGGGCAGTTATGTTGGTCAACTCCTGGATGAGAGAGAAAGTGTGTGCGGCTCCGTGGAGAGTAAGGGTGTGAGGGGTCGATCAAGCCTGGGTAAAAACCCTATTTCTGGGTGAAATCCCCACTTCACCCCTGTTGTCAAATGAATATGATGCGAGAGAATGGAAATTGTGCGCGCCGAGGAGGATCTGCTGCTGATCATGTTGAAGAACTTTACGCGTTGTTCGAGGAGTATCGTGAGGGAGCTTGGCAACTTGTCGCACGAACGCGAAACGCGAGTATGATGGAACAAACGTGTGGGCCCATACTGCAATTAATTGTTTCATCCAATCTGGGTGTTGTTACGTGCATCGAGGCAAGATGGAGGGTAGAGATAGTCGCACGGGTGAAAACAGAACGCATGCATGAATGTGTGACTGAACGCATGAAAGGGAGGAGGTAAGCCCGGCTCATGCTTAATTTTGTCTATCTTCATCTGATCAACTACGTGGCTCGAGGAATATCTACGATAGCTAAACCTCACTGAGGTACTCCATGCCTTAGCCAATCTTTTAGCTTTTTCTTCAACATATGCACCTCAAAAGCCATTGCCAAACATAAATGTGGGACCCACGCAACTATCTCGATATGCGTGCGTGTGCGCTTTGCTAAGTAGAACATCAAAAATTTTCACAAGAGCCCCACTTTTATTCAACATAGTAGTCTTACACATATCAAAAACAAGTAATTAGAAGCTAATTTTGGAGACTTAAACATATCAAAATATACTAAATGCACACAAAATTAGGGGCACAGATATATAACTATTAGTACCGTGCCGGTAACGAATCGAAAAATATGTTATGTCTGTGTGACGATGTGTATTACCTATTTCTACTCTTATCTGTGTGACAGGACGGTGACATCAAGTAATGAGTAGAATTTACCTAGGAAAACATATCGAAACAGTGGCGAGATGGACTAAAATTATGGGTATACAAGTTTGGAAAATGATTTTTCGTGAATAACCAGAAAATAAATATGATAATTAATTAAGAGGGTGGCTATATGCATCCCAGTCAACACTCAGGGCATCCCATTTTTTTCAATTGTATGTGTAATGACTCATGTGCCCTCCAACCTAAATCTACAACAAAAACCCAAAAAATCAGAATTACCAAGGCACCCCACCCCATTTTTGAGCTTGGTTAATCCCGTTCAATCCCTATACCTTGGTCCCGTCGACGATCGGTCACGACGTTATTGGCTGAAAGAGTTTATACAAGGTCGGTATTCTCATCCATTGTTCAATTTTTGAGTGTTTGAATCTTGCGTTTGGTGTGTTTTGGTGTTAACAATGGTGGTGTTTGATGATTCTCGTTTACTTAGGGTTTGGAGCAAATCGTTTGGTGTTTTAGTGTACAATGGATGAACAAAACCCAAGTGAGGATGAATCGAGGCAGTTGGAGGTGAGTTTTAAAGTTTTTTTTAGGTCTAGGGTTTCCCAATATGCAAATGTACCACGTACACGATTGATTCAGCCATACAGGATCGAGATATCTGTATATATATCGGTGACACACAACCGATACTTAAACGTAATTCTCGGTAGTAGATAACCGAACATTTTATGTAAAGGGTTGCTAGTGGACTCAGTGGTCATGTGCCGAGATATATTGAATGGTCTCGATTGTGACCTACCGAAACTATCCTTTACGTGTCAGACCTGTACTACCGAGAATTAAGTTTTTAAGGATTTTCTAACTTTTAACACCGAGTACTTATGATATTTGAATTTTTCTTGCAGGAAGTAACATCGACAAGTGCATTTGAAGATATCTCTTATCTTTTCAAACGGGAGACACCATTTCAAACTAGAAAAGAGGCACTCAAATGGGTTCAAGAGATAGGTCGTGCTAAAAAGTTTGTCCTGGTTACAAAAAGTCTGATGCCGTAGGGAATGGCCATAGGGGAGGGGTCACAATTGCGTGTAAGAGATCCGGAACATATAGGGGTATTTCCCAAAGAGTTGGAATTGCTAAAGCTGAACTAATTGAGAAGATACCACGTAAGTTGACAAACGCAAAGGAAGAGGAGGACAACACAAGACAAAACACCGGTACGAAAAAATGTCAGTGCCCTTTTCTTATTCAACTCAAGGAACACCCAGATTCATATTGGTATGTAAGTGTGGTATGTGGCATGCATAACCACAACTCTGCGAATTCCTTGGAAGGGCACTCATATGCTGGAAGATTGTGTTGGGAAATGTGCCCTAGGTCAATCCATTAACAGTCTTTATGAATACATTTTAGTTAATAAAATAGAGGATTTCATTTGCTGTTTATTATAATTGATTTGCATGTTTACATTATAATAAGATCCATGGGTATTTACAGAAAAATATCCTAAATGTCCCTAGTCGATTATTATACTGGGAACTATAATGAATTAAGACTAGTGTGAGTCTTGATTGATGATCATATGATGATCATACGTATAGGAATACGAATCAAGATCATGAGTACTTGTTAGGGAACAAAGTACTGGACCGACCCGCTATAAGAACATCACATGGATTAAGTCATAGTTGTTTCTCATGATAGGTATATTTTTCAGTCCTCCGACTTGAGATTACCAGAGACTTCAACATTAGGAATACAATGATTTGACGCAATCGATGATTATAAAGGTTGTGATTGGTTACTTGTGTGAATAATGTGGTGAAGTTGTGTAATCGAGATAGAATTTGTCCCTCTCATATAAAGAGAGATATCCAGTGGATCCCTCGATGTGTTAAACTGTTAAAAGGCCTAGTCTAAGTGAATTGATATTGATCAATGTCACTTAGATGTTTTCAGTCTACCTAGAAATCGAGACTAGTACGATTGAATATGTTGGATGACAATTCCATGCCTTATGTTTGATCAAAAGGATATTGTGTGACAAAAGGATGTTATATACACTATTGATTAGGTTATATCGATTTGATATTCGTACAACTTGGGTAGTCATAATGTCTTGCTAGAGGCCGCTTATGACTTGTATACCAAAATGTGTTTTGGTACACTGCCAACGTTGTATGAGCCTATTGGGTCGCACACTGAGAATGGTTTTGCGAGATTTTAAAATGGTTCAGAAAAATGAATTTTATATGATAAAATTCATGACAGAAACGTCCTTGTAGTGTATTACACTTATACTTCTTTAAGTAGGGGTATATGTGTAATTTACTTAACCGTCTATATACAAGGGTTGTATAAATAGACGCTTTGAGTTAGAATATAAGTACGAAAGATTTTAAAAGGGCCGAAACTCTATTTTCGTTTTAAGAAACGACTTAGAGTTTTTGGTATCCTCTGGATCGTTTTGGAGAGAAACAAAAAATGTTTGGTATTCTCTCGAAGCTAGCACTTTGAATCTCGGCCGCCGTTCGTGTATGGACAGCTAGTAGAGAGCGTTCGTCATTGGCAGCACCTTAGAGATCGATTAACCTTCAGAAAGGTATTGCGACTAAGGTATGATTAAGTTTTCATAGTTTAAACATGTTTTAATGGAATCAGATTCGGATCCTGTTTTGGGGTTTTTCTCAAAATTGTTTTGTAATCTCCTCTGCGCATGAACCCCAAAACCCTTCAGTGGTATCAGAGCCTTCGAGTTTGATTCCATTAAACTCATTGCATGTTTTTATGATATATGATTGAAAACATGTTAATAGTTGGTGTATATGTGATATACATAAGTTTTCTATGAGATTTATTATCATGTTTTGTGTATATGATAGATATATTCGTGATTTAATTGAAATCAGTTTCATACATGCAAGTAATCATGTTAGGTTCGAATAATTTTAATGAATTGAATTTCGTATTCTGTGATCCATGACACTATTAGGTATAATCTTTATTTTTGTGTATTGATGCATGGAGGAAATCTCTGTAATTCAGTATGCATATTTAGGTTACATTAATTTAAGTTTCTTAAATTGTATAAGTCTGAATGTTAATTCGAAACTAATATGATTAGGTTCGATTGAGATAGTAATTCATGATCCAACTACATATTTGTGATTATTTGGATGAAGATCGAAATTACAAATAATTAATTTTTGAAATTATTTATTTATCTTGTTATATCTATGTTGTTATGAAGTTTTTATTTGATAAAGATAGATAACAATTAGATTAGGAGATATATGCAAAATCGGCTTAATTATCCCTATTGGATAGGAGATAAATATGGAGAAGTTTGTTATTTATGATATGATAGGATTCAAATATCTAAAGTCCTAATTGGATTAGGATAAGATGATTAGTTAGATGTGGGCCCGAGTTAATTAAAACGTATTAATTGACTTAATTTTGGATAAACTAAGGGGTAAATTTGGTATACTAAAATCAGCGAAAATATGATTTTCTATAGCGAATTTCAATTTTCGGAATTGAGATTTGTCTTCTAAAAAAAAAATAAAAAATGGGGGCGCTGCCCCCTGTTCCCCCATCCGCTGACCGGCCAGCGGGACCGCCGTCTAACTAATCCTAGCGCACGAAAATTCTTCTATTAGTGAATAGCATAAGAATTTCCTAAATTGTTTAGTGGTTCTACAAATCAATAAAATATATGATATTTCATTGTTTAATTAAAATCACTAAAACTGAATAAAATCCCTCTATTAAATCTTAAGTCTTGTGCCATCCAATTTTAAACACTGGTCAAGGCCTCGATCGCACTAATATAGTTTCAACCATAGTTGGGTGTATTATGCTATCTTGGTGAGATAAGTTGGGCAAGAGTTACCTAAATGTTTAAATTAGTCCAACTTAATAAAGTTATCAAAATAGTTTTGGACTTTAGGCATATGATGAGATAAAAACATGCTAAGACATAAGATGTCCTGTATCTTATAAAAGTATCTAAAGTTACATAAGATGTAATTAGTAACTGTTACCTACCTAAATAATCTAGTTCTGTGTTTCATGCCATAGCTGTCATAGAATTAGGTGAAATATGGATTTAGTCCCCTAAATAAACAGTATGTTTTAGGAGGGTTGTTAATTTAGTGGGAGTCTATTCCTCTATACTAAAATAAACTCGCATAATCTTTATTGTAGATCAATGGCCTCTTCAAGTAACAATAATCTCCTCATCATCGTGATCTATCCTTGAGAAGGATAAGCTATCTCGGGACTAACTTTCTTGATTGGTTCGAAACTTGAGAGTCGTTCTCAAGCATGAACGCAAGTTGTATGTCCTGGATGCTCCGATCCCTGAGGACCCACCACTCAATGCCACGAAAGCTGTAAAGGATGCGCATAATAAGCATGTCAATGATTCTACCGATGTTGCATGCATTATGTTGGCAACTATGGTTCCTGAACTTCAGAAGGACATGGAACTAATGGAAGCCTACGACATGGCTGTAACGCTGAAGGAAATATTCCAACAAAGAAGCTAGGCAAGAAAGGTTTCGAGACAGTCAAGAACCTGCATTCTTGTAAGATGACTGAGGGTGCGTCAGTTAGTCCTCATGTTCTGAAGATGAAGGGCTATGTTGACCAACTTGATAGACTTGAATTTCCCATAAGCCAAGAGTTGGCTACGGATTTGATCTTAAATTCATTACCAGAGAGTTACTCACAATTTGTGATGAACTACAATATGAATAATATGGAGAAATCAATTTCAGAGTTGCATTTGATGCTCAAAACTGCTGAACAAAATATCAAGAAACCCTCTAGTAATGTGCTGATGGTCCAAAAGGGAAAGGGAATGAAGAAGAAAGGCAAAGGCAAGGCTAAAGTTGCCAAGGCTGCTGCTGCACCTATTGCAAAGCCTGTGGAACAAGTCAAGCCCCAGCCTGTTCCTGCTTCAAAGCACCAAAAGGAAAAGGAAGGAAATTGTCATTTCTGCCATGCACCTGGACATTGGTTCAGAAATTGCAAACTCTATCTGGAAGATTTAAAGAAGAAAAAGGGTAATGCGACTACCACCTCAGGTATTTATGTTATTGAAATTAATTTGTCTACTAGTGATTCCTGGGTATTGGATACCAGATGTGGATCTCACATTTGTATAAATGTGCAGGGACTCACCAGAAGTAGAAAGTTGAAGAAAGGAGAAGTCATCCTCCGCGTAGGGAATGGAGCAAGAGTTGCTGCCCTGGCTGTTGGATCATATGACTTAGATTTATCAAGTGGACTTATTTTAACTTTAAATAATTGTTATTATGTGCCTGCCTTGAGCAGAAACATCATTTCGGTTTCATGTTTGGATATGGATGGTTTTGATTTTATTACTGCGAATAATAGATGTTCAATTTCTCGTAAAGGCATTTTTTATGCAAATGCTGATTTGTGTGATGGTCTTTATATTATAAGCATGAAAAAGTCCACAAATACTCCAGTCTTTAACATAAATACAAAGAGATTCAAGTCAATGATTTGAATCAAACCTATCTTTGGCATTGTCCTCTTGGCCATATAAATGAGAAACGCATAACGAAACTCCATAAAGATGGACTTCTAGATTCATTTGATTTGGAATCATATGAAACGTGCGTATCTTGTTTACTAGGCAAGATGACTAAAAGTCCCTTTACTGGACATAGTGAAAGGGCAAGTGATTTATTAGGTCTAATACATACTGATGTATGCGGTCCTATAAACACAATGGCTAGAGGAGGTTACCAGTACTTCATTACATTTACTGATGATTTCAGCAGATATGGTTATGTATATCTTATGAAACATAAAGCTGAATCATTTGAGATGTTTCGAACATTTCAAAATGAAGTGCAGAATCAACTTGGTAAAACTATTAAAGCACTTCGATCAGACCGAGGTGGTGAATATTTGAGCCAAGAATTTGATGATCATCTTAGAAATTGTGGGATTGTCTCACAATTAACTCCACCAGCAACTCCACAATGGAATGGAGTTTCTGAAAGGAGAAATCGAACCTTATTAGATATGGTTCGATCTATGATGATTCATGCGGATCTTCCATTATCCTTTTGGGGTTATGCATTACAAACTGCAGCTTTTACTCTAAATCGAGTTCCTTCTAAAGCGGTTGATAAAACACCATATGAGATATGGTACGGTAAGAGACCTAGTTTGTCTTTTCTTAAGATTTGGGGTTTTGAGGCTTACGTAAAGTGACAAGTCTCATAAAAACTAGCACCTAAATCTGATAAGTGTTTATTTGTGGGGTATCCTAAGGAAACAAAAGGATATTACTTTTATAATCCCGCTGAGAACAAAGTGTTTGTTGCTCGGTATGGTGCCTTTATGGAAAAACTGTTTATTTCAAAAGACACTAGTGGGAGAGAAATAAATCTTGAAGAAGTTCAAGAATCACAAATAAACACTGAACCGCTACTGGAAGTTCAACAAAATTCTGAACCAGTTGAACCTCCGCAAGTGACATAAGGCCCAAGTAAATCTGGTAGGGTAAGACATGAGCCAGAGAGATTCGGATTTCTCATTACTGATAGTCGTGATGTATTGCTTATAGATCAAAATGAGCCCACCACTTATTAGGAGGCTATGTCGGGACCAAACTCAGATAAATGGCTAAGTGCCATGAACTCTGAGATGCAATCCATGTATGATAACCAAGTTTGGAACTTGGTTGATTTACCCGAAGGTGGTAAGACCATTGGATGTAAATGGGTTTTCAAGAAGAAAACTGACATGGATGGCAAAGTGCATACTTTCAAAGCAAGACTTGTAGCAAAAGGTTTCAGGCAGACTCAAGGTGTTGATTATGATGAAACTTTTTCGCCAGTAGCCATGCTTAAATCCATAAGAATTTTAATTTCCATTGCTGCATATTATGACTATGAGATATGGCAAATAGATGTAAAAACAACATTTCTTAATGGAAAGCTGCTTGAGGACGTGTATATGACACAACCTGAAGGTTTTGTACATCCTGAGAATTCTAGGAAGATATGCAAGCTTCAAAGATCTATTTATGGATTAAAGTAAGCTTCTCGGAGTTGGAATCTTCGTTTTGATGAAGCAATCAAGGATTTTGGTTTTATTAAGAACGAAGATGAGCCTTGTGTATACAAGAAGGTCAGTGGGAGTGTAGTTGTTTTTCTGGTACTGTATGTTGATGATATATTACTCATTGGAAATGACATCCCAACATTGTAGAGTGTCAAGTCTTGGTTAGGGAAGTGTTTCTCAATGAAAGACTTAGGAGATGCAACCTATATCCTAGGGATAAGGTCTATAGGGATAGATCTAAGAGGCTAATCGGTCTAAGTCAGAGTGCTTACATAGACAAAGTACTGAATAGGTTCAGTTTGCAAGACTCTAAAAGAGGATTGCTGCCAATGTCTCATGGCATAAGTTTCAGCAAGAATCAATGTCCTAGGACAAATGATGAGCGAGACCGTATGAATAAGATTCCATATGCATCTGCTATTGGATCTATCATGTACGCCATGCTATGCACTCGACCTGATGTATCATATGCTTTGAGCACTACAAGCGAGATATCGCCGATCCAGTGAGAGTCACTGGATAGCAAGAAAAAACATCCTTAAGTACTTAAGAAGGACTAAGGAAGTGTTCTTGCTCTATGGAGGTTTTGAAAATGATCTAGTTGTAAATGGTTACACAGATGCAAGTTTTCAAACTGATATAGATGATTTTAGATCGCAGTCTGGATATGTGTTTACTTTAAATGGGGGTGCAGTAAGCTGGAAAAGTTCGAAGCAAGAGACTGTGGCAGATTCTACAACAGAAGCTGAGAATATTGCAGCGTCCGATGTAGCAAAGGAGGCAGTTTGGATCAAAAAGTTCATTTCTTAACTAGGTGTGGTTCCAAGTATTGCTAACCCTGTTTGTTTGTATTGTGACAATAACAGGGCAATAGCACAGGCCAAGGAACCTAGATCACACCACAGATCCAAACATATACTCAGGCGTTTTCATCTCATCAGAGAAATTATTGAGAGGGGAGACGTAAAGATTTGCAGAGTACCTCTTGAAGACAACGTTGCGAATCCATTGACAAAGGCTCTTCCACAAGCGAAACATGATGGTCATGTTAGATCATTAGGCATTAGATGCATGAATGATTGGCCCTAGAGCAAGTAGGAGATGTTGGGAAATGTGCCCTAGGTCAATCCATTAACAGTCTTTATGAATACATTTTAGTTAATAAAATAGAGGATTTCATTTGCTGTTTATTATAATTGATTTGCATGTTTACATTATAATAAGATCCATGGGTATTTACAGAAATATCCTAAATGTCCCTAGTCGATTATTATACTGGGAACTATAATGAATTAAGACTAGTGTGAGTCTTGATTGATGATCATACGATGATCAAACGTATAGGAATACGAATCAAGATCATGAGTACTTGTTAGGGAACAAAGTACTGGACCGACCCGCTATGAGAACATCACATGGATTAAGTCATAGTTGTTTCTCATGATAGGTATATTTTTCAGGTCCTCGACTTGAGATTACCAGAGACTTCAACATTAGGAATACAGTGATTTGACGCAATCAAACGTTGTCTTTAAATGGATGATTATAAAGGTTGTGATTGGTTACTGTGTGAATAATGTGGTGAAGTTGTGTAATCGAGATAGAATTTGTCCCTCTCATATAAAGAGAGATATCCAGTGGATCCTCGATGTGTTAGACTCGTTAAAAGGCCTAGTCTAAGTGAATTGATATTGATCATTGTCACTTAGATGTTTTCAGTCTACCTAGAAATCGAGACTAGTACGATTGAACATGTTGGATGACAATTCCATGCCTTATGTTTGATCAAAGGGATATTGTGTGACAAAAGGATGTTATACACACTATTGATTAGGTTATATCGACTTGATATTTGTACAACTTGGGTAGTCATAATGTCTTGCTGGAGGCCGCTTTTGACTTGTATACCAAAATGTGTTTTGGTACACTGCCAACATTGTATGAGCCTATTGGGTCGCACACTGAGAATGGTTTTGCGAGATTTTAAAATGGTTCAAAAAAATGAATTTTATATGATAAAATTAATGACAGAAACGTCCTTGTAGTGTATTACACTTATACTTCTTTAAGTAGGGGTATATGTGTAATTTACTTAACCGTCTATATACAAGGGTTGCATAAATAGACGCTTTGAGTTAGAATACAAGTACGAAAGATTTTAAAAGGGTCGAAACTCTATTTTTGTTTTAAGAAACGACTTAGAGTTTTTGGTATCCTCTGGATCGTTTTGGAGAGAAACAAAAAAGGTTTGGTATTCTCTCGAAGCTAGCACTTTGAATCTCGGCCGCCGTTCGTGTATGGACCGCTAGTAGAGGGCGTTCGTCATTGGCAGCGCCTTAGAGATCGATTAACCTTCAGAAAGGTGTTGCGACTAAGGTATGATTAAGTTTTCATAGTTTAAACATGTTTTAATGGAATCAGATTCGGATCTTGTTTTGGGGTTTTTCTCAAAATTGTTTTGTAATCTCCGCTGCGCATGAACCCCAAAACCCTTCAGATTGACTCAGGATGAGGCAGCTATTTTGGATCAGATGAGTAAGGCTAATGTTAGGCCACGACAGATCCTAAACACTTTGAGGCAAAGGGATAGGAACAATGCTTCAACATTGCGTACAATATACAATGCACGACAAAGGAATCGAATTAAAGAAGCTGGTGGGAGAACTCAAATGCAACAACTCTTACATTTATTATAAGACAATATGTATCTATCATAGCATAGGAAGGACCTCGAATCGAATGTAGTTACAGACTTGTTTTGGTCCCATCCTGACTCCATCAACTTATTGAGGTATTTTCCATACGTTCTTCTAATGGACTGCACATATAAGACCAATAGGTACCGATTGCCGTTGTTGGAGATTGTTGGGGTCAATTCGACAGACATTACATTCTCGGTTGGGTTTTGTTTTTTATCTTTAGAGACTATGTCCAACTACACATGGGCATTGAACATTTTGAGAGGTTTACTAGACGGGTGACCTACACCTAGTGTTTTTGTCATTGATAGAGAATTGGGCCTTATTAATGCAATCGAAGAAGTTTTTTCACAATGTTCCCACCAGCTTTGTACATGGCATATCATCAAAATGGTGTTGACCAACACCAAAAAGATGTTCGCAAGAAATGAGAACTTTCAACTCTTCAATAAGAGGTAGACATATTTAATGTATGCTACGACCAAAGCATCATTCGAGTTTATGTTGGCTACCTTACGTGTTGTGTATGAAGATGTGAAAGGTCTGCTTAAATATTTGGAGGATACTTGGTTACGGGATTACAAGAATAGATTTGTACATGCATGGACAAATCCACTTTTTCATTTTGGAGAAACCACAACGTAAAGGGTTGAGTCTGCACATTCCACTCTCAAATAGCATCTCGGCACATGTACTGCAAACTTCGAGGTGTTGTGGAGTGTAATTCATGGAATGTTAGACATACAACATAACAGGATCAAATCGTCATTTGAGGTTAGTTTGAATGTTGTGCAACATGGATATATGGATGGAATGTATCACCGTTTGCGGGGTTATATATCTCGAAAGCGCTTAAGTTGATTCGTAACAAGGTTGAACGTGGGGTGAATATTGGGACAGACCGGAGCTTATGTGGTTGTTACCTACGTACCACTTGTGGGCTTCCGTGTGCACACGAGCTTAATGTACATATTTTAGCTGGTTCACTTATACTACTTGAAGACATACATGTGTATTGGCAGAAGTTGAGTATGGTACCCAATGCATCAGTGAATCGGACTGCCTATAACTTAAATGACGAGCTTCAAAGAGTTGTGTCTAAGTTTGAAACATTCGTTGATGAGGATTCGCGTGTTAGGACTATTCAACAACTAAGAGAGATTAGTTGTCCTTCCTCGATCTCATGTATTGCACCACAGGCAAAAGTGAAGACAAGGGGGAGACCGAGTCTTGATAGTTTTGGTAATTATGTTATAGGGAGCAAGAAAATGAAGAAAGGGAAGAGAGAAATGAAGAGGAAAGCCGAGGAAGATGATACTTGTACGACGAGAGATCTAAGTGGCTTTGAATATGTACTTACACCTGCTGAGGCAGCTAGTGCGCGAAGGAAAGTAAAACAAGTTAGGAATAAAGTATATCGAACACGTGGGGCATCTATGGGAGAATCTGAGATTGGATTCATTGACACTATACAACCGGATTGGATTCAACATGTTGAGACTACAGTAAATGTGGATAGCGATGGAAATTGTGGCTTCCGTTGTGTTGCCGCCGGTCTTGGATTCTTAGACATAGATGGGTCGAAAAGGGTTAAAACAGCTATGGTTAATGAACTACAAGAGAACCAAGAGTTTTGGAAGGATTTACTTGGAAGTTACTTCGACTAAGTTAAGGGAGCTGTGCAATTCTTTAAAGGTAAGGATGTCGGGTCCGACAAGTGGATGACCCTTCCAGACATGGGACTTCTAATTGCAACAACATTTAATGTTGTGCTTGTCAATGTGTCATATGGTTGTTGCATGAAATATCTTCCTCTACGTAGTGCCCCTCCGCCTATGAAAGATCGGATAGTTATTGGCGTTACAAATGTCAATGACACTCATTGGGTTAGGGTAAGTTTTTAGCGTTTGTTTCAAATTTTGGTTAATATGTCAATGTACGTTACTTATTCTTTCTTTTATGTTGCTCCTCCATTTGACAGGTCATATTCAAGCCTAATGCATCGGTTCCCCCTGTATTCTTGGTGTGGAAGACCTTTGCGAATGTTGATGCTCAAGGGTGGGGTTTTGGTATTATCATCTAAGCACAAGTCCTGGTTCAATCTTCTCATCTACACACGCCATTCGTGGTAGACTTAGCGTCGCCTTAACAAATCACATAGTAAATTATTTTTGGAATGTTCAACAAACTTGTATTGATGTTGTTGAATGAATATTATGTCTTCCAAACTTGGCATGATGCTTTTGTGTACTTTTGTTGATGTATGTAACTTGAATTGATGTTTGTTGAATGGATAAATTCATGATATGCCAAGTTTGTACTCTCAATTAAAGGTTCGGTTACAGAAGGTCGAAAACTATCCCCAAGTCTCGGACATACAGAACCGTGACATACATTGTAATCTCGGACATTAAGGTTCGTGAGCAGCCAACAATGGGGTGCCCTAAATACTTCAGTTACATGACATCGAGATTCTTACAAAATTACGGTGACAGATGACTGAAAAGTAGACCATAGTAACAGAACATTATAACCGATTAACTGCAAATAATTGCGGTAGTATGTGGCCGATTCAATGTGTGTTCCTTGCATGTGAGCATCGGTCAAATGCAGCCGAGACCCTTAATTACCAATCGGTTGTGCATCGCCGAGACTAATTCATGAATTACGGAGTGACGTAACCGATTTTATCTACAAAATTGTGATAATAGGAGGCCGAGTCGTTATGTGTAATCGTTGCGTAATAATCTCGGTGATGAACTACCGAGGCCATACATAAGTTTTGGTACCACATGACCGTAATTTAGACATTACTTGCAGGTGTGCATGACCGATACTATATAAAATTTGGCAAATATGGCAGTGTTCGCATGGAGGCGACTGAGCTCAATGGACCAATCACGATTATGCATAACCGAGAATTCTCAGTAGTTTTCATTCCTGTGGGCCGTGGATTTCTCTGTGGTAACTTATTGCAAACATGGCAATGACAAAAATATAACAACAAATAGTAGTAGTAGAACACATCAATTCAAACATGACCAACAAGTCAAACATTATCAATTTAATAGAACAATACCGAAGAAGGTAAACAATACCAAATTAACAAGTTAAACATTATCCATCATCAAATACCAAACAAGTTAAACAATACCAAAGGAACAAGGCAAACAACATGTTTTTTCACTTGAGCCCTTTTTCTTTCTTCACTTTGCAACTAACATATGTTGTCGTAGGGGGCTTCCTCTTAGGTGGCTGGCTAGAACTTATTGGTTTTGTGGTTCATGCGCAACGGAGATTACAAAAAAATATTTTGAAAAAAACCCCAACAGGATCTGAATCTGATTCCATTAAAACACGTTTAAACTATGAAAACTTAATTATACCTCAGTCGCAATGTACCTTTCTGAAGGTTAATCGATCTTTAAGGTGCTACTAACGACGAACGCCCCCTATCAGCAGTCCACACACGAACGGCGGCCGAAATTTGAAGTGCTAGCTTCGAGAGAATACCAAATTTTTTTGTTTCTCACCAAAATGATCCAGAGCATACCAAAACCCTAAGTTGTTTCTTAGAACGAAAATTGAGTTTCGGCCTTTTTAATCTTTCTTATACAACCCTTGTATATAGACGGTTAAGTAAATTACACATATACCCTTACTTAAAGAGGTATAAGTGTAATACACTACGAGAACATTTCTGTCATGAATTTTATCATATAAAATTCATTCTTTCGAATCATTTTAAAATCTCGCAAAACCATTCTTAGTGTGCAACCCAATAGGGTCATACAATGTTGGCAGTGTACCATAACACATTTTGGTATACAAGTCATAAGCGGCCTCTAGCAAGACATTATAACTACCAAAGTTGTACGAATATCAAATCGATACAACCTAATCAATAGTGTATATAACATCCTTTTGTCATACGATATCCTTTTGATCAAACATAAGGCATGAAATTGTCATCCTACATGTTCAATCGTACTAGTCTCGATCTCTAGGTAGACTGAAAACATCCAAGTGACATTAATCAATATCAATTCACTTAGACTAGGCCTTTTAACAGTCTAACACATCGAGGGATCCACTAGATATCTCTCTCTATATGAGAGGGACAAATTCTATCTCGATTACACAACTTCACCACACTACTCACACAGTAACCAATCACAACCTTTATAATCGTCCGGTTAAAGACAACGTTTGATTGCGTTAAATCACTGTATTCCTAATGTTGAAGTCTTTGGTAATCTCAAGTCAGAGGACTGAATAATATAAATATCATGAGAAACGACTATAACGTAATCCATGTGATGTTCTCATAGCGGGTCGGTCCAGTACTTTGTTCCCTAGCAAGTACTCATGATCTTGATTCGTATTCCTATACGTATGATCATCATATGATCATCAATCAAGACTCACACTAGTCTTAATTCATTATAGTTCCCAGTATAATAATCGACTAGAGACATTTAGGATATTTCTGTAAATACCCATGGATCTTATTATAATGTAAACGTACAAATCAATTATAATAAATAGCAAACGAAATCCTCTATTTTATTAACTAAAATGTATTCATAAAGACTATTAATGGATTGACCTAGGGCACATTTCCCAACATCTCCCACTTGCTCTAAGGCCAATCATTCATGCATCTAATGCCTAATGATCTAACATGACCATCATGTTTCGCTTGTGGAAGAGCCTTTGTCAATGGATCCGCAATGTTGTCTTCAGTAGGTACTCTGCAAATCTTCACATCTCCCCTCTCAATGATTTCTCTGATGAGATGAAAACGCCTGAGTATATGTTTGGATCTATGGTGTGATCTAGGTTCCTTAGCCTGTGCTATTGCCCCGTTATTGTCACAATACAAATAAACAGGGTTAGCAATACTTGAAACCACACCTAGTTCAGAAATGAACTTTTTGATCCAAACTACCTCCTTTGTTGCATCGGACACTGCAATATACTCAGCTTCTGTTGTAGAATCTGCCACAGTCTCTTGCTTCGAACTTTTCCAGCTTACTGCACCCCATTCAAAGTAAACACATATCCAGACTACGATCTAAAATCATCTATATCAGTTTGAAAACTTGTATCTCTGTAGCCATTTACAACTAGATCATTTTCAAAACCTCCATAGACCAAGAACACTTCCTTAGTCCTTCTTAAGTACTTAAGGATGTTCTTTACTACTATCAAGTGACTCTCAACAGGATCTGACTGATATCTGCTTGTAGTGCTCAAAGCATATGATACATCAGGTCGAGTGTATAGCATGGCATACATGATAGATTCAATAGCTAATGCATATGAAATCTTATTTATACGATCTCGCTCATCATTTGTCCTAGGACATTGATTCTTACTGAGACTTATGCCATGAGACATTGGCAACAATCCTCTTTTAGAGTCTTGCAAACTGAACCTATTCAGTACCTTGTCTAAGTAAGCACTTTGACTTAGACCGATTAGCCTCTTAGATCTATACCTATTGATCCTTATCCCTAGGATATAAGCTGCATCTCCTAAGTCTTTCATTGAGAAACACTTCCTTAACCAAGACTTGACACTCTGCAATGTTGGGATTACATTTCCAATGACCTTCTTGTATACACAAGGCTCATCTTCGTTCTTAATAAAACTAAAATCTTTGATTGCTTCATCAAAACGAAGATTCCAACTCTTAGAAGCTTGCTTTAATCCATAAATGGAACTTTGAAACTTGCATACCTTCCTAGAATACTCAGGATATACAAAACCTTTAGGTTGTGTCATATACACGTCCTCAAGCAGCTTTCCATTAAGAAATGTTGTTTTTACATCCATTTGCCATATCTCATAGTCATAATATGTAGCAATGGCAATTAAAATTCTTATGGATTTAAGCATGGCTATTGGAAAAAAAGTTTCATCATAATCAACACCTTGAGTTTGCCTGAACCCTTTTGCTACACGTCTTGCTTTAAAAGTATGCATATTTCCATCCATGTCAATTTTTTTCTTGAAAAACCATTTACATCCAATGGTCTTACCACCTTCAGGTAAATCAACCAAGTACCAAACTTGGTTATCATACATGGATTGCATCTCATAATTCATGGCACTCAGCTATTTATCTGAGTCTGACCCAGACATAGCCTCCTGATAAGTGGTGGGCTCATTTTGATCCATAAGCAACACATCACGACTATCAGTAATGTGAAATTCGAATATCTCTGGCTTTTGTCTTACCCTACCAGATTTACGTGGGCCTTGTGTCACTTGTGAAGGTTCAACTGGTTCAAAACATTGTTGAACTTCCAGTAGCGGTTCAGTGTTTATCTGTGATTCTTGAACTTCTTCAAGATTTACTTTTCTTCCACTAGTGTCTTTTGAAATAAACTATTTTTCTATAAATGCACCATGTTGAGCAACAAACACTTTATTCTCAGCGGGATTATAAAAGTAATATCCTTTTGTTTCCTTAGGATACCCCTAAAATAGACACTTGTCATATTTAGGTGCTAGTTTTTCTGAGACTTGTCGTTTTACGTAAGCCTCACAGCCCCAAATCTTAAGGAAAGACAAACTAGGTTTCTTCCCATACCATATCACATATGATGTTTTATCAACCGCTTTAGAAAGAACTCGATTTAGAGTGAAAGCTGCAGTTTGTAATGCATAACCCCAAAAAGATAATGGAAGATCCGCATGACTCGTCATAAGTCGAACCATATCTAATAAGGTTCGATTTGTCCTTTCAGAAACTGCATTCCATTGTGGAGTTGCTGGTGGAGTCAATTGGGAGACAATCCCACAATTTCTAAGATGATCATCAAATTCTTGGCTTAAATATTCACCACCTCGATCTAATCGAAGTGTTTTGATAGTTTTACCAAGTTGATTCTGCACTTCATTTTGAAACGTTCGAAACATCTCAAATGATTCAGCTTTATGTTTCGTAAGATATACATAACTATATCTGCTGAAATCATCAGTAAATGTAATGAAGTACTGATAACCTCCTCTAGCCATTGTGTTTATAGGACCGCATACATCAGTATGTATTAGACCTAATAAATCACTTGCCCTTTCACCATGTCCAATAAAGGGACTTTTAGTCATTTTGCCTAGTAAACAAGATACGCACGTTTCATATGATTCCAAATCAAATGAATCTAGAAGTCCATCTTTATGGAGCTTCGTTATGCGTTTCTCATTTATGTGGCCGAGATGACAATGCCAAAGATAGGTTTGATTCAAATCATTTGACTTGAATCTCTTTGTATTTATGTTAAAGATTGGAGTATCAGTAGACTTTTTCATGCTTAGAATATAAAGACCATCACACAAATCAGCATTTGCATAAAAAATGCCTTTACGATAAATTGAACATCTATTATTTGCAATAATAAAATCAAAAACATTCATATCCAAACATGAAACAGAAATGATGTTTCTGCTCAAGGCAGGCACATAATAACAATTATTTAAAGTTGAAATAAGTCCATTAGATAATACTAAGTCATATGATCCAACAGCCAGGGCAGCAACTCTTGCTCCATTCCCTACGCGCAGGATGACTTCTCCTTTTTTCAACTTCCTACTTCTAGTGAGTTCCTGCAAATTTATACAAATGTGAGATCCATATCCGGTATCCAATACCCAGGAATCACTAGTAGATAAATTAATTTCAATAACATAAATACCAGAGGTGGTAGTCGCACTACCCTTTTTCTTCTTTAGATCTTCCGTATAGAGTTTGCAATTTCTGAACCAATGTCCAGGTGCAAGGCAGAAATGACAATTTCCTTCCTTTTCCTTTTGGTGCTTTAAGCAGGAACAGGCTGGGGCTTGACTTGTTCCATAGGCTTTGCGATAGGTGCAGCAGCAGCCTTGACAACTTTAGCCTTGCCTTTGCCTTTCTTCTTCTTTCCCTTTCCCTTTAGGACCATCAACACATTACTAGAGGGTTTCTTGATATTTTGTTCAGCAGTTTTGAGCATCAAATGCAACTCTGAAATTGATTTCTCATTATTATTCATATTGTAGCTCATCACAAATTGTGAGTAACTCTCTGGTAATGAATTTAGGATCAAATCCGTAGCCAACTCTTGGCTTATGGGAAATTCAAGTCTATCAAGTTGGTCAAAATAGCCCTCCATCTTCAGAACATGAGGACTAACTGACGCACCCTCAGTCATCTTACAAGAATGCAGGTTCTTGACTGTCTCGAACCTTTCTTGCTTAGCTTGCTGTTGGAACATTTCCTTCAGTGTTACAGCCATGTCGTAGGCTTCCATTAGTTCCATGTCCTTCTGAAGTTTAGGAACCATAGTTGCCAACATAATGCATGCAACATCAGTAGAATCGTTGACATGCTTATTATGCGCATCCTTCACAGCTTTTGTAGCATTGGCTGGTGGGTCCTCAGGGATCGGAGCATCCAGAACATACAACTTGCGTTCATGCTTGAGAACGATTCTCAAGTTTCTAAACCAATCAAGAAAGTTAGTCCCAGATAGCTTATCCTTCTCAAGGATAGATCGCAGTTAGAGGGGATTATTGTTACTTGAAGAGGCCATTGATCTACAATAAAAATTATGCAGAGTTTATTTTAGTATAGAGGAATAGATTTTCATTAAATTAACAACCCTCCTAAAACATTCTGTTTATTTAAGGGACTTAAATCCATATTTCACCTAATTCTATGATAGCTATGGCATGAAACACATAACTAGATTATTTAGGTAGGTAACAGTTACCAATTACATCTTATGTAATTTTAGATGCTTTTATGAGATACAAGACATCTTATGTCTTAGCATATTTTTATCTCATCATATGCCAAAAGTCCAAAACTATTTTGATAGCTTTATTAAGTCGGACCAATTTAAACATTTAGGTAACTCTTACCCAACTTATCTCATCAAGATAACACAATACACCCAACTATGTCTGAAACTATATTAGTGCGATCGAGGCCTTGATAAGTATTTAAAATTGGATGGCACAAGACTTAAGATTTAATAGAGGGATTTTATTCAGTTTTAGTGATTTTTAAGTAAACAATGGAATATCATATATTTTATTGATTTGTAGAACCACTAAACAATTCAAGAAATTTTTATGCTATTCACGAATAGAAGAATTTTCGTGCACTAGGATTAGTTAGACGGTGGTCCCGTTGGCCGGTGTACAGGGGGCAGCGACCCTTTTTTTTAGAAGACGAATCTCAATTTCGAAAATTGAAATTCGTTATAGAAAATCATATTTTTCGCTGATTTTACTATACTAAATTTACCCCTTAATTTATCCAAAATTAAGTCAATTAAAACATTTTTAATTAACCCGGGCCCACATCTAACTAATCATCTTATCCTAATCCAATTAGGACTTTAGATATTTGAATCCTAGCATATCACCAATAACAAACTTCTCTATATTTATCTCCTATCCAATAGGGATAATGAAACCGATTTTGTATATCCTAATCTAATTTGTTATCTATCTTTATCAAATAGAAACTTTATAACAAAATAGATATAACAAGATAAATAAATAATTTTGAAAATTAATTATTTGCAATTTCGATCTTCATCCAAATAATCACGAACATGTAATTGAATCATGAACTACTATCCTAATCGAACCTAATGGTATCATGGATCATAGAACATGAAACTCAATTCATTAAAATTATTCAAATTAACCTAACATGGTTACTAGTATGTATGAAACTAATTTCAATTAAATCACGACTATATGTATCACATACACAAAACATGATAATAAATCTCACAGAAAATTTATGTATATCACATATACATCAACTATTAACATGCTTTCAATCATATATCATAAGAAAACATGCAATGAGTTTAATGGAATCAAACTCGAAGGATCTGATACCACTGTTGGTTTTGGGGTTCATGCGCAGTGGAGATTACAAAAAAAACATTTTGAGAAAAACCCCAACAGGATCTGAATCTGATTCCATTAAAACATGTTTAAACTATGAAAACTTAATCATATCTCAGTTGCAATGTACCATTTTGAAGGTTAATCGATCTCTAAGGCGCTGCCAACGACGAACGCCCTCTATCAGCAGTCCACACACGAACGGCGGCCGAAATTTGAAGTGCTAGCTTCGAGAGAATACGAAATTTTTTTGTTTCTCTCCAAAACGATCCAGAGCATACCAAAACCCTAAGTTATTTCTTAAAACAAAAATTGAGTTTCGGCCCTTTTAATCTTTCTTGTACTTGTATTCTAACTCAAAGCGTTTATTTATACAACCATTGTATATAGACGGTTAAGTAAATTACACATATACCCTTACTTAAAGAGGTATAAGTGTAATACACTACAAGAACATTTTTGTCATGAATTTTATCATATAAAATTCATTCTTCCGAATCATTTTAAAATCTCGCAAAACCATTATTAGTGTGCGACCCAATAGGCTCATGCAACGTTGGCAGTGTACGAAACATATTTTGGTATACAAGTCATAAGCGGCCTCTAGTAAGACATTATGACTACCTAAGTTGTACGAATGTCAAATCGATACAACCTAATCAATAGTGTATATAACATACTTTTGTCACACGATATCCTTTTAATCAAACATAAGGCATGGAATTGTCATCCTACATGTTCAATCGTACTAGTCTCGATCTCTAAGTAGACTGAAAACATCCAAGTGACATTGATCAATATCAATTCACTTAGACTAGGCCTTTTAACAGTCTAACACATCGAGGGATCCACTAGATATCTCTCTCTATATGAGAGGGACAAATTCTATCTCGATTACACTACTTCACCACACTACTCACACAGTAACCAATCACAACCTTTATAATCGTCCGGTTAAAGACAACGTTTGATTGCGTCAAATCACTGTATTCCTAATGTTGAAGTCTTTGGTAATCTCAAGTCAGAGGACTGAATAATATACATATCATGAGAAACAACTATGACTTAATCCATGTTATGTTCTCATAGCGGGTCAGTTCAGTACTTTGTTCCCTAACAAGTACTCATGATCTTGATTCGTATTCCTATACGTATGATCATCGTATGATCATCAATCAAGACTCACACTAGTCTTAATTCATTATAGTTCCCAGTATAATAATTGACTAGGGACATTTAGGATATTTCTGTAAATACCCATGGACCTTATTGTAATGTAAACGTGGAAATCAATTATAATAAACAACAAACGAAATCGTCTATTTTATTAACTAAAATGTATTCATAAAGACTATTAATGGAATAACCTAGGGCACATTTCCCAACAGAACTTGGGGTCCAACAGAACTTGGGGTGGGCAGAGGGGCATTCTTTCTCACTGAAGGCTCAATAGAACTTGGGGTAGGCACACTTTCGGTTGGGGTACTGTCATATTGTGAAGGAGCAGTAGGTGCACTCGGTGTTGTGGTGTTGGTCATGGTGGTGGTACCTGTACCACGACCCCTACCCGTCAAGTAGTCCACGACATCATTCGCTATTTTCTCAGCAGCCTCCATCTTGGCCATACCCGCCAGCAAGTCTATCCATGCCAATACGCTATCCAATTCCCATTGATTATGCTGTTCAAAACCAATAGAGAAACTATGAATAAATAATACAAAATTAATGTGATAAACCAACTTAAATTCAAATGGTTGCAAGGCTCTTACCTCTAATAACTCATTATCACCAACCGTATCAGGGAAGTCATCACTGTGCGCTGGGTTCTCAATGGTAGGATGTGAAACTCGTGTGAACCATGACAAATATTCTAGTGTAGCCATGAACTCAAACCTCGCCTTCTCCCCTCGATCGTCAACAGAGAGTGAATGGCTACGCCACCTTTCCCAATTATCCGGTTGGAATGAGTACTTATCTAAGTATTTCATTGTAGTGCAGCCTCAGTTTGCTTTGAGGGGGCGATATGGAGACGACGGTATTCCTTGAACATGGCCAAGCTGTCAAAGGAACCTCTCCGGATGGTATGGCTCCATAACTTCCATGTACTTCAGACAACCAGAGTAGAAGGCCATCGGTAGAACAATACCGCCTGTCCTGATGTCACTGTATGGGTCCCACGTCACCTACACCAATGAAACAAACAATTTATATTAAAATATGAAGTTTGATAAATTGGAATATCAAAATCAAAGTAATAAAACAAAGTACCTCACTTGGTCGTAACCTATCAAGGGTCCTATGAATACTACTTAGCTTGTCCACGTTAGCTACCATCTCGTGTTTCTGTACCCACCTAGAGACACGTGGCTGAGGGTGATCCATGTATTTCACATTCGACGCAGCAAGCTGGAGTAGGAAGTGCACGTATACCCATCCCTAAAAAAAGAATCAACAAGAATAAAAAAAGTATTGGATTTGTATTGGCCGATTCACAAGTAATGCACAAAAAATATGTACCTTGAGCAAAGTTAGGTACCCTGCAATCTGTGACACTTCTACCCTGGTGGCTGACCCGAGATGATGGTAAAGATAAGCTAGAGCAGCAGCACCCCATGCGTAAGTCTCGACCTCATCCAAGTTCTCCAGAAGCTTCAGTAATGAAATTGAAACTCATGACCCACTCTTATCGGCGAATAGGGTGCAAGAGCAAGTACAAAAAGTATGCACGTGCAGTGCATTCCATTGGAGGGTACGTAGTAGGAGAACTGGAAGTACTGGAAGACTTGGACTTAGGTGGGTAAAAATGACTCTTCAGCCAAACTCCTCGCACTGTGAGACCCTTCGTAATGTTAACCTCTTCCTCTGTTTCGTCAGGAGAAACCCCGAGCAGTTTTAAAACTAACTCAATCGCATCCTTGTGAGACTCCTCTGAGCACCTTGAAAAATTCTCAACCGCCACCACCTTGCCTGTCACTGGGATCTTTAGTAAAATGCTCACGTCCTCGTGCGTGATGGACATTTCACCAAAGGGTAAGTGAAAGGTATTGGTCTCCGGCTGCCACCGCTCGACAAAAGCTGATATCACCTCCTTATTGGCCTTCTGATAGGAGCAGTCTATTAGTGGAGCCAAACCCGACCTCTAAATGATTCTTTGCAGTCCCTAAGTGTCGGAGTGACAAGATTGCAAATCCCACTCAGCTATTTGAGCCCTGTGGTTTATGCACTTAAGCAACACTCGATGCTACAAAAAAACATAATTCATAAATATATTATCGTATATGAATAGCAAAAGTAATAATTTGATTGAAAATGAATTGATATTTTGCCAAAAAAAGGCTACATACCTCATTAATCCAAATTGCTGCCATAGCATGATCCTTAAAACTCTTCAACAAATAGCAGTCAATAGGACCGCTAGGGAAAGGAGCAGATGGGTCATTTTTGGGCTCCACAGCATTCCCACTAACAAGAATGCTACTACTCCTAGTTGTTTGTGGTTGGGATGTGGTGGTTTCTTCTATTGCTGCCCTGCGGGCCTCATCCCCATCAGTACTACCCTGACTACTGCTCCCCACGGGGACATGAGATGCCTCATCCTCGACGTTATCCCTCACCAATCTGCGTCCGCGTACACCCTCACCAGCTTGCACTTTTGCCTTTCGATATGATGCAGTCTGTGCCTTCCTTTTACCACGGACAACACAAGTAGAGGGAGCAATAGCAGTAGAAGGAGCAGCAGTAGGAGCAGAAGGAGCTGCAAGAGCAACAGGACCAGAAGGAGCGGTAGCCACGACCGACGCTCGTTATGTTCGTGCTCGTTGTGCTCTCGTAGGCTCTCCATCGACATCCTCTCTAGAAACAGTACATTTCCCTCGAGCCATATCTGATAGAGAAAGACATTGTAACCATATAATCTCTTGTGCAACAAAAAAAATCCAAAAAATATATTTTCAACACTGAATCGGTATGGCATAACCGATAGCAAAACAAAAATGTCGGTATACCATAACCGAAACCTAAGGCAAAATTTCGGTATGACGAAACCGAGATCTATCACAAAGTATCGGTATTTATCCTCCGAGACTAAACCTACGCATAAGTAATATACGAGCGTCGGTTTATTGGCACCGAAACCAAAACAAGAATCTCGGTTACTTATGTACGAAATGTAATGAAATTTTATATGGGCTAAGTGTCGTTTGGATACAAACGAGAAGTGCTCATAAGTCTCGGTATGGTATTTCCAAGATTAATTACTACATCACGCTCCTGTGTGGCCGAGTATTACGGGTTTGCAAGAAAACCCATATATTGAAGCATTTTCATAGACGACTACAAAGAAAATGAACCAAATGAACATAAATCGAACAAAAACTCAAACATACCTTACTTTCCCTCTCGATTTCACAATGAACTCAACTCTGAACCCGTCCGTAGCTGCTGACCACTTCAACTGGATAAAAAAACCTGTCCAAATCGAAAAAACCAGGAATATGTGGGAGAGAACTATGAAAAATATGAGATTTAGTTGATTTTGCCTCCAAATCACGATGGCAATGAGAGCTTTTGTGGGAAATGAGGTTTCAAAAAAATGCAAACCAGTTAGGGTTTAGGGTATTGCCAAAATAGGTGGGGGTGCCTCAGCCTTAGGGTTCAAGGGCATTTTCGTCCAATTTGGGGGTGCCCTGATAAATTCGATGGGTGCCCTTGTAAATGGGGTGCCCTGAGTGTTGACTGGGGTGCACATAGCCGACCACTTAATTAATATGGAAATATATTTGGGTTATTAGTATTTCTATTCACACGCGACGGTGCGAGTCATTGTGCAGGTCGGGTGTCGGTATACTCAGGGAAAACTTAATTATTTGGTTTGAATGGATAAGACCAAAGGACTAATTCACCAAAGTGTCTCACTAGAGTTGGTGTATGGTGTGAATGTGAGCCTCAAAATGGGCCTATAGATGAGGTGTGAGCGATGATGACTAAGGGAGTATAAACAGAAGTGTTTTTAGTGTTTTACAGATTTCAAGTGATGATTTACGCCAAGGGATCGACCAACAACACAAATAAAGGTGAGATCTCATTTCCGTAGACCATTTTCATCGTTTTGGTGGAAATTTTGCAGATTTTCTCCGAGAATTTCCAAACATCATGTTGGCCACAAGATTTCTAGGTTTTTGAAGTCATTTGTTGATGGATTTGGTGATCAAGTATAGCATCTATGTTGGTTGATATGGTAGTTGAATAGAATTTATGTTTTTGGCTCATTTTGATGGATTTTCGGGATGTAATTAGAAAATCAGGTTGTAGTTGGTTTTTGTATGTTTTGAAAGGGGTTTTTGGTGTTAATTGAAATCCTTAAAAGGTTGGGATAGGCTCAAAACACGGCGACGGGAATAGAGGGTTCCAAAAATCTCAATACAACAATTTAGCACTAGCGCGGCCAGGGGCGCCAGGCAAATTTTTTGTGAAATTTTTTTACTAGTTTTTCGAAAACATCGACGCTTCTCTCTGGTATCCAAATGGGTTCAAATGAGATCCAATACTCAGGGAATAAACCAAATCACATGAAATGGTGAACATTATTAAAATGAGAAATTTTGAAAAATTGAACGAAAATTCAAATATAAATTAAAACAAGACTGTAGCACAAATAAATTGGATCCAATTAAATACCAGGAATTTAGTGAACTTGTGACGAGTGTACGCGATCGATTCGGTAAAGGTGGGACCCGCAAGCTCGGAGTTTCCCATGGTATTTGTGAGTAAAACTAGTTTGGTTTTTAATATAATTCAATTGTGTAATTACATGGCTACTATCTTTGTTGAGCAATATTTCTCTGTGAAATATGATTTCTTGAATTCCATTTGTGATATCTATCTTTTGTAAATTATCGACTTTGGTTTTCCTTGGATTTTAAAATGAGTGGTTTTGGATCTAAGTGGGCGATATGGCAGTCACGGGTGTGGTGGAACTTCTGTGTAATGGCCCCAAACCTATAAGGCCCATCATGGGTGCCACTCGGGCCCACAACAAGCCACATCAAGGCCAGCTGTGTCCCATGACCATTTAACCTACTACAAAATCATTTAAAACCTCAATATATAATCATTATTGTTATTTGGATTATATTACTGGACTCCAATCATCTGTTAAATCATCAATATAAGCAGAAGACTTAAGACATGATAGATAAAATTGTAAACATCCATATCATGTTATTGGAGCATAAACCTAATGCGGAAAACCCGTACTCATCATATATATAAAGGTAAAGTAAACCTCAAAATGTATCAAAATGTATATATAATACAAATGTACAAGTCTGTCCTATCATCTCAGAAATCACAGGTAGTCAGCTAACTTTTCTTTGATGCGACTCGTACTAGGATTTGCACTCAGCCATCACAAAAAGGTAGATGACGAGTCCAGAGTGAGTATTCCCAAAGAAATTCAGTGAGTAAATACAAAAATATATGTTGGGATTTAATAAGCTATTAAATAAACATGCGGAAAAATAAACAGACAATTGTGCTCATCGCATGAATAAATAATACTCTCTCCAGTCACATATATTAGACGTTTTGCCCAAATCATATAGACCAAGGAAAGCTTTAATTACAGGATAAATTTACTCACTTGCCCCTTGACATTAAAAGCAATTGCTTTAATTAAGGTATCAGATTTTTTGACAAATATAGTCCTTTTGGCACGTTTCCCTTTACATGTACATCTACATTGACCTATAACTAGCCATTTAATTAGTCTTATTACTTTTACCTTCTACTCAACCCCCATTTTTCACTCTGTGAACAAAGAAGAGAGAAATTCTTGGAGAAAACAAGCCGAGATCCACATACTTCTTCCTCTGAAACATGAAATCCTTGAAGAGGGTTTGAGAAAACGCAGCTTAATTTGGCATGGGGTGTGTTGTGGGCATGTTGGTAAGGTTCAAGATGTGTTCGTTGGTGAAGTTTAAGAATGGGTAGGAGATTTTTTTTGAATATGCAGGAAATGTCCATATCTTCTTAAAATGAGAAGAAATTGAGAAAGAAATATGTGAAACAAAAACTCTTTTTTTTTAGTGAAAAAACTCTACATATTCCAAAATCATCTTCATCAATATATATATTTTTTTATCTAGAACATCTTCATCAAAATAGAAATTGACATTGGTAATAGAAGAAATTAAATGCTTAAAAAATAGGGGTAAAATGGGTAAAAATGGTATTAAAAATGCAAAACGTCTTATATTTTTATACAAGAGAGTTTTCCATAATGTCTTATATATATGACTGGAAGGAGTACTAAAAGTTCAAAGCGTGTGTCTAGGCCTAAGTCTTACTAGCACCATACTTTGGACTCTCCATGAGCACTGCTAGCAAGGAAACTCCAGCATAGCTAGCCTCCGAGCCCTCTCGATGGCTAACGTAAACCCACGATGCACCGACACGTGCCTCGTCATGATACTCGAGTCGAACAATCTACCGAGACCCCTGGCAACACGTGCTACAGACTAGTTAATGTGCACACAAGAATAGCACGACGAGGGAAGACCTTACCAGCTGTCTATATAGCCCTAACAGGAAATAGAATAATAGAATAGTTGAAATGGAATTCCAATATAAATAAAGCAGGTAAATACACAAAGAATTTTAATTAAGATACTACACACCTCAAACCGCACTTCGTGTCCCAAAAATCAATCCTCGGTTCGGCTCTGCTAAACACCCGACAATCGTAATACCGCCCAAATTCATATAATTCCATTTATCTTTGATTTAGATTCAATTAGAAGTATTTTATGTCTTTAAGATAGTCATTAGGGTCATTGTCCCAAAACAGCCCCTTAAAAAATACCATGTCCTTTACTCAACGCGTTGGGTGTTCATCCTCATATTCATCGTGCCTAGATTGTCCAGAGTGCTAGGGTCCCTGGCCAGCGCGGTGGACTAGTTCGAACCTAGAATTCCAGTAGCTGTGGAAACTGGAATTCGAGCCTGTGGCTAACCCCATATGTCGTCGACCCCATCCTCGCATCATGGGGGAATAAACAACACTAAGAAATGCCAGATGCAACAAATCATATACCATATATGCATCAATTTAAAGTTCAAGCCAAACTTCCTAAAACCCAAAACTTGAATAACTTGAAAACAATAACAACAACCATAATCACCACCATCAACACAACATCAAAAACCATCAAAAATAGTGGCAAAACACCACATCCCGGATTCAACACCAACATGCCCAAAATTGGTACCAAAAAAGAAAGAAAAATGAGGTCATCCATGTTCTAACCTTGGTTTGATGTTTCCTTACACCCAATCTCCTCAAATCATTACCCAAAAAGACTCCAAACCCTTGCCTCCAACTTTAATTTTTGGATTGAAAGAATGGAGTGAGAGAAGGTGGTGGGGAGAAGTCAAACTTGGCTTATATACCCCATTTTGATCTTCTAACACATGCATATCCCTATGATCGTCTATTGTACATCTCTTGGCCAATAATTGAGCCATATCCAACCCAAAGTGACAACAAAAAGTGACTCCAATAAATGACTCCCCCATGTATGCAACACATAAAGTCGCTCCCTCGGGCGTTTCAACGCCCAGTTTCGCATCACGACTAGCTACATACACGTACTACTACGTCACTTGTCACTATATACGCATTACCTATTCATTATTTATTACTTTTTAATCATTTTCATGTGTGTATTAGTTCCCTGGCCTAGTATTTTGTCATTTAGCTTACCCGATACTCGCGTCGATACGCATATCGAGGTGTATACCCATCACACTGTCTCACACGTCAACAACCATATAAATACATACATTGTGATGCCATTTAACACAATTACATACAAACATCGCAAATTATACAAAACATCACGTAAAACAACTATTTACCTAATTTCGGGCTCGCCCTAGCCAAACTGCGGGGTTCACGGTGTGCTGAGTTGTCGTCCACTTCTGCACATACATCATAATAACGACTTAATTAAAATTGGGTCATTAAATTATGTTTGATTTTTCTCCATCGTGACTACACGGATATTTGGACTTGCCTAAACCTACAGTTTAGGGTTATGAGTCAAACCAGTAGTTTGACTGTGTCTGCTACTGAGGGGGTGTGTGTAACAACCCAAAAATTTGGTTATTTGTGCATGATGATGTATATTACGTATTTATACTCGTATTTGAGTGATCAGACAATGGAGTCAGTAAACGAGTAAAAAACTGGACAAGCGGGGATCGACAGTTGACTTACGGGTACACCAGGGATTTAAAACACTGTTAAATACAAATAAATGAAAATTTGTAATAATTTAATTAATTATTCGATAGGATGTGGCGAGAAAACGGACGCGGCGTGTGACAGCCCCAAATTCTGAGGTCGTCTCGTGGCTTCCCGTTTCTCTTGTTAGTGCATCAGAAACTTCTGCCACGTCACTCTCTATCTATTTTACCTGACATTCTTGAGTTTCGTGCCATTTAATTTAGAAATTTACAATTTTACAGCGGAAGTCTAAATTTAACCAAAAGAAATATATATAATTACTATTTATCCTATAGTGGAAATCTCGGAAAGTACTGTACATATGGCAATCAACTATACAGTTAATATATACAGGTACAAGTGTGAAATATAGTTTCCTAGTTCCCAAAATATTATACAAAATATCAAAATATAACTGTCATCACACATACCAGCAAGCCTCGGCGTAGGTAAGTCAGATGTAATCGCCGAGAATCCCCTTACCCTTGCTAGTACTAGGATCTACGCTCAGCCATCACAAAAGGCAGATGATGAGCCTAGTAAGTAAAATCTCAAGGAAAACCACCGTGCATCACAATTTAAGAATGTAAAATGAAATCAATAAATAGTGTTAAATAAACATGCGGAATTGAATAAAAATGCAGTCAACTGCCCAAAAGCTCATCACATGAATATAAATACAAAGATATGCAAATGGGTGTGAACCAGCTAATTCTAGATGTGAATTGAGGACCAGGAGCCTTGTCGTGGCTAACACCATCGACCCTACAACTGTATCCTAGACCACACACCTAGCAAGCGACCACACAACTCGGATATATAAACGGAACCATAACCATCCCAATAGGAAATGGATTCGTAGATTATCAATAATAATAGCTCAAATTGAATAATAATGAGTAAATGCAGTAGTGGTGTTCAGTTGGGTTTTACGTACCCGAAAATACGCACTCCAACTTCCCGGACCCATCAGTACGGCCACCTAGCTCCCGATGCCCGAGCTATAGTTTCCCAGTCCCTGAAGTCCATTTATAGTGTTTTATACATTTTAAAAACATATTATATAATTTTATGATATTATATTATATTTGTAATTTTTCAGTTGTGGTACCTCTTCCGGCTATGTCGGGGTTCCAAAAATACTCGAAAAGTCCCATAACCACTTTTCTATCTTTTTCTAAATTTTCTATATTTTTCTAGAATTTTTTCTAAATTTTCTAATACTTTTTAAATTATTTTCCTATTTTCCAGAAAATAATATATATAATATATTATTTAATTTTTTAAAAAATTATTTTTTTTATTTGGGGCCCACGGTCCAGGTGGTTGGACCGGCCTGGTTGGCTGGTCCGGCCCGGTTCGGGGGATGCACGCACGCAGCGCGTGCGTCCCCAACCTCCAGAGACGAATTCGTCTCTCACACATTTTTTTTCTTCTTCAATGATGCCTCTTCTTCCCACCACTCCATACCTCTTCACTCTCAATCCATTGAAGACCTCCAAAACCTCAAAATTTCACCACAAAACCCTAAGAACAACACCCAATTCTCGGATCACATGCATTTTTTCCAAAAATCCGAATTACCCAATTTGTCACCAAATTCATACAAATCTGAATAAAACTAGTGTAATTCATCAAAACACACCTCATGAGCATCAACCTCCACAAAACAGTTGTAAATTCACTCAAAAAAATCCGAATTCACCACAACCCGTTTTAATGGAAAATCAACAAAAATGAGAGTTTATTACCTTAACTTGATTGTTAGACGCCAGAGTCACTTCCCAAGCCTTAACTCATCCTCTCCAAAGCTCGAATTTTACTTCCCCAACATTGGATCTCTCAGTAAATTCTTGAGAAAATAGTTGGATTTTGCATGTTTGATCGATCAATGTATATATAGGTGGTTGTCTAATCTACCATGTACATGCATCTCGAGGACAATCCAACGGCCACTGATCACCCTGTGTCACCCAATTCCTGGACACCTATCATGACACCTATCATGACACCATGTATCTCAAATCTTTCCGTTGTGCATCTCGAGAAGCATCCTAAGTGTACTGATTATTCCGTTCAAACTATAGGATTGATTTAATTCATAACACCTATTCTAGTCATCAATAAATTCCATAAATTTATAAATAGGGTCATACTAACTTCTCGACTACTCGGTACCCCGTGCCCCATGTCCGACACACTTCTCGAGGCGGTCCCACACTTAGTGTATCTAATTGATTTATAACTTAGCCTAAAGTTATAATTAAATTTCATTATGTTTAATTCCTAAACTAGAGTCATGCTATATTGTTTAAAAATCTAATCACACCCCAATGCCCGGCCTCACCGCTACCGTACTCCCGCGTTGGCCTGTCTCACAACATGAAACCCCGGCGCTCAACCTCACCGGACAAGTACTATATCTACTCACCGATGATTGATAATACATCAATATAATAATATAATATTAATACATCACCAAATTCAGTAAAACACACATACACAGTCAATCCCTAGGTACAGTCACGCCTAACCTATCCACGGTGCCCACGTGTCGTCCGAGCTGGCGTCCTAATATGAAATTAATTAAAATAACGGCGTTAATAAATAACGGGTCGTTACAATTCTTCCTAACTAAATGAAATTTCGTCCCAAAATTCGAGTTAATATAAGACATACCGTGGAATAACTGGGGATAACGCTCTCGTATGGTCGACTCCAGCTCCTAGGTAAGTGCCTCCGTACCGTGATGCTGCCACCGTACGAGTACCTTGGATATCTCTCTGTTCCTGAGAGTCTGGATCTTACGATCTAAGACAACCAATGGCCACTCCTCGTAAATTGCGTCAGTCTGAACATCAACCATGGGTTGTGGCCCTATCCTAGCCAATCGTAATATCGAAATGTGGATGGTAGGATGAATCCCTGCTAACTCCGTCGGTAGATCTAATCTGTACGCCACACTGCCAACCTTCTCTATAACTCGATAAAATCCAATAAATCTCGACGCCAGTTTCTCCTTAATCCCGAACCTCTGCTGGCCCTTCAGAGGAGAAACCTTCAGATAAACCATATCGTCAACCTCATAACTCAGACTCTCGTGGTATCTATTCGCGTATTTCTTCTATCTGTCCTGTGCCGCTCAAAGCCTCTGACGAATCTGTCAAATCTTCTTGGTGTGATCAACAACTATCTCCGGCCCTATCGTAACTGTATCATCCGGCTCTGCCCAACACACTGGTGACCTGCTGGGCCTCCCATATAGTGCCTCAAATGGTGGCATCCCGATACTAGCCTGATAGCTGTTGTTGTAAGCAAACTCACACAATGCTAAGTAGTCCTCCCACGAACCTCCAAACTGTAGAATACAAGCCCTCAGTATGTCTCCTAAAATCCGTATCAATCTCTCTGATTGGCCATCTGTCTAAGGAAAATACGCCATGCTAAACTGCAACCTAGTGCCAAACTGCTCTTGCATCGCTCCCTAGAATCTCGATGTAAGCCTGGGTTTCTGTCATATACAATGGAGACTGGCACCCCATGTAGTCTAACAATCTCCTGCTCGAACAGTCTGCTCAACTTAGGAAACGTGTATCGCATCGAAACTGGTATGAAGTGCGCCAATTTTGTCAGTCTGTCAATCACTACCCAAATAGCATCATGTCGCCTGGACGTCTACGGTAATCCACTAACAAAATCCATGGTGAAGTGTTCCTATTTCCACTAAGGAATGGGTAACGGCTGTAGCAATCCACCTGGTTGTCTATGCTCTGCCTTCACCTGTTGACATATGTGACACCCTCGAACATAAACGCCACCATCAGCCTTCATCCCTGGCCACCAAAACAATCTCCACAAGTCGTGGTACATCTTAGTTCGGCCCGGATGAACTGTATAACGCAACCTGTGAGCATCCTCTAATATACTATTTCTGATCTCTGGTACCGCTGGTATCCACAGTCGACCTCTGTTCCAAAAATAACGATCCACTGTCTCTATCCAATCAGTGCACTCGGGATCCCGTGCCAAACCACTGAACTGCTCATAAAGCCCATCAGTCCTTTGACACTCTGATACCCGCTCTAGTGACACTGTAGTTACTCTCATCTAACCACAAATCTGAACATCGTGCGCAACTACAATGTCTAACATGCTCATAAGTGATGTTGCCTCCAACAGTCCCATAAGTCGCGTATCGATCTGGCTATCAACTCTGCATCTACTCAAAGCATCTGCCACTACATTAGCCTTGCCAAGGTGATACTCGATCGTGAAATCATAATCCTTCAGCAACTTTAACCATCTCCTCTGATGCATATTCAGATCTCTCTGTGTGAAAAGATAGTGCAGACTCTGATGATCAGTGTAAAGGACAAACCTCTCTCCGTAGAGGTAGTGTCTCCAAGCCTTCAGTGCAAATACAACTGCTGCAAGCTCTAAATCATGTACGGGGTAGTTACACTCATGTGGTCGCAATCGTCTGGATAAATAAGCCACTGGTCGTCCTTCCTGCATTAGGACACATCCCAGTCCAGTTCCCGATGCATCTGTGTAAACTGTCAAACTTTTCCCTGGCTTAGGTAATGTCAATACTAATGCAGAAGTCAATCTCTTTTTCAACTCCAGAAATGCCTGCTCACACTCCTCAGACCATACAAAAGGAACATCCTTCTTCATTAACCTCGTCATCAGTGCTGCAATCGTGGAGAAATCCTGTACAAATCGACGGTAGTAACCTGCTAAACCCAAGAAACTCCGTATCTCAAAAATAGTCTCCGGTCTCTTCCAGTCAATCACCGCTCTAATCTTGTTTCCCTCCATAGAAATACCCTGACCGCTGATCACATGTCCCAAAAACTTCACTTCTTTCATCCAAAATTCACACTTACTGAACTTCGCATACAGTCGATGCTCCCTCAATGTCGTCATTACTGATCGAAGATGACTCTCGTGATCTTCTCGGGTCCTACTGTATATCAATATATCGACAATAAAGATTATCACATATCTGTCCAAGTAAGGTCTCAACACCCGATGCATCAAATCCATGAAAACTGTCGGAGCGTTCGTCAATCCAAATGGTAACACTCTAAACTTAAACAACCCGTATCTGGTTCTGAAAGCGGTCTTCTTGATGTCCTATTCTTGAATCTGCAACTAGTGATATCCCGAGCGTAAATCGATCTTCGAAAAGAACTATGCACCCGTCAGCTAATCAAACAAATCGTCAATCCTTGGAAGTGGATAACGGTTCTTGATTGTCACCTGATTCAGCTTCTGATAATCTACACACATTCTCATCGATCCATCCTTTTTTTTCATAAATAATACTAGCGCTCCCCACGGTGACATACTCGGATGAATGAAACCCTTCGCCAACAAATCCTCTAACTGTCTCCTAACCTCCTCTTGCTCTATCGGTGACATTTGATAAGGTCTGCTAGATATAGGTTGGGTTCCTGGCATCAACTCTATAATGAACTCTATCACTCGTGGCGGTGGTAAACTGGGTAGATCATTTGGAAAAACGTCAGTAAAATCTTGAACAATTGGTACATCCTTAATCCTAACAGGTACTTTGGTTTCGGGCTCAACAATCGCTGTGAACTCCTCCATCTCCTGAGTAGTCGCTAATCTACTTCTTGTAATAGGTAACTCAGACGCGGTCCCGCTCAATGAAAAGTTTGGCAAACCAGGAATACTAAACTCTACCCTCTTCCCAAAACAGTCTATCCGTGCATGGTACGCCGATGGCCAATCCATCCCAAAAAATGCGTTAAACTCTAAGTACTCCAGTACTCGAAGATCAGCTGGTAACTGATGTCCGACAACCTCAATCATGACGTCACAAACTATCCGGTTAGGATAAATCTTATCCCCAACAGCCGTGCTAAGAACAAGATGGGTCTTAAGTGTGTATGCAACTAACCCTAACTCCCCAACTAATCGTCCAGCAATAAATAATAATGTACTACCCGAGTCAAACATAATATGAACTAGTCTACTGTGAATAGATAACGTACCCTCAACTAGCTGCCTGGTAGCTCCTGAATCTGGCTGTGCCACTATATGCACTCTGTCCCTATCCGGACCCTGATCCCGTCGTGGCAATTGTGCTCTGCACTTGTACCTCAAGTGTCCTCTCTGACCGCACCTAAAACATCGGCGTGTCTCTCGCCTCCCGGTGCCCATCGGATCGATCCCGACGACCCGACCCCGCCTCTCTCGACCCCTATCACAGCCGCCCTGATCCCTGTCCTGATATTGCTGTTGAGGCTGCCGTCGCTGCTGCTCAACAAGTGCAGATGTAGTAGCATACACCACCTGCCTCTCATTTCCTCTCTGCTGCTCCGGACGCCTATCTCGTCGACCCTGATCCTGCCTCTGTCAGTCAGACTGATCTCTCTGTCACTTCGACCTCTGATCAGACCGAGAACTCGGCCCAGACCTATATATCAGCTCACCTCTAGGTCGTAGGTATGTCTCACGAGACAATGCTCTATCATATACAGCCTGTAAAGTCTCGGCTCCACTCGCAACTATCACACCACCAATCCTCTCATCCAAATCCCATATTAAATAGTAGATCTGGAGTCTCTCAGTGTTCGCCACATCCATGGCATACATCATAAGGTACCTGAATTGGTCCATATACTGTGATACCATCATGTTACCTCTTCTTAGTGCCAGGAACTGCTCTCTAAGCCTCAACTGCACCTCGGTGGAAATATACTCATCGAGAAATAACTATCGAAACTCAACTTACGTAGACGGTATGGTATGGATGTCGGTGTAGTTCGTCCACCAAACCGCTGCCTGACCTCTCAAACAATACCCTGAAATACGTGCCTGATCCGCCTTCGGTACCTCTAATACTTGATGTAAGCACCGGTGTGTCATCAACCACCTTCCTGCAACCTCTGGATCACTAACCCCAGTAAAGTAGGTGGGGTTGAACCTCATAAAGTCTTTCACCATCTTCGCTGCCTCTGACATCTTACTCCTGGCAGTCGAAACAACAACCTGCGGCTCGGTAGTAGTAGGCGTCACCTCAGTAGTATCGGCTGGTACCACAACAAGTTCAGCTCTCTCTTTCAGTGTCTCAGTCCCTGCTGTCTGTGTGTCAACTGCTGGTGCAATCGTAGCCGAAAGGGTAGGTGCAGCTAACTCAGCAGTCGGAGCTACAACAGGTATCCTCGAGCTCTGTATGTACTCCATGAGCTCAAACATCTGTGCCTATTGTAGTAACTGCTGATCCGTAACTCTCTGCACCATTGCTAATCAGCTACCTCTCTGGTGGTATGATCACTGGCCTCTCCAGCCTCTTGCTGAGTAGTCGGAGAGGTAGTGGTAGGAGTCTGTCCATCCATAGTGGTCTGTATCGATCTTCGTGTCCATATCAATTCCCAATATACGTATGCGTATAGTATATATAAATACAACAATACATATATCACATAACAATCCTAACTCTACCCGTTTCCATTGCTTCCCAACTAAAAGTTCTAGGCAATTTGTTGGGTTTCCATATCTTATTTGGTTTAAAGTTAATGTTCATTCGTTAACTTATTTTATTTACGGCCTTATCGACCTCGCTTTGATACCAAACTGTGATGGCCCCAAATTCTGAGGCCACCCCGTGGTTCCCCATTTTTCTTGCTAGTGCATCAGAAACTTCTGCCACGTCACTCTTTATCTATGTTACCTGATATTCTCGAGTTTTGTGTCATTTAATTTAGAAATTTACAATTTTATAGCGGAAGTCTAAATTTAACTAAAAGAAATATATAATTACTATTTATCCTATAGTGGAAATCCCGGAAAGTACTGTAAATATGGTGATCAACTATACAGTTAATATATACAGGTACAAGTGTGAAATATAGTTTCCCAGTTCCCAAAATGTTATACAAAATATCAAAATATAACTGTCATCACACATACCAGCAAGCCTCGGCGTAGGTAAGTCAGATGTAATCGCCGAGAATCCCCTTACCCTTGCTAGTACTAGGATCTGTGCTCAGCCATCACAAAAGGTAGATGACAAGCCCAGTAAGTAAAATCCCAAGGAAAACCACCGTGCATCACAATTTAAGAATGTAAAATGAAATCAATAAATAGTGTTAAATAAACATGCGTAATTGAAGAAAAATGCAGTCAACTGCCCAAAAGCTCATCGCATGAATATAAACACAAAGATATGGAAATGGGTGTGAACCAGCTAATCCTAGATGTGAACTAAGGACCAGGAGCCCTGTCGTGGCCAACGCCATCAACCCTACGACTGTGTCTTAGACCACACACCTAGCAAGAGATACATAGACAGAACCATAACCGTCCCAGTAGGAAATGGACTCGAAGATTATCAATAATAACAGCTCAAATTGAATAACAATAAGTAAATGCAGTAGTGATTTTCAGTTGGGTTTTACATACCTGAAAATACACACTCTGACTTCCCGAGCCCGTCGGTACGCCCCACCTAGCTCCTCGATGCCCGAGCTATGGTTTCCTGGTCCCTGAAGTCCATTTATAGTGTTTATACATTTTGTAAACATATTATATAATTTTATGATATTATATTATATTTCTAATTTTTCAGTTGTGGTACCTCTTCTGGCTATGTCGGCATTCCAAAAATACTCGAAAGGTCCTGGAACCACTTTTCTACATTTTTCTAAATTTTCCATATTTTTCTAGAATTTTCTCAAATTTTTCTGATGTTTTTTAAATTATTTTCCTATTTTCCAAAAAATAATATATATAATTTAATTTTTATTTAATTTTTTTAAGAAATTATTTTTTAATTGGGGGGCCCACCAACCTCTAGAGACAAATTCGTCTCTGGTTCACAGAGACGAATTCGTATCTCATACATTTTTTTTCTTCTTCAATGATGCCTTTTCTTTCCTCTTCTCCATACCTCCTCCTCTCCATACCTCTTCACTCTCAATCCATTGAAGACCTCCAAAACCTTTAAATTTCACCACAAAACTTGAAGAACAACACCCAATTCTCAGATCACATGCATTTTTTTCAAAAATCTGAATTGCCCAATTTTTCACCAAATTCATACAAATCTGAATAAGACTAGTGTAATTCATCAAAACACACCTTATAAGCATCAACCTTCACAAAATAGTTGTAAATTTACTCAAAAAATCCGAATTCACCACAATCCATTTTAATGGAAAATCAACAAAAATGAGTTTATTACCTTAGCTTGATTGTTAGATGCCCATAATCACTTCCCAAGCCTTAACTCATCCTCTCCAAAGCTCGAATTTTACTTCCCCAACACTGAATCTCTCAGCAAATTCTTGAGAAAATAGTTGGATTTTGCATGTTTGATCGATCACTGTATATATACAGGTGAATCTGAAGGTCACCCAAGAGTGGGGGTGAATTGGGTTATCGAGTGATTATCGCATTTTTAAAATTTTATGCGTAAATAACAATAATAATACATACACCAATAGTAAATATCAATGCTATGCAATCAAGAAGGGGGTAGAAGAGATGGAAATAAGACACGTGATTTATAGCGGTCCGATCCAACCGATCTACATCCACTACCTAACCTCCTCGGTTAGAATTTTCAAACCCCACTAATATTATCAATAAGTGTTATACCCTAAGTCAACTAGCCTAGTGAATGCCTAGCCTCAACTAGGTCTTTTACACGATGCCTTATCGCAATAAGGTCTTATACATCTACCTAGCCGCAACTAGGATTTTCCTACCTAGACCCACTTAGGACTTTTCCCACCTAGCGCAACTAGGATATATGCCTAGCCTCAACTAGGTCTTCCCTTTCGACTTAGATCCCACTAAGTCTTACAATCAAGATTTGATTAATACAATGAAATTACACTTTACAAAGTAAAGTGACACCAAATTCAAATACAAGCAAGCCTCCTAGAGCCTAACCACTCTTATGCATGCAAGTATGAAAACAATTGAAAAATGAAAGTATAAAACTGATTTATGCAAAAATCAAATATGAAACCGTTTCAAATAGATTGATGAAAACAAAAATCGGTTTCAAATCCAAAGAACAAGAAGTTTGATAAAAATCAAGTTTAAGCACAAACTCTTGTTCAAATCATTCCAAGGGTTTAATAAATCAAGTTTAAATGCAAAACCCAAGACAAGTGTGTTCAATAATACAAGTAATTTCTCAAGTCAATCACACAAGAATATATAATTTAAGCACAAGAAAAGCTAAAAAATGGACTTTCTTACAACTCCAAGAAGATGACTTGAAAATCAGTTTTGGAGAGGTTGTTGTACTCCTTAGAATGCTTCAAGAGTGCTGGTTTTAATGTTGAATGAACAACTTCAAAGTATAACTTGAAAACCTCAAGCTCCTCCTCTTGAAAAATTTTAGCACTTGCGTTTTTCTTTAATTTCAAAACCTAATTTATGTGCCTTGTGTGTTTGTGAGTGTTCTATATATTTATAGACCAGTATATGATTTTTGTGTGCATCCAAGGGTCGAGATTTGATCAAAAATTCACATTAAAGTAAATTTTCCAGCTTTATAAAAAAGTTGCCAGGAATGCAATTAGCGCGCTAATATTAGGACCTAACGTGCTAACTCTGCACATAGCACGCTAATAACAGTATTAGCGCGCTAACTACAAGGACCTCAAAATAATTAATTATGTCCCTTGTGTTAGCGACCCTTTAACACGTCCTAGACCCAACCAACCCTCATATAACATATAATACATGTTTGTTATGGGTCATATGTCCTATTTAGATAGTCCGGATATTTTCACAAATCTCGAAAATGGAAAATATCAGTTTCATAACATCCGAGGGGCTTTTCTGCAAATATGCAGTGTTCTTTTCAAACACATTTCAAAAACAACTTTTTCAAAAACTTCAACAATGATTTTCATACACATATAGTTTAACATTGTTTAAACTTATAAGACCGAAATCTTTAAGTAATCACTTGACATTTAAAAAACTCATTTTAAAAACACGATATGCATGAACTAATGCAATAGGCTTGCTTAAGTGAACTTGAATACCTTACATCAATTTTACAACTCGTGGTCTTGATCTTTCACCTTCATTCTTTTATGTATGTCGAGTCTTGAAGTCTTGAACTTGAATTGCTTGAATGCTCGAATGTCCGTGATGTGATGTTTCGCAATCTTTGACGAAACTGAAATAAACTTGATAAACTTATTAGTATATTTTCACCTTTGTTTGTTTTCATCAAAATTTCGATCGGAGTTAGAGCGACTAACCACTTAGTCCAACATAATCTACCGTGCACACGCATCTCGAGGACAATCCAACGACCACTTATCACCCTGTATCACCCAATTCTTGAACACCTTATCATGACACCATGTATCTCGAATTTCCCCGTTGTGCATCTCGAGAAGCATCCTAGGTGTACTAATTATTCAGTTCAAACTATAGGATTTTATTTATTCCAATTTGATTTAATTCATAACACATATTTTAGTCATCAATAAATTTCATAAATTTGTAAATAGGGTCACACTAACTTTTCGACTACTTGGCACCCCGTGCCCCGTGTTCGACACGCTTCCCAAGTCGATTCCACACTTAGTGTATCTAATTGATTTATAACTTAGCCTAAAGTTATAATTAAATTTCATTATATTTAATTCCTAAACTAAAGTCATGCTATATTGTTTAAAAATCTAATCACACCACAACGCCCGGCCTCACCACTACCGTACCCCCGCGTTGGCCTATCTTACAACAGGAAACCCCGATGCTTAACCTCGCCCGACAAGTACTATATCTACTCACCGATGATGGCTAATACATCAATATAATAATAGAATATTAATACATCACCAAATTCAGTAAAACACACATACACAGTCAATCCCTAAGTACGGTCATGCCTAACCTATCCGCGGTGTCCATGTGTCATCCGAGCTGGCGTCCTAATCAGAAATTAATTAAAATAATGACGTTAATAAATATCGGGTCATTACATAGCGAGTCAAATTTCGGAGAAATGCGGACCGAGGAAATGTAAGATCAATGTGAGAGTTGGATAGTCTCGCAACATACGGATTATGGGATTGAAAATGTTAAAGTAACACAGCTTGATAAGAAGAGTCGCTGGATTTGCATCGAGATTTGTATTTGCGTTGAATTATGATGGAGGGGTGAAAAACGCCTAAGGGCAATAGTTGTTTAGTGGATGTGAAGGAGGATGAAGGGCAAAAGGGTCATTTTACCCTTATTACATGTATATATATGTTTTGAAAACAAAGCCCTAACACTACTGCCCCCCATCGTCGATGCTCTTCTCTCTCTCATCTTCTCCAACTCACGGCTCCCCTCTCTCTCGGCTCCTCTCCACCACCCTCTCCACCCCCAACACTCACGGTCTCTTCTCTCTCTCTCTCTCCACCACTCTCACTCACGGCTTCACCATTCTCTCTCACTTTCACCGCCACTCTCCTCCTCTCATCGTCGAAGAGTAGGCATCGGTCCCCAGGACGCCGGAAGTGGTCGACCTCACCGGAGGTGCTCTCTCTATCTCGGTCTCTCACCCTCACTCACCTCACGCTCTTCTCTCTCTCGACCTCTTCCACTCACTCTCTCGGTCATGCATCTTTTCTCTCGCGGCTACTGCTCATTGGTGTGGCTGACCGACGACGAGCAGTGGCGGGTGGCGATGAACAGGACAATGGTCAGAGACGCCTCACCGACGTCTTCACAGTTCCGAAGCCCCATCACGGCAGACATGGGAGTACTAGTCACATGTTGAGGAATTTCTAATTTCACCCTATTTTGTCTATGATTTGATGTTTGTTGGACTGTTCAATGAACAATGCCACTGCTGGCCAGACCACCATCGTGTGGTGGTTATCGGGGGCCTCGTCAAGTCCTTACTGTGTCTTGCAACCTTTGGTGAGTTCGAACCAGCTGTGGTAGAGTCACGTTTTCATAAGATCATATGTTCGTGATTGTGTCGTTGTTTTGTGACTCTCGCCAAAAATAGCCCATTGAGGTGGCGCTACCATAGGACGCCATGACCTGGGGGAGCACCAGAGACCTCGTCTTGTCCATGAGGGTGTCTCACAGTCCTCCGGAACGTCCAAAACAGCGGTGGTAATGCGAATATTCGTTATTTCATATGTTTTGTTGTTGAGTGTTTTATCAAATCATGTGAGGTTACCGAATTGTAGGGTGTGCCTCTGGCTTTCCTATGCCATAGTGGTACAATCTTAATGGCGAATATCATCAACTGATCATCATAACAGCCTTGGTCTTGGTTGGTATTGAGTTATAACGATGATTCCTTATTCATGCCAATTTGATTGGAAGTTCGTGTAAGGTTGTGGTTCGGTTGTGGAAAATTGGTATATATAGTTCCAATGTCGGGTATGTTAGTTTTTGGGGTTTATGCGCAGCGAAAATTACAAAAAAATTTAGACAAAAACCCCAATAGGATCCGAATTTAATTCCATTAAAAACGTTTAAACTATGAAAACTTAATTATACCTCAGTCGCAATGTACCTTTCTAAAGGTTAATTGATTTCTAAGGCATTGCCAATGATGAACGCCCTCTATCAACAGTCCACACATGAACGGCGACCAAAATTTGAAATGCTAACTTTGAGAGAATACCAAACCTTTTTTTTTCTCTCCAAAACGATCCAGAGCATACCAAAAACCCTAAGTCCTTTCTAAAACAAAAATAGAGTTTTGGCCTTTTAATATTTCGTTTTTGTATTCTAACTCAAAACGTCTATTTATACAACACTTGTATATAGACGGTTAAGTAAATTACACATATGCCCCTACATAAGGAAGTATAAGTGTAATACACTACAAGGACGTTTCTATCATAAATTTTATCATATAAAATTTGTTTTTTGAACCATCTTAAAATCTCGCAAAACCATTATTAGTGTGCGACCCAATAGGCTCATACAATGTTGGCAGTGTACTAAAACACATTTTGGTATACAAGTTATAAGTGGCCTCTAGCAAGACATTATGACTACCCAAGTTGTACGAATATCAAATCGATACAACCTAATCAATAGTGTATATAACGTCCTTTGTCAGACGATATCCTTTTGATCAAACATAAGGCATGGAATTGTCATCCAACATGTTCAATCGTACTAGTCTAGATCTCCAGGTAGACTGAAAACATCCAAGTGACATTGATCAATATCAATTCACTTAGACTAGGCTTTTTAATAGTCTAAAACATCAATTTATCCACTAGATATCTCTCTTTATATGAAAGGGACAAATTCTATCTCGATTACACAACTTCATCACATTATTCACACAGTAATCAATCACAATCTTTATAATTGTCCAGTTAAAGACAACGTTTGATTGTGCCAAATTACTGTATTCCTAATATTGAAGTCTCTGGTAATCTCAAGTCAGAGGACTGAATAATATACATATCAATAGAAACAACTATGACTTAATCTATGTGATGTTCTCATAGCAGGTCGGTCTAGTACTTTGTTCCCTAACAAGTACTCATGATCTTGATTCGAATTCCTATAAGTATGATCATCGTATGATCATCAATCAAGACTCACACTAGTCTTAATTCATTATAGTTCCTAATATAATAATCGAGTAGGGACATTTAGGACATTTCTGTAAATACCCATGGATCTTATTATAATGTAAACATGCAAATAAATTATAATAAACAACAAATGAAATCCTCTATTTTATTAACTAAAATGTATTCATAAGGACTATTAATGGATTGACCTAGGGCACATTTTCCAACATCTCCCACTTGCTCTAGGGTCAATCATTCATGCATCTAATGCCTAATGATCTAACATGACCATCATGTTTTGCTTGTGGAAGAGCCTTTGTCAATGGATCCGCAATGTTGTCTTCAGTATGTACTCTGCAAATCTTTACGTCTCCCCTCTTAATAATTTCTCTGATGAGATGAAAACACCTGAGTATATGTTTGGATCTGTGGTGTGATCTAGGTTCCTTGGCCTGTGCTATTGCCCCATTATTGTCACAATACAAATAAACATGGTTAGCAATACTTGGAACTACACCTAGTTCAAAAATGAACTTTTTGATCCAAACTGCCTCCTTTGCTGCATCGGACGCTGCAATATACTCAACTTCTGTTGTAGAATCTACTACAGTCTCTTGCTTCGAACTTTTCCAGTTTACTGCACTCTCATTCAAAGTAAACACATATCCAGACTGCGATCTAAAATCATCCATATCAGTTTGAAAAATTGCATTTGTGTAACCATTTACAACTAGATCATTTTCAAAGCCTCCATAGACCAAATACACTTCTTAAGTTCTTCTTAAGTACCTAAGGATGTTCTTTATTGCTATCCAGTGACTCTCACAGGATCTGACTAATATTTGCTTGTAGTGTTCAAAGCATATGATACATCAGGTCAAGTGCATAACATGGCATACATGATAGATCCAATAGCTGATGCATATGGAATCTTATTCATACGATCTCGCTCATCCTTTATCATAGGACATTGATTCTTGCTGAGACTTATGCCATGAGACATTGGCAATAATCATCTTTTAGAGACTTGCAAACTGAACCTATTCAGCACCTTGTCTATGTAAGCACTCTGACTTAGACCGACTAGCCTCTTAGATCTATCCCTATAGATCCTTATTCCTAGGGTATAGGCTACAACTCCTAAGTCTTTCATTAAGAAACACTTCCCTAACCAAGACTTGACACTCTGTAATGTTGGGATGTCATTTCCAACGAGTAATATATCATCAACATACAGTACCTGAAAAATAACTACACTCCCACTGACCTTCTTGTATACACAAGGCTCATCTTCATTCTTTATAAAACCAAAATCCTTGATTGCTTCATCAAAACGAAGATTCCAACTCTGAGAAGCTTGCTTTAATATATAAATAGATCTTTGAAGCTTGCATACCTTCCTAGAATTCTCAAGATATACAAAACCTTCAGGTTGTGTCATATACACGTCCTCAAGTAGCTTTCCATTAAGAAATGTTGTTTTTACATCCATTTGCCATATCTCATAGCCATAATATGCAGCAATAGCAATTAAAATTCTTATGGATTTAAGCATGGCGACTGGCGAAAAAGTTTCATCATAATCAACACCTTGAGTCTGCCTGAAACCTTTTGCTACAAGTCTTGCTTTAAAAGTATGCACATTGCCATCCATGTCAATTTTCTTCTTGAAAACCCATTTACATCCAATGGTCTTACCACTTTCAGGTAAAATCAACCAAGTACCAAACTTGATGATCGCACATGGATTGCATCTCAGAATTTATGGCACTTAGCCATTTATCTGAGTCTGGTATAGACATAGCCTCCTGATAAGTGGTGGGCTCATTTTGATCCATAAGCAACACATCACGACTATCAGCAATGAGAAGTCTGAATCTCTCTAGCTCATGTCTTACCCTACCAGATTTACGTGGGCCTTGTGTCACTTGTGGAGGTTCAACTGGTTCAGAACGTTGTCGAACTTCCAGTAGCAGTTCAGTGTTTATCTGTGATTCTTGAACTTCTTCAAGATTTATTTCTCTCCCACTAGTGTCTTTTGAAATAAACTATTTTTCCATAAAGGCACCATACTGAGCAACAAATATTTGTTCCCAACGGGATTATAAAAGTAATATCATTTTGTTTCCTTAGGATACCCTATAAATAAACACTTATTAGATTTAGGTGCTAGTTTTTCTGAGACTTGTCGCTTTACGTAAGCCTCACAACCCCAAATCTTAAGAAAAGACAAACTAGGTCTCTTCCCGTACCATATCTCATATGGTGTTTTATCAACCGCTTTAGAAAGAACTCGATTTAGAGTGAAAGCTGCAGTTTGTAATGCATAACCCCAAAAGGATTATGGAAGATCCACATGACTCATCATAGATCGAACCATATCTAATATGGTTCAATTTATCCTTTAGAAACTCCATTCCATTATGGAGTTGCTGCTAAAGTAAATTGGGAGACAATCCCACAATTTCTAAGATGATCATCAAATTCTTGGCTTAAATACTCACCATCTCGATCTGATCGAAATGTTTTGATAGTTTTACCAAGTTGATTCTACACTTTTTTTTGAAACGTTCGAAACATCTCAAATGATTTAGCTTTATGTTTCATAAGATATACATAACCATATCTGCTGAAATCATCAGTAAATGTAATGAAGTACTGATAACTTCCTCTAGCCATTGTGTTTATAGGACTGCATATATCAGTATGTATTAGACCTAATAAATCACTTGCCCTTTCACTATGTCCAGTAAAAGGACTTTTAGCATCTTGCCTAGTAAACAAGATACGCACGTTTCATATGATTCCAAATCAAATGAATCTAGAAGTCCATCTTTATGGAGCTTCATTATGCATTTCTCATTTATGTGGCCGAGACGATAATGCCAAAGATAGGTTTGATTCAAATCATTTGACTTGAATCTCTTTGTATTTATGTTAAAGACTGGAGTATTAGTAGACCTTTTCATGCTTAGAATATAAAGACCATCACATAAATCAACATTTGCATAAAAAATGCCTTTACGAGAAATTGAACATCTATTATTTGCAATAATAAAATCAAAACCATCCATATCCAAACATGAAATTGAAATGATGTTTCTGCTCAAGCCAGGCACATAATAACAATTATTTAAAGTTAAAATAAGTCCACTAGGTAAGACTAAGTCATATGATCCAACAAATTCTGGGCAAAGAACTCTTGCTCCATTCCCTACGCGCAGGATGACTTCTCCTTTTTTTAGCTTCCTACTTCTGGTGAGTTCCTGCAGATTTACACAAATGTGAGATCCACATCTGGTATCCAATACCCAGGAATCACTAGTAGACAAATTAATTTCAATAACATAAATACCTGAGGTGGTAGGCGCACTACACTTTTTCTTCTTTAGATTTTCCAGATAGAGTTTGCAATTTCTGAACCAATGTCCATGTGCATGGCCGAAATAACAATTTCCTTCATTTTCCTTTTGGTGCTTTGAAGTAGGAACAGGCTGGGGCTTGACTTGTTCCACAGGCTTTGCGACAGATGCAGCAGCAGCTTTGACAACTTTAGCCTTGCCTTTGCCTTTGCCTTTCTTCTTCATTCCCTTTCCCTTTTGGACCATCAGCATATTACTAGAGAGTTTTTTGATATTTTGTTCAGTAGTTTTGAGCATCAAATGAAACTCTGAAATTGATTTCTCCATATTATTCATATTCTAGTTCATTATAAATTGTAAGTAACTCTCCGGTAATAAATTTAGGATCAAATCCGTAGCCAACTCTTGGCTTATGGGAAATCAAAGTCTATCAAGTTGGTCAACATAGCCCTTCATCTTTAGAACATGAGGACTAACTGACACACCCTCAGTCATCTTATAAGAATGTAGCTTCTTGACTGTCTCGAACCTTTCTTGCCTAGCTTGCTGTTGGAACATTTCCTTCAGCATTATAGCCATGTCATAAGCTTCCATTAGTTCCATGTCCTTCTGAAGTTCAGGAACCATAGTTACCAACATAATGCATGCAACATCAGTAGAATCGTTGGCATGCTTATTATGCGCATCCTTCACAGCTTTTGTAGCATTGGCTGGTGGATCCTCAAGGATCAGAGCATCCAGAACATACAACTTGCGTTCATGTTTAAGAACGATTCTCAAGTTTCTGAACCAGTCAAGAAAGTTAGTCCCAGATAGCTTATCCTTCTCAAGGATAGATCGCAGTGACAGAGGATTATTGTTACTTGAAGAGGCCATTGATCTACAATAAAGATTATGCAGAGTTTATTTTAGTATAGAGGAATAGACTCCAACTAAATTAACAACCCTCGTAAAACATACAGTTTATTTATGGGACTTAAATCCATATTTCACCTAATTCTATGACAGCTATGGCATGAAACACAGAACTAGATTATTTAGGTAGGTAACAGTTTTCAATTACATCGTATGTAATTTTAGATACTTTTATGAGATACAGGACATCTTATGTCTTAGCATGTTTTTATCTCATCATATGCCTAAAGCCCAAAACTATTTTGATAGCTTTATTAAGTCGGACCAATTTAAATATTTAGGTAACTCTTACCCAATTTATCTCACCAAGATAATACGATACACCTAGCTATGGTTGAAACTATATTAGTGCGATCGAGGCTTTGATCAGTGTTTAAAATTGGATGGCACAAGACTTAAGATTTAATAGAGGGATGTTATTCAGTTTTAGTGATTTTTAAGTAAACAATGAAATATCATATATTTTATTGATTTGTAGAACCACTAAACAATTTAGAAAATTTTTATGCTATTCACTAATAGTAGAATTTCTGTGTGCTAGGATTAGTTAGACGCAGTCCCGCTGGCCGGTGTACAGGGGGCAGCGCCCCCCCTTTTTTTTTTTTTTTTTTGGAAGACGAATCTCAATTCCGAAAATTGAAATTCGCTATAGAAAATCATATTTTTCGCTAATTTTACTATACTAAATTTACCCCTTAATTTATCCAAAATTAAGTCAATTAAAACATTTTTAATTAACCCGAGCCCACATCTAACTAATCATCTTATCCTAATCCAATTAGGACTTTAGATATTTGAATCCTAGCATATCACCAATAACAAACTTCTCCATATTTATCTCCTATCCAATAGGGATAACGAAACCGATTTTGCATATATCTCCTAATCTAATTTGTTATCTATCTTTATTAAATAGAAACTTCATAACAAAATATATATTACAAGATAAATAAATAATTTCAAAAATTAATTATTTATTTTGAATTTAAGATATTTGAATCTTAGTATATCTCCAATAACAAGATTCTTGATATTTATCTCCTATTCTAATTTGTTATCTATCTTTATCAAATAGTAACTTCATAACAAAATAGATATAACAAGATAAATAAATAATTTCAAAAATTAATTATTTATAAATAAATAATTTCGAAAATTAATTATTTACAATTTTGATCTTCATCCAAATAATCACAAACATGTAATTGAATCATGAACTACTATCCCAATCGAACCTAATGGTGTCATGAATCATAGAACACGAAACTCAATTCATTAAAATTTTTCAAATTAACCTAACATGGTTACTAGCATGTACGAAACTAATTTCAATTAAATCACAAATATATGTATCATATACACAAAACATGATAATAAATCTCACAGAAAACTTATGTATATCACATATACATCAACTATTAACATGCTTTCAATCATATATCATGTATATATCAGAAGAAAACATGCAATGAATTTAATGGAATCAAACTCAAAGGCTCTGATACCACTGTTGGTGTTTGGGGTTCATGCGCAGCGGAGATTACAAAATAATTTAGACAAAAACCCCAATAATATCTGAATCTAATTTCATTAAAAACGTTTAAACTATAAAAACTTAATCATACCTCAATCGCAATGTACCTTTTTGAAGGTTAATCGATCTCTAAGGCGCTGCCAATGACGAACGCCCTCTATCAACAATCCACACATGAACGACGGCCGAGATTTGAAGTACTAGCTTCGAGAGAATACCAAACCTTTTTGGTTTCTCTCCAAAACGATCCAGAGCATACCAAAAATCCTAAGTCGTTTTTCAAACAAAAATAGAGTTTCAGTCTTTTAATCTTTCATTTTTGTATTCTAACTCAAAGCATCTATTTATACAACCCTTATATATAGACGGTTAAGTAAATTACACATATACCCCTACTTAAAGAAGTATTAATGTAATACACTACAAGGACGTTTCTATCATAAATTTTATTATATAAAATTCATTTTTCTAAACCATTTTAAAATCTCGCAAAACCATTCTTAGTGTGTGACCCAATAGGCTCATTCAACGTTGGCAGTGTACCAAAACACATTTTGGTATACAAGTCATAAGCGAACTCTAGCAAGATATTATGACTACCCAAGTTGTACGAATATCTGATCGATACAACCTAATCAATAGTGTATATAACATCCTTTTGTCACACGATATCCTTTTGATCAAACAAAAGGCATGGAATTGTCTTTCAATATGTTCAATCGTACTAGTCTCAATCTCCAGGTAGACAGAAAACATCTAAGTGACATTGATCAATATCAATTCACTTAGACTAGGCCTTTTAACAGTATAACACATCGAGGGATCCACTAGATATCTTTCTTTATATGAGAAGGACAAATTCTATCTCGATTACACAACTTCATCACATTATTCACACAGTAATCAATCACAACCTTTATAATCGTCCAATTAAAGACAATATTTGATTGTTCAAATCACTGTATTCCTAATGTTGAAGTCTCTAGTAATCTCAAGTCAGAGGACTAGATAATATACATATCATGAGAAACAACTATGACTTAATCCATGTGATTTTCTCAAGCGGATCGGTCTAGTACTTTGTTCCCTAACAAGTACTCATGAACTTGATTCGTATTCCTATACGTAGGATCATCATATGATCATCAATCAAGACTCACACTAGTCTTAATTTATTATAGTTCCCAGTATAATAATCGACTAGGGACATTTAGGATATTTCTGTAAATACCCATGGATCTTATTATAATGTAAACACGCAAATCAATTATAATAAACAGCAAATGAAATCCTCTATTTTATTAACTAAAATGTATTCATAAAGACTATTAATGGATTGACCTAGAGCACATTTTCCAACAGGGTATGTATTGTTGTATAGTGTGTCGATCTTTGTTGAAGTATTAGGTATCTCACGACACAGTATGTGAGGGTCGTTTTTTGCTTCGATTTTTCTTTAGTATATGCTCATGTTTATGAGTCATTAAATGGTAATGATGTCGAGGTCACATCACCGGTCTTCAAGGCTATGGCATGACCTACATACGACTGAGCCGAGCCTACGATCCATGAGTAGGCTTACATGTGTCGTGTTATCGAGGTTGTGATATCGTAGTCATAGTTATTGTTGTAGTTTTTCAAACCACGAGAGAGAGTATTCATTTTTCTATCGAATTGTCGAGTTGTTTGAGTCCTTAAAACACTTGGAAATATACTAGGGTTTAACCTAGGGTTTAGTTAATGACTCGACCCATTAATTAGATTTTTCAACCTTATCAGGTAGCGGGAAACTCGGGGATATGCGTTAGGGATGCGAGAGTGTTATTATTCACGAGTTGCGTTATCAAGTAAGTACACTTGCCTTAAAAGCTTGTGTATGATTTGTAAGCCAGTAAAAAAATGCCATGTGATTCATTATCATTTATTCAGATTTATTATGCTATATTATTGGTATTCCATTCCATTCCTTGTCGTGTATTTTTCGGCGTAAGTGTTTCGTCTCAAAAGTACTAGGATCTGCACTAGAGGGATAAAACGCGGGCACTCATGTACAGGAGTGTGTAACCACCCTTAGTGATCGTGTGACACCGAGTGCGACGGCCCTAAATCTTCTGGGGCCGCCCCGTGACCCACGCCTTCTGCCCTCAAGCCCAGCAGCGCCTGTCACATCACCGGACACGTCATCACTGCTGCCACATCCGCAACTCTGTGGAGTGATGCTCCGTGTAACTAATCCTACTATATTAAGTTGTCGACAATTTATCGAGATTAGTTGATAATTACAATTATATCATCACGGAAGCACTTAATTCATATTTTATGAGAAATTATTTAACCTAAGTAGTGGAAAACCCGGATACAAACACCATGTATATAACGAGACGAACTAAACAAGAATCCATATACATGTGATAAAGTTATAAAGTCCCCAAAACCCAAAAAATAGTATATACATACATGATATCAAAACACTAGCTATCGCAAACGGCCTTAGAGATAGTCGCCTAGTATCTCCTTTCCCTTGCTCTTGCTCGTACCAGGATCTGCGCTCGGTTGCCCAACACATACAAAGAACGAGCCCAAGTAAATTCCCAAGAGAAGTCTACACGTTAATCATGAAAAACCACCATAATAACTGCGAGACATATGAATATGACCACGACGACAGAATCATATTCCTATGGTCGGCAGAAAACTTGATATCCAAAATAAAACCATTCGATCACACACGATAGAAAATAACACACCATTCGAGAAATCTGTCCAACCACGATATCATTTATAAGAAAACTAGATAGAAGTGTGACGAGTCTAACCAAACTAGATCATACTTCGTAGATTCGGATGCCCCATGTGAGCACATCAAGCCTAGACCACACCCAAACTACTAACGGTGACCGGAACAAATCACAACCCACCGGACACGTGCACCCCGCTCGGGTAGCTATTCACCTAGCTAAGCCCAAGACACGCGCTACAACCTAGCCTACTCAATTCCGTACCACGACCATCTCGATTAACCTCCGACAATGTAAACACATCAAACACCGTCCAACACATAAAAGCGATGCATAACATGGCAACCAAAATATGTAACAAGGCGATAAATAAACAAATGAATAAACACATCATTCATATGGACAAACCACGCATGAATTAAAGTGTAACATTCTCAAGGGTTTTACGCACTGTAACTACGCACTCCGACTTCCCGACCGTCAATCCGACCCGCCTAGCTCTCCTATGCCCGAGCTATGGTTCCCAGATCCCTCGAAGTCCATTTATAGTGTTTTATATTATTAATAACACACTTATAATATTATATCATATATTCCATTTTGCAGTTGTGGTACCTCTTCCGGACAATGTCGGGGTTCCAAAAATACCCGAAAAGTCCCGTACCTACTTTTCTACCTTTTTCAAATTTTCTATATTTTTCTAGAATTTTTCCCAATTTTTCTGATATTTTTTTCCTATTTTTCCTATTTTCCAGAATTTAAAACTGTTTTCTGTTTTTTTTTTTTTTTTTTTTAATAAATAAAAATATTATTTAAATATATTATTTAAATAATATATGTGGGTCCCCCGAACCGGGTCGGACCCGACCCAACCGGTCGGCCGGTTCGGCCTCTTCAGGCGGGTCCGGTCGGGCCGGTCCAGCCCACCGGGTTGGGCCGGGCGGTTTGGCCGGCCCACCCGGGATGGGCCTGGCGCCCGGCCCGGCCCAGGTGCACGCACGCACGCACGCGTGCGTGCCCCCTCCCTTCTTCTTCCTCCACCCGAGGCGCACCGGCGCCTCGGTTTCTTCTCTTTTTTTTTTTTTTTTTTTTTTTTTCATTTCTTCTTCTTCTTCTTCTTCACTCTCCTCTCGATTTCACTTCCATTTCACTCCATTGGAGACCTCCAAAACCTCTAAATTTTCCCTCAAATCAACCCAAACAACATCAAATTTTCGGATCAACATACATGCAAATAAACCCAAAATTTACCAAATCACTTCAATTTTCCACAAATTTGATCCCAATTGATAAGATTCATCAAACTAAACCTCAAGAACACCAAATTGACCTCCTAAAACCAAGTAAAAATAAATAAAATCCGAATTCACCACAACCCATTTTAATCACATTTTTATCAAAAATTTCCATTAAAATGGTAGAGATTACCTTAGATCGATGTTGTGAGGCTCGGATTTCCTCTTCAAGCTCGATTTCGTCCCTCCAAAACTTCGATTTCTCTCACAAAATCTCCCAACGATTTGATGAAACCGTTTTCCTCTTTTTGCATGTTGATCGATCAATGTGATATATATAGTTGTGTTTTAATCTAGCGTGTGTGCGCATCTCGAGGAAGATCGGACGGTTCTGAACACCCTGCGTCACCAAAGTTCTTGACACCTTATCATGACAACGTTTGCCTTGAATTACCTTGTTGTGCATCTCGAGGATTATCCTATGCATGCTGATTTTTCTTATCAAACTATAGGACTTCAACCAATTCATTAATACATTATAGCTTAAATCACCTAATAAATTATATAAAATTCATAAGTACGTTACACTAGCACTCATTACCCGCAACCTATGCCCCGTACCCATACCCAATACCGTGCCGGTCCTCGACACGCACTTCGGGACATATACCCGACTCGTAGCCTTGCCCGATGTCAACTTACACACATGTGATGTTTATATAAATAATAAATTTCCACATCACAATAATAGACATACAACATACACAAATAACACAATATAACCTGGGTACTCTTATTTGAGTCCACCCAAATTTCACCGTAACGCTTAGAATTAACCGTTAATCATCGTGATTAACACTAATACTCAATTAAATTAATTTGGGCCGTTACAATTCTTCCCAACTAGGAAAAATTTCGTCCCCGAAATTACGATAACCAATATCTCTTCTCGAAGTTGCAAAATGGACGCAACTACCCGCTATTCAACTCCGACACCCGTAGTCTAAATGAACTACTCAACTCTAACCCTTCGGTGAACGAATCAACCGAAATTTTTAGGGAACACATCTACCTATCCCAGGGAAACACATCAACGACGACCCTTGTGAACAAATCAATCCATCCCAGGAAACACATCGGCTGGCCCTGGTGAACAAATCAACCAGCTTCAACCAAAATCCTGGTGAACAAATCAACCAAGTATCCCACCAAAACCTGGTGTACCAATAAATCAATCTCTCGGTGAACACATCAACCAATCTTCTATTAAAACCTGGTGAACAAATCAACCAAGTATTCCACCATCCTCTAGTGTACTAATCAACTATGATACACTAATCTAAGTGAACGAATCAACATAGATGCAACGAATGCATGAAATGCAACAAGAACAACAACTATAATGAATCAATCAACCTATATGCAACACACGCATAGAAAAACATAATAGTGACGTACCACTGCTCATCTTTGTCGGGTCATCTCTCTGATTGGCGATACTACGGCGTGAACTCTTTCATCGATCAGTGGAATCTCTCGGTGCTTTGGAAAGGCTCTACAACAATTCACACTAATGTGACCTCTCGACCACACCTATAACATCTACGTCTGTCACTTCCTCTGACGGTCGGCCCTCGTAGTGATGTCTATAATTACGGTCTATCGATCTCGATTTCTACCTCTTTGGTCCCGTGTATAAGTTTGTTGTGGTGCGACATCGCATATGCCTGCCGTCTCGGTCATCGCCTCTGTGCAGGTCGATCCCGTTGTCTATCCTCATATCGGGGACTACGTCCGGTGATCACTCCTACTATCTCTATCGATTCCTCACATTGCCGTTTCGACCTCCCATCCGTAGTGAACCACGCCTCTCTCTATTCCAGTGACGCGGTCACCGGAATGCCATTCTTCTAGTAGGAATGTCTCATAAGTCAAGGCTCTCTCGAACATAGCACGTAACGTCGAAGCCCCACGACACAATCGCACTCGCAATCACCTCCTCAACCCCCCCGAACAAAGTAGTAAATCTGCAAACGCTCGGTACCGGCAATGTCCATAGAGAACTGCAGAAGATAGCGATATCGGTCCATATACTGTAGCATCGTACGATTTCCCTGCCTCAGGGATAAGAACTCCTCTCTCAACCTCAGTCGAACCTCCATAGGAATAAACTGATCGTAGAAGATCTCTCGAAACTCCGCCCAAGTCGCTGGATCGGCATGTGTCTCTTGGTAGTTAGTCCACCACACTGCTGCGTCAGACCTGAAGCATGTTCCGGATAATCTTGCCCTATGCCTCTCCTCTGTGTTCAGCTCTTTGTGCAGCCGCTGATGCGATACAATCCAGTCTCCTGCTGCCTCAGGATTTCCACCGCCATAAAAGTATGTGGGCTGGAATTTAAGAAAATCCCTCGCCTCTCGCCCTTTGTGGATCCATCCTATACTCGGAGTAGTAGTAATCGCGATAGCGATTCAACCGTCGATAGAGGTGCCGGAGTTACTATCTCCGCCGGCACCACTACGGTGTAGTCTCAACGATCGGTGTCTCATGCTCTCTTGTTTGGCTCGCGGTCCCGATTCTCGATGGCGTCACCGCTTTGTCTCTGTCGGTTTTCTGACAATCGCATCGGGTCTCTCGATGTCGTCAGTCGAGGCATTATGGCATGCCCGAGCTCTCATCATGTCCATAATAGCTCAAACCGCCTATCGTGAGCGGCAAGTCGTGCTTTGCAACTGCAGGATCCATAACCTCATCTCCGATATGATCCTCGCCCGCCGGTCCACGACCCCGACGGTGCTGCAGATCCCGTCCATCAAGATCTCGCACCGAAAGTCGTGCGTCAAATTATTACGTAGTCCGTATATATATAACATACAACCAAATCATAACACACATATAAGTCCTTACTCTACCCGACTTATACCACTTCCCAACTAAGATTCTAAGTTAGGATCTTCGGGTTTCCACAACTACTTTATTTTAAAGTTTATGCTCTTGAAAGTTTTTATCCGAGGTTCCTCAAAACTCTCGCTCGATACCAACCGCGACGGCCCTAAATCTTCCGGGGCCGCCCGTGACCCACGCCTTCGCCTCAAGCCCGCGCGCTCATCACATCACCGGACACGTCATCACTGCCGCCACATCCGCAACTCGCGGAGTGATGCTCCGTGTAACTAATCCTACTATATTAAGTTGTCGACACATTTATCGATTAGTTGATAATTACAATTATATCATCAATGGAAGCACTTAATTCATATTTTATGAGAAATTATTTAACCTAAGTAGTGGAAAACCCGATACAAACACCATGTATATAATCGAGACGAACTAAACGGTAATCCATATACATGTGATAAAGTTATAAAGTCCCCAAAACCCAAAGAAAATAGTATATACATACATGATATCAAAACACTAGCTATCGCAGAACGGCCTTAGAGATAGTCGCCTAGTATCTCCTTTCCCTTGCTCTTGCTCGTACCAGGGATCTCGCGCTCGCTTGCCCAACACATACAACAACGAGCCCAGTGAGTAAATTCCCAAGAGAAGTCTACACGTTAATCATGAAAAACCACCATAATAACCTGCGAGACATATGAATATGACCCTGACGACAGGAATCATATTCCTATGGCTGGCCGTAAACAGTATCCAAAATAAAACCATTCGATCACACACAGTAGAAAAATAACACACCATTCGAGAAATCGGTCCAACCACGATATCATTTATAAGAAAACTAGATAGAAGTGTGACGAGTCTAACCAAACTAGATCATACTTCGTAGATTCGGATGCCCCACTGAGCACATCAAGCCTAGACCACACCCAAACTACTAACGGTGGCCGAACAAATCACAACCCACCGGACACGTGCACCCATTGCTTGCGGGTAGCTATTCACCGGCTAAGCCCAAGTACACGCGCTACAACCTAGCCTACTCAATTCCGTACCACGACCATCTCGATTAACCTCCGACAATGTAAACACATCAAACACCGTCCAACACATAAAAGCGATTGCATAACATGGCAACCAAAATATGTAACAAGGCGATAAATAAACAAATGAATAAACACATCATTCATATGGACAAACCACGCATGAATTAAAGTGTAACATTCTCGAGGGTTTTACGCACTGTAACTACGCACTCACTTCCCGACCCGTCAATCCGACCCGCCTAGCTCTCCTATGCCCGAGCTATGGTTCCCAGTCCCCGAAGTCCATTTATAGTGTTTTATATTATTAATAACACACTTATAATATTATATCATATATTCCATTTTGCGGTTGTGGTACCTCTTCCGACAATGTCGGGGTTCCAAAAATACCCGAAAAGTCCCGTACCTACTTTTCTACCTTTTTCAAATTTTCTATATTTTTCTAGAATTTTTCCCAATTTTTCGATATTTTTTTCCTATTTTTCCTATTTTCCAAATTTAAAACTGTTTTGTTTTTTTTTTTTTTTTTTTTTTTTTTTAATAAATAAAAATATTATTTAAATATATTATTTAAATAATATATGTGGGTCCCCCGAACCGGGTCGGACCCGACCCAACCGGGTCGGCCGGTTCGGCCTCTCAGGCGGGTCGGGTCGGGCCGGTCCCAGCCCACCCGGGTTGGGCCGGGCGGTTGGCCGGCCCACCCGGGATGGGCTGGGCGGCTGGCCCAGCCGGCCTGAGGGTGCACGCACGCACGCACGCGTGCGTGCCCCCTCCCTTCTTCTTCTTCCTCCACCGTAGAGCGCACCGGCGCCTCGGTTTCTTCTCTTTTTTTTTTTTTTTTTTTTTTTTTTTTTTTTCATTTCTTCTTCTTGCTTCTTCTTCACTCTCCTCTCGATTTCACTTCCATTTCACTCCATTGGAGACCTCCAAAACCTCTAAATTTTCCCTCAAATCAACCCAAACAACATCAAATTTTCGGATCAACATACATGCAAATAAACCCAAAATTTACCAAATCACTTCAATTTTCCACAAATTTGATCCCAATTGATAAGATTCATCAAACTAAACCTCAAGAACACCAAATTGACCTCCTAAAACCAAGTAAAAATAAATAAAATCCGAATTCACCACAACCCATTTTAATCACATTTTTATCAAAAATTTCCATTAAAATGGTAGAGATTACCTTAGATCGATGTTGTGAGGCTCGGATTTCCTCTTCAAGCTCGATTTCGTCCCTCCAAAACTTCGATTTCTCTCACAAAATCTCCCAACGATTTGATGAAACCGTTTTCCCTCTTTGCATGTTGATCGATCAATGTGATATATATAGTTGTGTTTTAATCTAGCGTGTGTGCGCATCTCGAGGAAGATCGGACGGTTCTGAACACCTGCGTCACCAAAGTTCTTGACACCTTATCATGACAACGTTTGCCTTGAATTACCTTGTTGTGCATCTCGAGGATTATCCTATGCATGCTTTGATTTTTCTTATCAAACTATAGGACTTCAACCAATTCATTAATACATTATAGCTTAAATCACCTAATAAATTATATAAAATTCATAAGTACGTTACACTAGCACTCGGCTACCCAACCCTATGCCCCGTACCCCGCTACCCAATACCCGCACCGGTCCTCGACACGCACTTCGGGACATATACCCGACTCGTAGCCTTGCCGATGTCAACTTACACACATGTGATGTTTATATAAATAATAAATTTCCACATCACAATAATAGACATACAACATACACAAATAACACAATATAACCTGGGTACTCTTATTTGAGTCCACCCAGCTGTCACCGTAACGCCCGAATTAACCGTTAATCATCGTGATTAACACTAATACTCAATTAAATTAATTTGGGCCGTTACACCGAGTACTGGGTGGGTGGGTTGAGTCCCTTCCATCATAGTTGTGCCTTCACTTGTGTCAATGCCCGGGAAGACCTCGTGAGGTCTTTGCCATTATGCTATGATTTAGACCACTTATGGGCCTATTTTAATTCCTTGGAACACACTTGACTTTTGATTGATATCTATTAGTCTGTTTATCATGCATCTTGTTTATTTAAATTCCTATCTTTCTATTACCGCATGATATTTAGACTGCTTTAATTGTTATATCATGATTTACTGTTATCTTTTTCTGGCATTACATTCGATTTCTTCAGTTGCTCACCGTCTAGTTTGTGACAGTGGGTGCAGATAGAGCAGAGTGTAGTAGAGGCAAGGAGCTCTACTTAGGCGACTTTTGTGAGGATTAGCGGCTGGACTTTGAGACTATTTAATAGGTTTTATATTTTGCTTATTTGTATATTGTTTCATACTTATGTTTTTTTTTGGGATTATGGAACTTGGCATTTTTGGTGAGACTGGTATCATGTATATATGCTTATCGAATTGCACATGAATACTCGGGGTTTTCCACATTTATAGAATTCCTATATTTCCCTAATTGTACTTGTTTAGTCTTCCGCTGTGTATTATTGCAATAACTCTTTCATAAATTATATAATTGAATGATTGGAGGCTGACTAGGCTCGTCAGGTTGTCGAGTGATGACTCGGGGCCTACACGGGTCTAGGTCGGGCGTACCCAATTGCACGGGAAAATTGGGGCCGTCACAGTTGGTATCAGAGCATAAACTTTATAACATTAGGGACAGAGTTTAGAGTTTTCTAAAAATTGTGATACCAAAATCACAGTTAGTATCAGAGCCTTGGTTTGATCAGCTTAGGAATGAGGTGTAGGTTATTCTTTAACCTGATACCAACATCACAGTTGGTATCAGAGCGCAAGGTTCTAAAGACCTGACTCTTGATTTAAATTCATAAAACACAAGCCATTAAACCAGTGAAAGTTAGGAATGGTTGAACTTAGAGTGGAAACCCTATGATTCTGATTTAGAATCCTAGTTGGGGAGTGAGGATGTGTCAGGTAATGGAAACTGAAAACTTATTGGCATAAGTATGTTTTATGTGATGTACTATATGGTATCGGTAGTTATTTGCCCATCCGGGAACTCGCTTTCTTTGTCAGATAGCGAGGGCAGACCAGGTTGGATCTAGTAACAACTGCGGTAAGTCGTTAACACGTTGCATTGAGGACCTTCGTGCGTTGGCACAGAATGTCGCATTTCAGAGCATCAATCAGAAGGACATGATAGGAAGTGGACGAGGGATCTGAACGACGATAGTGGTTCTTGAAGGCGGAAGGTGTGTTACCAGTACATACAACCTAGACATTTCCAGAACCGATGTCCAGACTTGTACGAGGACCAGCAAGATGACGATCAGCCTCAGGCCATTGAGGACGTGTACATGGCGAGTAAACAATAGCTGACAGTGGTTCGTAATCCTACTAGAGGTGAGGAATCTTCCTGGTTAACATACAACATGCATGAAACTAATTATTTGAAACTTTAGGTGTTTAAATGCGATGCCGGACGTCATGTGACAGAGTTAGGGTCGATACTGGCTAGAGTGGCGCCATTTAAAGTTAGCAGAGTTGTCTAGAATGAGACTGACCTAACTTAGATTAGAGTCTAAAAGAGATGGTAAGTTTGGGCACAATGGGTTGCCAAAACTAGCCACGAGTACACCTAAAGAGAGGCAGGACCAAACTAGTTGTGATTCATTTTACGATGCATGGACACGTTGTAACGACCCAAATTAATTAAATTAGGATTAGGGTTAATCACGAGGATTAACGGGTAATTTGGGCGTTACGTGGATAGCTAGGTTGACTCAAAAATGAGTACTCAGGCTTGTAATGTGTTATTTGTGTATGTTGCATGTCTATTATTGTGATGGGAAAGTTATAATTATTTATATAAACATCATATGTGCGTAACTAGATGTCGGGCGAGGTTGAGCACTGGGGTTTCGTGGTGTGAGTCAGGCCAACATGGGGGTTCGGAAGTAGTAAAGCCGGGCGTTGGGGTTTGATTAGATTAAATTTATTAAGCATGACTAAGGTGGAGGATTTAATTTAATGGAAATTTACTATAACCTTAGGATAAAATTATTAGGTAAACTAAGTGTGGGACCGCCTCGGGGTGCGTGCCAAACGCGGGGCACTGAGTGCCGAGTGGTCGGGAGACTAGTATGACCCTATTTATAAATTTTGGGAATTTATTGAGTAGATTTGGTAATTTATATAGGCCAAATCAATTGGAATTGTAAAGTCCTATAGTTGTGGCTGGATAAATTGGCATCAGTTGGATGTTCCTCGGGATGCACAACCAGGCAGTTTGAGGTCACCAGTGTTAAGATAAGGTGTTAGTGAGTTGGGTGACACAGGGTGGTTGGTGACCACAGGATTGTCCTCGAGATGGGTGTACACAGTTGATCAAGAACCAACTATATATACATGTTTGACCGATCAAACAATGAGGAAGTGGATAATTGAGAGAGAAGAGGAGATAGATCGGTGGAGGAAGAGGGAGAAGACCATAGCTGGAGTTGAGAGTGTGATTCAAGGCATCCAACAATAAGATCCCAAGGTATGATTCATCAAACTTGGGTTTTTATGAGATTTTGGTTTTGTTGGTTAATTGAGGAAATTCGAATTATTGAAGTGATAAAAACTGTATTTTGTTGAGATTTATTGTTTATGAGCTTGGTATTCCGTTGTTTTTATGGTTGAGAAAGTTTAAGAGAAGTTGGATAACTTTGATCAAATGGGTTTTGAAACATGATTTTTATGATTATTTGATTTTGAGGTTTAAGCTCGATAAATTCGTGTTTAATGATGTTTTTGAGTGTCAATGAGGCATGTGGGAAGTGGGAAAATCGATTTGAATGGGTTTAAGAGGTGCTGGAATCCAGAAATTTGAATCTGGAAATGCTTGACAGAGTTCTATTAGTGCGCTAATAGCTGGAATTAGCGCGCTAATTTCTTTCTGAAAATGATGATGAATAGTGATTGAGATCAATTAGCGCGCTAATAGCTGGAATTAACACGCTAATTTCTTTTTGGAAATGATGATGAATAGTGATCGAGATCAATTAGCGCGGTAATGATCATCTGGAATAGAATTTAGTGTGAAATTGGACATAATTGATTATAAACCAAATTATTTACCAATAAACCTTGAAATTTGGTCCCAGGAGTCTCAAGACAGTGGAATTGAGTCAGGAATTAATCGAGGGTCGAACTGGGGGTATTTTCAGGGTTTGTTGAGCACGGATTGAGGTATGTAAAACCCAATTGAACACCACTATTGCATTTACTTATTCTATTCGTTGAGCTTTATTTCTTTGTCAATCTAAATCTGATTGTGATGGGAACGGTAGCATTTTCGGCGGTGTTTTCGGTGTGTGGGGTTTGTTCTTCTCAAATGTATTTGGTGACTAGGATACAGTCAGCGGGGTCATTGGAGTAGGGTAAGACCGGGCCTCTGATCCTAGCTTCACTGGCGGTATTTGTTGCACACCCATTTGTTATCTTGGTGTTGGTATTCGTGCATTTCCTTTTGAGCAGTTGCCTGCATTATTTTTCTTGATAATTGCATGATTATTCCACACTATTTATTGGCTTCTACTCATATTCATAAATTGTGATGCACTGTGGTTTTCCTTGGGATTTTACTTATTGGACTCGTTATCTGGTTTTTGTGATAACTGAGTGCAGATACCAGTATCGGCAGGGGTAAGAAGATCTTTGGCGATTATATCTGCTTGCCTACGCCGAAGCCTACTAGTACGTATGTTGCTGGTGTATTATGTTGATATTTTGTATTACTTTAGGATGAGAGACTACAACCACTTCCATACTTGTATATATATTGGTATAGTTGATAGCCTATATGCAAGTATAGCCCGGTTTTCCACTATAGATTGAATTAAATAACTTTATATAATGTTTATTTTATTAAAACAAGACTTCCGCTGTTGCTTATGGATAAATAGTTCTAATTTGAAGATTCTTAGACGATAGATAGATATATGACATGGTAGTTACTTCTGGTGCATGAGCTGGAGAAGTAACTGTTAGCATGGGGCGACCCCAGAAATTGGGGCCGCCACAGTTGGTATCAGAGCAGGTCGATAGGACCTAGATTTGAAAAACCTAAGGGATGATGTATGGGTTATTATTAACTCTGATACCGTCACAGTTGGTATTATCGGTATCAAAGCTTAGGTTTGAAGAGCTTAGGTTTGAGTAGCCTAGGTTTGAGGAACCTAGTGGATAGAATGGATGTTATAGCTAGCTCTGATATGGTTACATTTGGTAGCAGATCGAGGTCAAACCTCGGGAATTGGAGTTAAACAATAGCATAACTTTTAACAAATTTAGATGTGGAAACCCGATGAATTACCTAGAACTTTTAGTTGGGAAGTGACTATGAGGCGGGTAAATTTAGGAAATATATATACGTGTATGATTTGATTTTGTATTACACATAGTATACGTATATGCTGAGTCTGGTCCGACGCACGTTTTGCGGTGCAGTTTATGATGGACAGACAGACTCCAACTATTGCTCCGTCTACTATTCAGTCGGAGGTTAAGGATGCGAGTTATTCAATACGTGAGACGTTGACTTTGCAGACGTTATTGCAGAAGGTCATGGAACAACAAGTTTTACATCAGGCACAGATGACAGAGGTTGTCGAGTACATTCGGGGTCGACGAGATAGAAGTCCCGAGTAGCAGACGAGAGATGAGGAGAAGGTGGTGAATGCTACTACACCTGCACTTATTGAGCAGCAACGACAGCAACCTCCGCCACAGCACCAAGATAGACATCAGGGTGACCAGGACAGGGTCAGAGGGACCGGGGTCAAGGTCAGGGATCTGATGACAGGTATATTTGGAGGCGGGAGATACGCAGATGTTTTAAATGCGGTCAGCAAGGACACTTGCGATATGAGTGTAGAGCACCATTACCACGACGGGATCAGGATTCGGAAAGGGTCAGAGTGCACGAGGTGGCACAGCCAAATACAGGAGCTACCAGGTAGACTAGGAAGCGAGAGACACACAAATGCTATAGATGCAGACAAAGAGGACATTTAAGGGTCAATTGCTAGACACCGGCGGCTGCAATAGCCGAATATCATAGAAGACGTCGACGACAAGCTGTAGAGGAATCGCAACAGAGAGAGGTTAGGGACTGACAATATGAGCTGGTGAGGAGTGAGACTATGCAACAATCAGAAACTCCGACTAGGACACCAGATGCGGCTAATTCTGTTGTGCAAGGTACTTGGAGGTGTACTGGAGGTTCACAAGAGGGATCGCCACATGTTTCGAGATGTATTTATTGTGGAGTGAGGGACATATACATGGGGAATGTGCGTTGATATGGATGGCATCAGTATTTGTAGAGCCGTTGTGTGTTCAGGCTTCAGGTTCAGAACGTATCTGAACAATATGTTAGGGCAATTATAGGAAAAGGAGTCAACTATATTTTTATGTAAATTATGGGAAAAAAACCAACTCGCTAGTGGTGCTATGTATAAAAACTATCAAGTTGCTTCATTTTGATATAAATGAAATCTGAGGATTTTTGTTAAAATATATGTAAGATATTGGTATATTATGGAGAATGGATGGTAATTCAAACATCGTAACATGAGAAATAGTATATCTCGGGAAATCAAAAAATTCAAAGCCAAATGCAGACTGTATTGATGACATTTAGGGAGCACAAACTATGTGCAAAATTTAGAGAAGTTTCGGGGCATGTTATCAATAGTCAGGGCATATCTTTTATATAAGATAAGATTTTAGTGGAGATTGACGTGAAGATATTAGAGACTGTTGCCGAAATACGGAGTTCTTGTGTCTAGCAAGATACTAACAAGGTCTGTATATGATTTCTCCATGATTGCAGCAATAATGACGAGGCTGACAAAAGAAAGATGTTTTCTTTTGGATGGTCTAAGGAGTGTGAGCAGGCATTCCTGGAGTTGAAGTAAAGATTGATTTATGCACCAGGGTTGACATTACCTGAGTCAGTGAAGAGTGTGATCGGTTACACGGATGCTTTAAGGACTGGACGGGGATGTGTTCTAATGTAAGAGGGACGATCAGTGGCTTGCTTATCCAAGCGATTGCGATCACATGAATGTAATTACTCAGTATATGATTTTGAAGCTTGCGGCAGTTGTATTTGCGCTAAAGCCTTGGAGACGTTATTGTATGGAAAGAGGAGTTGTGTTTTACACCGACCATCAGAGTCCACGCTACATTTTCACGCAGAGGGATTTCGATATGCATCAGAGGTGATGGTTGGAGTGCTGAAGGATGATGATTTTACGATCGAGTATCATCCTGACAAGGCCAATGTGGTGGCGGATGTTTTGAGTAGATGCAGAGTCGACAGTCAGGGTAGTATGTGACATAAGGGACTGTTGGAGACAACATCAGTTATGAGCATGCCAGATGTTGCAGCCACACATGATGCTCAAATTTGTGGTCAGATGAGGGTACCGACAGTGTCACTAGAGCGGGTATCGGAGTGTCAGGGGGCTGATGAGCTTTATGAACGATTCAGTGGTTTGGCACGGGATCCCGAGTGCACTGATTGGGTGGAGACGTCTGACGGAGGTTTACAGCACCGAGGTCGATTATAGGTATCAGCAGTGCTAGAGCTACGTGATAATGTTTTAGAGGATGCACACAAATTGCATTACACAGTTCATCCGGGCAGAACCAAAATGTACCATGATTTGCGAAGATTGTTTTGGTGGCCGGGATGAAGGCTAACGTTGGCGAGTATGTTCGAGGGTGTAATATATGTCAGCAGGTGAAAACTGAGGCTAGGCGACCTGGAGTATTATTGCGGACTTCGAGACGAGACGATGCGTGTTGGGTAGTGATTGACGAACTGACAAAATCGGTGTACGTCATATCTGTTTTGATGCAATACACGTTTTTCTTTAGTTGCCAAACTGCATGGGATGTCGGAGACTGTCAGACTGCAGGTGATTTCCAGATTTATATCGAGGTTCTGGGGAGCGGAGCATAGGCAGTTGGCACAAGGTTGCAGTTCAACATGAAGTTATCGTTCTCAGACAGATAGCAAATTAGAGAGATTGATACGAATTGTAAAGAATTATGCTGAGGGTGTACATGATGCAATTTGGAGTTCGTGAGAGGATTACTTACCCGGAGTAAGTTTGTCTACAACAACAACTATCAGGCAAGTATCGGGATACCGTCATTTGAGGCACTGTATGGGAGGCCCTGTAGGTTAGCAGTGCACTGGGCAGAGCTAGAGGATACAGTTATGATAGGGCCGGTGATGGTTGTTGGCCATGCCAGGAAGATTCGACAGATTCGACAGAGGCTTTGAGCGGCATAGGACAAGCAAAAGAAGTATGCAGATAGATATTTCGAGTGTCTGAGCTATAGAGTTGGCAAGGTCAAAAAGTTCAGTTTGTTTTTGAAACCCGGATAGTTGCAGATGTCAGCAACGATCAGCCAGAGTCATCAGAGACATTATTCACATAAGATAGAGCATGCGTGAGGTGATGGGCTGGTGGGGTGTACCATTGGTGGAATCTCATATGGAAAAGATTCTGAGTGAAGGACCAATTGATATGCATATTGGTGGAATCTCAGAGGGAAAGGAGTCTGAGTGAAGGACCAATTGATACACATACTGGTGGGATCCTGACGTATTGAAAACAAGTTCAATCAAATTTTCAGGCTGCTGAAGATAAGTGGGAGTGTATTTATTTATTTTGTTGTTTATTTTGTAAATATTTTGTAGATATTATTTTGTATTTATTATTCTGCGTGGCTGCAGACGGTTGATATGTTCGTCGGGGGATGTTGATGAGATTTGATTGATCATGAAATACACTAGGCCATAGCGAGGTCTATCGGGTGACGGACTAGGATTGAGCATTATCACTGGCGGATTCCCTAGAGGGATATGTTATGGGCAATGGGCCAGATAATGCGTACACTAGTGGGAATCCAGACGTACAAGAGTATGGTCTAGGACTGAGTCGCGAATGATATGGCGATGTCAGCTTATTTTTGCCAGTGTTGCAGTTTCATGTTCGATGTGGAGATCTACGTGAATTTCGGGGACGAAATTTTTTTTTGTTGGGAAGAATTGTAACGGCCCAAATTAATTAAATTAGGATTAGGGTTAATCACGAGGATTAACGGGTAATTTGGGCATTACTTGGATAGCTGGGTTGACTCAAAAATGAGTACTCAGGCTTGTATTGTGTTATTTGTGTATGTTGTATGTCTATTATTGTGATAGAAAAGTTATTATTATTTATATAAACATCACAAGTGTGTAACTAGATGTCGGGCGAGGTTGAGCGCCGGGGTTTCGTGGTGTGAGTCAGGCCAACACGGGGGTTCAGAAGTAGTAAAGCTGGGCGTTGGGGTTTGGATAAGATTAAATTTATTAAGCATGACTAAGGTGGAGGATTTAATTTAATGGAAATTTAATATAACCTTAGGATAAAATTATTAGGTACACTAAGTGTGGGACCACCTCGGGGTGCGTGCCGAACGCGGAGCACCAGGTGCCGAGTGGTCGGGAGACTAGTATGACCCTATTTATAAATTTTGGGAATTTATTGAGTAGATTTGATAATTTATATAGGCCAAATCAATTGGAATTGTAAAGTCCTATAGTTGTGGCTGGATAAATTGGCATCAGTTGGATGTTCCTCGCGATGCACAACCAGGCAGTTTGAGGTCACCAGTGTTAAGATAAGGTGTTAGTGAGTTGGGTGACACAGGGTGGTTGGTGACCACAGAATTGTCCTCGAGATGGGTGTACACAGTTGATCAAGAACCAACTATATATACATGTTTGACCGATCAAACAATGAGGAAGTGGATAATTGAGAGAGAAGAGGAGAGAGATTGGTGGAGGAAGAGGGAGAAGACCATAGATGGAGTTGAGAGTGTGATTCAAGGCATCCAACAATAAGATCCCAAGGTATGATTCATCAAACTTGGGTTTTTATGAGATTTTGGTTTTGTTGGTTAATTGAGGAAATTCGAATTATTGAAGTAATAAACACTGTATTTTGTTGAGATTTAGTGTTTATGAGCTTGGTATTCCGTTGTTTTTATGGTTGAGCAAGTTTGAGAGAAGTTGGATAACTTTGATCAAATGGGTTTTGAAACATGATTTTTATGATTTTTTGATTTTGAGGTTTAAGCTCGATAAATTCGTGTTTAATGATGTTTTTGAGTGTCAATGAGGCATATGGGAAGTGGGAAAATCGATTTGAATGGGTTTAGGAGGTGCTGGAATCCAGAAATTTGAATCTGGAAATGCCTGACAGAGTGCTATTAGCGCGCTAATAGCTGGAATTAACGCGCTAATTTCTTTCTGGAAATGATGATGAATAGTGATCGAGATCAATTAGCGCGCTAATTGATCTCATTAGTGCGCTAATGATCATCTGGAATAAAATTTAGTGTGAAATTGGACATAACTGATTATAAACCAAATTATTTACCAATAAACCTTGAAATTTGGTCCTAGGAGTCTCAAGACAGTGGAATTGAGTCAGGAATTAATCGAGGGTCGAACCGGGGGTATTTTCGGGGTTTGTTGAGCGCGGATTGAGGTATGTAAAACCCAATTGAACATCACTATTGCATTTACTTATTCTATTCGTTGAGCTTTATTTCTTTGTCAATTTAAATCTGATTGTGATGGGAACGGTAGCATTTTCGGCGGTGTTTTCGGTATGTGGGGTTTGTTCTTCTCAAATTTATTTGGTGACTAGGATACAGTCAGCGAAGTCATTGGAGTAGGGTAAAACCGGGCCACTAATCATAGCTTTACTGGCGGTATTTATTGCGCACCCATTTGTTATCTTGGTGTTGGTATTCATGCATTTCTTTTTGAGCAGTTGCCTGCATTATTTTTCTTGATAATTGCATGATTATTCCACACTATTTATTGGCTTCTACTCATATTCATAAATTGTGATGCACTGTGGTTTTCCTTGGGATCTTACTTACTGGACTCGTTATCTGGTTTTTGTGATAACTAAGTGCAGATACCAGTATCGGCAGGGGTAAGAAGATCTTTGGCGATTATATCTGTCTTGCCTACGCCGAAGCCTGCTTGTACATATGTTGCTAGTGTATTATGTTGATATTTTGTATTACTTTGGGATGAGAGACTACAACCACTTCCATACTTGTATATATATTGGTATAGTTGATCGCCTATATGCAAATATAGCCCGGTTTTCCACTATAGATTGAATTAAATAACTTTATATAATGTTTCTTTTATTAAGACAAGACTTCCGTTGTTGCTTATGGATAAATAGCTCTAATTTGAAGATTCTTAGACGATGGATAGAGATATGATGTGGCAGTTACTTCTGGTGCATGAGCTGGAGAAGTAACTGTTAGCACGGGGCGACCTCGGAAATTGGGGCTGCCACACACATCGTGTACATAGTGGCCACGGTTACAACTTTGTCGAATATATTTACTGTCTAGGTATAGATGAACATGCGTTGACACGCGAATAGGTTGGGAGGTCATTAAGAGTTTGATGCTTGAGTCGCGATCGTAGCATTTTACTTTGTAATTACCTGACTTGTGTTGTGGTAGTGGATGGTGTCTGCGATGAGGTCATTGACATTCCTACCATTTTGGGAAACGGGAGCGGTCTAGAGACCGTAGTTGAATTAGGCTATTTGAAGAGGTTGGGACCTGCAGTCTGAGGACTGAGATAAAATCAAGCTGTTCGAAGTGGGAGAGGCCCACAGTTTGGTAAATGTGGAGAAAAGGGAGTGGATTTAAGATTTTGCGTTGTTCGAAGAGACTTTGTACAAGATCGCAGTTCAATACCTAATGTCGAGCTGTTGGAAGTGACTCTCGTGTGAGTCCACAGTTGGTCATAGCATATTGAGCTATCTGAAGTGACTACATTGGTCCGCAGTTCAACGATTAAAAGAGAGCTGCCTGAAGCGACTCTGGAAGAATTCGCAATTTGATACAAAGGATTCGAACTATCCGAAACGACTCTAAGCCCACAGTTTGGAGGAAGTGTGAACGGATGTTGGTTCTCCTTATTCGCTCGAGTTGGAGCTAATTTCGAGGACGAAATTCTTGTTAGTTGGGGAGATTGTAACGACCCAAAAATTTGGTTATTTGTACATGATGATGTGTATTACATATTTATACTCGTATTTGAGTGATCGGATAATGGAGTTGGTAAACGAGTAGGAAAACAGGACGAGCAGGGATCGACAGTTTAGTTACGAGTACACGGGGGATTTAAAACACTGTTAAATACAAATAAATGAAAATTTGTAATAATTTAATTAATTAGTCGATGAGATGTGGCATGAAAACAGACGTGGTGAGCCAAATTTCAGAGAAATGCGGACCGAGGAAATGTAAGATCAATGTGGGAGTTGGATAGTCTCGCAACATACGGATTATAGGATTGAAATTGTTAAAGTAACACAGCTTGATGAGGAGAGCCACTGGATTTGCATTGAGATTTGTATTTGTGTTGAATTGTGATGGAGGGTGAAAGACGCATAAGAGCAACAATTGTTAAGTGAATGTGACGGACGATAAAGGGCAAAAGGGTCATTTTACCCTTATTACATGTATATATATGTTTTGAAAACAAAACCCTAGCACTACTACCCCCCCTCCCCCCGGCGGTGCTCTTCTCTCCCTCATCTTCTCCAACTCACGGCTCCCCTCTCTCTCGATTCCTCTCCACCACCCTCTTAACCCCCAACACTCATGGTCTCCTCTCTCTCTCTCTCTCTCTCTCTCTCTCTCTCTCTCTTTTTATTTCTCTCTCCACCACTCTCACTCACGGCTTCACCATTCTCTCTCACTTTCACCACCACTCTCCTCCTCTCACCATCGATGAGCAGGCATCGGTCCTTGGGACGCCGAAAGTGGTTGACCTCACAGGAGGTGCTCTCTCTCTCTCTCTCTCGGTCTCTCACCCTCACTCACCTTACGGTCTTCTCTCTCTCGACCTATTCCACTCATTCTCTCGGTTATGCCTCTCTTCTCTCGCGGCTGCTGCTCACTAGTGTGATTGATCGATGACGAGCAGCGGCGACTAGCGATGAACGGGACAGTGGTCAGAGATGCCTTATCGACGTCTTCACAGTCCTAAAGCCCCATCATAGTAAACATGGGAGTACTAGTCACATGTTGAGGAATTTCTGATTTCACCCTGTTTTGTCCATGATTTGGTGTTAGTTGGACTGTTCAATGAACAATGCCGCTGTTGGCCGGACCACCGTCGTGTAGTGGTTATCGGGGGCCTCGTCAAATCCTTATTGGTGTCTTGCAACCTTTGGTGAGTCCGAACCAACAGTGGTAGAGTCACGTTTTCATAAGATCATATGTTCGTGATTGTGTCATTGTTTTGTGACTTTCGTCGAAAATAGCCCATTGAGGTGGCGCTGCTGTAGGATGCCTTGACTTGGGGGATCACCAGAGACCTCACATTTTCCATGAGGGTGTCTCACAGTCCTCCGGAGCGTCCAAAATAGCGGTGGTAATGCGAATATTCGTTATTTCATATGTTTTATCGTCGAGTGTTTTATCGAATCGTGTAAGCTTACCGAATTGTAGGGTGTGCCTCTGGCTTTCCTATACCGTGGTGATACAATCTTAATGTCAGATATCATCAATAGATCATCATGACAGTCTTGGTCTTGGTTGGTATTGAGTTATAACGATGATCCCTTATTCATGCCAAATTGATTGGAAGTTCGTCTAAGGTTGTGGTTCGGTTGTGGAAAATTGGTATATATAGTTCCAATGTCGGTATGTATTGTTGTATAGTGTGTCGATCTTTGTTGAAGTATTAGGTATCTCACGACACAGTATGTGAGGGTCGTTTTCTGCTTCGATTTTTCTTTAGAATATGCTCATGTTTATGAGTCATTAAAAGGTCATGATGTCGAGGTCACGTCACCAGTCTTCGAGGCTATGGCATGACCCACATACGACTGAGCCGAGCCTTCGATCCATGAGTAGGCTTATATGTGTCGTGTTATTAAGGTTGTGATATCGTAGTCATGGTTATTGTTGTAGTTTTTCAAACCCCAAGAAAGAGTATTCATTTTTCTATCGAATTGTCGAGTTGTTTGAGTCCTTAAAACACTTGGGAGTACACTAGGGTTTAACCTAGGGTTTAGTTAATGACTCGACCCATTAATTATAGTTTCCAACCTTGTCAGGTAGCGGGAAACCCGGGGATACGCGTTAGGGACGCGAGAGTGTTGTTATTCACGAGTTGCGTTGTCAGGTAAGTACACATTCTTAAAAGCTTGTGTATGATTTGTAAGCCAGTATGAAAATGCCATGTAATTCATTATCATTTATTCAGATTTGTTATGCTCTATTATTGGTATTCCATTCCATTCCTTGTGTGTTTCCCGATGTAAGTGTTTCGTCTCAAAAGTACTTGGACCTGCACTAGAGGGATAAAGCGCGGGCATTCATGTACAGGAGTGTGTGACCACCTTTAGTGACCGTGTGACACCGAATACTAGGTGGGTGGGTTTGAGTCCTTCGCATCATAGCTGTGCCTTCGCTTGTATCGATGCCCGGGAAGGCCTCGCGAGGTCTTCGCTGTTATGCTATGATTTAGACCACTTATGGGCCTCTTTTGATTCCTTGGAACACACTTAAATTTCGATTGATATCTATTAGCCTGTTTATCATGCATCTTGTTTATTTAAATTCCTGTCTTTCTATTACCGCATGATATTTAGACTACTTTAATTGTTATATGATGATTTACTGTTATCTTCTTCTGGCATTACATTTAATTTCTTCAGTTGCTCACCGTCTAGTTTGTGACGGTGGGTGCAGATAGAGCAGAGTGCAATAGATGTAAGGAGCCCTGCTTAGGCAACTTTTGTGAGGATTAGCAGCTGAACTTGGAGACTATTTAATAGGTTTTATGTTTTTCTTATTTGTATATCGTTTTATAATTATGTTTTTTTGGGATTATGGAACTTGGCATTTTTGGTGAGACTGGTATCATGTATATATGCTTATCGAATTGTACATGAATACACGAGATTTTTCACATTTATAGAATTCCTATATTTCCTTGATTATACTTGTTTAGTCTTCTACTGTGTATTATTGTAATAACTCTTTCATAAATTGTATAATTGAATGATTAGAGGTTTACTAGGCTCGTCAGGTTGCCGAGTGATGACTTGGGGCCTACACGGGTCTAGGCCGGGCGTACCCAATTGCATGTGGAAATTGGGACCATCACAATGACTCATTCTAAATTGGCTAGTAGTTTGGTTAAGTCCAAGATCTGTCGTGGAAGTCAGGTTATTTACTATGTGTTGCCACCTGATAGACTTGGAATACTTTAAATGCCTTTTTGTTTTGTGCTCTTGACACTCATTTATCGTTGATATCTCAGTGATTTACTTATCATGCAGTATTTTTATTATCTTTGTGATATTTTTGTATGATACCCAATTGGCTAGTTATTTGACATTTAAAATTTTGTTAAAACTCTATTTGGTTGTTACTGGTACTCTCACTGTACTCATCGTTCTTTTAGCAATTCAAACAGAGGCAGGGGACTAGCGAAAGGCAATTGACGTTGAGGTCATCAAAGAGATCTTCTCTAGCTTACTGACTAGGTCCTTTGTATTATATATATATATGATGTTTATCACATTAGGAATATTTTGGGATTATGAAATATACTGGGACATTTATATGATATGATTTAAACTCATTTTATTGAATATACAAGTTGGTTGTATACATATGTGTGGTTTCCACACTCTTGGTTGTCCTGACTTATGTCTTGGAGTTGATTCAGTTAGTATGATGTTTTAAATTGCTTCCGCTATACCTTGATAACTCATTAATTTGAATAACTCATTTTATTTATTTTATTAATGCATAATTGATGGACAATGGTTAAGAAGGCTAACTAGGCTTGCGTTGACTTCGCGAGGATTGACACAAGGTCCACGTAAGCTCATATAACCAAATTTTGGTTTCGCAACTCTCCTTATTTCTCAACTAAGACTTTATGTCAAGATTATAGGGTTCCACTCTAAATTCCAACCATTTTCCTAACTAGTTATTGATTTGTGTCTTATACTAGTTATGATTTAATTAAAAGCAAAGTTCAATGAGAAATGTTTCCCACCAACGATCACGAATTTGAAAAGGACCGAGTTCCAGATGATTAGGCAACACACTAAAGAGTCAGTCATGCAATATATGGGCTTCTTTCTGTAGTTGTTAGAATATGCTGGGGGTATTGCAGAAACTGATGTCGATCAGGCATACTGCTTCATACACGGCCTATTGACAGATATTGAAGGCGTAGTAGTGGCAGTTGGATCAAAGACTTTACAAAGGGCATACGAGACGAGTTTGGCAAGTGAAGCATACCTGAGCACACGTACCGAAGAGATTGTCGCAGCCATAGTATCATGATAGGATGGTAGAAGGAAGAGAAATGATGATGATGATTATGAGTATGATGACGTGGAGATAGCTACACCATCGACACGTTTAGTATCTACGGTGGTAGTTCTTATTGCTCCAGCAACCAGATTTGTGAGTCGATCACTTCAGGGAGTACAGGCGGTGCAGTAGCAACAACCATACAGTACCTAGAGCCAAGGTAGAAGAACGCAGGGGACAGAAACAGAGTTATCATTGCAGGCAACTGGGACTCATCGTTACTTATTGTCCTCAGTTGGTGAGAGTGCCACAGGATAGTGATAAACTGCACGTATAGGAGGGAACCCATATTGTTACAGATCCGAATCCCGACGTGAGACGCGACGGCAAGTAAGATTTATTTTAAAGTTATAGCATGATTGTAGATTGTTGGTTCATAATGTAGATCTGATATGAGGAGACTTTGGGTGAGTCCGTAGGTAGAGAAGACTATGTGTGAGTTAGTGATTAGAAATGACTCTGTGTGATTCTATTGAGTTAATAGGTGACTTAATTAGTTTTGAGAGGATTATGTGTGAGTCTTTTATTAGAGTGACTCTGTGTGAGTCCACCTTTCGAAGTATCATGAATATTAAGCAGTGTGCGACAACTCTAAGTGAGTCTACCTTCAAATGGAGAAACCAAGCTATGTATGGCGATTATGCGTGAATCTATCCTTTGAAAGGATATCAAGCTGTGTGCATTGACTCTGTGTGAGTATATTTCGAAGTCGTGAATAAGGTTGTATGCATTTACTCTGACTGAGTCTAGATTTCGAGGGGATGAAGGGGTTATATGCATAGACTATGTGTGAGTCTGAGTAGGGTTATGTGCATAGATTTTGTGTGAGCCTAGGCTGTATGTGAGTACGAGTAGGCTATGTGCGTTGACTCTAGGTGGGTCCATACTTCGAATTACTGAATCAAGATATGTGCATTGACTTTGTGTGAATCTTTACTTCGAAGTGAAAGGTTACATATGCGGGGTTTCCACACTCTAGGTTGTCCTGTGTCTCGGAGTTAATTAGGTTTTAAATTGCTTCCGCTATACCCTAATAACATACTAACTTGACTAACTCATTTAATTTATTTTACTAATTTGGCATACTAGGTTTGCATTGACATCTTGAGGATTGGCTCGAGGTCCACGTAAACTTAGGCCAGACGGGGCCGAGTTCGGGTTGTGGAATGTGCAAGTATTATATGCTCCAGTACATAGTTATGCTAGTACACTACAACAACCAAGACACGATCGGGCGAGCAACATATCGATCGCGAGTAGAGGGCAGTGGCAGGGATAGAGGAAATGGTCAAGGGCATAGATATGGCCAGTGACAGGGACAGACGTCTGGTCAGGCATAAGGATAGGGATAGAGATTACCACTAGGACCAAGGCCACACAAGGCTTATTTTGAGTGCGAGTAGACAGGGCACTTTGTGAGTGCATGTCCACAACTGGGCAGAAAGCAACCGCTGCAGAGCCGAGAACAGGTTCATTCTGTTGCCACACCAGAGCTAGTTGCCACTCGTAATCTTATCGAAGGTATGATTTTATTTGTCGTAGATTCATGCATACTATGATTGGCTCTTGTTGTACGGTAACATTTATTTCGGGTCGTATGGTTGATATATTATGTTTAAGACCTATGAGACTTAAGAGACCCTTGATTCTTAACATGCTGTTGGCAATAAGATATACCCGAACTTGTTATGTGTTGACTATTCGATAGAGACAAGTGGTCACGAATTACCAGCAGACCTGATAGTTTTGGAATCCCTAGAGTTTGATGCTTTATTAAGCATGTATTGGTTAGAGGCGTATTACGCACAACTGGATTGTTTTAGCAAGGTCATTACGTTTCAACTTCCAAACCATGAAGAGCTCACTTTTTAGGGGATTTCGACTAGATTATCGATTACCAGAGGTAGAGTGGTTACGAGCATTAATATTGAGACATTTGTTAGCATTATAAGTACGAAAAAAAGAGTTGAGACTGGGATCGAGGAGGTACGTGTTATGTGTGAGTTTCTAGATGTATTTTATTGCTGAGTTATTAGGTTTATCACTGCCTAGAGAGATAGATTTCATCATAGATTTGGTCCCTGAAACTAAACTTATATTGATTCTGCCGTACTGGATGGCTCCTTGGGAGCTAGAGGAGTTGAGAGCCGAACTTGATGAGTTGTTGGAGTTGGGATTCATTCACCCGAGCATGTCACCTTGGGACTCGCTGGTCTTGTTTGTGAAGAAAAATGATGGTAGCCTAAGATTGTATATTGATTATAGACAAATCAACAGGGTTACAGTGAAGAACAAGTATCCAATTCATTGAATTGATGACTTGTTCGACCAGTTGACAGGAGCATAATGGTTATCGAAAATTAATTTGAGATCTGGGTACCATCAGTTAAGGATTAGGGCAGAGGATAGGGAGAAAATTGTTTTTCGCACTCGATATGGGCATTATCGTTTTATCGTCATGCATTTTGGGCAGACGAATGCCCTAGCGATGCTCTTGGATCTCATACATCGAGTGTTGAGGGAGTATTTGGATAGATTCGTCATAGTGTTCATTAATGACATCCTTATCTACTCCAGGAATCGTGAGGATCATGAGGAGCACCTCAGGATTATTTTGCAGATTTTGAGGGAGCATAAATTGTATGCCAAGTTCAGTAAGTGCGAGTTTTGCTTACAGAGGTAGAATTTCTTGGACACATCATTAAAGATAACAAAGTGTCTGTGGACCCCGATAAGGTCAAAACACTGATTGATTGGCATACACCAAGATTAATGACGGATATTCGTAGTTTATTAGGATTAGCAAGCTATTACAGGTGTTTTGTTCAAGACTTCTTGAAGATTGCGAACGACAGCTTCCAATTTTTAGTTTTTAGTTTTCAGTGGAACGATAGTTGTAAGCAAGCCTTCATAACTTTAAAGGAACGTTTGACTACCGCACCAGTGCTGGTACTACCTGAGTTAGGGAAGGGTTTTGAGGTGAATATTGAAGTTTTTAAGGTCAGTTTAGGTTGTGTTTTGATGCAGGACGGTAGAGTGATAGCTTACGCGTCGCAACAGCAAAGTTCCATGAGAAGAATTACCTTAATCATGACTTAGAGTTAGTGACAGTAGTCTTTGCACTAATAATTTGGCATCATTATCTCTACAGGGAGAAATTCACGTTGTTTAATAACCACAAGAGATTGAAGTACCTCTTTACAAAGAAGGAGTTGAATATGCGACATAGACGTTGGCTTAAGTTCCTCAAGGACTATGATATCTCTTTCAAGTACCACTTAGGGAAGGCCAATGTCATGGCAGACGCATTAAGCCGTGGAGGGTCAGTATCAGAGATTTTGGTTTGCCACATAACACACGAGTATGGGTTACTCTAAGCGGTCGAGTTGATGTACTCTATTGATATACTGACCACTACTATAGTGTTGATTTGTGGATAGATGAGGAATCAAACAGTGTCAATCCGGATTGTCCTTGAAGGTCCACAGGCAGATGAGCAGCACCAGAGGTTCATTAAGTTTGCTCAAAATCCCAATCATTCGGATAGATTCAATCAACATACTCATGCCTGAGATTTAGAGGGAGACTATAGATTCCATCACTGGTTGCGATACGTAATGAGATACTTCATGAGGCTCACTGCTCACGTTTTACGGTTCATCCTGAATTGACTAAGATATATGATGATGTGTGTCATTTTTCTGGTGGTAGTGGATGAAGACCGATGTTAGTGACTACGTTCGAGCATGCGAGACATGCCTACGAGTAAAAGCTACCATTGGAGACCCGCTGTGTTACTACATCCACTGCTCATTCCTCAGTGGAAGTGGGAGCATATTGTAATGGACTTTTTCAATGGGTTACCTCGATCTCAATGCGGACATGATAGCATTTGGGTGATTGTGGACAGGTTCACAAAGTTTACGCACTTTTTACCAATCTCTACTACACATCGGGTAAATAGGTTGGCAAGTTTCTATGAGATAGCGATAGTTTGATTGCATGGTGTACCATTATTGATTTTGTTAGACAGAGGACCACAGTTTACATCGTAGATTTGGCAAAGCATGCAAGCACAGTTTGGCATGCTGTTGGACCAGTATTGCCTATTATCCACAGGCTGATGGACAATCAAAAAGACTAATCCAGGTGCTCAAGGATATGTAAATAATGTGTGTGTTAGAGTACGATGGTTCTAAGGAAGAGTATCTCCATCTATGTGATTTTGCTTACAATAACAGTTATCGAGCCAGCATTGTTATGGCACCGTTTAAAGCACTGTATCATAGATCATACATATTTCCATCTTGTTGGACAAAGCCTGAGGATATGGCAGTTATTGGGCCAGAGATTGTAATGGATCACACAAAGAAGATACGTCTAATCAGACTACATCTGAAAAGTGTGCAGGAGAGACAAAAAAAAGTACTACAACAAGTACCACAACGAGTTAGAGTATGATGTGGGAGCCTATGTATATTTGAAAGTTTCTCCACATAAGGGTCACAAGAGGTTTGGGATAAAAGGAAAACTTGCGCTGAGATTTATTATTCCATTTAGAGTGAAGAAAAGAATATGCAACGTTGCGTACGAGTTGGAATTGTCCCCTTAGTTGGCTGGGATCCACCCTGTATTTCATATTTTGATGCTTCGACTGGATATGTCGAGAGAGGGGAAACGACCGATAGTAGTTTTGAGTCAGATAGACCTGAGGGACGACATCACGTACGAAAAGCAGCCTATTCAGATTTTGTTCTGTAAGGTGAAGATATTGAGGAAGAAGGAGATCCGATCAGTTCTCATCAAACGGCGGCATCACGGGGATGAAGACTCGACATAGAAGCTTGAGTTTTAAATGCACGAGCACTTCCCATACCTTTTTTGAGATTTGGTAAGTTTCATTTTGAGTTTCGTTTAATTTTGAGGACGAAATTCTTATTAGTGAAGAAGACCGTAACGACCCTAAAATCATAACTCGAACCATGTGTCATTTTAGGGTCATACCGTGGGTTTCAGTCATCCTGACGTACTTGTCCAGTTCTTGGGAGTCGATACCAAGGTATATTATTTTAGTATGGTGCATGTATTATGTATTTTATACTCGAATTTGAAATTCGATTTTTCAAATGTGTGAGGACGTCTTTGTTAACGCGTTAGGTTTATGGATAGGGTTTGCCTAAGGAAATGTGTCGATACCGATACTGAGCATGTAGGTTACAGGTATACTGAGTCTAAGGGATAATTTTTATAAATGAGCAATATAAATGTGAGCAAGTTTTAATGGGAAATCATTGAGCTAGTGTTTTGAATCAAGAAAGTAAGTTATAACACGTTTACGGGTTGTGCGTAGGAGGGCGTTTCTCTCGGAAACTGATAGTTTTGACAAGTCTAATGAGATAAGCTCAATGGGAGATTGACTTAAGTCATTAAAGTAGTTGAATGGTCTAAATGAGAACCACAATATGGACTAGAGATGTGTAGAAGAGGTTGGATGAAAATTAAAAGTATAAAAAGGTTAAGAAAAATGGTCCAATGACCAACTTTGCTCACAACAACCATAATAATTCAAAAATTAGGGATTGGGATAGGGTTTTTGGATAGCTTTTGATGATTGTTGAAGGTGCTAGGAGGCTTGTGTACGTCAATTAATGTGAGATCTCACTTGGTCTATCAATTCTTTACATTTTGAACTAAGTTTTTCGGATTTTAAATGGAAAATAAGAGGGAATTCCTTGCCACACTGATTTTAATGGTTTAATGAGGGTATTTAATGGTGTTGTTAATCAACTATGGCTAGGTATGTTGTTGGGTTGGGGTTGGTGAAGAAATTTATGAATTTTTACATAAAGTGATGATTTTTTATTTAATTGTAATGATTTTATGGACTTGTTTGGGATGTTTGAACGTGAATTATATTGATATTGGAGGTCCTTAGGAGGATGAGATAGGCTTGGAACACGACGACAAAGCAGGGGGTTTTGAAAAACCCTCAAATTAATTTTCTGGCACAGGCGCCGCCAAGGGCGCCATAAGGAGCATTTCCTTACGGCGCTCCTCATGGCACCAGTCACAGTGTCAGGCCAGTGGCTTGCCTTGGATTACACCATGATGGGCGTCGTGAAGGAATGATCCCCACGGCACCACCCACAGCGTTAGGGCAATGGCCTGCCCTGGGTTTCTGCCATGATGAGTGCCATGAAGGAATATTCCCATGGTGTTAGGCCCTGATTTTGAGTAATATTTGTAAAATTTTAGAAAACTTCAGGGACTTTTTATCGGGTATAACTACAAGTCCAAATGAATAAAAACAAGGGTATACGACTTTAATACAACCAACTTTGAACCAAATGATTACCAAGGAGTGTAATTCATTGACGAGTGTACGGGGATCAAATTGGCGACGTGTCGGAGCCGAGTGAGAGCGTACAGAATGGATTACATGTAAGTAAACAAATTAGAAAATATTCATATATCTTATTAAGCTTTTAAATATTATTGTTTACTGTTTGATACCTTTTTTATTGGAATTCCAAATCTGGTTGGTGTCCGAGGGCCAATAGAGTCAATGTCTCTGAAGGAGTGGTTTCTAGCTAGCTACAGGGCCAATAGAGTCAATATTATTACTTTACTCATTAACTTATTGTGGTTACTTTTTAGATTAGCCTTAACTCTATTTAATCATCATTTATCCTCAAATACAGTTAGGAATACAACTGAAAAATCTAAAAACCAACTTAAAAATAATTAAAATTGTTTACACCTTAGGCAACCTTGTGGAAAATCCTATCCAAACAAACATTTCATGTATATATAAAATCAACTGGCAGTCAACTATAAAGATATACATGCATCATCAAGTTTTTCAATTCCCAAAAGACCACAAAAGAACAAAACGTAGGAATACATAGCCAAATATACAACAAAATAAACAACTACAAAGTGGAGCAAATTAACTGGCTTTAAGCAATCCTCAAAGGATATTGCCAAGCATAGGCACTTTTCCCTGACTCGTCTACAGATCTGCATCCACCATCATAAAAAGGACGGTGAGTACAATAAATAACAGTAAATAAAAACAACAGAGATCTCAACATAAATTATAAATTCACAATAAGTAATAAGTCTATATATCATGCGGTACATTTAACGAAATTGGAAACAGATAACAATTTACATGACACACAGATTCAACCAACTTTAGCAATGATAATCAAGCGATCGGAAACAAATAGATAGGTGAATAGATGGTCCCAATCAAATCATAGGTCACATGATTTCCTCAGCATGTGATCGACACAGTGGGCCTGAATATCGCCTCCCCAGTTCCGTCCATCACGTATGAACTAGTGGACCTGAGGTTCGCCTCCATTAAACGTACTATAACAACCCTTAAAATTTAACCCAACTAGTATTGCACTTGTTAGGACTGTGACCCGGCTATCGTGATGCGTCAAGTATTTCGGACTTCGGGAGTTGACACCGAGGTAATTTTATGTTTCTATAATGTTTGTATTTGTATTGTAGTCTAATGAGAGTCTTAAGACGTTTAGGCGACTATTTAGTATGAGTGAGGCTTCGCCTAGGTAAACGAAGGAGTTAAAACACAGAACACACTAATAAATGATTTTTTGAATAATTAATAATCATTTATCAGGACGTGACGAGACAACGGGCACGACGAGTCGAATAGTGGTGAAATACGAGCCGAGGAGTGTGGAATCAACATGGGGCCTAGATAACTAAGTGACGCCCAAGTCACTTAGTGGAGTCCAATTGAAGAATTGTTATGATGACAACTCAAAAAGGAGAGCTAAAGGATCAGCTTCGAGATGCGTATGTGCAACATGATGAAAAGGGGTCTATATAAAAGGGACCATACCCAGTTGGGACACACACTGTTCACATTTCTTCTACTTTTCTCTTCCCCTCTCTTCTTCCCCTCTTCTTGCTTGGTGTGCAAGCCCCCACAAGGTATGGTGTTAGACTGCCAGAGTCCTTTTCTCTCACCAGATTTAAGGTGAAACATCTTGCTCTCTTCATCCCTTTTTGCACAGTTTGTTTTTACACTTGTTTATCCCCATTATACTTGAGTTTTTGTTGTTTATTTTGCTATTGTATTTTCGACATGATAAAAAATGGCTTGTCGGAGATGATCTTGGTGTTGCACTAGTGTCTCGGCAACCTCCGGAGCAATCAACACGTGACGTTGAGCCTGTGTTGTTGATGAATGTTGTTGGTATTTTTGTTTAGTTTTTCAATTTATTTGGGAATAACTCATATCCCCGGACATTCTTGATGTTTTTGTAATGATTCGAAGTTGATCTTGGTTGGTTTTGATGCCCAAAAACGTATTGGCAAAGATCGCCTAGTGTGATATGTTAAGTTGGGGTTCTGAACATTTCAGATTTTACTTGACATCGTGGAGACGCCGCGCGTGTTATGGTGTGGCGATGCCTCCCACATATGACCAACACATAGACAACTAAATTTCACACCCACGCCGCGGAGACACTGTGAGACCAATGAAGGTCACCCAAGAGGGGGGTGAATTGGGTTACCTAGTGATTATCACTTTTTTAAGACTTTATGCTTAAACAACAACAATAGCACACATACCAACAATAAATATCTATGCAATGCAATCAAGAAGGGGGTAGAAGAGATATAAATGAGACACGTGATTTATAGTGGTTCGATCCAAACGATCTACATCCACTACCTAACCTCCCCGGTTAGGATTTTCAAACCACCCCCCACTTATATTACCAATAAGTGTTACAACCTAAGCCCGTAAGCCTAGTGAATGCCTAGCCTCAACTAGGTCTTTTATAAGATGTCTTACCGCAATAAGGTCTTATACAACTACCTATACTCACCTAGGATTTTTCCTTACCTAGCCTCAACTAAGATTTATGCCTAGCTTCAACTAGGTATTCCCTTTCGACTTAGATCCCACTAAGTCTCACAATCAAAGTTTGATAAATACAATTCAAATCTTGCTTTAAAAAGTAAAATGGCAATAAGTCCAATTCTTACAAGCCACCTAAAACCAAAACACTCCTATGAATGCAAGTATGACTTTGCCAATTGAGATGCCTTGTAAATTGAGTTTTTATAGGCTAACTCTCAATATTGAAACCAATCAAGAAAAGTATAGATTAAGCTCAACTTGGTTCCAATAAATGGCTAATTGATGCACAAGTAAAGATGCAATTTTAAGCTCAAGTTGTGCAATCAAAACCACGGGTCAAAGACAAGTTTAGATTAAGAACAATTGTCAATATGTTGTTAAAACAATACAAGTATGAAACTAAAAAATCAAGTATAGATTAGGCAAAAGTAGGTTTCAAAAATGCATGAATAAGTGGTACGTGAAAATCAAGATAAAGCACAACTTGTTCAAATGTCTTAAGCTTAAAGAGATCAAGTTTAAGTTCAAAACTCAAGACAAAAGTGTTCAAGAATCCAAACATTACTCCAATCAATAAAAATAAATTAAGCCCAAAAAGAGTAGAAAATCAAGAAATCTTACAACCCTAAGTGTGAAATCCGAAAATCAGTTTTAGAGTGGTTGTTGTAAGCCTTAGAACACCTCCCTTTTGTTGCCTTGATCGGCGAATCGATAGCTCCAAAAATCACCAAGTGTATGTGATGAAAAATGTAGCCCAAAAGTGTGTAAAACTTGAATTTTTGAAAGTGTAGGAGCACAAGCTGTGGCTTTAGTGTTCTTGGGTGTTAGCAAGTAGTCAAACACTTTATAACGCTATATGACTATTACATATGATCCAAAGGCCCAAAATGATCACCAAATTCAAATAAAATGTATGGATCAATGCTATAAAAAAGCTTTAAGGATCCTGCACAACGCGATGGCTAAGTGTCTAGCGTGCTGGGTAGAAGTTAGAAAAATTTTGGCCGTTTTACTGGACAACGTGCTGGGTGATCTGTCTAACGCGTTGGGTTACCTAGCACGCTGCCCAGAACGTCCAACGCGCTGGGTGCAGGGGCCTAAAAATAATTAACTTTCTGGTTTTTCAAAACGACCACCTAACACCTCTACGACTCTACTAAACCTTTGAAATCACTTTATACATGTTTAGTAGGGTTTTAAAAACATGTTTAGACATCCCAGATGATTTCATAAACCCTGAAAACCAAAAACTCCGATATCATGAAAACAAAGGGGCTTTTCTACAAATAATTTTAATGTCAATCCAAAAGCCATCTAAACACATATCGGTGCATTCAAAATCAATTCTAACAGTTCATACACCTTAAATACATGTTGTAAAACATGTTTACATCATTTAATAACATTTTAAAAACCACGAGATTGAAAATCACAAAAACCATAACTTTAAGTTCTTTGAAAAAATGAACCTCGTGGAATGCATGATTCTAATGCATTGGCTTGTAGAAATGGAACTTATATACCTTACAAATAATGTACACATTATTGTCTTGTCTTTTCTGTCCTTGCTTCCTTGTATGAGCCGATTCTTAAACTTATCCAGCTTTGTGTTGTCACTTTTTGACTTGAACTTTCACGAACTTCAACTTTCCTTTGAACTTGTGATTCCTAGCATAGTTTGTTGTTCTGAAACACTTGAAAAACTCATTAGTGTTATTTCACATTGTTTGTTAGCATCAAAATCTCGAGTAGAGCGTAAGTGACGAAAATGCTTAGGCCAACAACCAATGCTTATGGCGGCGTTCCCAACAGTGTCCTTATTTAGACATTACACCGTGAAAACACTGTGAAGAACAAATTTTCACGGCGTCGCGGCGGCATCACAAATGCCACGTCATGAGGCCAAGGGCTTATGGCGTGACTCACATACGTTTCCACCAGAGAGTTGTGTTGTTTGATTTTTTCCAAACGTCATGGTCTTCAAGGCCTAACAACGTCTCGACTAGAGGGTTGATGATAACGCGTCATGAAGGTGCCGTGGGGGCGTCCTTCTGGATGGCATCACCCACGACGTCTCAGGTAGTAAGTCCCTTATAACTTTTAGAAAATTATTTAAAATCTAGAAAAACTTTAGGGGTTTATCTAGGGGTAATTAATGACCATAAACCTAATATTTGGGGTTCCAACCTTTGTCAGGTAGTTGGGAACCTATGGGAAATGTGTAGAGTCGAGGAATGGTATCGGGATTGCGATAGTCAAGTATGTACATTTTCCACAAGCTTATGTACGATTAGTAAGCCAGTAAGAAAATACCATATGATTCATTATCATTTAATTTCTTATGATCTATCATTGACATTCCATTGTATTCCTTGTTTGTGTGTTCTTAGCGTAAGTGTTTTGTCTCGAGAGTACTCGGTCCTGCACTAGTGGGGCAACGTGGGCACTCATGCACAGGAGTGTGGGACCATCCATAGTGAATGTGTGACACCAAGTACTGGGTTGGAGGGCTTGTATTCCTCCCATCATAGTTGTGCCTTCGCTTGTGTCGATATGCTTAGGGAGACCTCGCGCGATCTTCGCCGTTATGCTATGATTTAGACCACTTATGGGCCTCTTTTGAATTATTAGAACATGCATGACTTTCGATTGATATCTATTAGTCTTTTTATCATGCACTTGATCTATTTCAATTCCTGTATTTCTATTACCGCATGATATTTAAACTACTTTACTTGTTAAATCATGAATTACTATTATATTCTTTTGGCATTATTTTCGATTTTACACAGTTACTCACCATCTAGTTTGTGATGGTAGGTGTAGATAGAGCAGAGTGCAGTAGAGGTAAGGAGCCTTATCACGGTGACTTCTTGTCAGGATTAGTAGCTGGACCTGAGGACTTAGAGTAGGTGTTACTTGTTTTGTTTGAATGTATGCTCCTTTATATATACGTTTTTTATCGTTGAATTGGGGATCATTTTTATTAGGATATCATGTACACATTATTCTTGTTTGTATTTGATTGTACAATGAATATTTTGAGGTTTTCCACATAATAGATTCTTGATTTCCCTTTGACTGAGTTATTTCCCATATTGTTTAGTTTATTTAAATTTCGCTGCGTTAAACTTGCAATGACTCTTTCATAAATTGGAAAATTAGTTGATTGGAGGCTGACTAGGCTCGCCGAGTACTGACTTAGGGACCTGTACGAGTCTAGGCCGAACGTACCTAAATGTATTGGAAATTTGGGGTTGTCGCACGTAAACTATGTTAGGAAAAGCCACTGACAAAGTCGACTACTAAATCCTTAACACACTACTAAAGGAAAGCTAATGAGAAGCCACACATTATGCCAGATGCTAAACTCGATGAGACTTTTCTCCACATGTGTACTACCTAAACCCTAGGTCACCTGAGCTAGAATGCAGTACAAATGGTTCGCATTTCAAGAAATAACCAGTCAAGAATTAGAAAACAATTCATATTGATATTATTGTTGCCTATACTCACCTTAAATCCCGTTAATACCGCTCTCCCGTAGCTCCACACTGGGTCCAATTGATTTACTAATGTCCTGCTGGCTACCTGATATCCATTTAGGTTTAATTTCCATTAATTTTTCCTAATTTTTCATAATTTTATTCATTCACTTTGTTGGGTCGATTAACCCAATATTGGGTCATATTCGGACCCGTTAAGATACCCGAGAGATCCTAGAAGTTTTTCAAAAATTTCTAAAATTTGTATATGCGAACAGTGTTAAGCCATGAGTGGCGTTGTGGGGATTTAACCCTGGCAGCGTCACTTAAAGCGTGGGTCTGAGGTGTTCACTACCCCAGACGCCGTGAATGGAGCCGTAGAGAATAACCCTCCACGACATCACTTAAAGCGTGACTTCTCCAAGGCTCATTGCACTGGACGACGTGATCGACGCCATGGGTTTGGCCTCCACGGCGTCCTTATGTTCTGAGCCTATCCCAAACTCATAGGGACACCTGTATAAACCCAAACCATCGTTTTAAAACCCGTCCTATTCTTCTGGAAACCATCGATTCCATAATTTTTCTAAAAATCCCCAAAAATTCAACAACACTCTAAACATCCACAACCACCATATCAACTCATTCCATATGATCAATTTATCACCAAATCAACACCAAAACCCAAGAAAAACTGAAATCCCAAACCATTATCCGAATTCATCTCAATGAAAACCCTCGAAACTAGTATCAAAACGAAGAGTATTAAGAGATGAGTCAAGATCTCACATTGTCTCACATTTTTGTTCGCTCCTTGACGTCGATCCGTGCTCAAAAATCCCAAAAACTCTAACTTCGAAAACTGATTTCATTGAGTGACAATGAGAGAAGAGAGATAACAAGTGATGGATTTGTTTATATCCTCCCTCCTCTCATCATTTGCACACACATATCTCGAGGTGCATCCTAAAGCCCTTGACTCCTTGACCTTGGTCTCATCCCTTTCAACCAAAAATATCTATTTCTCGGGCATTTTCGCACCCAAACTGCATGACGACTCACACTGTCATGTGCTCATGATTGTACCAACGTACCAGACACATTATACAATGTTTAATTATTATATTTAAATGTATTTTGTCAGTGTTTTAGTCTATATAGTCCCCCAAACTCCTAATTACCCGTCACAGTTTGCTGACACCCATAATTCCTCAACATTAACGCACACTCACAAACGTCCTCACACATTTGGACATTGGATTTAACATTCAAGTAATAAATAAATAGTACAAAACACCAAACAAATATAACATACATCGGTGTCAACTCTCGAGGACCGAAACAAGTACAACACGACTAGTTGGGCCATAATACAAACCTTAAATGACACGTGACACGAGTTAGAATTTTAGGGTCGTTACATTTACAGTCTTATTATTATTCATGAGTTCTTACAACTTTCTTTCTATCTGCATAAATTTATATTATTTTATTTATTTTGGAATGTTTTTATATCTTACTGGCGTTAATTACTTGGGTTCATCATTCTTATATTTGGCTGAGTGCAGATCCACAGTCGAACAGGGGAAAGATGTCGATTTTAGGTGATTTACTTTGTGGACATGGGAACGGCCCTCCTTCTCGCATTGTTGTACGTTTTCTGATATTTTGTATTACTTATATACATGTTTTATCATATTGGGATACTTTGGGGTTGTAAGGCATATCAGGACATGTATATGATTTCAATACATTCTCTTTCACTTGATATTCATGTGACTGTATATATGCAGGGTTTCACACTATAGGTTGTCCAGACTTTACTGATTTAGAGTTATTTAAATTGTTTAAGTTAAATCACTTCTGCTAAAACTTTTAAACTTACAAATTTTGAATAACTTAACTTTAATTGTTAAATTCTACTTAATAACGTGGAAGGAAAAGGAAGGTTGACAAGGCTTGCATTGACCTTACGAGAGTGGCTCAGAAGTCCATGTAGGCTTAGGCCGGGCGAGACCCAATTTTGTTAGGAACTGGGGCCGTCACAAATATAGTCTCAAACCATACAAAAAGAAATCGAGAGATTTTCTATGTTATGATCTTCCTCTTCCCTATGTCCTGAACAGTCGCCAAAATACCTGAAGAGGGTTAGTAGAAGTGTCGCATTGCCTATCACGATTATGGCGATACTCGGCCTTAAACCCTAATTAAGCCCTGGTACACCAGCTAGACTTAACTAGAGCCAAAAACTTATTTTCAATACCTAATAAAACAATCAGTATATCTCAATAATCTAATAATAATTGAAAACAAAACACAACGATATTTTAAAAGTTTTTCAATAATTATAAGAGATACAAAAATCAAGATAAACTTTAGTGTTAAAAATCTATTCCAAACCTATTTATTACAAAATAGGCATTCAATACAATATATAAAAACAGTAGGGAAGTCAATACAACATAGAGAAACCTATGACTCCTAATCTTCTCTATTCATGAGTTGAAGGACACATCGTTAACCTAAGATGTTAATTGGGGATTGAGTGCTCCAACTTGTTCAATAAGTGACACTCGTAAATATATCAATTATCAAATAATATCAATGAATAATAATATGAATCCAAGTGATATCTAATCAAGCACTAAAACTACTATAAACAATAAATAACCGAATGCAAGTTCAAAGGTAAATTGTAACTTTACTTGTGACTTGTATTTTCATTTTCATTTTAGAGTCGTATTCTCACCTTACCCGAGAATACATCAACATAACCCACATGTTGAACGACATGGAATTTTGTCAGTGTATTTAGGTGTAATTGAGCTTCAACTCATTATAAATCCAGATTTGTGCTCTCACCTTACCTAAGAATATGATCTACAGAATCCACATGTTGGCCGACATGTGATTCTGTCGATATATTCAAGTGTAATATAGCTACCAAATCTAACTGGACAGTAGCAATAAGGTACTTTAAGGGTTACTAAAGATAAAGGGTAGAATGCACTCATAGCTACCATAATTTATCACCCCTAGTTCTGATTCGCCTTATCGCACCCCTCTCCATGCAATTTAATATAAAGCACAATCCAGTCATGGTACATTGCCTCATTTCCCAGTCCAAATACTACATGAGCTAAATATACTAATTTACGAAGCATAATTGATAAGAATACAAGTCCCATTTACCTTGGTTGTGGTTTCCTTACCTTTTTGAACTTTTCAAATCTCCAAGTGCACTCTAGAGTAAATATGCACAAATATTGGTTAAGATAAGTAAATTTAGGTCTTAGACTAGTCCTAATACCATTCTAGAATCCTAGCCCAAGTCTAGTTAAGTCTCACAAATTTTTACATGCTATTTTTTAGCCTCTAAACATTGAAATTTAGGGAACAAACCCTACAGAAAAGTTGAAGCACTACTTTTAGCTTTCCAAAAAGGTAAGTTTTGCTCAATTTCGATGAGAATTAAAGGAGTTACACGTAACATACCCAACCAGCCTCCATTTGATAAGAAGTTCAAGACAACAACTAAGAAAAATTATAACTCCCTAAATAGACAAAAAATTATGAACTTTAGTATGAAGCTACCTAACATATCCTACAATAATATATTCAGAAATCAACCTATTTCGATAAGTATTTAAGGAGTTATTCAATTTGTCGTGGCTACTACAATATAGGCTTAAATAAGGAAATCAAGTTGTTCAAATCAACTTAAAACTTGTGATAGACTTAGACAGCAAGAACCTAAGATTTTTTTGCCTAAAGTGAGTTAAAAAAACTCTTTTCATCATCTTCACAAGATCAAAACATATTAATTTAAGAACCCATAGAAACCTTCCATGAATTTCTAGCAAAAACCTATGCTAAATATCTTCAACTTGGTTCACTAACACATAGAACTTCATGAAAACAAATTATTTTCGAAAAACCACATCAATATTTGTTATTGTAGGGTTCTAGTGAACTTACATACCTTCCCAACATGCTCTCACTTGTGGCTACAATCCTTGTAACCATCACTTTTCAAAACCTACGCCAAAACCCCACTTAACTAACCAAAACAAAAGAGGAAGCTTGATAAGTTCATAATTAGACTTATATATAGTGCTAGTTTAGTTGTATAACTAGTCCAAATATTCCGGAATGAGCTCTAATAGATGATATTTATATGTTTTCAGGTCCATGAAGTATAAAAAGGCAAATGAAGGATTCTATGAAGAAAAATGAAGAAAAACCACAAAAAGAGACTCGACGTCGTAGGGTATAAGGTTGGCACCATGAGGTTATAATAGGTGGCATGGGAGAAGAAGGATAGAGCATGAAAAGAGAACACCAGGCTTGGCGCGGTCATAGCGTCGTGGGGTTGTATGGACAGCGCCAGTAGGGCGTCAAGTGTACCAAGACATAAAAATTGGAGAGAAAAGTCTAGCGCAGTGGCAGTGTTGTGGGTTTACATAGACGACGTCGGTTACTTACAAATAACATCAACTATAAAAAATAGAAAGTTTTGGACTTCTAATTTGTTTAGGATTGTTATTTAGGGTTTCTAATTATACTTTTAGTAGTCTTAGGAGTATAAATAAGTGTTAGGATGTGGTAAACATATACATTATTAGCCATCAACACACATTATCATAGTTTTACATAAGTCTAAGATTTTCAAGAGAGTTGTGAGAGATTATTGAGAGTTTTGAAGGATAATACATTAAAGACTCCTATCTTGCCATTCAATCTTTGTTTCATTGATTCAATTAAAGGTATTATTTAATTTAATATTTGATTTCAGTGATATTTATGAATAGTATGATATTGATTTTAATCATGAGTGAGTAGTCTATTTATCTTAGGAATTGATAGATCTTATGGTATGAATTCTATGCAAAAGTATGAATGATTATAATGTTTTAGATGTGTAATGGCTATAATTCGTATTGCTTATATGCTTAATGCTATGAACATCTTGATCACATGTTTGTTAATTAGGGGTTATAAAAGTAACCATGTTCGTAGAGCTTTTAAGTCGGATATGAACAATACAACCATAAAAAATATAACATCGATATATAGTTATTGATTAGGGAGACATGGATAGTAAACTTAATTGTTTATGATTCTAAAGATTTAATACTTAATGTGTGACGGCCCAAGTTCTACAATCCTAAACTGGGCCCTGCCCGGCCTTGACTTACGTGGACCACTGAGCCAACCTAATTGAGTCACGCAAGCCTAATCAACCTCTTTTTAACCATTTCACCATTTATTAAGCAATTAAGAGTGAAGTTACTCAATTAGTGAGTTATTAAAGATATAGCCGAAGCAATTAAGTCTCAAACTAATCAATCAATTTCAAGACATACAAGTCAAGACAACCTAGGGTGTGGAAACCTCGTAAATGTGTATATCAACCATAATAAGTCAACGGAGAGTATCAATAGAGTCATACATCCCAAGATCTCTCAAAACCCAAAATCCCATATTCAAAATGAAATAAGTATATAATACACCAAGTAGTCACCTAAAATAGCTAGGAAGAGGTGTTTTGTACCCTCAGATCAGATCCCCTATCAGTGGAGTCTTTCCCTTACTGGACTGTGGATTTGCATCCAGTCAAACACAAGAATGATGAGCTTAGGTAAGTAACGCCAAATAAGAAAAATAAATATAGCATTCCGAATTAAATAAAGCAATCATCATTCATGCAGATAGAAAGAAAGGACAGAGAACGCATGAATATATAAAGAATGTAAATAAATGAATGAGCAATAGAATATGAGTGTCCTGGATAACAAAAGAGGGGCATAAGTGGTCCTGACCAAACGGTCGTTGAGTAATGGGAATGCACCTCCAAGACTCGGGGTTAAGGACGTGGACCAACTCAACCAATTGTAAAACCCCACGCGGATGGGACCTTTCCCAGCAATCTAGTGGAGAACTCCCACCTAGTGTAGAACCAAAATTGAAATCGTGCATTCCCCGGACGTAGACCCCTGGCATGTTACATCAGAAGGCCCGAATATCATTTCAAGATCACGTTGACTCCATTGCCCTCGAACAACTCAAAAGAATGGAATCCCAAAGATAGATATTGAACAATAGCAATAATAAATTTAAAATTTTGAGAAATAATTGTAAAGTTCCTCATTGGTTCACTTACCTTCAATCCAAGCTAATCGCACTCACACGCTCCGATTCGTCTCTTATAAACCCTGTGTGACCAATTTTTTTCATATTTATTTCACCCAATTTTCCATATTTATTTCATTAGTGTATTTAGGTCTATTTCCCTAGCATTGGGTTGTATTAGATCCCCGTTAGGATACCCAAAATTTCTGAAATTTTTCCAAAAATATCCATATGGAACTACCCTATACGCCATGGGTGGCGCCGTGGGGTTTTCCCCTTGGCGGCACCCCTCTCCCTCCTCCCCCCCTGTGGCGTGGGGCAGGGGTTCTCTGCCCTAGGCTCCATGAGTGGCGCCGTGGGGGTTTGCCCCTGCAGCACCCTCACGGCGTAAGGGTAGAGGCTCTCTATCCCTAATGCCACGCTAGGTGGCGTGGGGCCTTAGGCCCCACGGCATTAGGCGTGACGTCGCTCCCAATAAGCCTTATCAAAGGTTTTCACACCCCGGCTTGCATCATCGTGACTCGGGCCTATTCCAACCTTGTTGGGACTTCAATACCTATCCAAAAACACCTTCTAAACATCACGAAACGTTTGAAATCATTAACAGAAACCCCAAAACGAAAAATACTTCAAAAAAATTCAACAACTCGTCAAAACCCCGTAACTTACCTAAATCGAATACCGTCTTCACAAAACATGTCTTGATCGTCGTGAGGATGACCAATACATCGAGAGTTTCGATCAAAATTCGAAGTATCGATGTGGTGTCCGAATTTGCCGTGACGAATGTGTCCAAAACTTAAACCATTGTGTAGGAATCGACGAGGAGGTTTAGAATGTCACCCTGGATTGTGTCGTCGTCGTGTCTCTGGTGCTAGCCTTGGGAGTTTTCTTAGAGAGCAAGTTGAGAAGAAAAGAAAAAATGAGCTTAAGAGAGAAAAGGAGGTGTTTTAGGGATTATGTAACCCCTCCATCATCCACTTGCACATACGTGTCTCGAGACGCATCAAATGACTCTCTTCTAAGTTGTCCCACCAACTCTATCACCCCATGTGTGACTCCAATAGGTGACTTGTGCTTGACACTTGGTCATTTCTATGACGATCCCAATTTTTGATACAATTACGCCCCGCCTAGCCTAGACAGTGAACCCCCAAGACCATTCTCGATAAGCCAACGCATGTCTAGTCAGCCTCAATTCGTCAATTTAACAATTTACAAATGAGTTATTTGATTATAAAAGTTATCAGATTGATACGCTGAGAAAATTAAATTGTAATTATGCAATAACTCAATAAATAAAGGGAAATCAGGATAATTCTATTTATGTGGAACCTCGAATATTTAATAAACATGCATTATCCGATGACAAAATGATAATGTGATAACACATGATACCAATCTCATAATCCCAACCAACAAAACATATAGTATATAAAAAACGAGAATTTACACCAAGCAAACAAAGACACCTACACTAGAAAGCAAGAAAAGAAGGCTCTCTGAGAATCAAGCGAGATAATCACCTAGCACAAGTCCTTTCCCTTTGCTTGTCTCAGGTCTATCTACACCTACCGTCACAAACTAAACGGTGAGTAACTGAGAAATAATTGAAAGTAATGCCAGAAGAATGTAACAGTAATTCAAAATTTACCAATAAAGTAGTCTAAGAATCATGCGGTAAAGGAAAAAACAGAATAATAAGCAAGTTGCATGATAAATGGACTAACAGATAATCAACAAAATTTGAGTGCCTTTCGAATCAAAAGAGGCCCATAAACGGTCTAATCCACAACAATCCACAACATGTCCACAACCATGTCCACAACCATAGCCACAACAATATCTACAACAATCCAATACTCGGGTATCACACAACATTAGGGGTGGTCAGTACTCTTGTCAAGTGGTGCTCGCGTTGTCCCAGCTAGTGCGGGCCACATAGTACCCTCCTGACACACTTATGCCAAGAACATTCAACCGAGGAATAATAGAATGGAATGCCAAGCATAGGAACAATTCAAATATCATAACAATAGAGAAAAATGAATCACATGTTAATTTCTTAACTTGCTTACTAACTTACTTGGTAAGATCATGACTTGACACACACTCCCGTGACTCTAACCCTTGTTTTGGAGTTCCCCAACTACCTATTAATGTATTGAAACCTCAATTGATTGGGTTTATTGCCACGGCTCCAAAAACCACAAACTGGGCCCCGCCCGACCTTAACCTATGTAGACCCCTGAACCAGTCTCTGACAAGTCAACGTAGGTCTAGTCAGCCCTAACTTACCAATTATTCAATACCTTATTCAATCACTCACCCTGGATCACTCATTGATGATTCACCTTAACTCTTTTCATTACTCATTTACCCTCTAAGTTAGTTGGTGTGCATCGGAAAATTAAACCACAATTTAAGCAATTTACAACTTGATTAACCTAGATGTAGAAACCTTGTCTAACATATAAAACATGTATATAACAGATCAACTAAAAGCCCAAAATGAACATATACATGTATCAATAGTCAGGTTTAACTCCCGTATGCCCCAAATATCAAAATAAATGGATACATATCAAAAACATATAACAAAAGAACAAAATGCCTACAAAGTGAGTGCAAAGCTAATGGCTCTGAGCGTACATCAGAGGATATCACCAATCATATGCGCCTTGACCCGCCTCTTCTGTGGATCTACACTTACCGTCATAAAAAGGACGGTGAGTACAAAATATAACAATAAACAACAACAATAGATATCTCAACATAAACTAATGAATTCTCAATAATCACAAGTCTACGAATCATGCAATGTATAACAAGAAACTTATATAGATAGCAAATCGCATGATAAATAGATTTAATAAGCTAAGACAATGATAATCAAGTGACCGAGGAAATAATCGAATAGTCGAATAGATAGTCCAAAATTAAACCGTAGGTTAAAAGACCTCCTCAGTTTGCGATGGACACAGTGGGCCCAAAACTGCCTCCCCTGCTCAATCCACCCCGTACGAACCAGTGGGTCCGAAGTTCGCCTCCACTGAATGCACACTCTGTTAGGAAAAGTCATAGACAAAGCTGGTTGTTAAACTCCTAATACACTTTCGAAGGAAAGCCTCAGTCATAAGCCGGATGCTAAATGCTTCCGATAGGCCCCAACGAGAAGCCATAGTCTATGCCAGCTGCTAAACTCATCGAGACTTCTCATCACAGGCAAACTACCTAAACCCTAGGTCACCTGAACTAGAATGGAATATAAAGGGTTCTCATTTCAAGGATAATCAGTCAAGAAATAGAAAAACAGTCATGTTGATTCTATTGTTGCCTTTACCCACCTTGAATCCCGCTAAAATGCTTCTTCGTAGCTCCATATGTTTTTCAATTAATTTTCAACACTTCATCCATCACCTGACAATTATTCTGACCAATTTGGTTATTTTTCCCTAATTATCTCAAGTTTTCCTCAATTTTCTATAATTTTTTTGGCTATTTTAGTTAATTTCACACTTTACGAGACAAAAACCCTGACAAAAGTCTCCCATGAATCTCAAATTCTTCACTTTTCATAAAAATTCCCAAATTTCAATTTATTTGGTCAAAATATAATTTTTCAGTATTTTTCCCCTTTTTTTGGATTTTTTCTAGATTTTTCTAAAATTTATTTAATTTAAAATCATATTTCATTAATTTATTTATATAAATAAATTATTATTTAATGGTGGGTGGGTCCCCGAGTCGGGTCTGGTTCGACCCGGCCCACTACTTCATCATCTTCCCTTATTGAACGAAACATAATCGTGGCTCTGTTTCGATTTTATTTTATTTTACTTTCTTTATCTTTCTTTTCTTGTTCTCTACAACAAAAAACAACAATAACAACATCAACACCTACACTACAATTAAAACACCAATCTCTCCATAATCAACTAACACTATCAACCACCAAGAACACAACATAGCAACAATCACAACTCACCTTTGCGACGATTCCCCGAACTCTCGACCTCAATCATTCCATCGATTCCAAAAATCTCCATACCCTCACTTGACCAATCTCTCTCTTCTATTTCTTCTCTCTCTCGGCTCTTTCGATTATGTGTGAATGGTGAAGACGATGATGTCGATGGTGATTTGGTGATATTTTGGGAGTAAGTCAAATGACTAAAATGCCCTTCAATTCATATCCACATCTTAACAAAGTCATTGCCCCTCTTGGACATTTCACATTTCCTTTTTAAATTTCTGATTTTTTTAATATATTTAATATGTATATATTTATATATACCTAAGGCTAGGTAGACGAGTCAGTAAGATGTAGGCGGACTCCGTACAAGCTCGATCCTCGTCAATCTCGAATTTTTACTACACTCAATGAGAGGGATAAGGGTTAATAACAGCCAATCTGCTCCCGGTCAGGGGATTAGTCTACCCGAAGGGTAGGATACCTCCAATCTCAAGAAAAAAATATACATATATACACATGTATTTCAGCACTTATAGTTTTGTTGTGCGCACCAACAAGTTCACTCGGGTGTGCACACTATTGTACGACTCCCTCGTGTCGCCTATGACCCCCGCGTATCACTCGGTGACCACTAATTTATTATTTTAAATTTGTATTCGTCAGTGTTTTGCTTCATTTTTTCCCTGGACTCCCATAGTTCGCCCGTCTCCCGTAACACATGTTTTCCCAAACCAAACTCCTTCCTCAACATAATCACACACTCACAAACATCATCACCATTTGGACATTGAAATAATTGTTCGAGTAATACATAAATAGTACAAACACCAGAAAAATATAACATACCTCAATGTTGACTCCCGATGACCTAAACAAGTACACCACGACTAGTTGGGCCCACAATATGACCCTGAAATGACACATGGCACGAGTTAGAATTTTAGGGTCATTACATTTAGCCAAATTATGAACCCCTAACAAAACCCCAAAAGTTCCCATGTTTTTCAAAAATTTATATGAATTATTGTTCATTTTCTGATTTAGACGTCGTCGCCACGTCGTCGTATGTAAAGCTCCACGTTGTCATCGCGACGTCTATTTTTTAGCCTCTATTTTAGACGTCGTAGGTGATGCTGCCGCGTACAAGGTTTTCACAGCATCGTCACGGCGTGAATTTATCACGTCTCTATTTTGGACATCGTGGGAGGGCGTCGCCAACACTCTAGCTCACGACATCTTGTGTTTTATAGGTTTTTTTCTTCTGTTTTAGACGCCATTAGCCAATGTCGTGGGACTTATCACTTAAGGCGCCATGCGCGGCGTCTCAGATAGAGTGTGTTTTTCGTGGTTTTTAGGAACCTTGGCTCGCTCGTCACACCTCGCACCTATCCCAAACTTAAACGGAGGTCCATAACCATCCAAAATCATTTTTGGATCGTCGTAAAACCTCTGGCAATTGTCTGGAATAAAAACACTCCAAAAAGTAGTAAAACTCGACAAAAATCATAAAAGCCTCCAAATCTCCAACACCGTTCACAAAACGTATGTTGATCGCTTCGAGGATTACCAAGGCATCGGGGTTCCAATCATAATCGATGTCCTGACGTAGTGTCCATGGTCATCAAGATGAAATTAAGAGAAACTAACGAGTAGACGAAGGAAAAGATGAAGGGGATTGAGATCTCACCTAAACTCCAGCGAGCTTCCTGCAAGTTGTGCAGTCTCCAATGGTTGTCCAAGCCTTTCTTGGCCTCCAAGTCTTGAAAAGAGAAGAAGAGAAAAGGAGAGAATGAGAGAAAAGTAAGAGAGAAAAAAAGGTGAGGGATGGGCCTTAGATAGGTCTCTTCATCATCCACTTACACACACACATCTTGAGGTAGATCCAAAGCTCTCCCTTTTAAGTTGTCCACCAACTCTAACTCCACTTGATGACTTCAATAGGCGACTCACGCACCACTTAGTTAACTAACTCCCTAGCCCGTTCTCACGTACTTGGACTCGGGCCACACTACGACTCGCGCATCGCGTACCCCTAGTCTCGCCAACGCCCTCATTTTAGTTATTTAGCTAAGTTATTATTCAAATAACCCATTTATTAGCATTTTCTTCGTTTAAAACCCCACTTCTCCTAGGCGAAGCCTCACTTAGACTTTGGTTACGCAAACGGCTCGAGACATGTACTTACAACGTATATGCCAATACATGCACCACAAAAAAATAAATTACCTCAGTGTCGACCCTCGAGTTTTGAAATATTTAACATATCATGACAGTCGGGTCACGATCCTAAAATGCGACACGTGGCGTGTTAAATTTGTAGGTCACTACAGTTTCCAACTCAGCTATAGTGCTCCTAGAACCGAACTGCTCCCCGACTCGCACGTCGTGCGCTTTTGGTCATAACCATGTATTAACCACGCTTATAAATTTTATAAATTTGTGTTTTGTTAGTGTTTTTAATTAATTTTTGTCCCCTGGACTACCAGACATCATCTCGTAATACCAACGCTCGCACGTAACCTCCTCACACATTTAGGACATTGGAATTGTAACATCCCATAATCCCGATTAGGAAATATTCAGCCTGAAACCTTAATTAAGCCCTGATAAACCAGATCGGACGTAATTAGAGCTAGCAGCCTTATACCTATTCAATATAATAACCTGTATATCTTGATAATTGATAAATAATTTAATACAAAACATAGCAAAAATTTAAAACTTTTTCGATGAAAAACAAAATATACAACACCAACATAAACCTCGGTGTTAAGCTCATATTCCCACCCTGATTATTACAAAATCATAAGGCAATACAATATATATATATATAACAAGGAAACTCACTGCACCGAAGAGAAGATACTAAACTCCTGATCTTCTCTTTTCCTGAGTTTTAAGTCCTAGTGTCCGTCCATACCTAGAAATGTTAAGGTGGGTGAGCTCCTACATGCTCAGTAAGTGATTCTTATACCAACTATCAATTATCAACTAATATTCAAAGGATAATATATAACAATGTGCAACCAATGCATATTTAAAAGGCCATTTGAATCAATATAATAAATACATAAACAGATACAAGTTCATTGGCCTATTGCAATGTACCTATGATTTGTACTTTCAATCTCAGTATTTGAATTGAGTCGCCTTATCACATCTTCAAGAACCAGTCACTGAGCATTTAACCAGTTCTTGTCAATGTGTTGCCAACTCATAAAAACATAGAGTCGCATTCCCTCATCATCACTAAACCAATCACCGCTCATCTGATTGGTTTATGACTGATGAGCTGCCAACTCAAATGGAAAGTATTGATCGGGATATTTCCTAAGTCACTAGGGGCACGGTGATGGGAAGCAACTCCACCACATTTCTAAACCCTAGGCTGATCCATCCTGCCAAACCTCTTCCCGATTTCATTCTTCATTTCAAAATAGTTTATGTAAAACAAAACCAAATCATGGTACATTGCCCCATTCCCAGTCCAGAACACTACGTGCTCTATTAATACTATTTTACATTGCATAATTGATAAAAGTACGAGTCCCACTTACCTGTCCCGAGCTTTCTACATTTACCGACTTGTACGATTCTCCGGAGTCCTTAAACCTTTTCCCATCGGTCCATTACCTAAAATAGACCAATTTTCATCTATTTACATCTAATTTTTATTTATTAATACTCCTAAACTAATCTCATTCGAATACGAAATCTCGAGGCCTAGTTTCTACCCTATTTTAACCATTTCACTTTTTTCAAGGGAAAAACCCCAGTACAAAGTCTCCCCCGACTTTTGAATTCCCCATTTCTATAGAAACTCCTCAATTTCTTTTTTTAGTCAAAATACCATTTTTCCATTTTTTTTCTTATTTTTCTGAATTTTCTTTCTTTTCAATTCCTTTTTCTTTTTATTTTCTATTTTATTTTGGGTTTTGGGCCTAAATCGGGCCAACAACACCTCTGTTGTTCTTTTTTTCCTTTTTATTAGGGTTGGCTCCCAATCCCAACCCCAACCCCAACCCCAACTCAACATATATCTCTAACCCCGGCCATGGCGAGCTCCTCACCGCCACAATTACCAAAACATAACATCAAAAATGGCAACAGTGACCACAACGAGACAACAACACAATCAACACAACAACGTGACCAACAAAGACTTACCTTGCTTTGACGTCACGATCATGTAGTCTCCTCGAGCTTGTGAGCTCTCCTCTCTTTCCTCTTGTTCGGTCGACCTCACCCTTTGTTGCGTTTCCTCAATTTAAGGATGAGGAGGCGGTTTTGGCTAGAGGATTGACCAAAATGTTCCCAAACCTATCTCTTTTCTTATTTAAGACACAAGCCCTTTTTGGTCTTTTCACATTTTTTTAAATTTTATTATATATATTATATATATTTGTCGATATCTTCGCGCCTACAATTCTGCTGTACATGCCAGCGAGTACTCTACGCATCTCATCCATGACCTCACATGTCACTTGGTGCCCAACCATTTACCATTATTTATTTATTTTCCATATTAATATATATATATATATATCCATAATATATATAAATATATATTTATGTCTATAATTACGTAATTCACACCAACGAGCACACTCGGGCGTCAACGCTATCTTGTGTCTCATGTGTGTTCACCGTGACCCACACATAGTATTAGGCATTCTCTCATTGGTTCAGATATTCATTTCTACATACTAATATAGTCCATGCAAACACAATACAACACGCCAATCTACACACACGTTAATCGAGACAAATTGGGCTTAACCACGAGCCTAACTCAAATTAATTAATATTCGAATTAACACTAATCATGTGCTTAAAGTAACGGGTCGTTATAGGAATTTTATTAAGAAAATACAATATAAAATAGACACCAAACGAAACTAATATACCTTGGCGTCGACGACTGAGAATTTGATGATTGTATCATGGCGGAGGGCCTACGTGCAACCTAGATTGACATGTGGCACGGGTTAAAATTTTAGGGTCGTTACATAATACTTTATGAGACTTGTGTTATTCACATCGATAGGTGGAGTTCTAGTTTGCACATTAGGATTTTTTACACCACGACAATGGGTTCAAGTGAATATTAAGGAAATTCGTCTATTCTAATTACACGTACACACACATAAAATAGACAAAGGAAGTTGGACTTGAAAAGCATAGTATTTCATTACCTAGGTAAAGTTGTGAACTAAAAGCTTTCTCCTATATAAGAATACAATCAATTTACATTACTTTGATAGAATAGATTAGTTTTAGTTTAAATTATAAAAAAGGGATCTTCTTAACAATAAAGTGAACTTAACTAAACTCTTGTGTCCACATACACCTTTCCCAAAGGATTGATATTCGTAATCAACTTTTGTTGATCAAGCTATTACTACAAGTGAACTATTATACTTGCGGTTTTGCAGCACGTCAAGTTTTTGGCGTCGTTGCTGGGGATAAGTAACCAGAATTAGTTTAGTTTACTTAGTTAAGAATTTTAATTTTTAGTAATTTTTTATTTTTAGTTTTAATTTGATTGACCCTATTGCCCTTGATCTAGAGCATACCAAATCTTTTTGTTTCTCTCTAAAACGATCCAGAGCATACCAAAACCCTAAGTTGTTTCTTAAAACGAAAATTGAGTTTTGGCCCTTTTAATCTTTCTTGTACTTATATTCTAACTCAAAGCGTTTATTTATACAACCCTTGTATATAGACGGTTAAGTAAATTACACATATACCCTTACTTAAAGAGGTATAAGTGTAATACACTACAAGAACGTTTCAGTCATGAATTTTATCATATAAAATTCATTCTTTCGAATCATTTTAAAATCTCGCAAAACCATTCTTAGTGTGCGATGCAATAGGCTCATACAACGTTGGCAATGTACCAAAACACATTTTAGTATAAAAGTCATAAGCGGCCTCTAGCAAGACATTATGACTACCCAAGTTGTACAAATATCAAATCGATACAACCTAATCAATAGTGTATATAACATCCTTTTGTCTCACGATATCCTTTTAATCAAACATAAGGCATGGAATTGTCATCCTACATGTTCAATCGTACTAGTCTCGATCTCTAGGTAGATTGAAAACGTCCAAGTGACATTGATCAATATCAATTCACTTAGACTAGGCCTTTTAACAGTCTAACACATCGAGGGATCCACTAGATATCTCTCTCTATATGAGAGGGATAAATTCTATCTCGATTACACAACTTCACCACATTACTCACACAGTAACCAATCACAACCTTTATAATCGTCCGATTAAAAACAACGTTTAATTGTGTCAAATCACTGCATTCCTAATGTTGAAGTCTTTGGTAATCTCAAGTCAAAGGACTAAATAATATACATATCATGAGAAACAACTATGACTTAATCCATGTGATGTTCTCATAGCGGGTGGGTCCAGTACTTTGTTCCCTAACAAATACTCAGGATCTTGATTCGTATTCCTATACATATGATCATCGTATGATCATCAATCAAGACTCACACTAGTCTTAATTCATTATAGTTCTCAGTATAATAATCGACTAGGGACATTTAGGATATTTCTGTAAATACCCATGGATCTTATTATAATGTAAACGTGCAAATCAATTATAATAAACAACAAACGAAATCCTCCATTTTATTAACTAAACTGTATTCATAAAGACTATTAATGGATTGACCTAGGGCACATTTCCCAACATCTCCCACTTGCTTTAGGGCCAATCATTCATGCATCTAACGCCTAATGATCTAACATGATCATCATGTTTCGCTTATAGAAGAGCCTTTGTCAATGGATCCGCAATGTTGTCTTCAGTAGGTACTCCACAAATCTTCATGTCTCCCCTCTCAATGATTTCTCTGATGAGATGAAAACGCCTGAGTATATGTTTGGATCTGTGATGTGATCTAGGTTCCTTGGCCTGTGCTATTGCCCCGTTATTGTCACAATACAAACAAACAGGGTTAGCAATACTTGGAACTACACCTAGTTCAGAAATAAACTTTTTGATCCAAACGACCTCCTTTCTTGCATCGATTTGCAATATACTCGAACACATTGTAAAATCTGCCACAGTCTCTTGCTTCGAACTTTGCCAGCTTACTGCACCCCCATTCAAAGTAAACACATATCCAGACTGCGATCTAAAATCATCTTTATCAGTTTGAAAATTTGCATCTGTGTAACCATTTACAACTAGATCATTTTCAAAACCTCCATAGACCAAGAACACTTCCTTAGTCCTTCTTAAGTACTTAAGGATGTTCTTTACTACTATCCAATGACTCTCACCAGGATCTGACTGATATCTGCTTGTAGTGCTCAAAGCATATGATACATCAGGTTGAGTGTATAGTATGGCATACATGATAGATCCAATAGCTGATGCATATGGAATCTTATTCATACGATCTCGCTCATCATTTGTCCTAGGACATTGATTCTTGCTGAGACTTATGCCATAAGACATTGGCAACAATCCTCTTTTAGAGTCTTGCAAACTGAACCTATTCAGTACCTTGTCTATGTAAGCACTCTGACTTAGATCGATTAGCCTCTTAGATCTATCCCTATAGATCCTTATCCCTAGGATATAGGCTGCATCTCCTAAGTCTTTCATTGAGAAACACTTCCCTAACCAAGACTTGACACTCTGTAATATTGGGATGTCATTTCCAATGAGTAATATATCATCAATATACAGTACCAGAAAAACAACTACACTCCCACTGACCTTCTTGTATACACAAGGCTCATCTTCATTCTTAATAAAACCAAAATCCTTGATTGCTTCATCAAAATGAAGATTCCAACTTCAAGAAGCTTGCTTTAATCCATAAATGGATCTTTGAAACTTGCATACCTTCCTATAATTCTCAGGATGTACAAAACCTTTAGGTTATGTCATATACACGTCCTCAAGCAGTTTTCCATTAAGAAATGTTGTTTTTACATCCATTTGTCATATCTCATAATCATAATATGCAGCAATGGTAAATTTTTTATGGATTTAAGCAAGGCTACTGGCGAAAAAGTTTAATCATAATCAATACCTTGAGTTTGCCTGAAACCTTTGGCTACAAGTCTTGCTTTAAAAGTATGCACATTTCCATCCATGTCTGTTTTCTTCTTGAAAATCTATTTACATCCAATGGTCTTACCACCTTCAAGTAAATTAACCAAGTACCAAACCTGGTTATCATACATGGATTGCATCTCAGAATTCATGGCACTTAGCCATTTATCTGAGTCTGGCCCAGACATAGCCTCCTGATAGTGGTGGGCTCATTTTGATCCATAAGCAACACATCACGACTATCAGTAATGAGAAATCCGAATCTCTCTGGCTCATGTCTTACCCTACCGTATTTACGTGGGCCTTGTGTCACTTGCGCAGGTTCAACTGGTTCAAAATGTTGTTGAACTTCCAGTAGCAGTTCAGTGTTTATCAGTGATTCTTGAACTTCTTCAAGATTTACTTTTCTTCCAATAGTGTCTTTTGAAATAACTGTTTTTCCATAAAGGCACCATACCGAGTAACAAACATTTTGTTCTCAGTGGGATTATAAAAGTAATATCCTTTTGTTTCCTTAGGATACCCCACAAATAGACACTTATCATATTTAGGTGCTAGTTTTTCTGAGACTTGTCATTTTACGTAAGCCTCACAGCCCCAAATCTTAAGGAAAGACAAACTAGGTTTCTTCCCATACCATATCTCATATGGTGTTTTATTAACCGCTTTAGAAGGAACTCGATTAAGAGTGAAAGCTGCAGTTTGTAATGTATAACCCTAAAAGGATAATGGAAGATCCGCATGACTCGTCATAGATCGAACCATATCTAATAAGGTTCGATTTCTCCTTTTAGAAACTCCATTCCATTGTGGAGTTGCTGGTGGAGTCAATTGGGAGACAATCCCACAATTTCTAAGATGATCATCGAATTCTTGGCTTAAATATTCACCACCTCGATCTGATTGAAGTGTTTTGATAGTTTTACCAAGTTGATTCTGCACTTCATTTTGAAACATTCGAAACATCTCAAATGATTCATCTTTATGTTTTATAAGATATACATAACCATGTCTGCTAAAATCATCAATAAATGTAATGAAGTACTATAACCTCCTCTAGCCATTGTGTTTATAGGACCGCATACATCAGTATGTATTAGACCTAATAAATCACTTGCCCTTTCACTATGTCCAGTAAAGGGAATTTTAGTCATTTTGTCTAGTGAACAAGATACGCACGTTTCATATAATTCCAAATCAAATGAATCTAGAAGTCCATCTTTATGGACCTTCATTATGCGTTTCTCATTTATGTGGCCGAGACGACAATGCCAAAAATAGGTTTGATTCAAATCATTTGATATGAATCTCTTTGTATTTATGTTAAAGACTGGAGTATCAGTGGACTTTTTCATACTTAGAATATAAAAACCATCACACGAATCAGCATTTGCATAAAAAATGCCTTTACGAGAAATTGAACATCTATTATTCGCAATAATAAAATCAAAACCATCCATATCCAAACATGAAACAGAAATGATGTTTCTGGTCAAGGCAGGCACATAATAACAATTATTTAGAGTTAAAATAAGTTCACTAGATAATACTAAGTCATATGATCCAACAGCCAAGGCAGCAACTCTTGCTCCATTCCCTACGCGCAGGATGACTTCTCCCTTTTTCAGCTTCCTACTTCTGGTGAGTTCCTGCACATTTATATAAATGTGAGATCCACATCCGGTATCCAATGCCCATGAGTTACTAGTGGATAAATTAATTTCAATAACATAAATACCTGAGGTGGTAGTTGCACTACCCTTTTTCTTCTTCAGATCTTCCAGATAGACTTTGCAATTTCTGAACCAATGTCCAGGTGCATGGCAGAAATGACAATTTCCTTCCTTTTTCTTTTGGTGCTTTGAAGCAGGAACAAGCTGGGGCTTGACTTGTTCCATAGGCTTTGCGACAGGTACAGCAGCAGTCTTGGCAACTTTAGCCTTGCCTTTGCCTTTCTTCTTCATTCCCTTTCCCTTTTGGACCATCAGCACATTACTAGAGGGTTTATTGATATTTTGTTCAGCAATTTTGAACATCAAATGCAACCCTGAAATTGATTTCTCCATATTATTCATATTGTAGTTCATCACAAATTATGAGTAACTCCCCGGTAATGAATTTGGGATTAAATCCGTAGCCAACTCTTGGCTTATGGGAAATCCAAGTCTATTAAGTTGGTCAACATAGCCCTTCATCTTCAGAACATGGGGACTAACTGACGCACCCTCAGTCATCTTACAAAAATGCAGGTTCTTGACTGTCTCGAACCTTTCTTGCCTAGTTTGCTATTGAAGCATTTCCTTTAGCGTTACAGCCATGTCATAGGCTTCCATTAGTTTCATGTCCTTCTGAAGTTTAGGAACCATAGTTGCCAACATAATGCATGCAACATCAGTAGAAACGTTGACATGCTTATTATGCGCATCCTTCACAGCTTTCGTAGCATTGGCTGGTGGGTCCTCAGGGATCGGAGCATCCAGAACATACAACTTGCGTTCATGCTTGAGAACGATTCTCAAGTTTCTGAACCATTCAAGAAAGTTAGTCCCAGATAGCTTATCCTTCTTAAGGATAGATCGTAGTGACAGGGGATTATTGTTACTTGAAGAGGCCATTGATCTATAATAAAGATTATGCAGAGTTTATTTTAGTATAGAGGAATAGACTCCCACTAAATTAACAACCCTCCTAAAACATACTGGTTATTTAGGGGACTAAATCTATATTTCACCTAATTCTATGACAGCTATGGCATGAAACACAGAACTAGATTATTTAGGTAGGTAACAGTTACCAATTTCATCTTATGTAATTTTAGATGCTTTTATGAGATACAGGACATCTTATGTCTTAGTATGTTTTTATCTCATCATATGACTAAAGTCCAAAACTATTTTGTTAGCTTTATTAAGTCGGACCAATTTAAACATTTAGGTAACTCTTACTCAACTTATCTCACCAAGATAACACAATACACCCAACTATGGCTGAAAGTATATTAGTGCGATCGAGGCCTTGATAAATGTTTAAAATTAGATGGCACAAGACTTAAGATTTAATAGAGGGATTTTATTCAGTTTTAGTGATTTTTAAGTAAACAATGAAATATCATATATTTTATTGATTTGTAGAACCACTAAACAATTCAAGAAATTTTTATGCTATTCATTAATAGAAGAATTTCTGTGTGCTAGGATTAGTTAGACGGCGATCCCGTTGGCCGGTGTACAGGGGACAGCGCCCCCATTTTTTTTTCTTTTTTAGAAGACGAATCTCAATTCTGAAAATTGAAATTCGCTATAGAAAATCATATTTTTCACTGATTTTACTATACTAAATTTACCGCTTAATTTATTCAAAATTAAGTCAATTAAAACATTTTTAATTAACCCAGGCCCACATCTAACTAATCATCTTATCCTAATCCAATTAGGACTTTAGATATTTGAATTCTAGCATATCACCAATAACAAACTTCTCCATATTTATCTCCTATCCAATAGGAATAATGAAACCGATTTTGCATATCCTAATCTAATTTGTTATCTATCTTTATCAAATAGAAACTTCATAACAAAATAGATATAACAAGATAAATAAATAATTTCAAAAATTAATTATTTACAATTTCGATCTTCATCTAAATAATCACAAACATGTAATTGAATCATGAACTACTATCCTAATCGAACCTAATGGTGTCATGGATCATAGAACATGAAACTTAATTCATTAAAATTATTCAAATTAACCTAACATGGGTTACTAGCATGTATGAAACTAATTTCAATTAAATCACGAATATATGTATCGCATACACAAAACGTGATAATAAATCTCACTGAAAACTTATGCATATCACATATACATCAACTATTAACATGCTTTCAATCATATATCATAAGAAAACATGCAATGAGTTTAATGGAATCAAACTCGAAGGCTCTGATAACACTGTTGGTTTTGGGGTTCATGTGCAGTGGAGATTACAAAAAAATATTTTGAGAAAAACCCCAACAGGATCCGAATCTCATTCCATTAAAACACGTTTAAACTATGAAAACTTAATCATACCTCAGTCGCAATGTACCTTTCTGAAGGTTAATCAATCTCTAAGGCGCTGCCAACGACGAACGCCCTCTATCAGCAGTCCACACACGAACGACGGCCGAAATTTGAAGTGCTAGCTTCGAGAGAATACCAAATCTTTTTGTTTCTCTCCAAAACGATCCAGAGCATACCAAAACCATAAGTTGTTTCTTAAAACGAAAATTGAGTTTCGGCCCTTTTAATCTTTCTTGTACTTGTATTCTAACTCAAAGCGTTTATTTATACAACCCTTGTAAATAGACGGTTAAGTAAATTACACATATACCCTTACTTAAAGAGGTATAAGTGTAATACATTACAAGAACGTTTTTGTCATGAATTTTATCATATAAAATTCATTCTTCTGAATCATTTTAAAATCTCGCAAAACCATTCTTAGTGTGCGACCCAATAGGCTCATAAAACGTTGGCAGTGTGCCAAAACACATTTTGGTATACAAGTCATAAGCGGCCTCTAGTAAGACATTATGACTACCTAAGTTGTACGAATATCAAATCGATACAACCTAATCAATAGTGTATATAACATCCTTTTGTCACACGATATCCTTTTGATCAAACATAAGGCATGGAATTGTCATCCTACATGTTCAATCGTACTAGTCTCGATCTCTAGGTAGACTAAAAACATTCAAGTGACATTGTATGATCATCAATCAAGACTCACACTAGTCCTAATTCATTATAGTTCCCAGTATAATAATTGACTAGGGACATTTAGGATATTTCTGTAAATACCCATGGATCTTATTATAATGTAAACGTGCAAATCAATTATAATAAACAGCAAACGAAATCCTCTATTTTATTAACTAAAATGTATTCATAAAGACTATTATTGGATTGACCTATGGCACATTTCCCAATAGAACTTGGGGTGGGCAGAAGGGCATTCTTTCTCACCAAAGGCTCAATAAAACTCGGGGTAGGCACACTTTCGGTTGGGGTACTGTCATGTTGTGAAGGAGCAGTAGGTGCACTCGGTGTTGTGGTGTTAGTCGTAGTTGTGGTGGTACCTGTACCAAAACCCCTACCCGTCAAGTAGTCCATGACATCATTCGCCATTTTCTCAACAGCCTCCATCTTGGCCATACCCGCCAACAAGTCTATCCATGCCAATACGCTATCCAATGCCTGTCGATTACGTTGTTTAAAACCAATAGAGAAACTATGAATAAATAATACAAAAGAAATGTGATAAACCAACTTAAATTCAAATGGTTGCAAGGCTCTTACCTCCAATAACTCATTATCACCAACCATATCAGGGAAGTCATCACTGTGCGCTGGGTTCTCAATGGTAGGAAGTGAAACTCGTATGAACCATGGCAAATATTCTGGTGCAGCCATGAACTCGAACCTCGCCTTCTCCCGTTGATCTTCAACAGAGAGTGAATGGCTACGCCACCTTTCCCAATTCTCCGGTTGGAATGAGTACTAAACTGAGTATTTCATTACAATGCGGCCTCAGTTTGCTTCGAGGGGGCGATATGGAGACGGCGGTATTCGTTGAACATGGCCAAGCTGTCGAAGGAACCTCTTCAGATGGTATGGCTCTACAACTTCCACATACTTCAGACAACCAGAGTAGAAGGCCATCGGTAAAACAATACGGCCTGTCTAGATGTCACTGTATGGGTCCCACATCACCTGCACCAATGAAACAAACAATTTATATTAAAATATGAAGTTTGATAAATTGGAATATTAAACTCAAAGTAATAAAACAAAGTACCTCACTTGGTCATAACCTATCAAGGGTCCTACGAATACTACTTAGCTTGTCCACGTTAGCTACCGTCTTGTGTTTCTGTACCCACCTCGAGACATGTGGTTGAGGGTGGTCCATGTATTTCGCATTCGACACAGCAAGCTGGAGTGGGAAGTGCACGTATACCCATCCCTAAAAAAAGAATTAACAAGAATAAAAAAAGTACTGGATTTGTATTGGCCGATTCACTAGTAATGCACAAGAAATATTTACCTCGAGCAAAGTTAGGTACCCTGCAATCTGCGACACTTCTACCTTGGTGGCTAACCCGAGATGACGATAAAGATAAGCTAGAGCAGCAGCACCCCATGCGTAAGTCCCGACCTCATCCAAGTTCTCCAGAAGCTTCAGTAATTAAATTAAAACTCGTGACCCACTCTTATCGGCGAATAGGGTGCAAGAGAGCAAGTACAAAAAGTATGCACGTGCAGTGCATTCCACTGGAGGGTACGTAGTAGGAGAACTAGAAGTACTGGAAGACTTGGACTTGGGTACTGTCAGACCGTTCGCAATGTTAACCTCTTCCTCTGCTTCGTTAGGAGAAACCCCGAGCAGTTTCGAAACTAACTCAATCGCATCCTTGCGGGACTCCTCTGTGCACCTTGAAAAATTCTCAACCGCCACTACCATGCCCATCACTGCGATCTTCAGTAAAATGCTCACGTCCTCGAGCGTGATGGACATTTCACTAAAAGGTAAGTGAAATGTGTTGGTCTCCGACTGCCACTGCTCGACAAAAGCTGATATCACCTCCTTATTGGCCTTACGATAGGAGCAGTATATTAGTGGAGCCAAACCCGATCTCTGAATGATTCTTTGCAGTCCTTGGGTGTCGGGGTGACAAGATTGCAAATCCCACTCAGCTATTTGAGCCCTGCGGTTTATGCAATTAAGCAACAGTCAATGCTACAAAAAAACATAATTCATAAATACATTATCGTACATGAATAGCAAAAGTAATAATTTGATTGAAAATGAATTGATATTTTGCCAAAAAAAGGCTACATACCTTATTATTCCAAATTGCTGCCACAACATGATCCTTAAAACTCTTCAACAAAGAGCGGTCAATAGGATCGCCAGGGAAAGAAGTAGATGGGTCATCTTCGAGCTCCACAACATTCCTACCAACAACACCGCTACTACTCCTAGTTGTTTGTGGTTGGGATGTGGTGGTTTCTTCCATTGCGGCCCTGCGGGCCTCATCCCCGTCAGCACCACCCTGACTACTGCTCCCCACGGGGACATGAGATGCCTTATCCTCGACGTTATCCCTCACCGATCTGCGTCCATGTACACCTTCACCAGCTTGCACTTTTGCCTTTCGATATGATGCAGTCTGTGCTTTCCTCTTACCACGGACAACACAAGTAGAGGAGCAGCAGCAGGAGCAGAAGGAGCAGCAGTAGGAGCAGAAGAGCTACTAGAGCAGGCGGACCAGAAGGATCAGCAGCCACGACTGACGCTCGTTATGTGCTCGTTGTGCTCTCGTGGGCTCTCCATCGACATCCTCTCTAGAAACAATACATTTCCCTTGAGCCATATCTGATAGAGAAAGACATTGTAACCATATAATCTCTTGTGCAGCAAAAAAAATCCAAAAAAATAAATTTTCAACACTGAATCTGTATGGCATAACCGATATCAAAACAAAAATGTCGGTATACCATAACTGAAACCTAAGGCAAAATTTTCAGTATGAAGAAATTGAGATCTATCACAAAGTATCACTATTTATCCTCCGATACTAAACCTACGCATAAGTAATATACGAGCTTCGGTTTATTGGCACCGAAACCAAAACAAGAATCTCGGTTACTTGTGTCCAAAATGTAATGAAATTTTATATGTGCTAAGTGTCGTTTAGATACAAACGAGAAGTGCTCATAAGTCTCGGTATGGTATTTTCGAGATTAATTACTACATCATGGTCCTGTGTGGCCGAGTATTACGGGTTTGCAAGAAAACCCATATATTGAAGCATTTTCATAGACTACTACAAAGAAAATGAACCAAATGAACATAAAATCAAACAAAAACTCAAACGTACCTTACTTTCCCTCTCGATTTCACAATGAACTCAAATTCAAACCCGTCCCTAGCCGCTGACCACTTTAACTGGGCAAAAAAACCTGTCCAACTCGAAAAGACCAGGAATATGTGGGAAAGAACGATAAAAAATATGAGATTTAGTTGATTTCGCTTCCAAATCATGATGACAATGAGAGCTTTTGTGGGAAAAGAGGTTTCAAAAAAATGGAAACCAGTTCTAAGGTTTAGGGTATAGCCAAAATAGGTGGGGGTGCCTCAGCCTTAGGGTTCAAGGGCATTTTCGTCCAATTTAGGGGTGCCCTGATAAATTCGATGGGTGCCCTTGTAAATGGGGTGCCCTAAGTGTTGACTGGGGCGCACATAGCCAGCCTCTTAATTAATATGGAAAAATATTTGGGTTGTTAGTATTTCTATTCACATGCGACGGTGCAAATCATGGTGCAGGCTGGGTATCAGTATACTCAGGGAAAACTTAATTATTTGGTTTGAATGGATAAGACCAAAGGACTAATTCACCAAAGTGTCTTATTAGAGTTGGTGTATGGTGTGAATGTGAGCCTCAAAATGGGCCTATAGATGAGGTGTGAGTGATGATCACTAAGGGAGTATAAATAAAAGTGTTTTTAGTGTTTTGCGGATTTCAAGTGATGATTTACGCCATGGGATCGACCAATGACACAAATATAGGTGAGATCTCATTTTCGTAGACCATTTTCATCGTTTTAGTGGAAATTTTGCAGATTTTCTCCGAGAATTTCCAAACATCATGTTGGCCATAGGATTTCGACGTTTTTAAAGTCATTTGTTGATGGATTTGGTGATCAAGTATAGCATCTATGTTGGTTGATATGGTAGTTGAATAGAATTTATGTTTTTGGCTCATTTTGATGGATTTTCAGGATGTAATTAGAAAATCAGGTTGTGGTTGGTTTTTGTATGTTTTGAAAGGGGTTTTTGGTGTTAATTGAAATTCCTAAAAGGTTGGGATTGGCTCAGAACACGGCAACGGGAATCGATGGCTTCGAAAATCTCAGTACAACAATTTAGCACTAGAGCCACCAGGGGCACTAGGCCAATTTTTTGTGAAATTTTTTTACTAGTTTTTCAAAAACTTTGGCGCTTCTCTCAGGTATCCAAATGGTTCAAATGAGACCCAATACTCAGGGAATAAACTAAATCACATGAAATGGTGAACATTATTAAAATGAGAAATTTTGAAAAATTGAACGAAAATTCAAATATAAATTAAAACAAGACTGTAACACAACTAAATTGGATCCAATTAAATACTAGGAATTTAGTGAACTTGTGACGAGTGTACGCGATCGATTTGATAAAGGTGGGACCCGCAAGCTCGGAGTTTCCCATGGTATTTGTGAGTAAAACTAGTTTGGTTTTTAATATAATTTCAATTGTGTAATTACATGGCTACTATCTTTGTTGAGCAGTATTTCTCTATGAAATATGATTTCTTGAATTCCATTTGTGATATCTATCTTTTGTAAATTATCGACTTTGGTTTTCTTTGGATTTTAAAATGAGTGGTTTTGGATCTAAGTGGGCGATATGATGGTCACGGGTGCGGTGGAACTTCTGTGTAATGGCCCCAAACATATAAGGCCCGTCATGGGTGCCACTCGGGCCCACAACAAGCCACGTCAAGGCCAGCTATGTCCCATGACCATTTAACCTACCATAAAATCGTTTAAAACCTCAATATATAATCATTATTGTAAACATCCATATCATGTTATTGGAGCATAAACCTAATGCGGAAAACCTGTACTCATCATATATATAAAGGTAAAGTAAACCTCAAAATGTATCAAAATGTATATATAATACAAATGTACAAGTCCGTCCTGTCATCTCAAAAATCACAGGTAGTCAGCTAACTTTTCTTTGCCGCGACTCGTACTAGGATTTGCACTCAGCCATCACAAAAGGTAGATGACGAGTGCAGAGTGAGTATTCCCAAGGAAATTCAGTGAGTAAATACAAAAATATATGTTGGGATTTAATAAGCTATTAACTAAACATGCGGGAAAATAAACAAACAATTGTGCTCATCGCATGAATAAATAATACTCTCTCCAGTCATATATATTAGATGTTTTGCCCAAATCATATAGACCAAGGAAAGCTTTAATTACAAGATAAATTTACTTACTTGCCCCTTGACATTAAAAGTAATTGCTTTAATTAAGGTATCAAATTTTTTGACAAATATAGTCCTTTTGGCACGTTTCCCTTTACATGTACATCTACATTGACCTATAACTAGCCATTTAATTAGTCTTATCACTTTTACCTTTCTATTCAACCCCCATTTTTTCACTCTGTGAACAAAGAAGAGAGAAATTCTTGGAGAAAACAAGCCGAGATCCACATACTTCTTCCTCTGTAACATGAAATCCTTGAAGAAGGTTTGAGAAAACACAGCTTAATTTGGCATGGGGTGTGTTGTGGGCATGTTGGTGAGGTTCAAGATGTGTTCGTTGGTGAAGTTTAAGAATGGGCAGGAGATTTTTTTTTAATATGCAAGAGATTTCCATATCTTCTTAAAATGAGAAGAAATTGAGAAAGAAATATGTGAAACAAAAACTCTCTTTTTTTTAGTGAATAAACTCTTCATATTCCAAAATCATCTTCATCAATATATATATTTTTATCTAGAACATCTTCATCGAAATAGAAATTGACATTGGTAATAGACGAAATTAAATGCTTAAAAAGTAGGGGTAAAATGGGTAAGAATGGTATTGAAAATGCAAAACGTCTTATATTTTTATACAAGAGAGTTTTCCATAATGTCTTATATATATGACTGGAGGAAGTAGTAAAAGCTCAAAGCGTATGTCTAGGCCTAAGTCTGACTAGCACCATACTTCGGACTCTCCATGAGCACTGCTAACAAGGAAACTCCAGGATGGCCAGCCTCCATGCCCTTTCGATGGCTGACGTAAACCCACGATACACCGACACGTGCCCCATCATGATATTCGGGTCGAACAATCTATCGAGACCCCTGGCAACACGTGCTATGGACTAGTTGATGTGCACACAAGAATAGCACGACGAGGGAAGACCTTTCCAGCCGTCTATATAGCCCCAACAGGAAATAGAATAATAGAACAATTGAAATGGAATTTCAATATAAATAAAGCAGGCAAATACATAAAGAATTTTAATTAGGATACTACACACCTCAAACCGCACTTCGTGTCCCAAAAATCAATCCTCAGTTTGGCTCTGCTAAACACCTGACAATCATAATACCACCCAAATTCACATAATTCCATTTATCATTGATTTAGATTCAATTAGATGTATTTTATATCATTTAAGATAGTCATTAGGGTCATTGTCCCAAACATAGCCCCTTAAAAAATACCATGTTCTTTACTCAACGCGTTGGGTGTTCATCCTCATATTCATCGTGCCTAGATTGTCCAACGTGCTAGGGCCCCTGGCCAGCGCGGTGGACTAGTTCGAACCCAGAATTCCAGTAGCTGTGGAAACTGGAATTTGAGCCTATGGCTAACCCCATATGTCGTCGACCCCATCCTCGCATCACGGGGGAATAAACAACACTAAAAAATGCCAGATGCAACAAATCATACATCATATATGCATTAATTTAAAGTTCAAGCCAAACTTCCTAAAACCCAAAACTTGAATAACTTGAAACCAATAACAACAACCATAATCACCACCATCAACACAACATCAAAAACAATAAAAAATAGTTGCAAAACACCCTATCCCGAATTCAACACCAACATGCCCAAAATTGGTACCAAAAGAGAAAGAAAGATGAGGTCATCCATGTTCTAACCTTGGTTTGATGTTTCCTTACACCCAATCTCCTCAAATCATCACCTAAAATGACTCCAAATCCTTGCCTCCAACTTTAATTTTCGGATTGAAAGAATGGAGTGAGAGAAGGTGGTGGGGAGAAGTCAAACTTGGCTTATATACCCCATTTTGATCTTCTAACACATGCATATCCTTATGATCGTCTATTGTACATCTCTTGGCCAATAATTGAGCCATATCCAACCCAAAGTGACAACAAAAAGTGACTCTAATAAATGACTCCCCCATGTATGCAACACATAAAGTCACTCCCTCGGGCATTTCAACGCCTAGTTTCGCATCACGACTCGCTACATACGTGTACTACTACGCCACTTGTCACTATATACGCATTACCTATTCAATATTTATTACTTTTTAATCATTTTCATGTGTGTATTAATTCCCTGGCCTAGTATTTTGTCATTTAGCCCACCCAATACCCGCGTCGACACGCATATCGAGGTGTATACCCATTAAACTGTCTCACACGTCAACAACCATATAAATACACACATTGCGATGACATTTAACACAATTACATACAAACATCGCAAATTATAGAAAACATCACGTAAAACAACTATTTTTTGAATTTCGGGCGCACCCTGGCCTAACTGCGGGGTTCACGGGGTGCTAAGTTGTCGTCCACTTTTGCACATACATCATAATAACGACTTAATTAAAATTGGGTCATTAAATTATGAGTGATTTTTCTCCATCGTGACTACACGGATGTTTGGACTTGCCTAAACCTGCAATTTAGGGTTATGAGTCAAACCAGTAGTTTGACTGTGTCTGCTACTGAGGGGGTGTGTGTAACAACCCGAAAATTTGGTTATTTGTGCATAATGATGTATATTACGTATTTATACTCATATTTGAGTTATTGGACAATGGACTCGGTAAACGAGTAAAAAACTGGACAAGAGGAGATCGACAGTTGAGTTACGGGTACACGGGGGATTTAAAACATTGTTAAATACAAATAAATGAAAATTTGTAATAATTTAATTAATTAGTCGATAGGATGTGGCGAGAAAATGGACGTGGCGTGTGATGGCCCCAAATTTCGAGGCCGCCCCGTAGCTCCCCATTTCTCTTGCTAGTGCATCAGAAACTTCTGCCACGTCACTCTATCTATTTTACCTGACATTCTCGAGTTTTGTGCCATTTAATTTAGAAACTTACAATTTTACAGCGGAAGTCTAAATTTAACCAAAAGAAATATATAATTACTATTTATCCTATATTGGAAATCCCAGAAAGTACTGTACATATGACAATCAACTATACAGTTAATATATATAGGTACAAGTGTGAAATATAGTTTCCCAGTTCCCAAAATGTTATACAAAATATCAAAATATAACTGTCATCACACATACCAACAAGCCTCGACATAGGTAAGTCAGATGTAATCGCCGAGAATCCCCTTACCCTTGCTAGTACTAGGATCTACGCTCAGCCATCACAAAAGGCAGATGACGGGCCTAGTAAGTAAAATTCCAAGGAAAACCACCGTGCATCACAATTTAAGAATGTAAAATGAAATCAACAAATAGTGTTAAATAAACATGCGGAATTGAAGAAAAATGCAGTCAACTGCCCAAAAGCTCATCGCATGAATATAAACACAAAGATATGCAAATGAGTGTGAACCAGCTAATCCTAGATATGAACTGAGGACCAGGAGTCTTGTCGTGGCTAACACCATCAACCCTACAACTGTGTCCTAGACCACACACCTAGCAAGCGACCACACAACGCGGATACATAGACGGAAACATAACCATCCCGGTAGGAAATGGATTCGTAGATTATCAATAATAATAGCTCAAATTGAATAATAATAAGTAAATGTAGTAGTTGTATTCAGTTAGGTTTTACATACCTGAAAATACGCACTCCGACTTCCCTGACCCGTCAGTACGGCCACCTAGCTCCCCGATGCCCGAGCTATGGTTTCCCAGTCCCTGAAGTCTATTTATAGTGTTTTATACATTTTGAAAATATATTATATAATTTTATGATATTATATTATATTTCCAATTTTTTAGTTGTGGTACCTTTTCTGACTATGTCGGGGTTCCAAAAATACCCAAAAAGTCCCGGATCCACTTTTCTACCTTTTTCTAAATTTTTTATATTTTTCTAGAATTTTTTCAAAATGTTCTAATATGTTTTAAATTATTTTCCTATTTTTCAAAAAATTATATATATATTATATTATTTAATTTTTATTTAATTTTTTAAAAAAATATTTTTTTATTTGGGGGCCTACAGTTCTGGTGGTTAGATCGGCCTGGTTGGCTGGTCTGGCCCGGTTCGAGGGAGGCACGCACGCAGTGCGTGCGTCCCCAACCTCCAGAGATGAATTCGTCTCTCACACATTTTTTTTCTTCTTCAATGATGCCTCTTCTTCCCTCCTCTCCATACCTCTTCACTCTCAATCCATTGAAGACCTCCAAGACCTCAAAATTTCACCACAAAACCCTAAGAACAACACCCAATTCTCGGATCACATGCATTTTTTCCAAAAATCTGAATTACCCAATTTGTCACCAAATTCATACAAATCTGAATAAAACTAGTGTAATTCATCAAAACACACCTTATGAGCATCAACCTTCACAAAATAGTTGTAAATTCACTCAAAAAAAATACGAATTCACCACAACCCATTTTAATGGAAAATCAACAAAATGAGAGTTTATTACCTTAACTTGATTGTTAGACACCCAAAATCACTTCCCAAGCCTTAACTCGTCTTCTCCAAAGCTCGAATTTTACTTCCCTAACATTGGATCTCTCAGTAAATTCTTGAGAAAATAGTTGGATTTTGCATGTTTGATCGATCAATGTATATATATAGGTGGTTGTCTAATCTACCATGTACACGCATCTCGAGGACAATCCAACGGCCACTGATCACCCTGTGTCACCCAATTCCTGGACACCTATCATGACACCATGTATCACGAATCTTCCTGTTGTGCATCTCGAGAAGCATCCTCGGTGTACTGATTATTCAGTTCAAAGTATAGGATTGATTTAATTCATAACACCTATTATAATCATCAATAAATTTCATAAATTTGTAAATAGGGTCATACTAACTTCCTGACTAATCGGTACCCCGTGCCCCGTGTTCGACACGCTTCCCGAGGCGGTCCCACACTTAGTGTATCTAATTGATTTATAACTTAGCCTAAAGTTATAATTAAATTTCATTATATTTAATTCCTAAACTAGAGTCATGCTATATTGTTTAAAAATCTAATCACGCCCCAATGCCTGGCCTCACCGCTACCGTACCCTCGCGTTAGCCTGTCTCACAACACGAAACCCAGGCGCTTAACCTCACTCGACAAGTACTATATCTACTCACCGATGATGGATAATACATCAATATAATAATAGAATAGTAATACATCACCAAATTCAGTAAAACACACATACACAGTCAATCCCTAGGTACGGTCACGGCTAACCTATCCACGGTGCCCACGTGTCGTCCGAGCTGGCGTCCTAATATGAAATTAATTAAAATAACGACATAAATAAATAACGGGTCGTTACAATTCTTCCCAACTAAATGAAATTTCGTTTCGAAATTCGAGTTAATATAAGACATACCGTGGAATAACTGGGGATAACGCTCTCGTATTGTCGACTCCAGCTCCCAGGTAAGTCCCTCCGTACCATGATGCTGCCACCGTACGAGTACCTTGGATATTTCTCTGTTCCTGAGAGTCTGGATCTTACGATCTAAGACAGCCAATGGCCGCTCCTCGTAAGTTGCGTCATGCTGAACATCAACCTGTTGCACATCAAACATGGGTCGTGGCCCTATCCTAGCCAATCGTAATATCGAAATGTGGAAGGTAGGATGAACCCCTGCTAACTCCGCCAGTAGATCTAATCTGTACGCCACACTGCCAACCTTCTCTACAACTCGATAAAGTCCAATAAATCTCAACGCCAGTTTCTCCTCAATCCCGAACCTCTGCTGACCCTTCCAAGGAGAAACCTTGAGATAAACCATATCGCCAACCTCATAGCTCAGACTCTCATGGTATCTATCCGCGTATTTCTTCTGTTTGTCCTGTGCTGCTCGAAGCCTCTGACGAATCTGTCAAATCTTCTCTGTGTGATCAATAACTATCTCCGGCCCTATCGTAACTATATCCTCCGGCTCTGCCCAACACGCTGGTGACCTGTTAGGCCTCCCATAGAGTGCCTCAAATGGCGGCATCCCGATACTAGCCTGATAGCTGTTGTTGTAAGCAAACTCACACAGTGCTAAGTAGTCCTCCCACGAACCTCCAAACTGCAAAATACAAGCCCTCAGTATGACTTCTAAAATTCGTATCAATCTCTCTGACTGGCCATCTGTCTGAGGATAATACGCCGTGCTAAACTGCAACCTAGTGCCAAACTATTCTTGCATCGCTCCCTAGAATCTCGAAGTAAGCCTGGGTTTTTGTCAAATACTATGAAGACTGGCACCCCATGCAGTCTAACAATCTCCTACTTGAACAGTCTGCTCAATTTAGGAAACGTGTATCACATCGAAACTGGTATGAAGTGCACCAATTTTGTCAGCCTGTCAATCACTACCCAAATAGAATCATGTTGCCTGGACGTCTGCGGTAATCCACTGACAAAATCCATGGTGAGGTGTTCCTATTTCCACTGAGGAATGGGTAATGGCTGTAGCAATCCACCTGGTCGTCTATGCTCTGCCTTCACCTGTTGAAATATGTGACACCCTCGAACATAATCACCAACATCAGCCTTCATCTCCGACCACCAAAATAATCTCCACAAGTCGTGGTACATTTTGGCTCTGCCCGGATGAACTGTATAACGCAACCTATGAGCATCCTCTAATATACTATCTCTAATCGCTGGTACCGTTGGTATCCACAGCTGACCTCTGTTCCAAAAATAACGATCCGCCGTCTCTGTCCAATCAGTGCACTCGGGATCCCGTGCCAAACCACTGAACTGCTCATAAAGCCCATCAGTCCTCTAACACTCCGATACCCACTCCAGTGACACTATCGGTACTCTCATCTAACCATAAATCTGAACATCGTGCGCAACTACAATGTCTGACATGCTCATAAGTGATGTTGCCTCCAATAATCCCATAAGTCACGTATCGATCTGGCTGTCAACTCCGCATCTACTCAAAGCATTTGCCACTACATTGGCCTTGCCAGGGTGATACTCGATCGTGAAACCACAATCCTTCAGCTACTCTAACCATCTCCTCTGACGCATATTCAGATCTCTCTATGTGAAAAGATAGCGCAGACTCTGATGATCAGTGTAAAGGACAAACCTCTCTCCGTAGAGGTAGTGTCTCCAAGCCTTCAGTGCAAATACAACTGCTGCATGCTCCAAATCATGTACGGGGTAGTTACACTCATGTGGTCATAATCGTCTGGATAAATAAGCCACTGGTCGTCCTTCCTGCATTAGAACACATCCCAGTCTAGTTCCCGATGCATCAGTGTAAACTGTCAAACTCTTCCTTGGCTCAGGCAATGTCAATACTAGTGCAGAAGTCAATCTCTTCATCAACTCTAAAAATGCCTGCTCACACTCCTCATACCACACAAAAGGAACATCCTTCTTCGTCAACTTCGTCATCAATGCTGCAATCGTGGAGAAATCCTGTACAAATCGACGGTAGTAACCTGCTAAACCCAATAAACTCCGTATCTCAAAAACAGTCTCTGGTCTCTTCCAGTCAATCACCGCTCTAATCTTGTCTCCCTCCACAGAAATACCCTGACCGCTGATCACATGTCCCAAAAACTTCACTTCTTTCATCCAAAATTCACACTTGCTGAACTTTGCATACAGTCGATGCTCCCTCAATGTCGTCAATACTGATCGAAGATGACTCTAGTGATCTTCTCGCGTCCGACTGTATATCAATATATCGTCAATAAAGACTATCACATATCTGTCCAAGTAAGGTCTCAGCACCCGATGCATCAAATCCATGAAAATTGCTGGAGCATGCGTCAACCCATACGGTAACACCGCAAACTTAAACAACCCATATCTGGTACTGAAAGCAGTCTTCTTGATTTCCTATTCTCGAATCCGCAACTGGTCATATCCTGAGCGTAAATCGATCTTCGAAAAGAACTACGCACCCGTCAGCTAATCAAACGAATCGTCGATCCTCGGAAGTGGATAACGGTTCTTGATTGTCACCTGATTCAGCTTCTGATAATCTACACACATCCTCATCGATCCATCCTTCTTTTTCACAAATAATACTGGCGCTCCCTATGGTGACATACTCAGATGAATAAAACCCTTCGCCAACAAATTCTCTAACTGTCTCCTGACCTCCTCCTACTCCATCGGTGACATCCGATAAGGTCTGCTAAATATAGGTTGGGTCCCTGGTATCAACTCTATAATGAACTCTATCACTCGTGCTGGTGGTAAACCGAGAACTGCTCTCTAAGCCTCAACTGCACCTCGGTGGGAATATACTCATCGAGAAATAACTATAGAAACTCAACCCACGTAGACGATATGGTATGGATGTCGGTGTAGTTCGTCCACCAAACCGCTACCTGACCTCTCAAATAATACCCTGAAATACATGCCTGATCCGCCTCCGGTACCTCTAATAACTGATGTAAGCACCGGTGTGTCATCAACCACCTTCCTGCAACCTCTAGATCATTTACCCTAATAAAGTAGGTAGGGTTGAACCTCATAAAGTCTTTCACCATCTTCGCTGCCTCTGACATCTTACTCCTGGCAGTCGAAACAACAACCTGCGGCTCGGTAGTAGTAGGCGTCACCTTAGTAGTATCGGCTGGTACCACAATAAGTTCAGCTCTCTCTCTCTCTCTCAGTGTCTCAGTTCCTGCTGTCTGTGTGTCAACTTCTGGTACAATCATAGCCGAAAGGGTAGGTGCAGCTAACTTAGCAGTAGGTGTTACTGCAGGTATCCTCGAGCTCCGTATGTACTCCATGAGCTCAACCATCTGTGCCTGTTGTAGTAACTGCTGATCCGTAACTCTCTGCACCATGGCTCGCAAATCAGATACCTCTCTGGTGGTACGATCACTGGTCTCTCCAGCCTCCTGCTGAGTAGTCGGAGAGGTATTGGTAGGAGTCTGTCCATCCATAGTGGTCTGTATCAATTTTCGTGTCCGTATGAGTTCCCAATATACGTATGCGTATAGTATATATAAATACAACAATACATATATCACATAACAATCCTAACTCTACTCGTTTCCATTGCTTCCCAACTAAAAGTTCTAGGCAATTCATCGGGTTTCCACATCTAATTTGGTTTAAAGTTTATGTTCTTTCGTTAACTTATTTTATTTACGGCCTTATCGACCTTGCTCTGATACCAAACTGTGACGGCCCCAAATTCTGAGGCTGCCCCATGGTTCCCCATTTCTCTTGCTAGTGCATCAGAAACTTCTGCCACGTCACTCTTTATCTATGTTACCTAATATTCTCGAGTTTCGTGTCATTTAATTTAGAAATTTACAATTTTACAGCGGAAGTCTAAATTTAACCAAAAGAAATATATATAATTACTATTTATCCTATAGTGGAAATCCCGGAAAGTACTGTACATATGGCGATCAACTATACAGTTAATATATACAGGTATAAGTGTGAAATATAGTTTCCCAGTTCCCAAAATGTTATACAAAATATCAAAATATAACTGTCATCACACATACCAATAAGCCTCGGCATAGGTAAGTCAGTTGTAATCGCCGAGAATCCCCTTACCCTTGCTAGTACTAGGATTTGTGCTCAGCCATCATAAAAGGCAGATGACAAGCCCAGTAAGTAAAATCCCAAGAAAAACCACCGTGCATCACAATTTAAGAATGTAAAATAAAATCAATAAATAGTGTTAAATAAATATGCGAAATTGAAGAAAAATGCAGTCAACTGCCCAAAAGCTCATCGCATGAATATAAACACAAAGATATGCAAATGGGTGTGAACCAGCTAATCCTAGATATGAACTAAGGACCAGGAGCCCTGTCGTGGCCAACACCATCGACCCTACGACTGTGTCCTAGACCACACACTTAGCAAGAGATACATAGACAGAACCGTAACCGACCCAGTAAGAAATGGACGCGAAGATTATCAATAATAACAGCTCAAATTGAATAACAATAAGTAAATGTAGTAGTGGTTTTTAGTTGGGTTTTACGTATCTGAAAATACACACTCTGACTTCCCGGGCCCGTTAGTACGCCCCTCCTAGCTCCTCGATGCCTGAGCTATGGTTTCCCGGTTCCTGAAGTCCATTTATAGTGTTTATACATTTTGAAAACATATTATATAATTTTATGATATTATATTATATTTCTAATTTTTCAGTTGTAGTACCTCTTTCGGCTATGTCGGGGTTCTAAAAATACCCGAAAAGTCCTGGAACCACTTTTCTACCTTTTTCTAAATTTTTCATATTTTTCTAGAATTTTCCCAAATTTTTCTGATATTTTTTTAATTATTTTCCTATTTTCCAGAAAATAATATATAATTTAATTTTTATTTAATTTTTTAAAAAGATTATTTTCTTAATTGAGGGGCCCACCAACCTCCAGAGACGAATTCGTCTCTGGTTCACAGAGACGAATTTGTATATCATACAATTTTTTTTCTTCTTCAATGATGCCTCTTCTTCCCTCCTCTCCATACCTCTTCACTCTCAATACATTGAAGACCTCCAAAACCTCAAAATTTCACCACAAAACTCCAAGAACAACACCTAATTCTCGGATCACATGCATTTTTTTCAAAAATCTGAATTACCTAATTTGTCACCAAATTCATACAAATCTGAATAAAACTAGTGTAATTCATCAAAACACACCTCATAAGCGTCAACCTTCACAAAACAGTTGTAAATTCACTTAAAAAATCCGAATTCACCATAACCCATTTTAATGGAAAATCAACAAAAATGAGAGTTTATTACCTTAGCTTGATTGTTATATGCCCATAATCACTTCCCAAGCCTTAACTCGTTCTCTCCAAAGCTCGAATTTTACTTCCCCAACACTGGATCTCTCAGCAAATTCTTGAGAAAATAGTTTGATTTTGCATGTTTGATTGATCAATGTATATATACAGGTGGTTGTCTAATCTGAAGGTCACCCAAGAGGGGGGGTGAATTGGGTTACTGAGTGATTATCGGATTTTTAAAACTTTATGCGTAAATAACAATAATAATACATACACCAACAGTAAATATCAATGCTATGCAATCAAGAAGGGGGTAGAAGAGATGGAAATAAGACACGTGATTTATAGTGGTTCGATCCAACCGATCTACATCCACTACTTAACCTCTCCGGTTAGGATTTTTAAACCCTACTTATATTATCAATAAGTGTTACACCCTAAGCCAACTAGCCTAGTGAATGCCTAGCCTCAACTAGGTCTTTTACACGATGTCTTATCGTAATAAGGTCTTATACATCTACCTAGCCGCAACTAGGATTTTCCCACCTAGACCCACCTAGGACTTTTCCCACCTAGCCGCAACTAGGATATATGCCTAGCCTCAACTAGGTCTTCCCTTTCGACTTAGATCCCACTAAGTCTTACAATCAAGATTTGATTAATACAATGAAATTACACTTTACAATGTAAAGTGGCACCAACTTCAAATACAAGCAAGCCTCCTAGAGCCTAACCACTCTTATGCATGCAAGTATGAAAACAATTGAAAAATGCAAGTATAAAACTGATTTATGCAAAACTCAAATATGAAACCGTTTAAAATAGATTGAGGAAAACAAAAATCGGTTTCAAATCCAAAAAATAAGAAGTTTGATAAAAATCAAGTTTAAGCACAAACTCTTATTCAAATCACTCCAAGGGTTTAATAAATCAAGTTAAGTGCAAAACCCAACACAAGTGTGTTCAATAATACAAGTAATTTTCCAAGTCAATCACATAATAATATATAATTTAAGCACAAGAAAAGCTAGAAAATGGACTTTCTTACAACTTCAAGAAGATGACTTGAAAAATCAGTTTTGAAGAGGCTGTTGTACTCCTTAGAATGCTTCAAGAGTGCTGGTTTTAATGTTGAATGAACAGTTTCAAAGTATAACTTGAAAACCCCCTGCTCCTCCTCTTGAAAAATTTGAGCACTTGTGTTTTTCTTTAATTTCAAAACCTAATTTATGTGCCTTGTGTGTTTGAGAGTGTTCTATATATTTATAGACCAGTATATGACCGTTGTGTGCATCTAAGGGCCAAGATTTGATCAAAAATTCAAATTAAAGTGAATTTTTCAGCTTTATAAAAAAGTTGTCAGGAATGCAATTAGCGCGCTAATATTAAGACCTAACGCGCTAACTCTGCATATAGCACGCTAATAACAGTATTAGCGCGCTAACTATAGGGACCTCAAAATAATTAATTCAGTCCCTTGTGTTAGCGACCCTTTAACGCGTCCTAGACCCAACCAACCCTCATATTACATATAATACATGTTTGTTATGGGTCATATGGCCTATTTTGATGGTTCGGATATTTTCACAAATCTCAAAAATGAAAAATCTCGGTTTCATAACATCCGATAGGCTTTTCTGTAAATATGCAGTTTTCTTTTCAAACACATTTCAAAAACAACTTTTTCGAAAACTTCAACAATGATTTTCATACACATAGTTTAACATTGTTTAAACTTATAGGACCGAAATCTTTAAGTAATCACTTGACATATGAAAAATCCATTTTAAAAACACGATATGCATGAACTAATGCAATAGGCTTGCTTAAGTGAACTTGAATACCTTACATCAATTTTACAACTTGTGGTCTTGATCTTTCGCCTTCATTCCTTTATGTATGTCGAGTCTTGAAGTCTTGAACTTGAATTGCTTGAATGCTCGAATGTCCATGATGTGACGTTTCGCAACCTTTGACGAAAATGAAATAAACTTGATAAACTTATTAGTATATTTTCATCTTGTTTGTTTCCATCAAAATCCCGATCAGAGTTAAAGTGACTAACCACTTAGTCCAACATAATTTACAGTATACACGCATCTCGAGGACAATCCAACGACCACTTATCACCCTGTATCACCCAATTCTTGAACACCTTATCATGACACCATGTATCTCGAATCTCCCCATTGTGCATCTCGAGAAGCATCCTAGGTGTACTGATTATTCAGTTCAAACTATAGGATTTTATTTATTCCAATTTGATTTAATTCATAACACATATTTTAATCATCAATAAATTCCATAAATTTGTAAATAGGGTAACACTAACTTTCTGACTACTCGGCACTCCGTGCCCCGTGTTCGACACGTTTCCTAAGGCAGTCCCACACTTAGTGTATCTAATTGATTTATAACTTAGCCTAAAGTTATAATTAAATTTCATTATATATAATTCCTAAACTAGAGCCATGCTATATTGTTTAAAAATCTAATCACACCACAACGCCCGGCCTCATCACTACCGTACCCCCGCGTTGGCCTGTCTCACAACACGAAACCCCGGCACTCAACCTCGCCCGACAAGCACTATATCTACTCACCGATGATGGATAATACATCAATATAATAATAGAATATTAAAAAATCACTAAATTCAGTAAAACACACATACACAGTTAATCCCTAGGTACGGTCACGCTTAACCTATCCGCGGTGTCCACGTGTCGTTCGAGCTGGCGTCCTAATCATTAATTAATTAAAATAATGGCATTAATAAATAACGGGTCGTTACACGGTGAGCCAAATTTCAGAGAAATGCGGACTGAGGAAATATAAGATCAATGTGAGAGTTGGATAGTCTCGCTACATACGGATTATGGGATTGAAATTATTAAAGTAACACAGCTTAATAAGGAGTCACTGGATTTGCATCGAGATTTGTATTTGCATTAAATTATGATGGAGGGGTGAAAGACGCATAAGGGCAACAGTTGTTTAGTGGTTGTGAAGGAGGATGAAGGGCAAAAGGGTCATTTTACCCTTATTACATGTATATATATGTTTTGAAAACAAAACCCTAACACTACTACCCCCCCACTGTCGATGCTCTTCTCTCCCTCATCTTCTCCAACTTATGGCTCCCCTCTCTCTCGGCTCCTCTCCACCACCTTCTCCACCCCCAACACTCACGGACTCCTCTCTCTCTTTCTCTCTCTCTCTCTCCACCACTCTCACTTACGGCTTCACCATTCTCTCTTACTTTCACCGCCACTCTCCTCCTCTCGCCGTCGACGAGCAGGCATCAGTCCCCAGGACACGGGAAGTGGTCGACCTCACTGGAGGTGCTCTCTCTTTCTCTCGGTCTCTCACCCTCACTCACCTTACGGTCTTCTCTCTCTCGACCTCTTCCACTCACTCTCTCGATCATGCATCTCTTCTCTCGCGGCTGCTGCTCACTAGTGTGGCTGACCGACGACGAGCAGTGGCGGGTGGCGATGAACGGGATAGTGGTCAGAGACACCTCACCGACGTCTTCACAGTCCCGAAGCCCCATCATGGCAAACAAGGGAGTACTAGTCACATGTTGAGGAATTTCTGATTTCACCCTGTTTTGTCCATGATTTAATGTTTGTTAAACTCTTCGATGAACAATGCCACTACTGGCCGGACCACCATCGTGTGGCGGTTATCGGGGACCTCGTCAAGTCCTTACTGGTGTGTTGCAACCTCTGGTGAGTCTGAACCAGCAGTGGTAGAATCACGTTTTCATAAGATCATATGTTCGTGATTGTGTCGTTATTTTGTAACTCTAGCCAAAAAAACCCATTAAGGCGGTGCTGCCGTAGGACGCCATGACCTGGGGGACCACATGAGACCTCCGGAGCGTCCAAAACAGCGGTGGTAATGCGAATATTCGTTATTTCATATGTTTTGTTGTTGAGTGTTTTATTAAATCGTGTGAGGTTACCGAATTGTAGGGTGTGCCTCTAGCTTTCCTATGCCACAGTGGTACAATCTTAATATCGGATATCATCAACAGATCATCATGACAGTCTTGGTCTTGGTTGGTATTGAGTTATAACGATGATTCATTATTCATGCCAAATTGATTGGAAGCTCGTGTAAGGTTGTGGTTCAATTGTGGAAAATTGGTATATATAGTTCCAATGTTGGGTATGTTAGTGTTTGGGGTTCATGCGCAGTAGAGATTACAAAACAATTTAGACAAAAACCCCAACAGGATCCGAATCTAATTCCATTAAAAACGTTTAAACTATGAAAACTTAATGATACCTCAGTCGCAATGTATCTTTCTGAAGGTTAATCGATTTCTAAGGCGCTGCCAACGATGAACGCCCTCTATCAGCAGTCCACACATGAATGGCAGCCAAAATTTGAAGTGCTAGCTTCGAGAGAATACCAAACCTTTTTTGTTTCTCTCCAAAAAGATCCAGAGAATACCAAAAATCTTAAGTCATTTCTAAAACGAAAATAGAGTTTTGGCCTTTTAATATTTCGTTTTTGTATTCTAACTCAAAACGTCCATTTATACAACCCTTGTATATAGACGGTTAAGTAAATTACACATATACCCCTACATAAAGAAGTATAAGTGTAATACACTACAAGGACGTTTCTATCATGAATTTTATCATATAAAATTCATTTTTTTGAACCATCTTAAAATCTCGCAAAAACATTATTAGTGTGCGACCCAATAGGCTCATACAACGTTGGCAGTGTACAAAAACACATTTTGGTATACAAGTCATAAGTGGCCTCTAGCAAGACATTATAACTACCCAAGTTGTATGAATATCAAATCGATACAACCTAATCAATAATGTATATAACATCCTTTTGTCACACGATATCCTTTTGATTAAATATAAGGCTTGGAATTGTCATCCAACATGTTCAATCGTACTAGTCTCGATCTCCAGGTAGACTGAAAACATCCAAGTGACATTGATCAATATCAATTCACTTAGACTAGGCTTTTTAACAGTCTAACACATCGAGGAATCCACTAGATATCTCTCTTTATATGAAAGGGACAAATTCTATCTCGATTACACAACTTCATCACATTGTTCACACAGTAATCAATCACAATCTTTATAATCGTCCGGTTAAAGACAACATTTGATTGCGTCAAATTACTGTATTCCTAATGTTGAAGTCTCTGGTAATCTCAAGTCAGAGGACTGAATAATATACATATCATTAGAGACAACTATGACATAATCTATGTGATGTTCTCATAGCAAGTCGGTCTAGTACTTTGTTCCCTAACAAGTACTCATGATCTTGATTCGTATTCCTATACGTATGATCATCGTATGATCATCAATCAAGACTCACACTAGTCTTAATTCATTATAGTTCTTAGTATAATAATTGACTAGGGACATTTATGATATTTCTGTAAATACCCATGGATCTTATTATAATGTAAACATGCAAATCAATTATAATAAACAACAAATGAAATCCTCTATTTTATTAACTAAAATGTATTCATAAAGACTATTAATGGATTGATCTAGGGCACATTTTACAACATCTCCCGCTTGCTATAGGGCCAATCATTCATGCTTCTAATGCCTAAAGATCTAACATGACCATCATGTTTCGCTTGTGGAAGAGCCTTTGTCAATGGATCCGCAATGTTGTCTTCAGTATGTACTCTGCAAATCTTTACGTCTCCCCTCTCAATAATTTCTCTGATGAGATGAAAATGCCTGAGTATATGTTTGGATCTGTGGTGTGATCTAGGTTCCTTGGCCTGTGCTATTGCCCCGTTATTGTCACGATACAAACAAACAGGGTTAGCAATACTTGGAACTACACCTAGTTCAGAAATAAACTTTTTTATCCAAACTGCCTCCTTTGCTGCATCGGACGCTGCAATATACTCAGCTTCTATTGTAGAATCTACCACAGTCTCTTGCTTCGAACTTTTTCAGCTTACTGCACCCTCATTCAAAGTAAACACATATCCAGATTGCGATCTAAAATCATCTATATCAGTTTGAAAAATTGCATCTGTATAACCATTTACAACTAGATCATTCTCAAAACCTCCATCGACTAAAAACACTTCTTTAGTCTTTTTTAAGTACCTAAAGATGTTCTTTACTACTATCCAGTGACTCTCACAGGATCTGACTATTATCTGCTTATAGTGCTCAAAGCATATGATACATCAGGTCGAGTGCATAGCATGGCATACATGATAGATCCAATAGATGATGCATATGGAATCTTATTCATACGATCTCACTCATCATTTGTCCTAGGACATTGATTCTTGCTGAGACTTATGCCATGAGACATTGGCAACAATCATCTTTTAGAGTCTTGCAAACTGAACCTATTTAGCACCTTGTCTATGTAAGCACTGACTTAGACCGATTAGCCTCTTAGAAATATCCCTATAGATCCTTATTCCTAGGATATAGGCTGCAACTCCTAAGTCTTTCATTAAGAAACACTTCCCTTACTAAGACTTGATACTCTGCAATGTTGGGATGTCATTTTCAATGAGTAATATATCATTAACATACAGTACCAAAAAAATCAACTACACTCTCACTGACGTTCTTGTATACACAAGGCTCATCTTCATTCTTAATAAAACCAAAATCCTTAATTGCTTCATCAAAACGAAGATTCCAACCCCAAGAAGCTTGCTTTAATCTATCAATAGATCTTTGAAGCTTGCATACCTTCCTAGAATTCTTAAGATATACAAAACCTTCAGGTTGTGTCATATACACGTCCTCAAGTAGCTTTCCATTAAGAAATGTTGTTTTTACATCCATTTGCCATATCTCATAGTCATAATATGCAGCAATAGTAATTAAAATTCTTATGGATTTAAGTATGGCGACTGGCGAAAAAGTTTCATCATAATCAACACCTTGAGTCTGCTTGAAACCTTTTGCTACAAGTCTTGCTTTAAAAGTATGCACATTGCCATCCATGTCAGTTTTCTTCTTGAAAACCCATTTACATTCAATGGTCTTACCACCTTCAGGTAAATCAACTAAGTACCAAACTTGGTTATCATACATAGATTGCATCTCAGAATTCAAGGCACTTAGCCAATTATCTGAGTTTGGTCAAGACATAGCCTCCTGATAAGTGGTGGGCTCATTTTGATCCATAAGCAACACATCACGACTATTAGTAATGAGAAATTCGAATCTCTCTAGCTCATGTCTTACCCTACCAGATTTACGTGAGCCTTGTGTCACTTGCGGAGGTTCAACTGGTTCAGAACGTTGTTGAACTTCCAATAGCGGTTCAGTGTTTATCTGTGATTCTTAAACTTCTTCAAGATTTATTTCTCTCCCACTAGTGTCTTTTGAATTAAACTGTTTTTCCATAAAGGTACCATACCGAGCAACAAACACTTTGTTCTCAGCGGGATTATAAAAGTAATATCCTTTTGTTTCCTTAGGATACCCCATAAATAAACACTTATTAGATTTAGGTGCTAGTTTTTCTGAGACTTGTCGCTTTACGTAAGCCTCACAACCACAAATCTTAAGAAAAGACAAACTAGGTCTCTTCCCGTACCATATCTCGTATGGTATTTTATCAACCACTTTAGAAAGAACTCGATTTAGAGCGAAAGCTGCAGTTTGTAATGCATAACTCCAAAAGGATAATGGAAGATCCACATGACTCATCATAGATCGAACCATATCTAATAAGGTTCGATTTCTCCTTTCAGAAACTCCATTCCATTATGGAGTTGCTGGTGGAGTCAATTGGGAGACAATCCTACAATTTCTAAGATGATCATCAAATTCTTGGCTTAAATACTGATCATCTCGATCTGAACGAAGTGTTTTGATAGTTTTACCAAGTTGATTCTGTACTTCGTTTTGAAACGTTTGAAACATCTCAAATGATTCAACTTTATGTTTCATAAGATATACATAACCATATCTGCTGAAATCATTAGTAAATGTAATGAAGTATTGATAACCTCCTCTAGCCATTGTGTTTATAGGACTGCATACATCAGTATGTATTAGACCTAATAAATCACTTGCCCTTTCACTATGTCCAGTAAAGGGACTTTTAGTCATCTTGCCTAGTAAACAAAGATACGCACGTTTCATATGATTCCAAATCAAATGAATCTAGAAGTCCATCTTTATGGAGCTTCATTATGCGTTTCTCATTTATGTGGCCGAGACGACAATGCCAAATATAGGTTTGATTCAAATCATTTGACTTGAATTTCTTTGTATTTATGTTAAAGACTGGAATATCAGTAGACCTTTTCATGCTTAGAATATAAAGACCATCACACAAATCAACATTTGCATAAAAAATGCCTTTACGAGAAATTGAACATCTATTATTCCCAATAATAAAATCAAAACCATCCATATCCAAACATGAAACAGAAATGATGTTTCTGCTCAAAGCAGGCACATAATAATAATTATTTAAAGTTAAAATAAGTCCACTAGGTAAGACTAAGTCATATAGTGGAAAGACTAAGTCATATAGTTAAAATAAGTCCACTAGGTAAGACTAAGTCATATGATCCAACAACCAGGGCAGCAACTCTTGCTCCATTCCCTATGCGCAGGATGACTTCTCCTTTTTTCAGCTTCCTACTTCTGGTGAGTTCCTGCACATTTATACCAATGTGAGATCCATATCTGGTATCCAATACCCAGGAATCACTAGTAGACAAATTAATTTCAATAACAAAAATACCTGAGGTGGTAGTCGCACTACACTTTTTCTTCTTTAGATCTTCCAGATAGAGTTTACGATTTCTGAACCAATATCCAGGTGCATGGCATAAATAATAATTTCCTTCCTTTTCCTTTTGGTGCTTTGAAGCAGGAACATGCTAGGGCTTGACTTGTTCCACAGGCTTTGGGACAGGTGCAGCAGCAGCCTTGGTAACTTTAGCCTTGCCTTTGCCTTTGCCTTTGCCTTTGACTTTCTTCTTCATTCCCTTTCCCTTTTGGACCATCAGCATATTACTAGAGGATTTCTTAATATTTTGTTCAATAGTTTTGAGCATCAAATACAACTCTGAAATTGATTTCTCCATATTATTCATATTGTAGTTCATCACAAATTGTAAGTAACTCTCTAGTAATGAATTTAGGATCAAATCCGTAGCCAACTCTTGGCTTATGGGAAATCTAAGCCTATCAAGTTGGTCAACATAGCCCTTCATCTTCAGAACATGAGAACTAACTGACACACCATCAGTCATCTTACAAGAATGCAAGTTCTTGACTGTCTTGAACCTTTCTTGCCTAGCTTACTGTTGGAACATTTCCTTCAGCATTATAGCCATGTCGTAAGCTTCCATTAGTTCCATGTCCTTCTGAAGTTCAGGAACCATAGTTGCCAACATAATGCATGCAACATCAGTAGAATCGTTGACATGCTTATTATGCGCATCCTTCATAGCTTTCGTAGCATTGGCTGGTGGATCCTCAGGGATTGGAGCATCCAGAACATACAACTTGCGTTCATGCTTGAGAACGATTCTTAAGTTTCTGAACCAGTCAAGAAAGTTAGTCCCAGATAACTTATCCTTCTCAAGGATACATCGCAGTGACAAGGGATTATTGTTACATGAAGAGGCCATTGATCTACAATAAAGATTATGCAGAGTTTATTTTAGTATAGAGGAATAGACTCCCACTAAATTAACAACCCTCCTAAAACATACTGTTTATTTAGGGGACTTAAATCCATATTTCACATAATTCTATGACAGCTATGGCATGAAACACAGAACTAGATTATTTAGGTAGCTAACAGTTTTCAATTACATCTTATGTAATTTTAGATACTTTTATGAGATACAGGACATCTTATATCTTAGCATGTTTTTATCTCATCATATGCCTAAAGCTCAAAACTATTTTGATAGCTTTATTAAGTCGGACCAATTTAAACGTTTAGGTAACTCTTACCCAACTTATCTCACTAAGATAACATGATACACCCAGCTACGGCTGAAACTATATTAGTGCTATCTAGGCCTTGATAAGTGTTTAAAATTGGATAGCACAAGACTTAAGATTTAATACAGGGATTTGTTGGGAAATGTGCCCTAGGTCAATCCATTAACAGTCTTTATGAATACATTTTTAGTTAATAAAATAGAAGATTTTATTTGCTGTTTATTATAATTGATTTGCATGTTTACATTATAATAAGATCCATGGGTATTTACAGAAATATCCTAAATGTCCCTAGTCGATTATTATACTGGGAACTATAATGAATTAAGACTAGTGTGAGTCTTGATTGATGATCATACGATATCATACGTATAGAATACGAATCAAGATCATGAGTACTTGTTAGGGAACAAAGTATTGGACCGACCCGCTATGAGAACATCACATGGATTAAGTCATAGTTGTTTCTCATGATATGTATATTTTTCAGTCCCTTGACTTGAGATTACCAAAGACTTCAACATTAGGAATACGGTGATTTGACGCAATCAAACGTTGTCTTTAACCGGATGATTATAAAGGTTGTGATTGGTTACTGTGTGAATAATGTGGTGAAGTTGTGTAATCGAGATAGAATTTGTCCCTCTCATATAAAGAGAGATATCCAGTGGATCCCTCGATATGTTAGACTGTTAAAAGGCCTAGTCTAAGTGAATTGATATTGATCAATGTCACTTAGATGTTTTCAGTCTACCTTGAAATCGAGACTAGTACGATTGAACATGTTGGATGACAATTCCATGCCTTATGTTTGATCAAAAGGATATCGCATGACAAAAGGATGTTATATACACTATTGATTAGGTTGTATCGGTTTGATATTCATACAACTTGGGTAGTCATAATGTCTTGCTAGAGGCCGCTTATGACTTGTATACCAAAATGTGTTTTGGTACACTGCCAACATTGTATGAGCCTATTGGGTCGCACACTAAGAATGGTTTTGCGAGATTTTAAGATGGTTCAGAAAAATGAATTTTATATAATAAAATTCATGACAGAAACGTCCTTGAAGTGTATTACACTACTGTTTCTTTAAGTAGGGGTATATGTGTAATTTACTTAACCGTTTATATACAAGGGTTGTATAAATAGACGCTTTGAGTTAGAATACAAGTACGAAAGATTTTAAACGGGCCGAAACTCTATTTTGTTTGATGAAACAACTTAGAGGTTTTTGGTATGTTCTGGATCGTTTTGGAGAGAAACAAAAAGGTTTGGTATTCTCTCGAAGCTAGCACTTCAAATCTCGGCCGTCGTTCGTGTGTGGATTGCTAATAGAGGGCGTTCGTCATTGGCAGCGCCTTAGAGATCGATTAACCTTCAGAAAGGTACATTGCGACTAAGGTATGATTAAGTTTTCATAGATTAAACGTGTTTTAATGGAATCAGATTCAGATCCTGTTGGGGTTTTTCTCAAAATTGTTTTGAAATCTCCGCTGCGCATTAACCCCAAAACCCAACAGGATTTTATTCAGTTTTAGTGATTTTTAAGTAAACAATGAAATATCATATAGTTTATTGATTTGTGGAACCACTAAACAATTTAGGAAATTTTTATGCTATTCACTAATGGAAGAATTTCCTTGCGCTAGGATTAGTTAGACGGCGCTCCCGCTGGCCGGTCTACAGGGGGCAGCGCCCTTTTTTTTTTTGAAGACGAATCTCAATTCCGAAAATTGAAATTCGCTATAGAAAATCATATTTTTCGCTAATTTTACTATACTAAATTTACCCCTTAATTTATCCAAAATTACGTCAATTAAAACATTTTTAATTAACTCGGGCCCACATCTAACTAATCATCTTATCTTAATCCAATTAGGACTTTAGATATTTGAATCCTAGCATATCGCCAATAACAAACTTCTCCATATTTATCTCCTATCCAATAGGGATAACGAAACCGATTTTGCATATATCTCCTAATCTAATTTGTTATCTATTTTTATCAAATAGAAACTTAATAACAAAATAGATATTACAAGATAAATAAATAATTCCGAAAATTAATTATTTATTTTTGATTTAAGATATTTGAATCCTAGTATATCACCAATAACAAGATTCTTGATATTTATCTCCTATTCTAATTTGTTATCTATCTTTATCAAATAGAAACTTCATAACAAAATAGATATAACAAGATAAATAAATAATTTTGAAAATTAATTATTTATAAATAAATAATTTTAAAAATTAATTATTTGCAATTTTGATCTTCATCCAAATAATCACAAACATGTAATTGAATCATGAACTACTATCCCAATCGAACCTAATGGTGTCATGAATCATAGAATACAGAACTCAATTCAATAAAATTATTCAAATTAACCTAACATGGTTACTAGCATGTACGAAACTAATTTCAATTAAATCACGAATATATGTATCATATACACAAAACATGATAATAAATCTCACAGAAAACTTATGTATATCACATATACATCAACTATTAACATGCTTTCAATCATATATCATGTATATATCAGAAGAAAACATGCAATGAATTTAATGGAATCGAACTCAAAGGCTCTGATATCACTGTTGGTGTTTGGGGTTCATTCGCAGCGGAGATTACAAAACAATTTAGACCCCAACAATATCCAAATCTAATTCCATTAAAAACATTTAAACTATAAAAACTTAATTATACATCAGTCACAATGTACCTTTCTGAAGGTTAATCGATCTCTAAGGCACTGCCAACGATGAACACCCTCTATCAACAGTCCACACACGAACGACGACCGAGATTTGAAGTGCTAGCTTCGAGAGAATACCAAACCTTTTTTGTTTCTCTCCAAAACGATCCAAAGCATACCAAAAACCCTAAGTCGTTTCTAAAACGAAAATAGAGTTTCGGCCTTTTAATCTTTTGTTTTTGTATTCTAACTCAAAGCGTCTATTTATAAAACCCTTGTATATAGACGGTTAAGTAAATTACACATATACCCTTACTTAAAGAAGTATAAGTGTAATATACTACAAGGACGTTTCTAGCATAAATTTTATCATATAAAATTTATTTTTCTGAACCATCTTAAAATCTCGCAAAATCATTCTTAGTGTGTGACCCAATAGGCTCATACAATATTGGCAGTGTACCAAAATACATTTTGGTATACAAGTCATAAGCGGCCTCTAGCAAGATATTATGACTACCCAAGTTGTACGAATATCAAATCGATACAACCTAATCAATAGTGTATATAATATCCTTTTGTCACACGATATCCTTTTAATCAAACATAAGGCATGAAATTGTCATTCAACATGTTCAATCGTACTAGTCTCGATCTCCAGGTAGACTAAAAACATCTAAGTGACATTGATCAATATCAATTCACTTAGACTAGGCCTTTTAACAGTATAACACATCGAGGGATCCACTAGATATCTTTCTTTATATGAGAAGGACAAATTCTATCTTGATTACACAACTTCATCACATTATTCACACTGTAATCAATCACAACCTTTATAATCGTCTAGTTAAAGACAACATTTAATTGCGTCAAATCACTGTATTCCTAATGTTGAAGTCTCTAGTAATCTCAAGTCAGAGGACTGAATAATATACATATCATAAGAAACAACTATGACTTAATCCATGTAATGTTCTCATAGCGGGTCGGTCCAGTACTTTGTTCCCTAACAAGTACTCATGATCTTGATTCGTATTCCTATACGTATGATCATCGTATGATCATCAATCAAGACTCACACTAGTCTTAATTCATTATAGTTCCCAATATAATAATCGACTAGGGACATTTAGGATATTTCTGTAAATACCCATGGATCTTATTATAATGTAAACATGCAAATCAATTATAATAAACAGCAAATGAAATCCTCTATTTTATTAACTAAAATGTATTCATAAAGACTATTAATGGATTGACCTAGGGCACATTTTCCAACAGGGTATGTATTGTTGTATAGTGTGTTGATCTTTGTTAAAGTATTAGGTATCTCACGACACAGTATGTGAGGGTCGTTTTCTGCTTCGATTTTTCTTTAGTATATGCTCATGTTTATGAGTCATTAGAAGGTCATGATGTCGAGGTCACGTCACTGGTCTTCGAGGCTATGGCATGACTTACATACGACTAAGCCGAGCCTACGATCCATGAGTAGGCTTACATGTGTCATTTTATTGAGGTTGTGATATCGTAGTCATAGTTATTGTTGTAGTTTTTCAAACCCCGAGAGAGAGTATTCATTTTTCTATCGAATTTTTGAGTTGTTTGAGTCCTTAAAACACTTAGGAATATACTAGGGTTTAAACTAAGGTTTAGTTAATGACTCGACCCATTAATTAGATTTTCCAACCTTGTCAGGTAGCGGAAAACTCAGGGATACGCGTTAGGGACGCGAGAGTGTTGTAATTCACGAGTTGAGTTGTCAAGTAAGTACACTTGCCTTAAAAGCTTGTGTATGATTTGTAAGCTAGTAAGAAAATGCCATGTGATTCATTATCATTTATTCAGATTTATTATGCTATATTATTGGTATTCCATTCCAATCCTTGTGGTGTGTTTCCCGGCGTAAGTGTTTCATCGCAAAAGTACTAGGACCTGCACTAGAGGGATAAAACTCGGGCACTCATGTACAGGAGTGTGTGACCACCCTTAGTGATTGTGTGACACCGAGTACTGGGTGGGTGGGTTTGAGTCCCTCCCATCATAGTTGTGCCTTTGCTTGTGTCGATGCCCGGGAAGACCTCGCGAGGTCTTCGCCGTTATGCTATGATTTAGACCACTTATGGGCCTCTTTTGATTCCTTGGAATACACTTGACTTTCGATTGATATCTATTAGTCTGTTTATCATGCATCTTGTTTATTTAAATTCCTATCTTTCTATTACTGCATAATATTTAGACTGCTTTAATTGTTATATCATGATTTACTGTTATCTTCCTCTGGCATTACATTCGATTTCTTCAGTTGCTCACTGCCTAGTTTGTGACGGTGGGTGCAGATAGAGCAGAGTGTAGTAGAGATAAGGAGCCCTGCTTAGGCGACTTTTGTGAGGATTAGCGACTGGACTTGGTTACTATTTAATAGGTTTTATGTTTTTCTTATTTGTATATCGTTTCATACTTATGTTTTTTTTTGGGATTATGGAACTTGGCAATTTTGGTGAGACTAGTATCATGCATATATGCTTATCGAATTGTACATGAATACTCGGGGTTTTCCACATTTATAGAATTCCTATATTTCCCCAATTATACTTGTTTAGTCTTCTGCTGTGTATTATTGCAATAACTCTTTCATAAATTGTATAATTGAATGATTGGAGGCTGACTAGGCTCGTCAGGTTGCCGAGTGATGACTCGAGGCTTGCACGGGTCTAGGTCAGGTGCACCCAATTGCATGGGGAAATTGGGGCCGTCACAGTTGGTTTCAGAGCATAAGCTTTATAATCTTAGGGACAAAGTTTAGAGTTTTCTAAAAATTGTGATACCAACATCACAATTTGTATCAGAGCCTTAGTTTGAGGAACTTTGGAATGAGGTGTAGGTTATTCTGTAACCTGATACCAACATCACAGTTGGTATCAGTGCGCAAGGTTCTAAAGACATGACTCTTGATTTAAATTCATAAAACACAAGCCATTAAACCAGTGAAAGTTAGGAATGGTTGAACTTAGAGTGGAAACCCTATGATCCTGATTTAGAATCCTAGTTAAGGAGTGAGGATGTGTCGGGTAATAGAAACTGAAAACTTATTGGCATAAGTATGCTTTATGTGATGTACTATATGGTATCGGTAGTTATTTACCCATCTGGGAACTTTCTTTCTTTGTCAGATAGCGAGGGCGGACCAGGTTGGATCTAGTAACAACTGCGGTAAGTCATTAACACGTTGCGTAGAGGACCTTCGTGCGTTGGCGCAGAATGTCGCATTTTAGAGCATCGATCGAAAGGACATAATAGGAAGTGGATGAGGGATCTGAACGACGATAGTGGTTCTCGAAGGCGGAAGGTGTGTTACTAGTACAGACAACCCAGACATTTCCAGAACCGATGTCCAGACTTGTGTGAGGACCAGTGGGATGACGATCAGCCATTGAGGACGTGTACATGGCGAGTGAACAATAGCTGACAGTGGTTCATAATCCTATTAGAGGTGAGGAATCTTCCTGGTTAACATACAACATGCATGAAACTAATTATTTGAAACTTTAGGTGTTTAAATGCGACGCCGGACGTCATGTGGCAGAGTTAGGGTCGATACTGGCTAGAGTGGTGCCTTTTAAAGTTAGCAGAGTTTTCTAGGATGAGACAGACCTAACTTAGATTAGAGTCCAAAAGAGATGGTAAGATTAAGCACAATGGGTTGCCCAAACTAGCCACGAGTACACCTAAAGAAAGGCAGGACCAGACTAGTTGTGATTCATCTTACGATGCATGGACACAAAGTGTACATGGTGGCCACGGTTACAACTTTGTTGAACATATTTACTGTCTGGGTATAGATGAACATACATTGAAATGCGAATAGGTTGGGAGGTCATTACGAGTTTGACACATGAGTCGCGATCGTAGCGTTTTATTTTGTAATTACCTGACTTGTGTTGTGGTAGTGGATGGTGTCTGCGATGAGGTCTTTGACATTCCTACCAATTTGGGAAACAGGAGCGGTCTAGAGACCGTAGTTGAATTAGGTTGTTTGAAGTGGTTGGGACCCGTAGTCTGTAGACTGAGATAAAATCAAGCTGTTCGAAGTGCAGAGGCCCACAGTTTGGTAGATGTGGAGAAAAGGGAGTGGACTTAAGATGTTGTGTTGTTCAAAGAGACTTTGTACAAGTTCGCAGTTTAATACCTAATGTCGAGCTGTTGGAAGTGACTCTCGTACGAGTCCACAGTTGGTCATAGCATATTGAGCTATCTGAAGTGACTGCATTGGTCCGCAGTTCAACGGTAAAAAGAGAGCTGCCTGAAGCAACTCTAGAAGAATTCGCAATTTGATACAAAGGATTCGAGCCATCCGAAACGACTCTAAGCTCGCAGTTTGGAGGAAGTGTGAACGGGTGTTGGTTCTCCTTATTTGCTCAAGTTGGAGCTAATTTCGAGGACGAAATTCCTTTTAGTTGAGGAGATCGTAACGACCCAAAAATTTGGTTATTTGTGCATGATGATGTGTATTACATATTTATACTCGTATTTGAGTGATCGGATAATGGAGTCGGTAAACGAGTAGGAAAACAGGACGACCGGGGATCGACATTTGAGTTACGGGTACACGGGGGATTTAAAACACTGTTAAATACAAATAAATGAAAATTTGTAATAATTTAATTAATTAGTCGATGGGATGTGGCGAGAAAACAGACTTGGCGAGCCAAATTTCGGAGAAATGCGGACCGAGGAAATGTAAGATCAATGTGGGAGTTGGATAGTCTCGCAACATACGGATTATGGGATTGAAATTGTAAAAGTAACACAGCTTGATGAGGAGAGACACTAGATTGGCATCAAGATTTGTATTTGTGTTGAATTGTGATGGAGGGGTGAAAGACGCATAAGAGCAACAGTTGTTAAGTGTATGTGAAGGACAATAAAGGGCAAAAGGGTCATTTTCCCCTTATTACATGTATATATATGTTTTGAAAACAAAACCCTAACACTACTACCCCCCATCGTCGATGCTCTTCTCTCCTTCATCTTCTCCAACTCACGGCTCCCCTCTCTCTTGGTTCCTTTCCACCACCCCCAACACTCACGGTCTCCTCTCTCTCTCTCCACCACTCTCACTCATGGCTTCACCATTCTCTCTCACTTTCACCGCCACTCTCCTCCTCTCACCATCGACGAGCAGGCATCGGTCCTTGGGACGTCGAAAGTGGTCGACCTCTCCGGAGGTGCTCTCTCTCTCTCTCTCTCTCACCCTCACTCACCTCATGGTCTTCTCTCTCTCTCTACCTATTCCACTCATTTTCTCGGTCATGCCTCTCTTCTCTCGCGGCTGCGCCCACTAGTGTGACTGACCGACGACGAGCAGCGCCAGGTGGCGATGAACGGGACAGTGGTCGAAGACGCCTTATCGACGTCTTCACAGTCCTGAAGCCCCATCACGGTAGACAAGGGAGGTCACATGTTGAGGAATTTCTGATTTCACCCTGTTTTGTCTATGATTTGGTGTTTGTTAGACTGTTCAATATACAATGCCGCTGCTAGCCGGACCACCATCGTGTGGCGGTTATCGGGGGACCTCGTCAAGTCCTTATTGGTGTCTTGCAACCTCTGGTGAGTCCAAACCAACAGTGGTAGAGTCACGTTTTTCATAAGATCATATGTTCGTGATTGTGTCATTGTTTTGTGACTTTCGCCGAAAACAACCCATTGAGGCGGAGCTGCCGTAAGATGTCGTGACTTGGGGGACCACCAGAGACCTTGGCTTTTCCATGAGGGTGTCTCACAGTCCTCCGAAGCATCCAAAACAGCGGTGGTAATGCAAAAATTCGTTATTTCATATGTTTTGTCGTCTAGTGTTTTATCGAACCGTGTAAGCTTAACGAATTGTAAGGTATGCCTCTGGCTTTCCTATACTGTGGTGGTACAATCTTAATGTCGGATATCATCAACAGATCATCATGACAGTCTTGGTCTTGGTTGGTATTGAGTTATAACGATGATCCCTTATTCATGCCAAATTGATTGGAAGTTCGTGTAAGGTTGTGGTTCGGTTATGGAAAATTGGTATATATAGTTCCAATGTCGAGTATGTATTGTTGCATAGTGTGTCGATCTTTGTTGAAGTACTAGGTATCTCACGACACAGTATGTGAGGGTTGTTTTCTGCTTCGATTTTTCATTAGTATATACTCATGTTTATGAGTCATTAAAAGGTCTTGATGTCGAGGTCACGTCACTGGTCTTCGAGGCTATGGTGTGACCCACATATGACTGAGCCGAGCCTACGATCCATGAGTAGGCTTACATGTGTCGTGTTATCGAGGTTGTGATATCGTAGTCATGGTTATTGTTGTGGTTTTTCAAACTCCGAAAGAGAGTATTCATTTTTCTATCGAATTATCGAGTTGTTTGAGTCCTTAAAACACTTGGGAATACACTAGGGTTTAACCTAGGGTTTAGTTAATGACTCGCCCCATTAATTATAGTTTCCAACCATGTCAGGTAGCGGAAAACTTGGGGATACGCGTTAGGGACGCGAGAGTGTTGTTATTCACGAGTTGCGTTGTCAGGTAAGTACACATTCCTTCAAAGCTTGTGTATGATTTGTAAGCCAGTAAGAAAATGCCATGTGATTCATTATCATTTTTTCAGATTTTTTATGCTCTATTATTGGTGTTCCATTCCATTCCTTGTATGTTTCCCGACGTAAGTGTTTCGTCTCAAAAGTACTAGGACCTGCACTAGAGGGATAAAGCGCGGGTACTCATGTATAGGAGTCTGTGACCACCCTTAGTGATCGTGTGACACCGAGTACTAGGTGGGTGGGTTTGAGTCCCTCGCATCATAGTTGTGCCTTCGCTTGTGTCAATGCCCGGGAAGACCTCGCGAGGTCTTCGCCATTATGCTATGATTTAGACCACTTATGGGCCTCTTTTGATTCCTTGGAACACACTTAACTTTTGATTGATATCTATTAGTTTGTTTATCATGCATCTTGTTTATTTAAATTCCTGTCTTTCTATTACCGCATGATATTTAGACTGCTTTAATTGTTATATCATGATTTACTGTTATCTTTTTCTGGCATTACATTCAATTTCTTCAGTTGCTCACCGTCTAGTTTGTGACGGTGGGTGCAGATAGAGCAGAGTGCAGTAGAGGTAAGGAGCCCTGCTTAGGCGACTTTTGTGAGGATTAACAGCTGGACTTGGAGACTATTTAATAGGTTTTATGTTTTGCTTTTTTGTATATCATTTTATACTCATGTTTTTTTGGAATTATGGAACTTGGCATTTTTGGTGAGACTGGTATCATGTATATATACTTATCGAATTGTACATGAATACACGGGATTTTTCACATTTATAGAATTCCTATATTTCACTGATTATACTTGTTTAGTCTTCTGCTGTGTATTATTGCAATAACTCTTTCATAAATTGTATAATTGAATGATTGGAGGCTGACTAGGTTCGTCAGGTTGCCGAGTGATGACTCGGGGCCTGCACGGGTCTAGGCCGTGTGTACCCAATTGCAAGGGGAACTTAGGACGGTCACAGTGACTCATTCTAAATTGACTAGTAGTTTGGTTAAGTCCAAGATATGTCAAGGAAGTCGGGTTATTTACTATGTGTTGCCACCTGATAGAGTTGGAATACTTTAAATGCCTTTTTGTTTTGTGCTCTTGACACTCATTTATCGTTGATATCTCAGTGATTTACTTATCATGCAATATTTTTATTATTTTTGTGATATTTTTGTATGATACCCAATTGGCTGGTTATTTGACATTTAAAATTTTGTTAAAACTCTTTTTGGCTGTTACTGGTACTCTCACTGTACTCACAATTCTTTTTATGAAGGTGGGTGCAGACCTATCGTTTAGCAATTCAAACAGAGGCAAGGGACTGGCGATAGGTGATTGACGTTGAGGGCATCAAAGAGATCTTCTCTCTCTTACTGACTAGGTCATTTGTATTATATATATATGATGTTTATCACATTGTGAATATTTTTGGGATTATGAAATATACTGGGACATTTATATGATATGATTTAAACTCATTTTGTTGAATATACAAGTTGGTTGTATACATATGTGGGGTTTCCACACTCTTGGTTGTCCTAACTTATGTCTTGGAGTTGATTCAGTTAGTTTGATGTTTTAAATTGCTTCCGCTATACCTTGATAACTCATTAATTTGAATAACTCATTTTATTTATTTTATTAATGCATAATTGATGGACTATGGTTAAGAAGGCTAACTAGGCTTGCGTCGACTTCGCGAGGATTGACACAAGGTCCATGTAAGCTCATATAACCAAATTTTAGTTTCGCAACTCTCCTCATTTCTCAAGTAAGACTTTATGTCAAGATTATAGGGTTCCACTCTAAATTCCAACCATTTTCCTAACTAGTTATTGATTTGTGTCTTATACTAGTTATGCTTTAATTAAAAGCAAAGTTCAATGAGAAATGTTTCCCACCAACGATCACAAATTTGAAAAGGATTGAGTTCCAGATGATTAGGCAACACACTGAGGAGTCAGTCATGCAATATATGGGCCTTTTTCTGTAGTTGTTAGAATATGTTGGGGGTATTGCAGAAACTGATGTCGATCAGGCATACCACTTCATACACGGCCAATTGACAGATATTGGAGCCGTAGTAGTGGTAGTTGGATCAAAGACTTTACAGAGGGCATACGAGACGAGTCTGGCAAGTGAGGCATACCTGAGCACGCGTACCGAAGAGATTGTCGCAGCTATAGTATCATGACAGGATGGTAGAAGGAGGAGAAATGATGATGATGATTATGAGTATGATGACGTGGAGATAGCTACACCACTGACACGTTTAGTATCTACGGTGGTAGGTCCTCAAGCTCCAGCAACCAGATTTGTGAGTCGATCACTTCAGGGAGTACTGGCGATGCAGCATCAACAACCATACAATACCTAGAGCGAAGGTAGTAGAACGCAGTGGATAGAAGCGGTGTTATCATTGCAGGCAATTGGGACTCATCGTTACCTATCGTCCTTAGTTGGTGAGAGTGCCACAGGATAGTGATAAACTGCATGTACAGGAGGGAACCCATATTGTTACATATCTGAATCCCGACACGAGACGCGACGGTAAGTAAGATTTATTTTAAAGTCATAGCATGATTGTAGATTGTTGGTTCATAATGTAGATCTAACATGAGGAGACTTTAGGTGAGTCCGTAGGTACAGAGGACTCTGTGCGAGTTAGTGATTAGAAATGACTCTGTGTGATTCTATTGAGCTAATAGGTGATTTAATTAGTTTTGAGAGGATTATGTGTGAGTCTTTTATTAGAGTGACTCTGTGTGAGTCCACCTTTCGAAGTATCATGAATATTAAGTTGTGTACGGCAACTCTAAGTGAGTTTACCTTCAAAGGGAGAAACCAAGCTATGTGTGGCGATTATGCGTGAATCTATCCTTTGAAAGGATATCAAGCTATGTGCATTGACTCTGTGTGAGTATATTTCGAAGTCGTGAATAAGGTTGTATGCATTGGCTCTGACTGAGTCTATATTTCAAAGGGATGAATGGGTTATGTGCATAGACTATGTGTGAGTCTGAGTAGGGTTATGTGCATAGATTTTGTGTGAGCCTAGGCTCTATGTGAGTCCAAGTATGCTATGTGCGTTGACTCTAGGTGGGTCCATACTTTGAATTAGTGAATCAAGCTATGTGCATTGACTCTGTGTGGATCCTTACTTCGAAGTGAAAGGTTACATATGCGGGGTTTCCACACTTTAGGTTGTCCTGTGTCTCGGAGTTGATTTGGTTTTAAATTGCTTTCGCTATACCCTAATAACTTACTAACTTGACTAACTTATTTAATTTATTTTACTAATTTGGCATACTAGGTTTGCATTGACATCTTGAGGATTGGCTCGAGGTCCACGTAAACTTAGGCCAGACGGGGCCGAGTTCGGGTTATGGAAAGTGCAAGTATCATATGCTCCAGTACATAGTTATGCTAGTACACCACAACAGCCAACACAGTCAGGGCAGCAACAGTATCAGTAGGTAGTAGAGGGCAGTTGCAGGGATAAAGGAAGTGGTTAAGGGCATAGATATGGCCAGAGATAGGGATAGAGGTCTGGTCAGGCACAGGGATAGGGAAAGAGATTACCACTAGGACCAAGGCCACATAAGGCTTATTTTGAGTGCGAGTAGACGGGGCACTTTGTGAGTGCATGTTCACAACTGGGCAAAAAGCAACCGCTGCAGAGCCGAGAACAGGTTCATTCTGTTGCCACACCAGAGCCAGTTGCCACCCGTAATCTTATCGAGGGTATGATTTTATTTGTCGTAGATTCATGCATACTATGATTGGCTCTTGTTGTACGGTAACATTTATTTTGAGTCACATGGTTGATATATTAGGTTTTGAGACTATTAGAAGAGACCCTTGATTCTTAACACACTGTTGGCAATAAGATATACTCGAACTTGTTATGTGTTGACAATTCGGTAGAGACAGGTGGTCACAAATTACCAGCAAACCTGATAGTTTTGGAATCCCTAGAGTTTGATGCTTTATTAATCATGGATTGGTTAGAGGCGTATTACACACAACTGGATTGTTTTAGCAAGGACATTACGTTTCAACTTCCAAACCATAAAGAGCTCACTTTTATGGGATTTCGACTAGATTATCGATTACCAGAGGTAGAGTGGTTATGAGCATTAATGTTGAGACATTTGTTAGCATTATCAGTACGAAAAAAAGAGTTGACACTGGGATTGAGGAGGTACCTGTTATGTGTGAGTTTTTAGATGTATTTTATTGCTGAATTATTAGGTTTACCACTACCTAGGGAGATAGATTTCATCATAGATTTGGTCCCTGAAACCAAACTTATATTGATTCTGCTGTACCGGATGGCTCCTTGGGAGTTAGAGGAGTTGAGAGCCCAGCTTGATGAGTTGTTAGAGTTGGGACTCATTCACCTGTGCATGTCACCTTGGGACTCGCCGGTCTTGTTTGTGAAGAAAAATGATGGTAGCCTGAGATTGTTATTGATTATAAACAAATCAACAGGGTTACAGTAAAGAACAAGTATCCAATTCATTGGATTGATGACTTGTTCGACCAGTTGATAGGAGCATAATGGTTCTTGAAAATTGATTTGAGATCTGCGTACCATCAGTTGAGGATTAGAGTAGAGGATAGGGAGAAAATTGTTTTTCTCACTCGATATGGGCATTATCGTTTTACCGTCATGCATTTTGGGCAGACTAATGCCCTAGCGATGCTCATGGATCTCATACATCGAGTGTTGAGGGAGTATTTGGATAGATTCGTCATAGTATTCATTAATGACATCCTTATCTACTCCAGGAATCGTGAGGATCACGAGGAGCACCTCAGGATTATTTTGCAGATTTTGAGGGAGCATAAATTGTATGCCAAGTTCAGTAAGTGCGAGTTTTGGCTTACAGAGGTAGAATTTCTTGGACACATCATTGAAGATAACGAAGTGTCTGTGGACCCCGATAAGGTCAAAATACTGATTGATTGGCATACACCAAGATTAATGACGGATATGCATAGTTTATTAGGGTTAGCATGCTATTACAGGTGTTTTGTTCAAGACTTCTTGAAGATTGCGGAACGACAGCTTTCAATTTTTAGTTTTCAGTTTTCAGTGGAACGACAGTTGTAAGCAAGCCTTCATAACTTTAAAGGAACGTTTGACTACCGCACCAGTGTTGGTACTACCTGTGTCAGGGAAGGGTTTTGAGGTGAATATCGATGTTTTTAAGGTCCGTTTAGGCTGTGTTTTGATGCAGGACAGTAGAGTGATAGCCTACACGTCGCAACAGCAAAGATCCATGAGAAGAATGACCTTACTCATGACTTAGAGTTAGCGACAGTGGTCTTTGCACTAACAATTTGGCATCATTATCTCTACAGGGAGAAATTCACTTTGTTTAATAACAACAAGAGATTGAAGTACCCCTTTACAAAGAAGGAGTTGAATATGCGACATAAACTTTAGCTTAAGTTCCTCAAGGACTATGATATCTCTTTCAAGTACCACTTGGGGAAGGCCAATGTCATGGCAGACGCATTAAGCCGTGGAGGGTCAAACTCGGAGATTTTGGTTTGCCACATAACACACGAGTATAGGTTGCTCTAGGCGGTCGAGTTGATGTATTCTATTGATATACTGACCACTACCATAGTGTTGATTTGTGGACAGATGAGGAATCAGACAGTGTCAATCCAGAGTGTCCTTGAAGGTCCACAGACAGATGAGCAACACCAGAGGTTCATTAAGTTTGCTCAAAATCCCAATCATTCGGATTAGAGTCAGTCGACATACTCATGCCTGAGATTTAGAGGGAGACTATAGATTCCATCACTTGTTGCGATACGTAATGAGATACTTTACGAGGCTCACTGCTCACGTTTTACGGTTCATCCTGAATGGACTAAGATATACGATGATGTGTGTCATTTTTCTGGTGGTCGTAGATGAAGACCGATGTTAGTGACTACGTTCGAGCATACGAGATATGCCTATGAGTAAAAGCTACCATCGGAGACCCACTGTATTACTACATCCACTGCTCATCCCTCGGTGGAAGTGGGAGCATATTGTAATGGAATTTTTCAGTAGGTTACCTCGATCTCAATGCGGACATGATAGCATTTGGGTGATTGTGGACAGGTTCACAAAGTTTACGCACTTTTTACCAATTTCTACTACACATCGGGTAAATAGGTTGGCAAGTTTCTATGAGATAGAGATAGTTTGATTGCATGGTGTACCATTATTGATTTTGTTAGACAGAGGACCACAGTTTACATCGTAGATTTGGCAAAGCATGCAAGCACAGTTTGGCATGTTGTTGGACCTCAGTATTGCCTATTATCCACAGACTGATGGATAATAAAAAAAACTAATCCAGGTGCTCGAGGATATGTAAATAATGTGTGTGTTAGAGTACGATGGTTCTAGGGAGGAGTATCTCCATCTATGTGATTTTGCTTACAATAACAGTTATCGAGCCACCATTGTTATGGCACCGTTTGAAGCACTGTGTCGTTGATCGTACAGATTTCCATCTTGTTGGACAAAGCCCAAGGATATGGCAGTTATTGGGCCAGAGATTGTAGTGGATCACATAAAGAAGATATGTCTGATCAGACTACATCTGAAAAGTGCGCAAGAGAGACAAAAAAAGTACTATAACAAGTACCACGACGAGTTAGAGTATGATGTGGGAGCCTATGTGTATTTGAAAGTTTCTCCATATAAGGGTCACAAGAGGTTTGGGATAAAAGGAAAGCTTGCGCTGAGATTTATTATTCTATTCAGAGTGAAGAAAAAGAATATGCAACATTGCGTACGAGTTGGAATTGTCCCCTTAGTTGGTCGGGATCCACCCTGTATTTCATATTTTGATGCTTCGACTGGATATGTCGAGAGAGGGGAAATGACCGATAGTAGTTTTGAGTCAGATAGACCTGAGGGACGACATCACGTGCGAAGAGCAGCCTATTCAGATTTTGTACTGTAAGGTGAAGATATTGAGGAAGAAGGAGATCCGATCAGTTCTCATCAAATGGCGGCATCACGGGGATGAAGACCTGACATAGAAGCTTGAGTCTTAAATGCACGAGCACTTCCCATACCTTTTTTGAGATTCGGTAAGTTTCATTTTGAGTTTCGTTTAATTTTGAGGACGAAATTCTTATTAGTTGAGAAGACTGTAACGACCCTAAAATTATAACTCGAACCACGTGTTATTTTAGGGTCATACCGTGGGTTTCAGTCGTCGTGACGTACTTGTCCAGTTCTTGGAAGTCGATACCGACGTATATTATTTTTGTATGGTGCATGTATTATGTATTTTATACTCGAATTTGAAATTCGGTTTTTCAAATGCGTGAGGACGTCTTTGTTAACGCGTTAGGTTACAGATAGGGTTTGCCTAAGGAAATGTGTCGATACCGATATTGAGCATGTAGGTTATAGGTATACTGAGTCTGAGGGATAAATTTTATAAATGAGCAATATAAATGTGAGCAAGTTTTAATGGGAAATCATTAAGCTAGTGTTTTGAATCAAAAAAGTAAGTTATAACACGTTTACGGGTTGTGCGTAGGAGGGCGTTTCTCCTGGAAACTGATGGTTTTGACAAGTCAAATGAGATAAGCTCAATGGGAGATTGACTTAAGTCATTAAAGTAGTTGAATAGTCTAAATGAGAACCACAATATGGCCTAGAGATGTGTAGAAGAGGTTGGATGAAAATCAAAAGTATAAAAAGGTTAAGAAAAATGGTCCAATGACCAACTTTGCTCACAACAACCATAATAATTCAAAAATTAGGGATTGGGAGAGGGTTTTTGGATAGCTTTTGATGATTGTTGAAGGTGCTAGGAGGCTTGTGTACGTCAATTAAGGTGAGATCTCACTTGGTCTGTCAATTCTTTACGTTTTAAACTAAGTTTTTCGGATTTTAAATGGAAAATAAGAGGGAATCCCTTGCCACACTGATTTTAATGGTTTAATGAGGGTATTTAATGGTGTTGTTAATCAACTATGGCTAGGTATGTTGTTGGGTTGGGGTTGGGGTTGGTGAAGAAATTTATGAATTTTTACATAAAGTGATGATTTTTTATTTAATTGTAATGATTTTATGGACTTGTTTGGGATGTTTGAACATGAATTATATTAATATTGGAGGTCCTTAAGAGGATGAGATAGGCTCGAAATACGACGACAAAGCAGAGGGTTTTGAAAACCCCCAAATTAGTTTTCTGGCACAGGCGCCGCCAAGGGCGCCATGAGGAGCATTTCCTTACGGCGCTCCTTATGGCACCAGCCACGGTGTCAGGGCAGTGGCTTGCCTTGGATTACACCATGATGGGCGTCATGAAGGAATGATCCCTACGGCACCACCCACAGCGTTAGGGCAATGGCCTGCCCTGGGTTTCTGCCATGATGACTGCCATGAGGGAATGTTTCCCACTGTGTTGGCCCTGTTTTTGACTAATTTTTGTAAAATTTTAGAAAACTTCAGAGACTTTTTATCGGGTATAACTACAAGTCCAAATGAATAAAAACAAGGGTATACGACTTTAATAACTTTGAACCAAATGATTACCAAGGAGTGTAATTCATTGACGAGTGTACGGGGATCAAATTGGCGACGTGTCGGAGCCGAGTGAGAGCGTACAGAATGGATTACATGTAAGTAAACCAATTAGAAAATGTTCATATATGTTATTAAGCTTTTAAATATTATTGTTTATTGTTTGATACCTTTTTTCTTGGAATTCCAAATCTAGTTGGTGTCCAGGGCCAATAGAGTCAATGTCTCTCAAAGAGTGGTTTCTAGCTAGCTACCGGAGCCATAACCTCGAGGCATTTCTTTAGTTTGGTTTATTTGGGTAGAGAGCTCTAATCCAGATTACCGTTGATATCTCTCATCCGCAAGGGTCCAAGTATAGCAGGTGTTGGCACGTCTTGGGCCCGAGTCAGTGGCACCCGCACACGGTGGTCAGTATTACTTGGCCACTTTTTTCTGTTTACGAGACATTTTTTATCGTTTTGATTGTTTTCTTTACTGTGACAACCCCAACAACCACAAATAGGGCCTTGCCTGGCCTACACCTATGTGGGACCCAGTCTCTGATGGGTCATCGCAAGTCTAATCAGCCTTAACTTACCAAATTATTTATTACTTTACTCATTAACTTATTGTGGTTACTTTTTATATTAGCTTTAACTCTATTTAATCATCATTTATCCTCAAATACAGTTAGGTATACAGCAGAAAAATCTAAAGACCAACTTAAAAATAATTAAAACTGTTTACAACTTAGGCAACCTTGTGGAAAATCCTATCCAAACAAACTTTTCATGTATATATAAGATCAACTGGCAATCAACTATAAAGATATACATGCATCATCTTAATTCCTAAAAGACCACAAAAGATCAAAACGTAGGAATACATAGCCAAATATACAACAAAATAAACAACTACAAAGTGGGAGCAAATCAACTGGCTCTAAGCGTGCCTCAAAGGATATCGCCAAGCATAGGCACTTTTCCCTGACTCGTCTGCAGACCTGCACCCACCGTCATAAAAAGGACGGTGAGTACAATATATAACAGTAAATAAAAACAATAGAGATCTCAACATAAATTATAAATTCACAATAAGTAACAAGTCTACATATCATGCGGTATATTTAACGAAATTGGAAACAGATAACAATTTACATGACACACAGATTCAACCAACTTTAGCAATGATAATCAAGCTATCGAAAACAAATAGATAGGTGAATAGATGGTCCCAATCAAATCGTAGGTCACATGATCTCCTCAGCTTGTGATCGACACAGTGGGCCTGAAGATCGCCTCCCCAGTTCCGTCCACCACGTACGAACTAGTGGACCTGAGGTTCGCCTTCATTAAACGTACTATAACAACCCTTAAAATTTAACCCAACTAGTATTGCACTTGTTAGGATGTGACCCGGCTATCGTGATGCGTCAAGTATTTCGGACTTCGGGAGTTGACACTGAGGTAAATTTATGTTTCTATAATGTTTGTATTTGTATTGTAGTCTAATGAGAGTCTTGAGCCGTTTAAGCGACTATTTAGTATGAGTGAGGCTTCGCCTAGGTAAATGAAGGAGTTAAAACATATAACACACTAATAAACAATTTTTTGAATAATTAATAATCATTTATCGGGACGTGACGAGACAACGGGCACGACGAGTCGAATAGCGGTGAAATACGAGCCGAGGAGTGTGGAATCAACATGGGGCCTAGATAACTAAGTGACACTTGAGTCACTTAGTGGAGTCCAATTGAAGAATTGTCATGATGACAACTCAAAAAGGAGAGCTAAAGGATCAGCTTCGAGATGCGTATGTGCAACATGATGAAAAGGGGTCTATATAAAAGGGACCATACCCAGTTGGGACACACACTATTCACATTTCTTCTACTTTTCTCTTCCCCTCTCTTCTTCCCCTTTTCTTGCTTGGTGTGCAAGCCACCGCAAGGTGTGGTGTTGGACTGCAAGAGTCCTTTTCTCTCACCAGATTTAAGGTGAAACATCTTGCTTTCTTCATCCCTTTTTGCACAGTTTTGTTTTTACACTTGCTTATCCCCTTTATACTTGAGTTTTTGCTGTTTATTTTGCTATTGTATCTTCGACATGATCAAAGGTGGCTTGTCGGAGACAATCTTGGTGTTGCACTAGTGTCTCGGCAACCTTCGGAGTAATCAACACGCGACATTGAGCCAGTGTTGTTGATGAATGTTGTTGGTATTTTGTTTAGTTTTTCAATTTATTTGGGAATAACTCATATCCCCGAACATTCTTGATGTTTTGGTAATGATTCGAAGTTGATATTGGTTGGTTTTGATGCCCGAAAACGTATTGGCAAAGATCGCCTAGTGTGCTATGTTAAGTTGGGGTTCTGAACATTTTAGATTTTCTGGGTTTTTACTCGACGTCGTGGAGATGCCGCGCGTGTTATGGCGTGGTGACGCCTCCCACATACGACCAACACATAGACAACTAAATTTCACACCCACGCCGTGGAGACACCGTGAGACCATTGAAGGTCACCCAAGAGGGGGGTGAATTGGGTTACCTAGTGATTATCACTTTTTAAGACTTTATGCTTAAACAACAACAATAGCGCACATACCAACAATAAATATCTATGCAATGCAATCAAGAAGGGGGTAAAAGAGATGGAAATGAAACACGTGATTTATAGTGGTTCGATCCAACTGATCTACATTCACTACCTAACCTCCCCGGTTAGGATTTTCAAACCACCCCCCAACTTATATTACCAATAAATGTTACAACCTAAGCCCGTAAGCCTAGTGAATGCCTAGCCTCAACTAGGTCTTTTACAAAATGCCTTACCGCAATAAGGTCTTATACAACTACCTATACTCACTTAGGATTTTCCCTTACCTAGCCTCAACTAGAGGATTTATTCCTAGCCTCAACTAGGTATTCACTTTCGACTTAGATCCTACTAAGTCTTACAATCAAAGTTTGATAAATACAATTCAAATCTTGCTTTACAAAGTAAAACGGCAATAAGTCCAATTCTTACAAGCCACCTAGAACCAAAACACTCCTATGAATGCAAGTATGACTTTGCCAAGTGAGATGCCTTGTAAATTGAGTTCTTATAGGCTAACTCTCAATATTGAAACCAATCAAGAAAAGTATAGATTAAGCTTAACTCGGTTCCAATAAATGGCTAATTGATGCACAAGTAAAGATGTAATTTTAAGCTCAAGTTGTGCAATCAAAACCACAAGTCAAAGACAAGCTTAGATTATGAACAATTGTCAATATGTTGTTAAAACAATACAAGTATAAAACCAAAAAATCAAGTATAGATTAGGCACAAGTAGGTTTCAAAAACGCATGAACAAGTGGTACGTGAAAATCAAGATAAAGCACAACAAATTGTTCAAATGCCTTAAGCGCAAAGAGATCAAGTTTAAGTTCAAAACTCAAGATAAAAGTGTTCAAGAATCCAAACATTACTCCAATTAATAAGTATAAATTAAGCCCAAAAAGAGTAGAAAATCAAGAAATCTTACAACCCTAAGTGTGAAATCCGAAAATCAGTTTTAGAGTGGTTGTTGTAAGCCTTAGAACACCTCCCTTATGTTGCCTTGATCGGCGAATCGATAGCTCCAAAAATCACCAAGTGTATGTGATGAAAAATGTAGCCCAAAAGTGTGCAAAACTTGAATTTTTGAAAGTGTAGGAGCACAAGCTGTGGCTTTGGTGTTCTTAGGTGTTTGAGCAAGTAGTCAAACACTTTATAACTCTATATGACTATTACATATGATCCAAGGACCCAAAATGATCACCAAATTCAAATAAAATGTATGGATCAATACTATAGAAAAGCTTTAAGGATCCTGCACAGCGCGATGGCTAAGTGTCTAGCGTGCTGGGTAGAAGTTAGAAAAATTTTGGTCGTTTTATTGGACAACGTGCTGGGTGATCTGTCCAACGCATTAGGTCACCAAGCACGTTGCCCAGAACGTCCAGCGCGCTGGGTGCAGGGGCCTGAAAATAATTAACTTTCCGATTTTTCAAAACGACCACCTAACACCTCTACAACTTTACTAAACCTTATAAATCACTTAATACATGTTTAGTAGGGCTTTAAAAACATGTTTAGACATCCCAGATGATTTCACAAACCCCGAAAACCAAAAACTCCGATTTCATGAAAACAAAGGGGCTTTTCTACAAATAATTTTAATGTCAATCCAAAAGCCATCTAAACACATACCGGTGAATTCAAAATCAATTCTAACAGTTCATACACCTTAAATACATATTGTAAAACATGTTTGCATCATTTAACAACATTTTAAAAACCACGAGATTGAAAATCACAAAAACCATAACTTTAAGTTATTTGAAAAAATGAACCTCGTGGAATGCATGATTCTAATGCATTGGTTTGTAGAAATGGAACTTATATACCTTACAAATAATGTACACATGATTGTCATGTCTTTTCGGTCCTTGCTTCCTTGTATGAGCCGATTCTTGAACTTATCCAACTTTGTGTTGTCACTTTTTGACTTGAACTTTCATGAACTTCAACTTTCCTTTGAGCTTGTGATTCCTACTATAGTTTGTTGTTCTGAAACACTTGAAAAACTCAGTAGGGTTATTTCACATTGTTTGTTAGCATCAAAATCCTGAGTGGAGTGTAAGTGACGAAAACGCTTAGGCCAACAACCAATGTTTATAGCGGCGTTCCCAACATTGTCCTTAGTTAGACATTACACCGTGAAAACATTGTGAAGAACAAATTTCCACGGCGTCGCGACAGCATCACAAATGCCACGTCATGAGGCCAAGTGCTTATGGCGTGACTCACATACGTTTCCACCAGAGAGTTGTGTTGTCTGATTTTTTCCAGACGTCATGGCCTTCAAGGCTTGGCGGTGTCTCTACCAGAGGGTTGATAAAGCATCATGAAGGCGTCGTGGGGGCGTCCTTCTGGACGGCATCACCCACGGCGTCTTAGGCAGTAAGTCCCTTATAACTTTTAGAAAATTATTTAAAAATCTAGAAAAACTTTGGGGGTTTATCTAGGGGTAATTAATGACCATAAACCCAATATTTGGGGTTCCAACCTTTGTCAGGTAGTTGGGAACCTACGGGAAATGTGTAGAGTCGAGGAATGGTATCGGGATTGCGATAGTCAAGTAAGTACATTTTCCACAAGCTTATGTATGATTAGTAAGCTAGTAAGAAAATACCATATGATTCATTATCATTTATTCTAATTTCTTATGATCTATCATTGGCATTCCATTGTATTCCTTGTTTGTGTGCTCTTGGCATAAGTGTTTTGTCTCGAGAGTACTCAATCCTGCACTAGTGGGGCAATGTGGGCACTCTTGCACAGGAGTGTGGGACCATCCATAGTGAATGTGTGACACCAAGTACTGGGTTGGAGGGCTTGTGTTCCTCCCATCATAGTTGTGCCTTCGCTTGCGTCGATAGTCGGGGAGACCTCGCATGATCTTCGTCGTTATGGTATGATTTAGACCACTTATGGGCCTCTTTTAAATTATTCGAACATGCATGACTTTCGATTGATATCTATTAGTCTGTTTATCGTGCACTTGATCTATTTCAATTCCTGTATTTCTATTACCGCATGATATTTAGACTACTTTACTTGTTAAATCATGAATTACTCTTATATTCTTTTGGCATTACTTTCGATTTTACTCAGTTACTCACCATCTAGTTTATGATGGTGGGTGTAGATAGAGCGGAGTGCAGTAGAGGCAAGGAGCCTTATCAAGGTGACTTCTTTTGAGGCTTAGTGGCTGGACCTGAGGACTTAGAGTAGGTGTTACTTGTTTTGTTTGAATGTATGCTCCTTTATATATATGTTTTTTATCGTTGAATTGGGGATCATTTTTATTTGGATATCATGTACACATTATTCTTTTTTGTATTTGATTGTAGAATGAATATTTCGAGGTTTTCCACATAATAGATTCTTAATTTCCCTTTGACTGAGTTATTTCCCATATTGTTTAGTTTATTTAAATTTCGCTGCATTAAACTTGCAATGTCTCTTTCATAAATTGGAAAATTAGTTGATTGGAGGCTGACTAGGCTCGCCGAGTACTGACTTAGGGACCTGTATGAGTTTAGGCTAGGCGTACCTAAATATATTGGAAATTTGGGGTTGACGCATGTACACTATGTTAGAAAAAGCCACTGACAAAGTCGACTACTAAATCCTTAACACACTACCGAAGGAAAGCTAATGAGAAGCCACACATTATGCCAGATGCTAAACTCAATGAAACTTTTCTCCACATATGTACTATCTAAACCCTAGGTCACCTGAGCTAGAATGGAGTACAAATGGCTCGCATTTCAAGAAATAACCAGTTAATAATTAGAAAACAATTCATATTGATATTATTGTTGCCTATACTCACCTTAAATCCTGTTAATACCGCTCTCCCGTAGCTCCACACTGTGTCCAATTAATTTACTAATGTCCTGCTGGCTACCTGACATCCATTTAGGTTTAATTTCCATTAATTTTTCTAATTTTTCATAATTTTATTCATTCACTTCGTTGGGTCGATTACCCAAGTATTGGGTCATATTCGGACCCGTTAAGATACCCGAGAGATCCTAGAAGTTTTTCAAAAATTTCTAAAATTTGTATATGCGAACAGTGTTACGTCGTGAATGGCGTCGTAGGGGTTTAACCCTGGCAGCGTCACTTAAAGCTTGGGTGGTGCTCACTACCCCAGACGCCGTGAGTGGCGCCATAGAGAACAACCCTCCACGACATCACTTAAAACGTGACTTCTCCAATGCTCATTGCACTGGACGACGTGATCGACGCCATGGGCTTGGCCTCCACGATGTCCTTGCGTTGAAACCAGAACCTTAATCACGGGTTTTTTCAAACCCTGCCTCATTTCGTTGTGTTCCGAGCCTGTCCCAAACTCATAGGGACACCTGTATAAACCTAAACCATCGTTTAAAACCCGTCCTATTCTTCTGGAAACCATCGATTCCATAATTTTTCTAAAAATCCCCAAAAATTCAACAACACTCCAAACATCCACAACCACCATATCAACTCATTTCATATAATCAATTTATCACCAAATCAACACCAAAACCCAAGAAAAACTGAAATCCCATACCATTATCCGAATTCATCTCAATGAAAACCCTCGAAACTAGTATCAAATCAAAGAGTATCAAGAGATGAGTCGAGATCTCACATTGTCTCACATTGTTGTTCGCTCCTTGACGTCAATCCGTGCTCAAAAATCCCAAAAACTCTAGCTTCGAAAACTGATTTCATTGAGTGACAATGAGAGAAGAGAGATAACAAGTGATGGATTTGTTTATATCCTCCTTCCTCTCATCATTTGCACACACATATCTCGAGGTGCATCCTAAAGCCCTTGACTCCTTGACCTTGGTCTCATTCCTTTCAACCAAAAATATCTATTTCTCGGGCATTTTTGCACCCAAACTGCATGACGACTCACACTGTCGTGTGCTCATGATCGTACCAACGTACCAGACACATTACACAATGTTTAATTATTATATTTAAATGTATTTTGTTAGTGTTTTAGTCTATATAGTCCCCAAACTCCTAATTACCCGTCACAGTTTGCTGATACCCATAATTCCTCAACACTAACGCTCACTCACAAACGTCCTCACACATTTGGACATTGAATTTAACATTCAAGTAATAAATAAATAGTACAAAATACCAAACAAATATAACATATATCGGTGTCAACTCTCGAGGACTGAAACAAGTTCAACACGACTAGTTGGGCCACAATACGAACCTTAAATGATACGTGACACGAGTTAGAATTTTAGGGTCGTTACATTTACAGTCTTATTATTATTCATGAGTTCTTACAACTTTCTTTCTATATGCATAAATTTATATTATTTTATTTATTTTGGAATGTTTTTATATCCTACTGGCGTTAATTACTTGGGTTCATCAGGCTAAGTACAGATCCGCAGTCAAACAGGGGAAAGATGTCGATTTTAGCTGATTTACTTTGTGGACATGGGAACGGCCCTCCCTCTCGCACTGTTGTACGTTTTCTGATATTTTGTATTATTTATATAGATGTTTTATCACATTGCGATACTTTAGGGTTGTAAGGCATATCAGGACATGTATATGATTTCAATACATTCTCTTTCACTTGATATTCATGTGACTGTATATATGTAGGGTTTCACACTATAGGTTGTCCAGACTTTTCTGATTTAGAGTTATTTAAATTGTTAAAGTTAAATCACTTCTGCTAAAACTTTTAAACTTACAAATTTTGAATAACTCATCTTTAATTGTTAAATTCTACTTCATAACGTGGAAGGAAAAGGAAGGTTGACTAGGCTTGCAATGACCTTACGAGAGTGGCTTGGGAGTCCATGTAGGCTTAGGCCGGGCGAGACCCAATTTTGTTGGGAATTGGGGCCGTCACAAATATAGTCTCAAACCATACATAAAGAAATCGAGAGATTTTCTATGTTATGATCTTCCTTTTCCCTATGTCCTGAACAGTCGCCAAAATACCTGAAGAGGGGAAGTAGAAGTGTTGCATTGCCTATCACGATTATGGTGATACCTAGCCTCAAATCCAAATTAAGCCCCTGTACACTAGCCAGACTTAACAAGAGCCAAAAACTTATTTCCAATACCTAATAAAACAATCCGTATATCTCGATAATCGAATAATAATTGAAAACAAAACACAACGATATTTTAAAAGCTTTTCAATAATTACAAGAGATAAAAAACATCAAGATAAACTTCATTGTTAAAACTCTATTCCAAACCTATTTATTACAAAACAATCATTCAGTACAATATATAAAAACAGTAGGGAAGTCAATACAACATAGAGAAACCTATAACTCCTAATCTTCTCTATTCATGAGTTGAAGGACACATCGTTAACCTAAAATGTTAATTGCGGATTGAGCGCTCCAACGTGTTCAATAAGTGATGCTCGTAAATATATCAATTATCAACTAATATCAATGAATACTAATATGAATCCAAGTGATATCTAATCAAGCAGTAAAACTACTATAAACAATAAATAATCGAATGCAAGTTCAAAGGTGAATTGTTACTTTACTTGTGACTTGTATTTTCATTTTCATTTTAGAGTCGTATTCTCACCTTACCCGAGAATACATCAACATAACCCACATGTTGAATGACATGGAATTTTGTCAGTGTATTTAGGTGTAATTGAGCTTCAACTCATTATAAATCCAGAGTTGTGCTCTCACCTTACCCAAGAATATGATCTACAGAATCCACATGTTGGTCGACATGTGATTCTATCGATATATTCAAGTGTAATATAGCTACCAAATCTAACTAGATAGTAGCAATAAGATACCTTAAGGGTTACTAAAGATAAAGGGCAGAATGCACTCATAGCTACCATAATTTATCACCCCTAGTTCTGATTTGCCTTATCGCACCCCTCTCCATGCAATTTAATATAAAGCACAATCCAATCATGGTATATTGCCTCATTTCCCAGTCCAAATACTACATGAACTAAATATACTAATTTACGAAGCATAATTGATGAGAATACAAGTCCCATTTACCTTGGTTGTGGTTTCCTTACCTTTTTGAACTTTTCAAATCTCCAAGTGAACTCCAGAGTAAATATGCACAAATATTGCTTAAGATAAGTTAATTTAGGTCTTAGACTAGTCCTAATACCATTTTAGAATCCTAGCCCAAGTCTAGTCAAGTCTCGCGAATTTTTACATGCTATTTTTTAGCCTCTAAACATCGAAATTTAGGGAACACGCCCTATAGAAAAGTTGAAGGACTACTTTTTGGCTTTCCAAAAAGGTAAGTTTTGCTCAATTTCGATGAGAATTAAAGGAGTTACACGTAACATACCCAACTAGCCTCCATTTGATAAGAAGTTCAAGACAACAACTAAGAAAAATTATAATTCCCTAAATAAATAAAAAATTATGAACTTTAGTATGAAGCTACCTAACATATCCTACAATAATATATTCAGAAATCAACCTTTTTCAATAAGTATTTAAGGAGTTATTCAATTTGTCGTGGCTACTGCAATATAGGCTTAAATCAGGAAATCAAGTTGTTCAAATCAACTTAAAACTTGTGATAGACTTAGACAGCAAGAACCTAAGATTTTTTTGCCTAAAGTGAGTTCAAAAAACTCTTTTCATCCTCTTCACAAGATCAAAACATTTTATTTAAGAACCCATAGAAACCTTCCATGAATTTCTAGCAAAAACCTAGGCCACATATCTTCAACTTGGTCCACTAACACATAGAACTTCATGAAAACAAATTATTGTTGAAAAATCACATCAGTATCTGTTATTTTAGGGTTCTAGTGAACTTACATACCTTCCCAACATGCTCTCACTTGTGGCTACAATCCTCGTAACCATCACTTTTCAAAACCCACGCCAAAACCCCACTTAATTAACCAAAACAAAAGAGGAAGCTTGATAAGTTCATAATTAGACTTATATATAGTACTAGTTTAGTTGTATAACTGGTCCAAATATGTTGGAATGAGCTCTAATAGATGATATTTATGTGTTTTCAGGTCCATGAAGTATAAAAAGGCAAATGAAGGATTCTATAAAGAAAAATGAAGAAAAACCACAAAAAGAGACTCGACGTCGCAGGGTATAAGGTTGGCACCGTGAGGTTATAACAGGCGGCATGGGAGAAGAAGGATAGAGCATGAAAAGAGAACACTAGGCTTGGCGCGGTCAAGCGTCGTGGGGTTGTATGGACAGCGCCAGTAGGGCGTCAAGTGTACCAAGACATGAAAATTGGAGAGAAAAGTCTAGTGCAGTGGCAGTGTTATGGGTTTACACAGACGACGTCGGATTACTTACAAATAACATCAACTATGAAAAATAGAAAGTTTTGGACTTCTAATTTGTTTAGGATTGTTATTTAGGGTTTCTAATTATACTTTTAGTAGTCTTAGGAGTATAAATAAGTGTTAGGATGTGGTAAACATATACATTATTAGCCATCAACACACATTATCATAGTTTTACATAAGTCTCAGATTTTCAAGAGAGTTATGAGAGATTATTGACAGTTTTGAAGGATAATACCTTAAAGGCTCCTATCTTGCCATTCAATCTTTGTTTTATTGATTCAATTGAAGGTATTATTTAATTTAATATTTGATTTCAATGATATTTATGAATAGTATGATGTTGATTTTAATCATGAGTGAGTAGTCTATTTATCTTAGGAATTGATAGATCTATGGTATGAATTCAATGCAAAAGTATGAATGATTATAATGTTTTAGATGTGTAATGGTTATAATTCGTGTTACTTATATGCTTAATGCTATGAACATCTTGATCACATATTTGTTGATTAGGGGTTATAAAAGTAACCATGGTCGTGGAGCTTTTGAGTCACGTAAGCCTAATCAACCTTTTTTAACCATTTCACCATTTATTAAGTAATTAAGAGTGAAGTTAATCAATTAGTGAGTTATTAAAGATATAGCGGAAGCAATTAAGTCTCAAACTAATCAATCAATTTCAAGACATACAAGTCAAGACAACCTAGGGTGTGGAAACCCCGTAAATGTGTATATCAACCATAATAAGTCAAAGGAGAGTATCAATAGAGTCATACATCCGAAGATCTCTCAAAACCCAAAATCCCATATTCAAAATGAAATAAGTAAATAATACACCAAGTAGTCACCTAAAATAGCAAGGAAGAGGAGTTCAGTACCCTCAGATCAGATCCCCTATCAGCGGAGTCTTTTTCTTACTAGACTGTGGATCTACACTCGGTCAAATACAAGAATGATGAGCTTAGGTAAGTAACGCCAAACAAGAAAAATAAATAAAGCATTCCGAATTAAATAAAGCAGTTGTCATTCATGCAGATAGAAAGAAAGGACAGAGAACGCATGAATATATAAAGAATGTAAATAAATGAATGACCAATCGAATATGAGTGTCCTGGATAACAAAAGAGGGGCGTAAGTGGTCCTGACCGAAAGGTCGTTGAGTAATGGGAATGCGCCTCAAAGACTCGGGGTTAAGGACGTGGACCAACTCAACCAATTGTAAAACCTCAAGCGGAAGGGACCTTTCCCAACAATCTAGTGGAGAACTCCTACCTAGTATAGAACCAAAACCGAAATCGTGCATTCCCCGGACGTAGACCCCTGGCATGTTACATCAGAAGGCCCAAATATCACTTCAAGATCACGTTGACTCAATTGCCCTCGAACAACTCAAAAGAATGGAATCCCAAAGATAGATATTGAACAATAGCAATAATAAATTTAAAAGTTCAAGAAATAATTGTAAAGTTCCTCACTGGTTCACTTACTTCCAATCCAAGCTAATCGCACTCACATGCTTCGATTCGTCTCTTATAAACCCCGTGTGACCAATTTTTTCCATATTTATTTCACCCAATTTTCCATATTTATTTCATTAGTGTATTCAAGTCGATTTCCCTGGCATTGGGGTTGTATTTGATCCCATTAAGATACCCAAAATTTCAGAAATTTTTCCAAAAATATCCATGTGGAACTACCCTATACGCCATGGGTGGCGCCGTAGGGTTTTCCCCTTCCCCCCTCCCCCCTTGTGGCGTGGGGCAGTGGTTCTCTGCCCTAGGCTCCATGAGTGGCGCCGTGGGGGTTTGCCCCTGCACCGCCCTCACGGCGTAAGGGTAGAGGCTCTCTGTCCCTAATGCCACGCTTCATTAGGTGCGACGTCGCTCCCAATGAGCCATATCAGTGGTTTTCACACCCCAGCTCGCATCACTGTGACTCAGGCCTATTCCAACCTTGTTGGGACTTCAATACCTATCCAAAAACACCTTCGAAACATCACGAAATGTTCAGAATCATCAACAGAAACCCCAAAATGAAAAATACTTCAAAAAATCTTTAACAACTCATCAAAACCCCGTAACTCACCCAAATCGAATACCATCTTCACAAAACGTGTCTTGATCGTTGCGAGGATGACCAATACGTCGAGAGTTTCGATCAAATTCGAAGTATCGACGTGGTGTCCGAATTTGTCGTGACGAATGTGTCCAAAACTTAAACCATTGCGTAGGAATCGACGAGGAGGTTTAGAATGTCACCTTAGATTGTGTCGTCGTCGTGTCTCTGGTGCTAGCCTTGGGAGTTTTCTTAGAGAGCAAGTTGAGAAGAAGAGGAAGCTTAAGAGAGAAAAAGAGGTGTTTTAGAGATTATGTAACCCCTCCATCATCCACTTGCACATACGTGTCTCGAGACGCATTTAATGACCCTCTTCTAAGTTGTCCCACCAACTCTATCACCCTATGTCTGACTCCAATAGGTGACTTATGCTTGAGACTTGGTCATTTCTATGACAGTCCCAATTTTCGATACAATTAGGCCCCGCTTAGCCTAGACAGTGAACCCCTAAGACCATTATCGATAAGCCAACGCATGTCTAGTCAACCTCAATTCGTCAATTTAACAATTTACAAGTGAGTTATTTGATTATAAAAGTAATCAGATTGATACGCTGAGAAAATTAAATTGTAATTATGCAATAACTCAATAAATAAAGGGAAATTAGGATAATTCTATTTATGTGGAACCTCGAATATTTAATAAACATGCATTATCCGATGATAAAATGATAGTGTGATAACACATGATACCAGTCTCATAATCCCAACCAACAAAACATATAGTATATGAAAAACGAGAATTTACACCAAGCAAACGAAGACACTACACTAGAAAGCAAGAAAAGAAGGCTCTCTGAGAATCAAGCGAGATAATTGCCTAGCACAAGTCCTTTCCCCTTGCTCGTCTCAGGTCTATCTACACCTACCGTTACAAACTAAACGGTGAGTAACTGAGAAATAATTGAAAGTAATGCTAGAAGAATGTAACAGTAATTCAAAATTTACCAATAAAGTAGTCTAAGAATCATGTGGTAAAGGAGAAAATAGAATAATAAGCAAGTTGCATGATAAATAGACTAACAGATAATCAACAAAATTTGAGTGTCTTTCGAATCAAAAGAGGCCCATACACAGTATAATCCACAACAATCCACAACATGTCCACAACCATATCTACAGCCATAGCCACAACAATATCCACAACAATCCAGTACTCGGGTATCACACAACATTAGGGGTGGTCAGCACTATTGGCAAGAGGTGCTCGCGTTGTCCCAGCTAGTGCGGGCCATATAGTACCCTCCCTACACACTTACGCCAAGAACATTCAACCAAGAAATAATAGAATGGAATGCCAAGCAAAGGAACAATTCAAATATCACAACAATAGAGAAAAATGAATCACATGTTAATTTCTTAACTGGCTTACTAACTTACTTGGTAAGATGGTGACTTGACACACACTCCCGCGACTCTAACCCTTGTTTTGGAGTTCCCCAACTACCTGTTAATGTATTGAAACCTCAATTGATTGGGTTTATTGTCATGGCTCCAACAACCACAAACTGGGCCCCGCTCGGCCTAAACCTATGTAGACCCCTGAACCAGTCTCCGACAAGTCAACGTAGGTCTAGTCAGCCCTAACTTACCAATTATTCAATACCTTATTCAATCACTCACCCTGGATCACTCGTTGATGATTCACCTTAACTCTTTTCATTACTCATTTACCCTCGAAGTTAGTTGGTGTGCAGCGGAAAATTAATATACTACCCTAACCACAATTTAAGCAATTTACAACTTGATTAACCTAGATGTGGAAACCTTGTCTAACATATAAAACATGTATATAACAGATCAACTAAAAGCCCAAAATGAACATATACATGTATTAATAGTCAGGTTCAACTCCCGTAAGTCCCAAATATCAAAATAAATGGATACATATCAAAAACATATAACAAAAGAACAAAATGCCTACAAAGTGAATGCAAAGCTAATGGCTATGAGCGTGCATCAGAGGATATCACCAATCATATGCGCCTTAACCAGCCTCGTCTGTGGATCTACACTCACCGTCATAAAAAGGACGGTGAGTACAAAATATAACAATAAACAACAACAATAGATATCTCAACATAAACTAATGAATTCTCAATAATCACAAGTCTATGAATCATGCAATGTATAACAAGAAACTTATATAGATAGCAAATCGCATGATAAATAGATTTAACAAGCTGAGACAATGATAATCAAGTGACCGAGGAAATAATCGGATAGTCGAATAGATAGTCCTAAATTAAACCGCAGGTTAAAGGACCTCCTCAGTTTGCGATGGACACAGTGGGCCAAAAACTGCGTCATCTGCTCAATCCACCCCGTACGAACCAGGGGTCCGAAGTTTGCCTCCACTGAACGCACACTTTGTTAGGAAAAGTCATAGATAAAGTTGGTTGTTAAACTCCTAACACACTTCTGAAGGAAAGCCTCAGTCATAAGCTGGATACTAAATGCTTCCGATAGGCCCCAACAAGAAGTCACAGTCTATGCCAGCTGCTAAACTCATTGAGACTTCTCATCACAGGAAAACTACCTAAATCCTAGGTCACCTGAACTAGAATGGAATACAAAGGGTTCTCATTTCAAGGATAATCAGCCAAGAAATAGAAAACAGTCATGTTGATTCTATTGTTGCCTTTACCCACCTCGAATCCCGCTAAAATGCTTCTGCGTAGCTCCACACGTTTTTCAATTAATTGTCAACACTTCGTCCATCACCTGACAATTATTCTGACCAATTTGGTTATTTTTCCCTAATTATCTCAAGTTTTCCTCAATTTTCTATAATTTTTTGGCTATTTTAGTCAATTTCACACTTTATGAGACAAAAACCCTGACAAAAAGTCTCCCACGAATCTCAAATTCTTCACTTTTCATAAAAATTCCAAAATTTCTATTTATTTGGTCAAAATATAATTTTTTAGTATTTTTCCCATTTTTTTGGATTTTTTCTAGATTTTTCTAAAATTTATTTAATTTAAGATCATATTTCATTAATTAATTTATATAAATAAATAAGTAAATAATTATTTAATGGTGGGTGGGTCGCCGAGTCGGGTCTGGTTTGACCCGACCCACCACTTCATCATCTTCCCCTATTGAACGAAACATAGTTGTAGCTCTGTTTCGATTTTATTTTATTTTACTTTCTTTATCTTTCTTTTCTTGTTCTCTACAACAAAAGACAACAATAACAACATCAACACACACTACCATTAAAACACCTATCTCTCCATAATCAACTAACACTATTAACCACCAGGAACATGACATAACAACAATCACAACTCACCTTTGCGCCGATTCCCCAAACTCTCGACCTTAATCATTCCATCGATTCCAAAAATCTCCATACCCTCACTTGACCAATCTCTCTCTTCTATTTCTTCTCTCTCTCTCTCTCGGCTCTTTCAATTATGTGTGAATGGTGAAGGCGATGATGTCGATGGTGATTTGGTGATATTTTGGGAGTAAGTCAAATGACTAAAATGCCCTTCAATTCATATCCACATCTTAACAAAGTCATTGCCCCTCTTGGACATTTCACATTTCCTTTTTAAATTTCTGATTTTTTTAATGTATTTAATATGTATATATTTATATATACCCAAGGCTAGGTAGACGAGTTAGTAAGATGTAGGCGGACTCCGTACAGGCTCGATCCTTGCCAATCTCGAATTTTTACTACACTCCATGGGAGGGATAAGGGTAATAACAGCCCCATAAGACTACTCCCTGTCGGGGGATTAGTCTACCCGAAGGGTAGGATACCTCCAATCTCAAGAAAAAAATATACATATATACACATGTATTTCAGCGCTTATAATTTTGTTATGCACGCCAACAAGTTCACTCGGGTGTGCACACTATTGTACGACCCCCTCGTATCGCCTATGACCCCAGCGTATCACTCGGTGCCCACTAATTTATTATTTTAAATTTGTATTTGTCAGTGTTTTACTTCATTTTGTCCTTAGACTCCCATAGTTCGCCCGGCTCCCGTAATACACGTTTTCCCGAACCAAACTCCTTCCTCAACGTAATCACACACTCACAAACGTCATCACATATTTGGACATTGAAATAATTGTTCGAGTAATACATAAATAGTACGAACACCAGACAAATAAAACATACCTCAGTGTTGACTTCCGGGGTCCGAAACAAGTACACCACGGCTAGCTGGGCCCACAATATGACCCTGAAATGACACGTGGCACGAGTTAGAATTTTAGGGTCATTACATTTAGCCAAATTATGAACCCCTAACAAAACCCCCAAAGTTCCCACGTTTTTAGAAAATTTATATGAATTATTGTTCATTTTCTGATTTGGACGTCGCTGCCACGTCGCCGTGTGTAAAGCTCCACGTTGTCATCGCGGCGTCTATTTTTTAGCCTCTATTTTAGACGTCATAGGTGATGCTGCCGCGTACAAGGTCTCCAAGTGTCGTCACGGCATGAATTTATCACGTCTCTATTTTGGACGTCGTGGGAGGGCGTCGCCAGCACTCTAGCTCATGAAATCTCATGTTTTATAGGTTTTATTTTTCTGTTTTAGACTCCATTACCAATGTCGTGGGCCTTATCGCCCTAGCAGCCATGCACTGCATCTCAGACAGAGTGTGTTTTTCGCGGTTTTTAGGAACCTTGGCTCGCTCGTCACACCTCACACCTATCCCAAACTTGAACGGAGGTCCATAACCATCTAAAATTGTTTTTGGATCATCGTAAAACCTCTGGCAATTGTGTGGAATGAAAACACTCCAAAAAGTCGTAAAACTCAACGAAAATCGTAAAAGCCTCCAAATCTCCAACACCGTTCACAAAACACATGTTGATCGCTTCGAGGATCACCAAGGCATCGGGGTTCCTATCAGAATCGATGTCCTGACGTAGTGTCCATGGTCATCGTGATGAAATTGGGAGAAACTAACGAGTAGACAAAGGAAAAGATGAAGGGGATTGAGATCTCACCTAAACTCCAGCGAAATTCTGAAACTCCGGCGAGCTTCTGGCAAGTTGTGCAGCCTCTAATGGTTGTCCAAGCCTTTCTTGGCCTCCAAGTCTTGAAAAGAGAAGAAGAGAAAAGGAGAGAAGGAGAGAAAAGTAAGAGAGAAAAAAAAGGTGAGGGATGGGCCTTATATAGGTCTCTTCATCATCCACTTACACACACACATCCTGAGGTAGATCCAAAACTCTCCCTTTTAAGTTGTCCACCAACTCTAACTCCACTTAATGACTTCAATAGGTGACTCACACACCACTTAGTTAACTAACTCCCTAGCATGTTCTCACGTACTTGAACTCGGACCACACTACGACTCGCGTGTCATGTGCCTTTAGTCTCACCAACGCCCTCATTTTAGTTATTTAGCTAAGTTATTATTCAAATAACCCATTTATTAGCATTTTCTGTATTTAAAACCCCACTTCTTCTAGGCGAAGCCTCATTTAGACTTTGGTTACACCAAACGGCTCGAGAAACGTACTTACAACGTATATGCCAATACATGCACCACAAAAAAATAAAATTACCTCAGTGTCGACCCTCGAGTTTTGAAATGTTTAACATATCACGACAGTCGGGTCATGGTCCTAAAATGCGACACGTGGCGTGTTAAATTTGTAGGTCACTACATTTTCCAACTCAGCTATAGTGCTCCTAGAACCGAACCGCTCCCCGACTCGCACATCGTACGCTCTTGGTCATAACCATGTATTAACCACGCTTATAAATTTTATAAATTTATGTTTTGTTAGTGTTTTTAATTAATTTTTGTCCCCTGGACTACCAGACATCGTCTCGTAATACTAACGCTCGCACGCAACCTCCTCACACGTTTGAGACATTGGAATTGTAACATCCCATAATCCCGATTAGGAAATATTCAGCTTGAAACCTTAATTAAGCCCCGATAAACCAGATCGGACGTAATTAGAGCCAACAGCCTTATACCTATTCAATATAATAACCTGTATATCTTGATAATTGATAAATAATTTAATACAAAATATAGCGAAAATTTAAAACTTTTTCGATAAAAAAAAATATACAACACCAACATAAACCTCGGTGTTAAGCTCATATTCCCACCCTGATTATTACAAAATCATAAGGCAATACAATATATATATAACAAGGAAACTCACTGCACCGAAGAGAAGATACTAAACTCCTGATCTTCTCCTTTCCTGAGTTTTAAGTCCTAGCGTCCGTCCGTACCTAGAAATGTTAAGGTGGGTGAGCTCCTACATGCTCAGTAAGTGATTCCTATACCAACTATCAATTATCAACTAATATTCAAAGGATAATATATAACAACGTGCAACTAATGCATATTTAAAAGACCATTTGAATCAATATAATAAATACATAAACAGATACAAGTTTATTGGCCTATTGCAATGTACCTATGATTTGTACTTTCAATCTCAGTATTTGAATTGAGTCGCCCTATCACATCTTCAAGAACCAGTCACTGAGCATCTAACCAATTCTTGTCAATGTGTTGCCAACTCAAAAACATAGAGTCGCATTCCCTCATCATCACTAAACCAATCACCGCTCATCTAATTGGTTTATGACTGATGAGCTGCCAACTCAAATGGAAAGTATTAATCGGGATATTTCCCAAGTCACTAGGGGCACGGTGATGGGAAGCAACTCCAACACAGTTCCAAACTCCAGGCCGATCCGTCCCGCCAAACCTCTTCCCGATTTTATTTTTCATTTCAAAACAGTTTATGTAAAACAAAACTAAATCATGGTACATTGCCCCATTCCCAGTCCAGAACACTACGTGCTTTATTAATACATAATTAATAAAAAGTACGAGTCCCACTTACCTGTCCTGAGCTTTCTACATTTACTGACTTATACGATTCTCCGGAGTCCTCAAACCTTTTCCCATCAGTCAATTACCTAAAATAGACCAATTGTCATCGATTTACATCTAATTTTTATTTATTAATACTCCTAAACTAATCTCATTCGAATACGAAATCTCGGGGCCTAGTTTCTAACCTATTTTAACCATTTCACGTTTTTCAAGGGAAAAACCCTAGTACAAAGTCTCCCCCGACTTTCGAATTCCTCATTTCTATAGAAACTCCTCAATTTCTATTTGTTTAGTCAAAATACCATTTTTCCATATTTTTTTTCTTATTTTTCTGATTTTCTTTCTTTTCAATTCCTTTTTCTTTTTATTTTCTATTTTATTTTGGGTTTTGGGCCTGAATCGAGGCAACAACACCTCTGCTGTTTTTTTTTCTTTTTTATTAGGGTTGGCTCCCAACCCCAACCCCAACTCAACATATATCTCTAACCCCAGCCATTTCGAGCTCCTCACCACCACAATTACCGAAACACAACATCAACAATGGCAACAGTGACCACAACGAGACAACAACACAATCAACACAACAACGTGACCAACAAAAACTTACCTTGCTTTGACGTCATGATCGTGTAGTCTCCTCGAGCTCGTGAGCTCTCCTCTCTTCCCTCTTGTTCGGTCGACCTCACCCTTTGTTGCGTTTCCTCAATTTAAGGATGAAGAGGCGGTTTTGGCTAGGGAATTGACCAAAATGCTCCTAAACCTATCTCTTTTCTTATTTAAGACACAAGCCCTTTTTGGTCTTTTCACATTTTTTTTAATTTTATTATATATATATATATATTTTGTCGATATCTTCGCGCCTACAATTCTGCTGTACATGCCAGCGAGTACCCTCGGGCATGCACACTACCGTACGACCTACGCATCTCATCCATGACCTCGCATGTCACTTGGTGCCCAACCATTTACCATTATTTATTTATTTTCCATATTAATATATATATCCATAATATATACAAATATATATTTACGCCTATAATTACGTAATTCACACCAACGAGCACACTCGGGCATCAATGTTATCTTGTGTGTCATGTGTGTTCACCTGGACCCACACATAGTATTAGGCATTCTCTCATTGGTTCAGATATTCATTTATACATACAAATACAGTCCATGCAAACACAACATAACACACCAATCCACACACGCGTTAATCGAGACAAATTGGGCTTAACCACGAGCCTAACTCAAATTAATTAATATTCAGATTAACACTAATCATGTGCTTAAGGTAACGGGTTGTTACAGGAATTTTATTAAGAAAATACAATATAAAACAAACACCAAACGAAACTAACATACCTTGGCGTCGACGACCGAGAATTTGATGATTGTATCACGGCGGAGGGCCCACGTTCAACCTAGATTGACATGTGGCATGGGTTGAAATTTTAGGGTCGTTACATAATACTTTATGAGACTTGCGATGAGTTCTAGTTTGCACATTAGGATCTTTCACACCACGACAATGGGTTCAAGTGAATATTAAGGAAATTCGTCTATTCTAATTACACATACACACACACAAAAGAGACAAAGGAAGTTGGACTTGAAAAGCATAGTATTTCATTACCTAGGTAAAGTTGTGAACTAAAAGTTTTCTCCTATATAAGAATACAATCAATTTACATTGCTTTGATAGAATAGATTAGTTTTAGTTTAAATTATAAAAAGGGATCTTCTTAATAATAAAGTGAACTTAACTAAGATTCCAACTCTGAGAAGCTTGCTTTAATCCATAAATGGATCTTTAAAACTTGCATACCTTCCTAGAATTCTCAAGATGTACAAAACCTTCTAGTTGTGTCATATACACGTCCTGAAGCAGCTTTCCATTAACAAATGTTACTTTTACATCCATTTGCCATATCTCATAGTCATAATATGCGGCAATGGCAATTAAAATTCTTATAGATTTAAGCATGGCTACTGGCGAAAAAGTTTCATCATAATCAACACCTTGAGTTTGCCTGAAACCTTTTGCTACAAGTCTTGCTTTAAAAGTATGCACATTTCCATCCATGTCAGTTTTTTTCTTGAAAACCATTTACATCTAATGGTCTTACCACCTTCAGATAAATCAACCAAGTACCAAACTTGGTTATCATACATGGATTGCATCTCAGAATTCATGGCACTTAGCCATTTATCTGAGTCTGGCCCAGACATAGCCTCTTGATAAGTGGTGGGCTCATTTTGATCCATAAGCAACACGTCACGACTATCAGTAATGAGAAATCCGAATCTCTCTATCTCATGTCTTACCCTACCAGATTTACGTGGGCCTTGTGTCACTTGCGGAGGTACAACTGGTTCAGAACGTTGTTGAACTTCCAATAGCAGTTCAGTGTTTATCTATAATTCTTGAACTTCTTCAAGATTTACTTTTCTTCCACTAGTGTCTTTTAAAATAAACTGTTTTTCCATAAAGGCACCATACCGAGCAACAAACACTTTGTTCTCAGTGGGATTATAAAAGTAATATCCTTTTATTTCCTTAGGATACTCCACAAATAGACACTTGTCATATTTAGGTGCTAGTTTTTCTGAGACTTGTCACTTTACGTAAGCCTCACAGCCCCAAATCTTAAGGAAAGACAAACTAGATTTCTTCCCATACCATATCTCATATGGTGTTTTATCAACCGCTTTAGAAGGAACTCGATTTAGAGTGAAAGCTGTAGTTTGTAATGCATAACCCCAAAAGGATAATGGAAGATCAGCATGACTCATCATAGATCGAACCATATCTAATAAGGTTCGATTTCTCCTTTCAGAAACTCTATTCCTATTGTGGAGTTGCTGGTGGAGTCAATTGGGAGACAATCCCACAATTTCTAAGATGATCATCAAATTCTTAGCTTAAATATTCACCACCTCGATCTGATCGAAGTGTTTTAATCGTTTTACCAAGTTGATTCTGCACTTCATTTTGAAACGTTCGAAACATCTCAAATGATTCAGTTTTATGTTTCATAAGATATACATAACCATATCTGCTGAAATCATCACTAAAAGTAATGAAGTACTGATAACCTCCTCTAGCCATTGTGTTGATAGGACCGCATACATCAGTATGTATTAGACCTAATAAATCACTTGCCCTTCCACTATGTCCAGTAAAGGGACTTTTAGTCATTTTGCCTAGTACACAAGATACACACGTTTCATATGATTCCAAATCAAATGAATCTAGAAGTCCATTTTTATGGAGCTTCGTTATGTGTTTCTCATTTATCTGGTTGAGATGACAATGCCAAAGATAGGTTTGGTTCAAATCATTTTACTTGAATCTCTTTGTATTTATGTTAAAGACTGGAGTATCAGTGGACTTTTTCATGCTTAGAATATAAAGACCATCACACAAATCAGCATTTACATAAAAAATGCCTTTACGAGAAATTGAACATCTATTATTCGCAATAATAAAATCAAAACCATCCATATCTAAATATGAAACAAAAATGATGTTTCTGCTCAAGGCAGACACATAATAACAATTATTTAAAGTTAAAATAAGTCCATTAGATAATATTAAGTCATATGATCCAACAGCCAGGGCAGCAACACTTGCTCCATTCCCTACGTGCAGGATGATTTCTCCTTTTTTCAGCTTCCTACTTCTGGTGAGTTCCTGCACATTTATACAAATGTGAGATCCACATCCGGTATCCAATACCTATGAATCACTAGTGGATAAATTAATTTCAATAACATAAATACCTGAGGTGGTAATCGCACTACCCTTTTTCTTCTTTAGATCTTCCAGATAGAGTTTGCAATTTCTGAACCAATGTCCAGGTGCATGGCAGAAATGACAATTTCCTTCCGTTTCCTTTTGGTGCTTTGAAGCAGGAACAGGCTGGGGCTTGACTTGTTCCTTAGGCTTTGCGACAGGTGTAGCAGCAGCCTTAGCAACTTTAGCCTTTTTTCTTCATTCCCTTTTCCCTTTTGGACCATCAGCACATTACGAGAGAGTTTATTGATATTTTGTTCAGCAGTTTTGAGCATCAAATGCAACTCTGAAATTGATTTCTCCATATTATTCATATCGTAGTTCATCACAAATTGTGAGTAACTCTCCGGTAATGAATTTAGGATCAAATCCGTAGCCAACTCTTGGCTTATGAGAAATTCAAGTCTATCAAGTTGGTCAACATAGCCCTTCATCTTCAAAAAATCAGGACTAACTGACGCACCCTTAGTCATCTTACAAGAATGCAGGTTCTTGACTGTCTCGAGCCTTTCTTGCCTAGCTTGCTGTTGGAACATTTCCTTCAGAGTTACAGCCATGTCGTAGGCTTCCATTAGTTCCATGTCCTCCTGAAGTTCAGGAACTATAGTTGCCAACATAATGCATGCAACATCAATAGAATCGTTGACATGCTTATTATACCTTCACAGCTTTCGTAGCATTGGCTGGTGGGTCCTCAGGGATCGGAGCATCCAGGACATACAACTTGCGTTCATGCTTGAGAATAATTCTCAAGTTTCTGAACCAATCAAGAAAGTTAGTCCCAGATAGCTTATCCTTCTCAAGGATAGATCGCAGTGACAGGGGATTATTGTTACTTGAAGAGGCCATTAATCTACAATAAAGATTATGCAGAGTTTATTTTATTATAGAGGAATAGACCCCCACTAAATTAACAACCCTCCTAAAACATACTATTTATTTAGAGGACTAAATCCATATTTCACCTAATTCTATGACAGCAATGGCATGAAACACAGAACTAGATTATTTAGGTAGGTAATAGTTACCAATCACATCCTATGTAATTTTAGATGCTTTTATGAGATACAGGACATCTTATGTCGTAGTATGTTTTTATCTCATCATATGCCTAAAGTCCAAAACTATTTTGATAGCTTTATTAAGTCGGACCAATTTAAATATTTAGGTAACTCTTACCTAACTTATCTCACCAAGATAACACAATACACCCAACTATGGCTGAAACTATATTAGTGCGATCGAGGCCTTGATAAGTGTTTAAAATTAGATGGTACATGACTTAAGATTTAATAGAGGGATTTTATTCAGTTTTAGTGATTTTTAAGTAAACAATGAAATATCATATATTTTATTGATTTGTAGAACCACTAAACAATTCAAGAAATTTTTATGCTATTCACTAATAGAAGAATTTCCGTGCGCTAGGATTAGTTAGACGGCGGTCGCGTTGGCGGTGTACAGGGGGCAGCGCCCCTTTTTTTTTTTTAGAAGACAAATCTTAATTCCGAAAATTGAAATTCGCTATAGAAAATCATATTTTTCACTGATTTTACTATACTAAATTTAGCCCTTAATTTATCCAAAATTAAGTCAATTAAAATATTTTTAATTAACCCAGGCCCACATCTAACTAATCATCTTATCCTAATCCAATTAGGACTTTAGATATTTGAATCCTAGCATATCACCAATAACAAACGTCTCCATATTTATCTCTTATCCAATAGGGATAATGAAACCGATTTTGCATATCCTAATCTAATTTGTTATCTATCTTTATCAAATAGAAACTTCATAACAAAATAGATATAACAAGATAAATAAATAATTACAAAAATTAATTATTTGCAATTTCAATCTTCATCCAAATAATCACAAACATGTAATTGAATCATGAACTACTATCCTAATCGAACCTAATGGTGTCATGGATCATAGAACATGAAACTCAATTCATTAAAATTATTCAAATTAACCTAACATGGTTACTAGCATGTATGAAACTAATTTCAATTAAATCACAAATATATGTATCACATACACAAAACTTGATAATAAATCTCACAGAAAACTTATGTATATCACATATACATCCACTATTAACATGCTTTAAATCATATATCATAAGAAAACATGCAATGAGTTTAGTGGAACCAAACTCGAAGGCTCTGATACCACTGTTGGTTTTGGGATTCATGCACAGTGGAGATTACAAAAAAAACATTTTGAGAAAAACCCCAACAGGATCCGAATCTGATTCCATTAAAACACGTTTAAACTATGAAAACTTAATCATACCTCAGTCGCAATGTACCTTTCTGAAGGTTAATCGATCTCTAAGGCGCTGCCAATGACGAACGCCCTCTATCAGCAGTCCACACACGAACAACGGCCGAAATTTGAAATGCTAGCTTCGAGAGAATACCAAATCTTTTTGTTTCTCTCCAAAATGATCCAGAGCATACCAAAACCCTAAGTTGTTTCTTAAAACAAAAATTGAGTTTCGGCCCTTTTAATCTTTCTTGTACTTATATTCTAACTCAAAGCGTTCATTTATACAACCCTTGTAAATAGATGGTTAAGTAAATTACACATATATCCTTACTTAAAGAGGTATAAGTGTAATACACTACAAGAACGTTTTTGTCATGAATTTTATCATATAAAATTCATTCTTTCGAATCATTTTAAAATCTCACAAAACCATTCTTAGTGTGCGACCTAATAGGCTCATACAACGGTTGCAATGTACTAAAATACATTTTGGAATACAAGTCATAAGCAGCCTCTAGTAAGACATTATGACTACCTAAGTTGTACGAATATCAAATCGATACAACCTAATCAATAGTGTATATTACATCCTTTTGTCACACGATATCCTTTTGATCAAATATAAGGCATGGAATTGTCATCCTACATGTTCAATCGTACTAGTCTCGATCTCTAGGTAGACTGAAAACATCCAAGTGACATTGATCAATATCAATTCAATTAGACTAGGCCTTTTAATAGTCTAACACATCGAGGGATCCACTAGATATCTCTCTCCATATGAGACAGACAAATTCTATCTCGATTACACAACTTCACCACACTACTCACACAGTAACCAAACACAACCTTTATAATCGTCCGGTTAAAGACAACGTTTAATTGCGTCAAATCACTGTATTCCTAATGTTGAAGTCTCTAGTAATCTCAAGTCAGAGGACTGAATAATATATATATATATATATATCATGAGAAACAACTATGACTTAATCCATGTGATGTTCTCATAGCGGGTCGGTCTAGTACTTTATTCCCTAACAAGTACTCATGATCTTGATTTGTATTCCTATACGTATGATCATCAATCAAGACTCACACTAGTCTTAATTCATTATAGTTCCCAGTATAATAATTGACTAGGGACATTTAGGATATTTCTGTAAATACCCATGGATCTTATTATAATGTAAACGTGCAAATCAATTATAATAAACAGCAAACTAAATCCTCTATTTTATTAACTAAAATGTATTCATAAATACTATTAATGAATTGACCTAGGGCACATTTCCCAACATAACTTGAGGTGGGTAGAGGGGCATTCTTTCTCACCAAAGGCTCAATAGAACTTGGTGTAGGCACACTTTCGGTTGTGGTACTGTCATGTTGTGAAGGAGCAGTAGGTGCACTCGGTGTTGTGGTCTTAGTCGTGGTGGTGGTGGTGGTACCTGTACCAAGACCCCTACCCGTCAAGTAGTCCACGACATCATTCGCCATTTTCTCAGCAGCCTTCATTTTGGCCATACCCGCCGACAAGTCTATCCATGCCAATACGCTATCCAATGCCCGTCGATTACGCTGTTCAAAACCAATAGAGAAACTATGAATAAATAATACAAAAGAAATGTGATAAACTAACTTAAATTCAAATGCTTGCAAGGCTCTTACCTCCAATAACTCCTTATCACCAACCGTATCAGGGAAGTCATCACTGTGCGCTGGGTTCTCAATGGTAGGATGTGAAACTCGTGTGAACCATGGCAAATATTCTGGTGCAGCCATGAACTCGAACCTCGCCTTCTCCCCTCGATCTTCAACAGAGAGTGAATGGCTACACCACCTTTCCCAATTCTCCGATTGGAATGAGTACTTAACTGAATATTTCATTGCAGTGCGGCCTCAGTTTGCTTTGAGAGGGCGATATGGAGACGGCGGTATTCCTTGAACATGGCCAAGCTGTCGAAAGAACCTCTCCGGATGGTATGGCTCCACAACTTCCATGTACTTCAGACCACCAGAGTAGAAGGCTATCGGTAGAACAATACCGCCTGTCCTGATGTCACTGTATGGGTCCCACGTCACCTACACCAATGAAATAAACAATTTATATTAAAATATGAAGTTTGATAAATTGGTATATCAAACTCAAAGTAATAAAACAAAGTACCTCACTTGGTCGTAACCTATCAAGGGTCCTACGAATACTACTTAGCTTGTCTACGTTAGCTACCATCTCGTGTTTCTGTACCCACCTCGAGACACGTGGCTGAGGGTGGTCCATGTATTTCACATTCGACAAAAGCAAGCTGGAGTGGGAAGTGCACGTATACCCATCCCTAAAAAAAGAATCAACAAGAATAAAAAAAATACTGGATTTGTATTGGTCGATTCACAAGTAATTCACAAGAAATATGTACCTTGAGCAAAGTAAGCCCTGCAATCTGTGATACTTTTACCCTGGTGGTTGACCCGAGATGACGGTAAAAATAAACTAGAGCAGCAGCACCCCATGCGTAAGTCCCGACCTTATCCAAGTTCTCCAAAAGCTTCAATAATGAAATTGAAATTCGTGACCCACTCTTATCAGTGAATAGGGTGCAAGAGAGCAAGTACAAAAAGTATGCACGTGCAGTGCATTCCACTAGAAGGTACGTAGTAGGAGAACTGGAAGTACTGGAAGACTTGGACTTGGGTGAGCAACAACGACTCTTCAGCCAAACTACTCGCACTGTGAGACCCTTTGTAATGTTAGCCTCTTCCTCTGCTTTCTCAGGAGAAACCCTGAGCAGTTTTGAAACTAACTCAATCACATCCTTGTGGGACTCCTCTGTGCACCTTGAAAAATTCTCAACCACCATCACCTTGCCCGTCAATGGGATCTTCAGTAAAATGCTCACATCCTCGAGCGTGATGGACATTTCACCAAAGAGTAAGTGAAATGTATTGGTCTCCGTCTGCCGCCGCTCGACAAAAACTGATATCACCTCCTTATTGGCCTTCCAATAGGAACAGTCTATTAGTGGAGCCAAACCCAACCTCTGAATGATTCTTTGTAGTCCCTGGGTGTCGGGGTGACAAGATTGCAAATCCCACTCAGCTATTTGAGCCCCGTGGTTTATGCATTTAAGCAACGGTTGATGCTACAAAAAAAACATAATTCATAAATACATTATCGTATATGAACAGCAAAAGTAATAATTTGATTGAAAATGAATTGATATTTTGCAAAAAAAAAAGGCTGCATACCTCATTATTCCAAATTGTTGCCGCAACATGATCTTTAAAACTCTTCAACAAAGAGCGGTCAATAGGACCGCCAGGGAAAGGAGCAGATGGGTCATCTTCGGGCTCCAACACATTCCCACCAACAACACCGCTACTACTCCTAGTTGCTTGTGGTTGGGATATGGTGGTTTCTTCCATTGCTGCCCTGCGGGCCTTATCCCCGTCAGCACCACCCTGACTACTACTCCCCACAGGGACCTGAGATGCCTCATCCTCGACGTTATCCCTCACCGGTCTATGTCCACATACACCCTCTCCAGCTTGCACTTTCGCCTTTTAATATGATGTAGTCTGTACCTTCCTCTTACCACGAACAACACAAGCGAGAGGAGCAAGCAGCGGAGCGAAGGAGCAGGAGACGATGAGCATGAGCGAAGGAGCGAGCGAGTAGGAGCGAGAGGAGGCTGCAAGAGCGACGAGGACTAGAAGGAGCAGCAGCCACGACCGACGCTCGTTATGCTCGTGCTCGTTATGCTCTCGTGGGCTCTCCATCGACATCCTCTCTAGAAATAGTACATTTCCCTCGAGCCGTATCTGATAAAGAAAGACATTGTAACCATATAATCTCTTGTGCAGCAAAAAAAATCCAAAAAAATATATTTTCAACACTGAATTGGTATAGCATAATCGATAGCAAAACAAAAATGTCGATATACTATAACCGAAACCTTAGGCAAAATTTCGGTATGACAAAACCAAGATCTATCACAAAGTATCGGTATTTATCCTTCGAGACTAAACCTACGCTTAAGTAATATACGAGCTTCGGTTTATTGGCACCAAAACCAAAACAAGAATCTCAGTTATTTCTGTCCGAAATGTAATGAAATTTTATATGGGCTAAGTGTTATTTAGATACAAACGAGAAGTGCTCATAAGTCTCGGTATGGTATTTCTGAGATTAATTACTACATCACGGTCCTGTGTGGGCAAGTATTACGGATTTGCAAGAAAACCCAGATATTGAACCATTTTCATAGACGACTACAAAGAAAATGAACCAAATGAACATAAAATCGAACAAAAACTTAAACGTACCTTACTTTCCCTCTCAATTTCACAATGAACTCAAATCCGAACCCATCCCTTGCCGTTGACCACTTCAACTGGGTGAAAAAACTTGTCCAACTCGAAAAAGCCAGGAATATGTGGGAGAGAACGATGAAAAATATGAGATTTAGTTGATTTCGCCTCCAAATCATTATGGCAATGAGAGCTTTTATGGGAAATGAGGTTTCAAAAAAATGGAAACCAGTTCTAGGGTTTAGGGTATAGCCAAAATAGGTGGGGGTGCCTCAGCCTTAGGGTTCAAAGGCATTTTCGTCTAATTTGGGGGTGCCCTTATAAATTCGATCGATGCCCTTGTAAATGGGGTGCCCTGAGTGTTGACTGGGGTGCACATAGCCAGCCTCTTAATTAATATGGAAATATATTTGGATTGTTAATATTTCTATTCACACGCGACGGTGCGACTTATGGTGCAGGCTGGGTGTCGGTATACTCAGGGAAAACTTAATTACTTGGTTTGAATGGATAAGACCAAAGGACTAATTCACCAAAGTGTCTCACTAGAGTTGGTGTATGGTGTGAATGTGAGCCTCAAAATGGGCCTATAGACGAGGTGTGAGCGATGATGACTATGGGAGTATAAATTGAAGTGTTTTTAGTGTTTTGTGGATTTCAAGTGATGATTTACGCCAAGGGATCGACCAACGACACAAATAAAGGTGAGATCTCGTTTCCGTAGACCATTTTCATTGTTTTGGTGGAAATTTTGCAGATTTTCTACGAGAATTTCCAAACATCATATTGGCCACAGGATTTCTAGGTTTTTGAAGTCATTTGTTGATGGATTTGGTGATCAAGTATAGCATCTATGTTGGTTGATATGGTAGTTGAATAGAATATATGTTTTTGGCTCATTTTGATGGATTTTCGGGACGTAATTAGAAAATCAGGTTGTGGTTGGTTTTTGTATGTTTTGAAAGGGGTTGTTGGTGTTAATTGAAATCCTAAAAAGGTTGGGATAGGCTCAGAACACAGCGACGGGAATCGAGGGTTCCGAAATCTCAGTACAATAATTTAGAACTAACGCCGCCAGGGGCGCCAGGCCAATTTTTTGTCAAATTTTTTTACTAGTTTTTCGAAAACTTCGGCGCTTCTCTTGGGTATCCAAATGGATTCAAATGAGACCCAATACTCAGGGAATAAACCAAATCACATGAAATAGTGAACATTATTAAAATGAGAAATTTTGAAAAATTGAACGAAAATTCAAATATAAATTAAAACAAGACTGTAACACAACTAAATTGGATCCAATTAAATACCAGGAATTTAGTGAACTTGTGACGAGTGTACGCGATCGATTCGGTAAAGGTGGGACCCGCAAGCTCAGAGTTTCCCATGGTATTTGTGAGTAAAATTAGTTTGGTTTTTAATATAATTTCAATTGTGTAATTACATGGCTACTATCTTTGTTGAGCGGTATTTCTCTGTAAAATATGATTTCTTGAATTCCATTTGTGATATCTATCTTTTGTAAATTATCGACATTGGTTTTCCTTGAATTTTAAAATGAGTGGTTTTGGATCTAAGTGGGCGATATGGTGGTCACGGGTTTGGTGGAACTTCTGTGTAATGGCCCCAAACCTATAAGGCCCGTCATGGGTGCCACTCGGGCCCACAACAAGCCACGTCAAGGCCAGCTATGTCCCATGACCATTTAACCTACCACAAAATTGTTTAAAACCTCAATATATAATCATTATTGTTATTTGGATTATATTACTGGACTCTAATCATCTATTAAATCATCAATATAAGCAGAAGACTTAAGACATGATAGATAAAATTGTAAACATCCTTATCATGTTATTGGAGCATAAACCTAATACGGAAAACCTGTACTCATCATATATATAAAGGTAAAGTAAACCTCAAAATGTATCAAAATGTATATATAATACAAATGTAAAAGTTCGTCCTGTCATCTCAGAAATCACAGGTAGTCAGCTAACTTTTCTTTACCACTACTCGTACTAGGATTTGCACTCAGCCATCACAAAAAGGTAGATGACGAGTCCAGAGTGAGTATTCCCAAGGAAATTCAGTGAGTAAATACAAAAATATATGTTGGGATTTAATAAGCTATTAAATAAACATACGGGAAAATAAACAGACAATTGTGCTCATCGCATGAATAAATAATACTCTCTCTAATCATATATATTAGACGTTTTGCCCAAATCATATAGACCAAGGAAAGCTTTAATTACAAGATAAATTTACTCACTTACCCCTTGACATTAAAAGTAATTGCTTTAATTAAGGTATCAGATTTTTTGACAAATATAGTCCTTTTGGCACGTTTCCCTTTACATGTACATCTACATTGACCTATAACTAGCCATTTAATTAGTCTTTCACTTTTACCTTTCTATTCAACCCCGATTTTTTTCACTCTGTAAACAAAGAAGAGAGAATTTCTTGGAGAAAACAAGCCGAGATCTACATACTTCTTCCTCAAAAACATGAAATCCTTGACGAGGGTTTGAGAAAACGCAGCTTAATTTGGCATGGGGTGTGTTGTGGGCATGTTGGTGAGGTTCAAGATGTGTTCATTGGTGAAGTTTAAGAATGGGCAGGAGATTTTTTTTGAATATGCAGGAGATTTCCATATCATCTTAAAATGAGAAAAAATTGAGAAAGAAATATGTGAAACAAAAACTCTCTTTTTTTTAGTGAATAAACTCTTCATATTCCAAAATCATCTTCATCAATATATATATTTTTTTATCTAGAACATCTTCATCGAAATAGAAATTGACATTAGTAATAGAAGAAATTAAATGCTTAAAAAATAAGGGTAAAATGGGTAAGAATGGTATTGAAAATGGAAAACGTCTTATATTTTTATACAAGAGAGTTTTCCATAATGTCTTATATAAATGACTGGAGGGAGTAGTAAATACTCAAAGCATGTGTCTAGGCCTAAGTCTGACTAGCACCATACTTCGGACTCTCCATGAGCACTGCTAGCAAGGAAACTCCAGCATGGCCAGCCTTCGGGCCCTCTCGATGGCTGACGTAAACCCACGATGCACCGACACGTGCCCCGTAATGATACTCGGGTCGAACAATCTACCAAGACCACTGGCAACACGTGCTACGGACTAGTTGATGTGCACACAAGAATAGCACGATGAGGGAAGACCTTACCAGCCGTCTATATAGCCCCAACAGGAAATAGAATAATAGAACAGTTGAAATGGAATTCCAATATAAATAAAGCAGGTAAATACACAAAGAATTTTAATTAGGATACTACACACCTCAAACCGCACTTTGTGTCCCAAAAATCAATCCTCGGTTCGGCTCTGCTAAACACCCGACAATCGTAATACTGCCCAAATTCACATAATTCCATTTATCATTGATTTAGATTCAATTAGATGTATTTTATGTCATTTAAGATAGTCATTACGGTCATTGTCCCAAAACAGCCCCTTAAAAAATACCATGTTCTTTACTCAGCGCGTTGGGTGTTCATCCTCATATTCATCGTGCCTAGATTGTCCAGCGTGCTAGGGCCCCTGGCCAGCGCAGTGGACTAGTTTGAACCCAGAATTCCAGTAGCTGTGGAAACTGGAATTCGAGCCTATGGCTAACCCCATATGTCGTCGACCCCATCCTCGCATCATGGGGGAATAAACAACACTAAAAAATTCCAGATGCAACAAATCATACACCATATATGCATAAATTTAAAGTTCAAGTTAAACTTCCTAAAACCCAAAACTTGAATAACTTGAAACCAATAACAACAACCATAATCACCACCATCAACACAACATCAAAAACCATCAAAAATAGTGGTAAAACACCCCATCCCGGATTCAACACCAACATACCCAAAATTGGTACCAAAAGAGAAAAAAAAGATGAGGTCATCCATGTTCTAACCTTGGTTTGATGTTTCCTTACACCCAATCTCCTCAAATAATCACCCAAAAAGACTCCAAATCCTTGCCTCCAACTTTAATTTTCGGATTGAAAGAATGGAGTGAGAGTAGGTGGTGGGGAGAAGTCAAACTTGTCTTATATACCCCATTTTGATCTTTTAACACATGCACTATGATCGTCTATTGTACATCTCTTGGCCAATAATTGAGCCATATCCAACCCAAAGTGACTATAAAAAGTGACTCCAATAAATGACTCCCCCATGTATGCAACACATAAAGTCGCTCCATCGGGCGTTTCAACGCCCAGTTTCGCATCACGACTCACTACATACGTGTACTACTACGTCACTTGTCACTATATACGCATTACCTATTCAATATTTATTACTTTTTAATGATTTTCATGTGTGTATTAATTCCCTGGCCTAGTATTTTGTCATTTAGCCTACCCAATACCCGCGTCGACATGCATATCGAGGTGTATACCCATCACACTGTCTCACACGTCAACAACCATATAAATACACACATTGCGATGCCATTTAACACAATTACATACTAACATCCCAAATTATAAAAAAACATCACGTAAAACAACTATTTACCTAATTTCGGGCGCGCCCTGGCCTAATTGCGGGGTTCACAGGGTGCTGAGTTGTCGTCCACTTCTGCACATACATCATAATAACGACTTAATTAAAATTTGGTCATTAAATTATGTGTGATTTTTCTCCATCGTGACTACACAGATGTTTGGACTTGCCTAAACCTACAGTTTAGGGTTATGAGTCAAACCAGTAGTTTGAGTGTGTCTGTTACTGAGGGGGTGTGTGTAACAACCCAAAAATTCGGTTATTTGTGCATAATGATGTATATTACGTATTTATACTCGTATTTGAGTGATCGGACAATGGAGTCGGTAAACGAGTAAAAAACTGGACGAGCGGGGATCGACAGTTGAGTTACGGGTACACGAGGGATTTAAAACACTATTAAATACAAATAAATGAAAATTTGTAATAATTTAATTAATTAGTCGATAGGATGTGGCGAGAAAACGGACGCGGCGTGTGACGACCCCAAATTCCGAGGCCGCCCCGTGGCTCCCCATTTCTCTTGCTAGTGCATCAGAAACTTCTGCTACGTCACTCTCTATCTATTTTACTTGACATTCTCGAGTTTTGTGCCATTTAATTTAGAAATTTACAATTTTACAGCGGAAGTCTAAATTTAACTAAAAGAAATATATATAATTACTATTTATCCTATAGTGGAAATCCCAGAAAGTACTGTACATATGGCGATCAACTATACAGTTAATAGATACAGGTACAAGTGTGAAATATAGTTTCCCAGTTCCCAAAATGTTATACAAAATATCAAAATATAACTGTCATCACACATACCAGTAAGCCTCGACGTAGGTAAGTCAGATGTAATCGCCGAGAATCTCCTTACCCTTGCTAGTACTTGGATCTACGCTCAGCCATCACAAAAGGCAGATGACGAGCTTAGTAAGTAAAATTCCAAGGAAAACCACCGTGCATTACAATTTAAAAATGTAAAATGAAATCAATAAATAGTGTTAAATAAACATGCGAAATTGAATAAAAATACAGTCAACTGCCCAAAAGCTCATCGCATGAATATAAATACAAAGATATGCAAATGAGTGTGAACCAGCTAATCCTAGATGTGAACTGAGGACCAGGAGCCCTGTCGTTGCTAACACCATCAACCCTACAACTGTGTCCGGATACATAGACGGAACCATAACCATCCCAGTAGGAAATGAATTCGTAGATTATCAATAATAATAGCTCAAATTGAATAACAATAAGTAAATGCAGTAGTGGTGTTCAGTTGGGTTTTACGTACCTGAAAAATATGCACTCCGACTTCTCGGACCCGTCAGTACCGCCACCTAGCTCCCCGATGCTCGAGCTATGGTTTCCTAGTCCTGAAGTCCATTTATAGTGTTTTATACATTTTGAAAACTTATTATATAATTTTATGATATTATATTATATTTCTAATTTTTCAGTTGTGGTACCTCTTCCGGCTATGTCGGGGTTCCAAAAATACTCAAAAAGTCCCTGAACCACTTTTCTACCTTTTTATAAATTTTCTATTTTTTTCTAGAATTTTTTCAAGTTTTTCTAATATTTTTTAAATTATTTTCCTATTTTCCATAAAATAATATATATATATAATATTATTTAATTTTTATTTAATTTTTTAAAAAAATTATTTTTTTATTTGGGGGCCCACGGTCGAGGTGGTTGGACCGGCTTGGTTGGCTAGTCCGGCCCGGTTCGGGGGATGCACGCACGCAGCGCGTGCGTCCCCAACCTCCAGAGACGAATTCGTCTCTCATACATTTTTTTTTTCTTCTTCAATGATGCCTCTTCTTCCCTCCTCTCCATACCTCTTCACTCTCAATCCATTTAAGACCTCCAAAACCTCAAAATTTCACCACAAAACCCTAAGAACAACACCCAATTCTCGGATCACATGCATTTTTCCAAAAATCTGAATTACCCAATTTGTCACCAAATTCATACAAATCTGAATAAAACTAGTGTAATTCATCAAAACACACCTCATGAGTATCAACCTTCACAAAATAGTTGTAAATTCACTCAAAAAAATCCGAATTCACCACAACCCATTTTAATGGAAAATCAACAAAAATGAGAGTTTATTACCTTAACTTGATTGTTAGACGCCCAGAATCACTTCCCAAGCCTTAACACGTCCTCTCCAAAGCTCAAATTTTACTTCCCTAACATTGGATCTCTCAGTAAATTCTTGAGAAAATAGTTGGATTTTGCATGTTTGATCAATCAATGTATATATATATATAGGTGGTTGTCTAATCTACCAAGTACACACATCTCGAGGACAATCCAATGACCACTGATCACCCTGTGTCACCCAATTCCTGGACACCTATCATAACACCATGTATCTCAAATATTCCCGTTGTGCATCTCGAGAAGCATCCTAGGTGTACTGATTATTCAGTTCAAACTAAAGGATTGATTTAATTCATAACACCTACTCTAGTCATCAATAAATTTCATAAATTTGTAAATAGGGTCACACTAACTTCCCGACTACTTAGTACCCCATGCCCCATGTTCGACATGCTTCCCGAGGCGGTCCCACACTTAGTGTATCTAATTGATTTATAACTTAGCCTAAAGTTATAATTAAATTTCATTATATTTAATTCCTAAACTAGAGTCATGCTATATTGTTTAAAAATATAATCACACCCCAATGCCCGGCCTCACCGCTACCGTACCCCCGCATTGGCCTGTCTCACAACACAAAACCCCGGCGTTCAACCTCGCTCGAAAAGTACTATATCTACTCACCGATTATGGATAATACATCAATATAATAATAGAATATTAATACATCACCAAATTCAGTAAAACGCACATACACAGTCAATCCCTAAGTACGGTCACACCTAACATATCCACGGTGCCCACGTGTCGTCCAAGCTGGCGTCCTAATATGAAATTAATTAAAATAACGGCGTTAATAAATAACAAGTCGTTACAATTATTCCCAACTAAATGAAATTTCGTCCCGAAATTCGAGTTAATATAAGACATACCATGGAATAACTGGGGATAACGCTCTCGTATGGTCGACTCGAGCTCCCAGGTAAGTCCCTCCGTACCGTAATGCTGCCACCATACGAGTACCTTGGATATCTCTCTATTCCTGAGAGTCTGGATCTTACGATCTAAGACAGCCAATGGCTACTCCTCGTAAGTTTCATCAGGCTAAACATCAACCTGTCGCACATAAAGCATGGGTCGTGGTCCTTTCCTAGCCAATCGTAATATCGAAATGTGGAAGGTAGGATGAATCCCTGCTAACTCCGCCGATAGATCTAATCTGTACGCTACACTGCCAACCTTCTCTACAACTTGATAAAGTCCAATAAATCTCGATGCCAGTTTCTCCTTAATCTCAAACCTCTGCTGGCCCTTCCAAGGAGAAACCTTTAGATAAACCATATCGCCAACCTTATACCTCAGACTTTCGTGGTATCTATCCGCGTATTTCTTCTGTCTATCCTGTGCCGCTCGAAGCCTCTAAATAATCTGTCAAATCTTCTCTGTGTAATCAACAACTATCTCCGGCCCTATCGTAACTATATCCTCCGGCTCTGCCCAACACGCTGGTGACCTGCTGGGCCTCCCATAGAGTGCCTCAAATGGTGGCATCCCGATACTAGCGTGATAGCTATTGTTGTAAGCAAACTCACACAGTGCTAAATAGTCCTTCCACGAACCTCCAAACTGCAGAATATAAACCCTCAGTATGTCTTCTAAAATTCGTATCAATCTCTCTGACTGGCCATCTGTTTGAAGATAATACGCCGTGCTAAACTGCAACCTAGTGCCAAACTGCTCTTGCATTGCTCCCTAGAATCTCAAAGTAAGCCTGGGTTTCTATCAGATACAATGGAGACTAGCACCCCATGTAGTCTAACAATCTCCTGCTCGAACAGTCTGCTCAACTTAAGAAATGTGTATCACATCGAAATTGGTATGAAATGCGCCAATTTTGTCAGTCTGTCAATCACTACTCAAATAGCATCATGTCGCCTGGACGTCTATGGTAATCCACTGACAAAATCCATGGTGAAGTGTTCCTATTTCCACTGAGGAATGGGTAATGGCTGTAGCAATCCACCTGGTCGTTTATGCCCGCCTTCACCTGTTGACATATGTGACACCCTCGAACATAATCGCCAACATCAGCCTTCATCTTCGGCCACAAAAATAATCTCCACAAGTTGTGGTACATCTTGGTTCTGCCCGGATGAACTGTATAACGCGACCTGTGAGCATCCTCTAATATACTATCTCTGATCTCTGGTACCGCTGGTATCCACAGCCGACCTTTGTTCCAAAAATAATGATCCGCCATCTCTGTCCAATTAGTGCACTCAGGATCCCGTGCCAAACCATTGAACTGCTCATAAAGCCCATCAATCCTCTGACACTCCGATACCCGCTCCAACGACACTATCGGTACTCTCATCTGACCACAAATCTGAACATCGTGCGCAGCTACAATGTCTGACATGCTCATAAGTAATGTTGCCTCCAACAGTCCCATAAGTCGCGTATCGATCTGGCTGTCAACTCCGTATCTACTCAAAGCATCTGCCACTACATTGGCCTTGCCAAGGTGATACTCGATCGTGAAATCATAATCCTTCAGCAACTCTAACCATCTCCTCTGACGCATATTCAGATCTCTCTGTGTGAAAAGATAGCGAAGACTCTGATGATCAGTGTAAAGGACAAACCTCTCTCCGTAGAGGTAGTGTCTCCAAGCCTTTAGTGCAAATACAATTGTTGCAAGCTCCAAATCATGTACGGGGTAGTTACACTCATGTGGTCACAATCGTTTGGATAAATAAGCCACTGGTCGTCCTTCCTGCATTAAAACACATCCCAGTCCAATTCCCGATGCATCAGTGTAAACTGTCAAACTCTTCCCTGGCTTAGGTAATGTCAATACTAGTGCAGAAGTTAATCTCTTCTTAAACTCTAGAAATGCCTGCTCACACTCCTCACACCACACAAAATTGTTGGGAAATGTGCCCTGGGACAATCCATTAACAGTCTTTATGAATACATTTTAGTTAATAAAATAGAGGATTTCATTTGTTGTTTATTATAATTGATTTGCATGTTTACATTATAATAAGATCCATGGGTATTTACGAAATATCCTAAATGTCCCTAGTCGATTATTATACTGGGAACTATAATGAATTAAGACTAGTATGAGTCTTGATTGATGATCATACGTATAGGAATACAAATCAAGATCATGAGTACTTGTTAGGGAACAAAGCACTGGACCGACCCACTATAAGAACATCACATGGATTAAGTCATAGTTGTTTCTCATGATAGCTATATTTTTCAGTTCTCTGACTTGAGATTACCAGAGACTTCAACATTAGGAATACAATGATTTGACGCAATCAAACGTTGTCTTTAACCAGACAATTATAAAGGTTGTGATTGGTTACTGTGTGAATAATGTGGTGAAGTTGTGTAATCAAGATAGAACTTGTCCTTCTCATATAAAGAGAGATATCCAGTGGATCCCTCCATGTGTTAGACTGTTAAAAGGCCTATTCTAAGTGAATTGATATTGATCAATGTCACTTAGATGTTTTCAGTCTATCTAGAAATCGAGACTAGTACGATTGAACATGTTGGATGTCAATTCCATGCCTTATGTTTGATTAAAAGGATATCGTGTGACAAAAAGGATGTTATATATACACTATTGATTAGGTTGTATCGATTTGATATTCGTACAACGTGGGTAGTCATAATGTCTTGCTAGAGGTCATTTATGACTTGTATACCAAAATGTGTTTTGGTACACTGCCAACGTTGTATGAGTCTATTAGGTCGCACACTGAGAATGGTTTTGCTAGATTTTAAGATGGTACAGAAAAATGAATTTTATATGATAAAATTCATGACAGAAACGTCCTGTAGTGTATTACACTTATACTTCTTTAAGTAGGGGTATATGTGTAATTTACTTAACCGTCTATATACAAGGGTTGTATAAATATACGATTTGAGTTAGAATACAAGTACGAAAGATTTAAAAAGGGTTGAAACTCTATTTTTCATTTTAACAAACGAATTAGGGTTTTTTCGTATGCTCTGGATCGTTTTGGAGAGAAACAAAAAGGTTTGGTATTCTCTCGAAGCTAGCACTTCAAATCTCGGCCGCCGTTCGTGTGTAGACTGCTAATAGAGGGCGTTCGTTGTTGCCAGCGCTTTAGAGATCGATTAACCTTTAGAAGGTACATTGCGACTGAGGTATGATTAAGTTTTTATAGTTTAAACATTTTTTAATTGAATCAGATTCGGATCCTGTTGGGGTTTTTCTCAAAATTGTTTTGTAATCTCCGCTACGTATGAACCCCAAATTCCAACAAAAAAGAACATCCTTCTTCGTCAACCTCGTCATCAGTGCTGCAATCGTGGAGAAATCCTGTACAAATCGACGGTAGTAACCTGCTAAACCCAAGAAACTTTGTATCTCAAAAATAGTCTCTGGTCTCTTCCAGTCAATCACCGCTCTAATCTTGTCTCCTTCCACAGAAATACCCTGACCGCTGATCACATGTCCCAAAAACTTCACTTCTTTCATCCAAAATTCACTTACTGAAGTTCGCATACAGTCGATGCTCCCTCAATGTCGTCAATACTGATCGAAGATGACTCTCGTGATCTTCTCGTGTCCGACTATATATCAATATATCGTCAATAAAGACTATCACATATCTGTCCAAGTATGGTCTCAGCACCCGATGCATCGAATCCATGAAAACTGCCAGAGCATTCGTCAACTCAAACGGTAACACCATAAACTTAAACAACCCGTATCTAGTACTGAAAGCAATTTTCTTGATGTCCTATTCTCGAATCCGTAACTGGTGATATCCCAAGCGTAAATCGATCTTCGAAAAGAACTATGCACCCGTCAGCTAATCAAGCAAATCGTCGATCCTCGGAAGTGGATAACGGTTCTTGATTGTTACCTGATTCAACTTCTAATAATCTACACACATCCTCATCGATCCATCCTTCTTTTTCACAAATAATACTGGCGCTCCCCACGATGACATACTCGGATGAATGAAACCCTTTGCCAACAAATCCTCTAACTGTCTCCTGACCCCCTCTTGCTCTATTGGTGACATCCGATAAGGTCTGCTAGATATAGGTTGGGTCCCTGGTATCAACTCTATAATGAACTCTATCACTCGTGGTGGTGGTAAACCAGGTAGATCATCTGGAAAAACGTCAGTAAAATCTCAAACAATTAGTACATCCTCAATCCTAACAGGTACTCTGGTCTCGGGCTCAACAATCACTGTGAACTCCTCCATCTCCTGAGTAGTCGCTAATCTACCTCTCGTAATAGGTAACTTAGACGCGGTCCCGCTCAATGAAAAGTTTGGCAAACCCGAAATGCTAAACTCTACCCTATTCCCGAAATAGTCTATCCGTGCATGGTACACCGACAGCCAATCCATCCCAAAAAGTGCGTTAAACTCTAAGTACTCCAGTACTCGAAGATCAGTTGGCAACTGATGTTCGACAACCTCAATCATGACGTCACGAACTATCCAATTAGGGTAAATCTTATCTCCAGCAGCCGTGCTGAGAACAAGATAGGTCTTAAGTGTGTGTGCAACTAACCCTAACTCCCCAACTAATCATCCAGCAATAAATAATAATGTACTACCCGACTAGTCTACTGTGAATAGATAATGTACCCTCGACTAGCTGCCTGGTAGCTCCCGAATCTGGCTGTGCCACTGTATGCACTCTGTCCCTATCTGAACCCTGATCCCGTCGTGATGATGGTGTTCTACACTCGTACCTTAAGTGTCCTCTCTGACCGCACCTAAAACATCGGCGTGTCTTTCGCCTCCCAGTCTGCCCATCATCAGATCTCTGACCCTGACCCCGGTCTTTCTGACCCTTGTTACGGCCGCCCTGATCCCTGTCCTAATACTGCTGTTGAGGCTACCATCGTTGCTGCTCAACAGGTGCAGATGTAGTAGTATACACCACTTGCCTCTCGTTTCCTCTCCGCTGCTCTGGACGCGTATTTCGTCGACCCTGATCCAGCCTCTGTCGGTCAGACTGATCTCTTTGTCACTTCGGCCTCTGATCAGCCCGAGAACTCTGCCCAGACCTATCTATCAGCTCACCTCTAGGTCGTAGGTATGTCTCACGAGATAATGCTCTATCATATATAGCCTATAAAGTCTTGGCTCCATTTGCAACTATTACACCACCAATCCTCTCATCCAAATCCCTGATGAAATAGTAGATCTGGAGTCTCTCAGTGTTCGCCACATCGATGGCATACATCATAAGGTACATGAATCAGTTCATATACTGTGATACCATCATGCTACCCTGTCTTAGTGCCAGGAACTGCTCTCTAAGCCTAAACTGCACCTCGGTGGGAATATACTCATCGAGAAATAACTATCAAACTCAACCCACGTAGACGGTATGGTATGGATGTTGGTGTAGTTCGTCCACCAAACCGCTGCCTGACCTCTCAAACAATACCCTGAAATACGTGCTTGATCTACCTCTAGTACCTCTAATAACTGATGTAAGCGTCGGTGTGTCATCAACCACCTTCCTAATACCTCTGGATCAACAAACCCAATAAAGTAGGTGGGGTTGAACCTCATAAAGTCTTTCACCATCTTCGCTGCCTCTGACATCTTACTCCTGGCAGTCGAAACAACCTGCGGCTCGGTAGTAGTAGGCGTCACCTCAGCAGTATCGGCTGGCACCATAACAAGTTCAGCTCTCTCTCAGTGTCTCAATCCCTGCTGTATGTGTGACAACTGCTGGTGCAATCGTAGCTGAAAGGGTAGGTGCAGCTAACTCAGCAGTAGGTGCTACTGCAGGTATCCTCGAGCTCCGTATGTACTCCATGAGCTCAACCATCTGTGCCTGCTGGAGTAACTGTTGATCCGTAACTCTCTGCACCACGGCTCGCAAATCAGCTACCTCTTTGGTGGTATGGTCACTAGTCTCTCCAACCTCCTGCTGAGTAGTCGAAGAGGTAGTGGTAAGAGTCTGTCCATCCATAGTGGTCTGTATCGATTTTCGTGTCCGTATTAGTTCCCAATATACGTATGCGTATAGTATATATAAATACAACAATATATATCACATAACAATCCTAACTCTACTCATTTCCATTGCTTCCCAACTAAAAGTTCTAGGCAATTCGTTGGGTTTCCACATCTAATTTGGTTTAAAGTTTATGTTCTTTCGTTAACTTATTTTATTTACGGCCTTATCGACCTCGCTCTGATACCAAACTGTGATGGCCCCAAATGCTGAGGTCGGCCCGTGGTTCCCCATTTCTTTTGCTAGTGCATCAGAAACTTCTGCCACGTCACTTTCTATCTATGTTACCTGATATTCTCGAGTTTCATGTCATTTAATTTAGAAATTTACAATTTTACAGCGGAAGTCTAAATTTAACCAAAAGGAAATATATATAATTACTATTTATCTTATAGTGGAAATCTCAGAAAGTACTGTACATATGGCGATCAACTATACAGTTAATATATACAGGTACAAGTGTGAAATATAGTTTCCCAGTTCCCAAAATGTTATACAAAATTTCAAAATATAATTGTCATCACACATACCAGTAAGCCTCGGCGTAGGTAAGTCAGATGTAATCGTCGAGAATCCCCTTACCCTTGCTAGTACTAGGATCTGTGCTCAGCTATCACAAAAGGCAGATGACAAGCCCAGTAAGTAAAATCCCAAGGAAAACCACCGTGCATCACAATTTAAGAATGTAAAATGAAATCAATAAATAGTGTTAAATAAATATGCGAAATTGAAGAAAAATGCAATCAACTGCCCAAAAGCTCATCGCATGAATATAAACACAAAGATATGCAAATGGGTGTGAACCAGCTAATCATAGATGTGAACCGAGGACCAGGAGCCCTGTCGTGGCCAACACCATCGACCCTACGACTGTGTCCTAGACCACACACCTAGCAAGAGATACATAGACAGAACCATAACTGTCCCAGTAGGAAATGGACTCGAAGATTATCAATAATAAAAGCTCAAATTGAATAACAATAAGTAAATGCAGTAGTGGTTTTCAGTTGGGTTTTACATACCTGAAAATATACACTCTGACTTCCCGAGCCCATCAGTACGCCCCACCTAGCTCCTCGATGCCCGAGCTATAGTTTCCCGGTCCCTGAAGTCCATTTATAATGTTTATACATTTTGAAAACATATTATATAATTTTATGATATTATATTATTTTTCTAATTTTTCAATCGTGGTACCTCTTTCGGCTATGTCGAGGTTCCAAAAATACCCGAAAAGTCCTGAACTACTTTTCTACCTTTTTCTAAATTTTCTATATTTTTCTAGAATTTTCTCAACTTTTTCTGATATTTTTTTAATTATTTTCCTATTTTCCAGAAAATAATATATATAATTTAATTTTTATTTAATTTTTTTAAAAAATTATTTTTTTAATTGGGGGGCCCACCAACCTCTAGAGACAAATTCATCTCTGGTTCACAGAGGCGAATTCGTATCTCATATATTTTTTTTCTTCTTCAATGATGCCTCTTTTTCCTTCCTCTCCATACCTCTTCACTCTCAATCCATTGATGACCTCCAAAACCTCAAAATTTCACCACAAAACTCCAAGAACAACACCCAATTCTCGGATCACATGCATTTTTTTCAAAAATCTGAATTACCCAATTTGTCACCAAATTCATATAAATCTGAATAAAACTAGTGTAATTTATCAAAACACACCTCATAAGCATCAACCTTCACAAAACAATTGTAAATTCACTCAAAAAATCCGAATTCACCACAACCCATTTTAATGGAAAATCAACAAAATGAGAGTTCATTACGTTAGCTTGATTGTTAGATGCCCATAATCACTTTTTAAGCCTGAACTCGTCCTCTCCAAAGCTCGAATTTACTTCCCCAACACTGGATCTCTCAGCAAATTCTTAAGAAAATAGTTGGATTTTGTATGTTTGATCGATCGATGTATATATACAGGTAGTTTTCTAATCTGAAGGTCACCCAAGAGGGGGGTGAATTGGGTTACCGAGTGATTATCGTCTTTTTAAAACTTTATGCGTAAATAACAATAATAATACATACACTGACAATAAATATCAATACTATGCAATCAAGAAGAGGGTAGAAGAGATGGAAATAAGACACGTGATTTATAGTGGTTCGATCCAACCGATCTACATCCACTACCTAATCTCCCCGGTTAGGATTTTCAAACCCCACTTATATTATTAATAAGTGTTATACCCTAAGCCAACTAGCCTAGTGAATGCCTAGCCTCAACTAGGTCTTTTACACGATGCCTTATCGCAATAAGGTCTTATACATCTACCTAGCCGCAACTAGGATTTTCACCTAGGACTTTTCCCACCTAGCTGCAACTAGGATATATGTCTAGCCTCAACTAGGTCTTCCCTTTCGACTTAGATCCCACTAAGTCTTACAATCAAGATTTGATTAATACAATGAAATTACACTTTACAAAGTAAAGTGGCACAAAGTTTAAATACAAGCAAGCCTCCTAGAGCCTAACCACTATTACGCATGCAAGTATGAAAACAATTGAAAAATGCAAGTATAAAACTGATTTATGTAAAACTCAAATATGAAACCATTTCAAATAGATTGATGAAAACAAAAATCGGTTTCAAATCCAAAGAACGAGAAGTTTGACAAAAATCAAGTTTAAGCACAAACTCTTGTTCAAATCAGTTCAAGGGTTTAATAAATCAAGTTTAAGTGCAAAACCCAAGACAAGTGTGTTCAATAATAGAAGTAATTTCCTAAGTCAATCACACAAGACTATATAATTTAAGCACAAGAAAAGCTAGAAAATGGAGTTTCTTACAACTCCGAGAAGATGACTTGAAAAATCAGTTTTGGAGAGGTTGTTGTACTCCTTAGAATGCTTCAAGAGTGCTGGTTTTGATGTTGAATGAACAACTTCAAAGTATAACTTAAAAACCCCAAGCTCCTCCTTTAGAAAAATTTGAGCACTTGTGTTTTTATTTAATTTCAAAACCTAATTTATGTGCCTTGTGTGTTTGAGAGCGTTATATATATATATATATTTATAAACCAGTATATGACCGTTGTGTGCATCCAAGGGCCAAGATTTGATAAAAAATTCAAATAAAAGTGAATTTTCCAACTTTATAAAAAAGTTGTAAGGAATGTAATTAATGCGCTAATATTAAGACCTAACGCGCTAACTCTGCACATAGCACGCTAATAACAGTATTAGCGCGCTAACTACAGGGACCTCAAAATAATTAATTATATCCCTTGTATTAGCGACCCTTTAACGCGTCCTAGACCCAACCAACCCTCATATAACATATAATACATGTTTGTTATCGGTCATATGACCTATTTGGATGGTCCGAATATTTTCACAAATCCCGAAAATGGAAAATCTCGGTTTCATAACATCCGAGGGGGTTTTCTGCAAATATGCAGTTTTCTTTTCAAACACATTTCAAAAACAACTTTTTTGAAAACTTCAACAATGATTTTCATACACATATAGTTTAACATTATTTAAACTTATAGGACTGAAATCTTTAAGTAATCACTTGACATTTGAAAAATCCATTTTAAAAACACGATATGCATGAACTAATGCAATAGGCTTGCTTAAGTGAACTTGAATACCTTACATCAATTTTACAACTCGTGATCTTGATCTTTTCCTTCATACCTTTATGTATGTCGAGTCTTGAAGTCTTGAACTTGAATTGCTTGAATGCTCGAATGTCTGTGATGTGATGTTTCGCAACTTTTGACGAAACTGAAATAAATTTGATAAACTTATTAGTATATTTTCACCTTGTTTGTTTCCATCAAAATCCCGATCGGAGTTAAAGTGACTAACCACTTAGTCCAACATAATCTACCGTGTACACGCATCTCGAGGACAATACAACGACCACTTCTCACCCTGTATCACCAATTCTTGAACACCTTATCATGACACCATGTATCTCGAATCTCCCTGTTGTGCATCTCGAGGAGCATCCTAGGTGTACTAATTATTCAGTTCAAACTATAGGATTTTATTTATTCCAATTTGATTTAATTCATAACACATATTTTAGTCATCAATAAATTTCATAAATTTGTAAATAGGGTCACACTAACTTTCCGACTACTCGACACCCCGTGCCCCATGTTCGATACGCTTCCCGAGGCGATCCCACACTTAGTGTATCTAATTGATTTATAACTTAGCCTAAAGTTATAATTAGATTTCATTATATTTAATTCCTAAACTAGAGCCATGCTATATTGTTTAAAAATCTAATCACACCACAACGCCCGGCCTCACCACAACCGTACCCCCGTGTTGGCCTGTCTCACAACACGAAACCCGGCGCTCAACCTCGCCCGACAAGTACGATATCTACTCACCGATGATGGATAATACATCAATATAATAATAGAATATTAATACATCACCAAATTCAGTAAAACACACATACACAGTCAATCCCTAGGTACGGTCATGACTTACCTATCAGCGGTGTCCACGTGTCGTCCGAGATGGCGTCCTAATCAGAAATTAATTAAAATAACGACATTTATAAATAACGGGTCGTTACACGGCGAGCCAAATTTCAGAGAAATGCGGACCGATAAAATGTAAGATCAATGTGAGAGTTGGATAGTCTCGCAACATGCGGATTATGGGATTGAAATTGTTAAAGTAACACAGCTTGATAAGGAGAGTCATTGGATTTGCATCAAGATTTGTATTTGCATTGAATTATGATGGAGGGGTGAAAGACGCATAAGGGCAACAATTGTTTAGTGGATGTGAAGGAGGATGAAGGGCAAAAGGGGTCATTTTACGCTTATTACATGTATATATATGTTTTGAAAACAAAACCCTAACACTACTACCCCCACCGTCGATGCTCTTCTCTCCCTCATCTTCTCCAACTCACAGCTCGCCTTTCTCTCGGCTCCTCTCCACCCCAAACACTCACGGTCTCCTCTCTCTCTCTCTCTCTCCACCACTCTCACTCACGGCTTCACCATTCTCTCTCACTTTCACCGCCACTCCCCTCCTCTCGCCGTCGACGAGTAGGTATCGGTCCCCAGGACGTCGAAAGTGGTCGACCTCACCGGAGGTGCTCTCTCTCTCTCTCTTGGTCTCTCACCCTCACTCACCTTACGGTCTTCTCTCTATCAACCTCTTCCACTCACTCTCTCGATCATGCATCTCTTCTCTCGCGGCTGCTGCTCACTAGTGTGGCTGACCGACGATGAGCAGTGGTGGGTGGCGATGAACAGGACAGTGGTCGGAGACGCCTCACCGACGTCTTCACAGTCCCGAAGCCCCATCACGGCAGACATGGGAGTACTAGTCACATGTTGAGGAATTTCTGATTTCACCCTATTTTGTCCATGATTTGATGTTTGTTGGACTGTTCAATGAACAATGCCACTACTGGCCGGACCACCGTCGTGTGGCGGTTATCGGGGGCCTTGTCAAGTCCTTACTGGTGTCTTGCAACCTCTGGTGAGTCCGAACCAGCAATGGTAGAGTCACGTTTTCATAAGATCATATGTTCGTGATTTTGTCGTTGTTTTGTAACTTTTGCCGAAAATAACCCATTGAGGCAGCGCTACAGTAGGACGCCATGACCTGGGGGACCACATGAGACCTCGTCTTGTCCATGAGGGTGTCTCACAGTCCTCCGGAGCGTCCAAAATAGCGGTGGTAATGCGAATATTCATTATTTCACATGTTTTGTTGTTGATTGTTTTATCAAATCGTGTGAGGTTACCGAATTGTAGGGTGTGCCTCTGGCTTTCCTACGCCATAGTGGTACAATCTAAATGTCGGATATCATCAACAGATCATCATGACAGTCTTAGTCTTAGTTGGTATTGAGTTATAACGATGATTCCTTATTCATGCCAAATTGATTGGAAGTTCGTGTAAGGTTGTGGTTCGGTTGTGGTAAATTGGTATATATAGTTCCAATTGAAGGTCACCCAAGAGGGGGGGTGAATTGGGTTACCGAGTAGTTATTGCCCTTTTTAAAACTTTATGCGCAAGTAACAATTATAAAGCATACACAATCAATGAATATATATGCTATGCAAGTGAATGGGATAGAAGAGATGGAAATTGACACACGATTTATAGTGGTTCGATCCAATGATCTACATCCACTACCTAACCTCCCCGGTTAGGATTTTTAAACCCCCACTTATATTATAAATAAGTGTTACAACCTAAGCCTACAAGCCTAGAATGCCTAATTACAATTAGGACTTCCTACCTAGCCGCAACTAGGATTTGTGCCTAGCCTCAATTAGGTCTTCCCTTTGACTTAGATTCCACTAAGTCTTACAATCTTACAATTACACCAAATTGCTGAAAAATAATGAGATACACTTTACAACACAAAGTAGTATCAAATTCAAACACAAGCAAGCCACCTAGAGCCTAACACCTCTTATGCATGCAAGTGTGAGAATAAATGGAATATGCAAATATGTCACTGATTTCGTTGTAAATTCCAAATGTGAAATCGTTTTAAAGTCCAATGGGTTTATGCAAAACCGATTTCAAGGCAAAGAACAATAGTTTAACAAAAATCAAGTTTAAGTTCAAAACTTTTGTTCAAATCATTCTTAGGGTTTGATAAAATAAGTTTAAGTACAAAACCCAAGATAATAGTGTTAAAACACACAACAAACTGATTTTGATTCAACACACACAAAACTATGTAGATTAAGCACAAGAGAAGGAATCTAGAACAAGGACTAGCTTACAACCAAGAAGGTGACAAAAGAGAACAGCTTTGAGGAGAATCTAGTACTCTTTGAATGCTTCAAAGTGCTGGATTTTTGTGCTTGTGGACAGCCTCAAGAATCTCCTTTGTTCCTTTCACAAAAATCAAAGTTCTTCTTTTGAATCTTTTGAACTTTTTGAGTGTGTGTTTGCCTTGTTGTGAGAAAACCATTGTGTTGGTGTTTTTATATTGTTAGGAATCCTATCTTGACAGCTTTATGACCGTTCTAGGGATCCAAGGGTCCAAAATCCATCAAAAATTCAAATTAAAGTTCATTTTCCAGCTTTTTAAAAAGTCATGTCAGAGGGCAATTAGCGCGCTAATACGAGACCTAGCGCGCTAACTCGCACTTAGCGCGCTAATGACAAGATTAGCGCGCTAACCGCAGGGAGCTCAAAATAATTATTTTCTCCCTTTGTGTTAGCGACCCTTAAACACGTCCGAGACCTAACCAACCCTAATGTAACATGTTATACATGTTTATTATGGGTCATTAAGCCTAATTGGATGGTCCTGGATATTTTTACAAACCCCGAAAACGGAAAATCACGATTTCATAACTTGCGAGGGGCTTTTCTCGCAAACTTGCGCTTTTTCTTTTCAAAAACAGCTTTAAAAGCCGCTTTTTCGCCTTGAAAACTTCAACAATGATTTCCAAAATGTAAATGATCATTAACACATGATTTCACCTTGTTTAAGCTCGTGGGCCTAGGTATGTGTTAAATTTCATTTTGAAATACCAAGTTACTTCATGACTTTTGAAAATTGGTTTTAAGACTTGATATGCATGAACTAATGCATTTGGCTTGCGTGAGAGAATTTTGATACCTTACATTGAAATTACAAATTTGTACTATGGTCTTCCATCTTCATTCCTTCACGAATGCCGGATCTTGAACTTGTACGGCTTGAATGCCCGTGATGTGTTGTTTTGCATCCTTTAACACAAAAACTGAAATACACTTGATATTGATTAGTACATTTTCACCTTGTTTGTTTCCATCAAAATCCCTATTCGGAGTTAGAGTGACTAACCACTTAGTCCAACAATCTCCCCTTTTGATGATAACAAACAATGTGAACTTTAAAAATATAAAACATAATCTAAGTGTGTATTTCATTCAAGATTGTACATTTCGTTTGTGCAATTTCAAACACATCAACATTTTCAAGTTCAACCACATTTCTCCCCGTTTGATAACATCAAAAAGTGGGGCCAAGCTCCCCCGTTTGAGAAATACAAAGATGCATAAGTTAATGAAAACAAGAACAAATACGCTCCCCTTACTCTATGCATAACCAAAGACAATAGACGGAAGCGATACACAATCGATATGATAATTCATAGTGAAGCAAGTAAAAGCCATATAGAAACTCGTAGATACGCAATAAAAGAAATCATGATATAGATAGCATAAAGCGGTGTGAACATAGTTGTGGCGTAAACATGAGTAAAAGAAAAATATGTAAAACATCAAAGCCTAACAGCTTGGAGCCTAGTGCTCACCTAGTGGTTCTATACAAAAAAATAACGACCGAATAGAACCTAGTGCTGAACATGCGATAAAAAGACTAAACACTCCTCCGCGAGGATGATGGTCGACGTGCGTAACTTGAAGTACGATCGCGCGCGCGGATGTGCTGGAAGCAATCGACCCTCAATGCGACGAAGACGATCATTTTGATGTCGGATGCTCGCCTCGACGGTAGCAAAGGTCCGAGTCATGGTAGCAAAGGTCCGAGTCACGTAGGAGTGCAGTAACCCACCAGCAGAGACGTAGGGCCGACGAGGGGGACATATCTCGGTGGAGGTGTGAAGCCGCCAAATGTAGAGGGAGGTGGAGGCGGGGCGTCTCGTAGGGCTGCGACGGCGGGGGTTGAATGGTGGAGTCATGATGAACTTCCTCATCGCCATCATGGTCGCATCGCCAAAGAAAGCCTCCATCGTCATCATGATCATCACCACCAAAACTGTAGCTATACTCTAAGTAGTCAGGCGCGTCATATGGAGCAACCGGAGGGTCCGTAGGTAATGGAGACTCATAGCCACCATAATACCTACCATCCGGGATTGCATCTTCACGTGTCCACCGCTCCCTATCGCGTATGTAGCGGTACTTCATGGCCTTCAGAGTGGCCATGTCAATGGTGTCGTAGACAGTGAGGGGACGACCGCCTAACGCAAGATCTACTTGGGCAGACTCCAAGTAAGATGTGATGATATGGGCATATGGGAGATGACGACCTGAGCTGCACGTGCTCGTAATATAACCAATGATAATATGGGGCAGACTGAGAGGAATGGCACGAAATAGATGCCCTAAGATGAACATATCGAGGAGAGTAACATAGTTTTTACTCCCGCCACGAGGAAGAATAACTTTATGAAGTACTTTATGTAGAAGGTGGGGCATCAATTTAAAGTCACTATCCGTAATGCCGTTGGATACACAAGTTAGGGTTCGTTTCGGCCGAAAGAACGAGTTAAGCACTTCAAGACGATCAAAAGGCCAACTCAAGAATTTTCCTACTACCGTTGTGGTAGGAGGATGCAATGGAAGGTGTAGCCGTTGGGCGAGATTATCAGGGGTAATCTCAATGGACCGCCACCAACCGACGAACGTAGGATAAATTGGGCGATGTTTCAAGATTCGAGTAGAAAACACGAACCAATGGGGGATTGTAGTTTGCGTTGTGAGAACAAAAGGATGTCCATCCCGCGGAATCGAGAATCTCCCGATTGGGAGGTGAGCCCTATCAAAAAAAGGAAAATCGACAATGGCGGGGCGAAGGATTTTGGCATCCGTTAATCGCGGAGCCACGGACTCGAGGACCGAAGTGGCCTCATGGACGGACTTGGCGCGACCCTCACGTTGAGGGGCATTCGCCGGAGTGGGGGGGGTTGTGAGGATGCCGACTCACCGGAGGAGGAAGAGGAAGGTTGGACGACATGACGTCGCGATGGACGACGAGATGACGAAGTGGGGGCGGTTGGTCGGGGGTTGGTGGTGGCGGTTGGACGAGAGGAGGGGCGGGTGGAAGTGCGGCGTGTCGACATTGGCGAAAAATGGAGAAAACGTGGTGACGAGAGACAAGAAAATTGAAGAAATTGAACAAGAGAGGTGAAGAACTTACCCGAATGAGGCGAGACGGAGGCGATTTGGAGGAGTGAGAGAGGAGAGATTTTGTGAGTTGTGGTGGTTTTAGGGTTGGAAATGAATTTATATTTGACTGCCGAACGTCATTAGCGCGCTAATTCCATATATTAGCGCGCTAATGGGTCGGTTCATATTCTCGGGGCGCAACGTATTAGCGCGCTAATGTCCGGAATTAGCGCGCTAATTTCCGTCTCGGAAAATTTTTGTCACACAGCCATTAGCGCGCCACCATTAGCGCGCTAATTTCCCTCGGAAATTTTGGACATGAAATTTTTCGATTTTTGACATACAACTCGATTGACCTCAAACTTCTTGGACACCTCAAAGACACCATATAAATAGGTTTAGAACAACTAAAACATGTGTAGAATGTCCGATTCTCGAACCATTCCTAGCTCACGCCGAATGTTAGAAAATTGATCTCTCGGCAAGGGCTTTGTGAATATATCGCTAATTGGTCCTCTCGTGGACACATGGACAAGTTTAACATCGCCCTTTTGGACGTGATCACGAAGAAAATGGTGCCTAATTTCAATGTGTTTCGTTCGAGAGTGTAACACCGGATTTTTCGATATGTTTATTGCACTTGTGTTATCACAGTAAATTTCAGCACACCCAACTAGGATTTGATAATCCTCAAGTTGTTGTTTCATGTATAGAACTTGAGCACAACAACTCCCGGCAGCCACATACTCGGCCTCCGCCGTAGACAAAGCCACGGAATTTTGCTTTTTGCTAAACCATGAGATAAGTGAGTTTCCTAGCAAATGACAAAATCCGGAAGTGCTTTTCCTATCAACTAGACTTCCCGCATAATCAGAATCAACAAAACTTCGAAGTTCAAAACTCTTGGTTTTGTTGAACCACAATCCTAAGTCTTGTGTTCCACTTAGATATCGAAATATGCGCTTTACACATTTTAAGTGGGACTCTTTAGGATCGGATTGAAATCTAGCACATAAACACACACTAAACATAATGTCGGGTCTACTAGCGGTCAAGTATAGGAGGCTACCTATCATTCCACGGTAAAGTTTAGATCTATGGATTTTCCTAGTTGGTCTTTGTCCATTTTGATAGTTGAACTACTAGGAGTGTCACATGCTTTCAGATTTTCGAATTTGAACTTCTTTAGCATGTCCCTCACATACTTTGCTTGATTTATAAAAATGCCATGCTTGGATTGCTTTATTTGCAAGCCTAGAAAGTATGTTAGTTCACCCATCATGCTCATTTCAAATTCATTTGTCATCAATGATGAGAATTCATCACATAAACGTGTGTTAGATGACCCGAAAATGATATCATCAACATAGATTTGAACAAGTAGCATATCATGTTTTTTGATTAAAATGAACAAAGTGGGGTCTAGTGTTCCTTTCTTGAACCCTTTCTCAAGTAGAAACGCACTAAGTCTATCATACCAAGCTCTAGGGGCTTGTCTTAGTCCATACAATGCCTTTTGAAGATGATAGACATGGCTCGGATGTTCATGATCTTCAAATCTCGGTGGTTGTTCTACATATACTTCTTCAAGGATGAACCCATTTAGAAATGCACTTTTGACATCCATTTGGTATAGTAGAAACCCGTTGTAGCAAGCATAAACAAGCAACATGCGAATTGCTTCTAGTCTTGCTACGGGTGCAAAGGCTTCCTCATAATCAATTCCTTCTTCTTGATTGTAGCCTTGTGCAACCAATCTAGCCTTGTTTCTTATAATTTCACCATTTTCATTCTTTTTGTTTCTAAAGACCCATTTGGTGCCTATGATTGAGTGGTCCTTAGGTCTAGGTACTAATGTCCATACTTTGTTCCTAACAAAGTGGCTCAATTCTTCTTGCATAGCCATTACCCAAAACTCATCTCCTAAGGCATCATCTATCTTGGTGGGCTCGGTTTGTGATACAAAAGCTAAGTGTCCTTCATCTCTTTGCAATGTTGACCTAGTGATTATCCCTTTGTTTGGATCACCTATGATTTGTTGAGATGAATGACCAATGAGGAGTCTTGAATTCTTAGGTACACTTGTTTCGGGTTCCTTATTTGACTCAAGCTCTTGACTATTTGAGGTTTGTCCTAGAGTGCCATCATCTTCATCGTCAATCCTCAATTTTTCAAGATTTTGCATTAATTTGACTTTGGGATCTACTTCATCAAATTTCACATGAATAGATTCTTCTATGGTTTTGGTTGATTTGTTAAACACCCTATATGCTTTGCTATGTGTTGAGTACCCTAGAAAAATACATACTTTAGACTTTGGGTCAAATTTATCTAATTGATCCCTATCATTTAGAACATAGCAAGTACAACCGAACACCTTAAAATAACTTATGTTGGGTTTTCGGCCTTTCCATAGTTCATAAGGTGTCTTTTTCACTTGCTTTCTGGACATTTACTCTATTTATAACATAGCATGCCGTGTTAATGGCTTCGGCCCAAAAATGCTTAGCTATGTTGTACTCATTTAGCATAGTCCTACACATTTCTTGGAGTGTTCTATTTTTCCTTTCAACAACTCCATTTTGTTGGGGTGTTCTAGGAGAGGATAATTGGTGTGTATAACCTTGTTTATCACAAAAATCCTCCAAGTTCCTATTTACAAACTCACCACCTCTATCACTTCTAATGATGGTGATTTTGTATCCTTTTTCATTTTCTACTAAAGCACAAAACTTTACAAACACATCAAACACTTCATGCTTGTGAGATAGAAAATACACCCATGTATACCTTGTAAAGTCGTCAACAATAACAAAGCAATATGATTTACCTCCTAGACTTTGTGTTTGGGTAGGTCCGAACAAGTCCATATGGATAAGTTCTAACGCTCGAGTTACATCACTTGTTACTTTCGTCTTAAATGACGATTTCACTTGTTTACCGAGGATACAAGGTTCACATTCCTTGTCTTTCTTAAAGGTGCACTTGGGTAGGCCCTTCACTAGATCATGCTTAGTCAATTTTGATAAATTTTCCATGCTAGAATGTCCTAGTCTACGGTGCCACAACCATGCATCACAATCACTTTGTGCACTCAAACATGAAACATTTTGCATATGCATCTCATCAAAGTTAATGGCATAAACATTTTTATCTCTATATGCAATAAATAAGGTTTCATGCTTCTCATTCCTAACAATGCATTTCGATGATTCAAACATAACATGAAATCCTTTGTCACACAATTGACTAATACTAAGCAAATTATGTTTCAATCCATCAACAAGATAAACATTTGAAATAGAAAGTAAATTGTTACCGACGGTTCCGAGACCAATAACTCTTCCTTTGTTGTTGTCTCCAAAGGTAACCTTTCCACCATCATGCCGCTTTAGCTCAATGAATTGATGTGCATCTCCGGTCATGTGTCTTGAGCACCCGCTATCCAAGTACCATGGGGTGCTCTTTCTCGAATCCTACATAATAGGAAACACACTAGATTTTGGTACCCAAACACCTTTGGGTCCGAGAAAGTTAGTGTCATAAACATTTTTGACTACCCATGCTAGTCTACCCACTTTGGTCTTTTGTAAAGCACATTTCCCAACCACATGAAGCTTATTGCATTTAGAGCATCTACGATCATCATTGAGCAATTTCTTGTAACTTAACAAGTTTGCTCCATATCCTATGCCTCTTTTGTTGAGCGCACGTCGTTGTGCTCCCAACATCATATCAAACATTTCTTTGCCATTGGTGAACTTATGCACCGTGTTAGTCAAGTCCTCTACTTCCTTGACTAAGGAATCTCTCTCCTCTATGACTTCATTCAAGTCACTTTGGAGATCACTAATGGTCTCATTTTGTGACTCTATTTCACTAATTGCTATGGTTAAGCTCTTTTTGAGTTGTTTGGTCTTTTTGACCTCCTTTTCCCACTCTTTCCTAAGTTCATCAAGATTTGGAACATCATCCAAATCATCTATATCATCAAAATTAAAAGAGTTAGAGTTTACCTCGCCTTGTGCCATGAGACAAAGTATTGCCTTTTCACTCTCCGATTCGGATTTCGAGCTTGATGATGATGAATCATCCCAAGTTGCCTTGAAGCTCTTCTTTCCTTTCTTCTTGTCAAACACCTTCTTCGATTTGCACTCCGCCTTGATGTGACCCGGTTTGCCGCACCCAAAGCATATGGTTTCGTTTGACTTTCCTCCCTTGCTTCCATTTCGAACTTCTTCTTATACTTGTCTCGCTTGTATATGGCCTTGTTGAGCTTTCTTGAGAGCATTGCAACTTCCTCCTCAAGATCATTATCATCACAAGATTTTTCATCTTCAATGATTTCCACCGATGCGCTAGGGGAACTATTTGCCTTCAATGCAATCTCCTTTCTTGAGCTCTTTGTACCTCCACTTAATGCTTCCAATCTTGCTCGGTCTTTGAGTTCAAATTCATGGACCGTCAATTCTCCACACAATGCATCGAAAGTGTAGTCTCCAAGATTTTGTGCCGATTGGATTGCATACTTCTTGGCATCCCATTCCTTAGGCAAGCCTCTAAGGAATTTGTATACCGATGTCTCTTGATCATAATGCTTTCCAAGATTCTTGATCTCATTTAACAACTTAGTGAATCGTGTGATGGCGGTGGCAATATCTTCATCGGATCCAACTCGAAAAGTCTCATAGTGTTCCTCAAGGATCCTCAACTTCGTCTTCTTCACTTGCATTGTGCCTTCATAGTGGACCTCAAGCTTTTCCCATACTTCCTTTGCCGTTTGACATGCACTCACTCGGTTGAACTCATTCTCGCTCAATGCACAAAATAGGTGATTCATGGCTTGATCATTTGAAAGTTCACTCTTGATCTCCTCGGCGGTGTATTCCTTCAATGGCTTGTCGGGTGGAGTGTATCCACTTTCAATTGCATCCCATAGGAATCTATTTTGTGCTCTTATGTAGAACTTCATTCTCACTTTCCAATGTGCGTAGTTGGTTCCATCAAAGTATGGAGGCCTACTCGAGGAGTTACCTTCCCTAAGGCGAGCCGGATCTAGACTTTGCATCCTTGCACAAGAACACTCAAAGATACGTTAGTAATACTTTGAGCAATAACCCGCTCTCGATACCAATTGAAGGTCACCCAAGAGGGGGTGAATTGGGTTACCGAGTAGTTATTGCCCTTTTTAAAACTTTATGCGCAAGTAACAATTATAAAGCATACACAATCAATGAATATATATGCTATGCAAGTGAATGGGATAGAAGAGATGGAAATTGACACACGATTTATAGTGGTTCGATCCAATGATCTACATCCACTACCTAACCTCCCCGTTAGGATTTTTAAACCCCCACTTATATTATAAATAAGTGTTACAACCTAAGCCTACAAGCCTAGAATGCCTAATTACAATTAGGACTTCCTACCTAGCCGCAACTAGGATTTGTGCCTAGCCTCAACTAGGTCTTCCCCTTTGACTTAGATTCCACTAAGTCTTACAATCTTACAATTACACCAAATTGCTGAAAAATAATGAGATACACTTTACAACACAAAGTAGTATCAAATTCAAACACAAGCAAGCCACCTAGAGCCTAACACCTCTTATGCATGCAAGTGTGAGAATAAATGGAATATGCAAATATGTCACTGATTTCGTTGTAAATTCCAAATGTGAAATCGTTTTAAAGTCCAATGGGTTTATGCAAAACCGATTTCAAGGCAAAGAACAATAGTTTAACAAAAATCAAGTTTAAGTTCAAAACTTTTGTTCAAATCATTCTTAGGGTTTGATAAAATAAGTTTAAGTACAAAACCCAAGATAATAGTGTTAAAACACACAACAAACTGATTTTGATTCAACACACACAAAACTATGTAGATTAAGCACAAGAGAAGGAATCTAGAACAAGGACTAGCTTACAACCAAGAAGGTGACAAAAGAGAACAGCTTTGAGGAGAATCTAGTACTCTTTGAATGCTTCAAAGTGCTTTGGATTTTTGTGCTTGTGGACAAATTTCAAGAATCTCCTTTGTTCCTTTCACAAAAATCAAAGTTCTTCTTTTGAATCTTTTGAACTTTTTTTGTGTGTGTTTGCCTTGTTGTGAGAAAACCATTGTGTTGGTGTTTTTATATTGTTAGGATCCTATCTTGACAGCTTTATGACCGTTCTAGGGATCCAAGGGTCCAAAATCCATCAAAAATTCAAATTAAAGTTCATTTTCCAGCTTTTTAAAAAAGTCATGTCGGAGGGCAATTAGCGCGCTAATATCGAGACCTAGCGCGCTAACTCGCACTTAGCGCGCTAATGACAAGATATAGCGCGCTAACTCAGCAGGAGCTCAAAATAATTATTTTCTCCCTTTGTGTTAGCGACCCTTAAACACGTCCGAGACCTAACCAACCCTAATGTAACATGTTATACATGTTTATTATGGGTCATTAAGCCTAATTGGATGGTCCTGGATATTTTTACAAACCCCGAAAACGGAAAATCACGATTTCATAACTTGCGAGGGGCTTTTCTCGCAAACTTGCGCTTTTTTTTTTCAAAAACAGCTTTAAAAGCCGCTTTTTCAGTCTTGAAAATCAACAATGATTTCCAAAATGTAAATGATCATTAACACATGATTTCACCTTGTTTAAGCTCGTGGGCCTAGGTATGTGTTAAATTTCATTTTGAAATACCAAGTTACTTCATGACTTTTGAAAATTGGTTTTAAGACTTGATATGCATGAACTAATGCATTTGGCTTGCGTGAGAGAATTTTGATACCTTACATTGAAATTACAAATTTGTACTATGGTCTTCCATCTTCATTCCTTCACGAATGCCGGATCTTGAACTTGTACGGCTTGAATGCCCGTGATGTGTTGTTTTGCATCCTTTAACACAAAAACTGAAATACACTTGATATTGATTAGTACATTTTCACCTTGTTTGTTTCCATCAAAATCCCGATCGGAGTTAGAGTGACTAACCACCTAGTCCAACACCAATGTCGGGTATGTTAGTTTTTGGGGTTCATGCACAGTGAAGATTACAAAACAATTTAGACAAAAACCCCAACAGGATCCGAATCTAATTCCGTTAAAAATGTTTAAACTATGAAAACTTAATCATACCTCAGTCGCAATGTACCTTTTTTAAGGTTAATAGATTTCTAACGCGCTGCCAATGATGAACGCCCTCTATCAGCAGTCCACACATGAACGGCGGCCGAAATTTGAAGTACTAGCTTCGAGAGAACACCAAACTTTTTTTGTTTCTCTCCAAAAAGATCCAGAGCATAGCAAAAACCCTAAGTCGTTTCTAAAACGAAAATAGAGTTTTAGCCTTTTAATCTTTCGTTTTTGTATTCTAACTCAAAACGTCTATTTATACAACCCTTGTATATAGACGGTTAAGTAAATTACACATATACCCCTACTTAAAGAAGTATAAGTGTAATACACTACAAGGACGTTTCTATCATGAATTTTATCATATAAAATTCATTTTTTTAACCATCTTAAAATCTCGCAAAAACCATTATTAGCGTGCGACCCAATAGGCTCATACAACGTGGGCAGTGTACCAAAACACATTTTGGTATACAAGTCATAAGTGGCCTCAAGCAAGACATTATGACTACCTAAGTTGTACGAATATCAAATCGATACAACCTAATCAATAGTGCATATAACATCCTTTTGTCACACGATATCCTTTTAATCAAACATAAGGCATGAAATTGTCATCCAACATGTTCAATCGTACTAGTCTCGATCTCCAGGTAGACTGAAAACATCTAAGTGACATTGATCAATATCAATTCACTTAGACTAGGCTTTTTAACAGTCTAACACATCGAGGAATCCACTAGATATCTCTCTTTATATGAGAGGGACAAATTCTATCTCGATTACACAACTTCATCGCATTATTCACACAATAATCAATCACAATCTTTATAATCGTCCAGTTAAAGATCACATTTGATTACGTCAAATTACTGTATTCCTAATGTTGAAGTCTCTGGTAATCTCAAGTCAGAGGACTGAATAATATACATATCATTAGAAACAACAATGACTTAATCTATGTGATGTTCTCATAGCAGGTCGGTTTAACAAGTACTCATGATCTTGATTCGTATTCCTATATGTATGATCATCGTATGATCATCAATCAAGACTCACACTAGTCTTAAATCATTATAGTTCCTAGTATAATAATCGACTAGGGACATTTAGGATATTTCTGTAAATACCCATGGATCTTATTATAATGTAAACATGCAAATCAATTATAATAAACAGCAAATGAAATCCTCTATTTTATTAACTAAAATATATTCATAAAGACTATTAATGGATTGACTTAGGGCACATTTTCCAACATCTCCCACTTGCTCTAGGCTAATCATTCATGCATCTAATGCCTAATGATCTAACATGACCATCATGTTTCGCTTGTGGAAGAGCCTTTGTCAATGGATCCGCAATGTTTTCTTCGGTATGTACTCTGCAAATCTTTACGTCTCCCCTCTCAATAATTTCTCTGATGAAATGAAAACGCTTGAGTATATGTTTGAATCTATGGTGTGATCTAGGTTCCTTGGCCTGTGCTATTGCCCCGTTATTGTCACAATACAAACAAACAGAGTTAGCAATACTTGGAACTACACCTAGTTCAGAAATGAACTTTTTGATCCAAACTGCCTCCTTTGTTGCATCGGACGCTGCAATATACTCAACTTCTATTATAGAATCTGCCACAGTCTCTTGCTTCGAACTTTTCCAGCTTACTGCACCCTCATTCAAAGTAAACACATATCCAGACAGCAATCTAAAATCATCTATATCAGTTTGAAAAATTGCATCTGTGTAACCATTTACAACTAGATCATTTTCAAAACCTCCATAGACCAAAAACACTTCTTTAGTCCTTCTTAAGTACCTAAGGATGTTCTTTACTGCTATCTAGTGACTCTCACAGAATCTGACTAATATCTGCTTGTAGTGCTCAAAGCATATGATACATCAGGTCGAGTGCATAGCATGGCATACATGATAGATCCAATAGCTGATGCATATGGAATCTTATTCATACGATCTCGCTCATCATTCGTCCTAGGACATTGATTCTTGCTAAGACTTATGCCATGAGATATTGGCAACAATCATTTTTTAGAGTCTTGCAAACTGAACCTATTCAGCACCTTGTCTATGTAAGCACTCTGACTTAGACCGATTAGCCTCTTAGATCTATCCCTATAGATCCTTATTCCTAGGATATAGGCTGCAACTCCTAAGTCTTTCATTAAGAAACACTTCCCTTACCAAGACTTGACACTCTACAATGTTGAGATGTCATTTCCAATGAGTAATATATCATCAACATACAGTACCAGAAATTCAATTACACTCCCACTGACCTTCTTGTATACACAGGGCTCATCTTCATTCTTAATAAAACCAAAATACTTGATTGCTTCATCAAAACGAAGATTCTAACTCCGAGAAGCTTGCTTTAATCTTTAAATAGATCTTTGAAGCTTGCATACCTTCCTAGAATTCTCAAGATATACAAAACCTTCAGGTTATGTCATATACATGTCCTCAAGCAGCTTTCTATTAAGAAATATTGTTTTTACATCCATTTGCCATATCTCATAGTCATAATATGCAGCAATGACAATTAAAATTCTTATGAATTTAAGCATGACGACTGACGAAAAAGTTTCATCATAATCGACACCTTGAGTCTGCCTGAAACCTTTTGCTACAAGTCTTGCTTTAAAAGTATGCACATTGCCATCCATGTCAGTTTTCTTCTTGAAAACCCATTTACATCCAATGGTCTTACCACCTTCAGGTAAATCAACCAAGTACCAAACTTGGTTATCATACATGGATTGCATCTCAGAATTCATGGCACTTAGCCATTTATCTGAGTTTGGTTTAGACATAGCCTCCTGATAAGTGGTGGGCTCATTTTGATCCATAAATAACACATCACGACTATTAGTAATGAGAAATCCGAATCTCTCTAGCTCATGTCTTACCCTACCAGATTTACGTGGGCCTTGTGTCACTTGTGGAGGTTCAACTGGTTTAGAACGTTGTTGAACTTCCAGTAGCGGTTCAGTGTTTATCTGTGATTCTTAAACTTCTTCAAGATTTATTTCTCCCCCACTAGTGTCTTTTGAAATAAACTATTTTTCAATAAAGGCACCATACCGAGCAATAAACACTTTGTTCTCAGCGGGATTATAAAAGTAATATCCTTTTGTTTGTCTTTGGATACCCCATAAATAAACACTTATTAGATTTAGGTGCTAGTTTTTCTGAGACTTGTCTCTTTACGTAAGCCTCATAACCCCAAATCATAAGAAAAGACAAACTAGGTCTCTTCCCGTACCATATCTCATATGGTGTTTTATCAACCGCTTTAGAAAGAACTCGATTTAGAGTGAAAGCTGCAGTTTGTAATGCATAACCCCAAAAGGATAATGGAAGATTCACATGACTCATCATAGATCAAACCATATCTAATAAGGTTTGATTTCTCCTTTCAGAAACTCCATTCCATTATGGAGTTGCTGGTGGAGTCAATTGGGAGACAATCCCACAATTTCTAAGATGATCATCAAATTCTTGGCTTAAATACTCACCATCTCGATCTGATCAAAGTGTTTTGATAGTTTTACCAAGTTGATTCTGCACTTCGTTTTGAAACGTTCGAAACATCTCAAATGATTCAGCTTTATGTTTCATAAGATATACATAACCATATCTGCTGAAATCATCAATAAATGTAATAAAGTACTGATAACCCCCTCTAACCATTGTGTTTATAGGATTGCATACATCAGTATGTATTAGACCTAATAAATCACTCGCCCTTTCACTATGTTCAGTAAAGGGACTTTTAGTCATCTTGCCAAGTAAACAAGATACGCACGTTTCATATGATTCCAAATCAAATGAATCTAGAAGTCCATCTTTATGGAGCTTCATTATGCATTTCTCATTTATGTGGCCGAGACGACAATGCCAAAGATAGGTTTGATTCAAATCATTTGACTTGAATCTCTTTGTATTTATGTTAAAGACTGGAGTATCAGTAGACCTTTTCATGCTTAGAATATAAAAACCATCACACAAATCAACATTTGCATAAAAAATGCCTTTACAAGAAATTGAACATCTATTATTCGCAATAGTAAAATCAAAACCATCCATATCCAAACATGAAACAAAAATTATGTTTCTGCTCAAGGCAGGCACATAATAACAATTATTTAAATTTAAAATAAGTCTACTAGGTAAGACTAAGTCATATAGTTAAAATAAGTCCACTAGGTAAGACTAAGTCATATGATCCAACAGCTAGGGCAGCCACTCTTGCTCCATTCCCTACGCGCAGGATGACTTCTCTTTTTTTTCAGCTTCCTACTTCTGGTGAGTTCCTGCACATTTATACAAATGTGAGATCCACATTCGGTATCCAATACCCAGGAATCACTAGTAGACAAATTAATTTCAATAACATGAGGTGGTAGTCGCACTACACTTTTTCTTCTTTAGATCTTCTAGATAGAGTTTGCAATTTCTGAACCAATGTCCAGTTGCATGGCAGAAATAACAATTTCCTTCCTTTTCCTTTTGGTGCTTTGAAGTAGGAACAGGCTGGGGCTTGACTTGTTCCACAGGCTTTGCGATAGGTGCAGCAGCAGCCTTGGCAACTTTAGCCTTGCTTTTGCCTTTCTTCTTCATTCCCTTTCCCATTTGGACCATCAGCATATTACTAGACGGTTTCTTGATATTTTGTTCAGCAGTTTTAAGCATCAAATGCAACTCTGAAATTGATTTCTCCATATTATTCATATTGTAGTTCATCACAAATTGTAAGTAACTCTTCGGTAATGAATTTAGGATCAAATCCGTAGCCAACTCTTGGCTTACGGGAAATTCAAGTCTATCAAGTTGGTCAACATAGCCCTTCATCTTCAGAACATGAGGACTAAGTGACACACCCTCAGTCATCTTACAAGAAGGCAGGTTCTTGACTGTCTCGAACCTTTCTTGCCTAGCTTGTTGTTGGAACATTTCCTTCAACATTATAGCCATGTCGTATGCTTCCATTAGTTCCATGTCCTTCTAAAGTTCAAGAACCATAGTTGCCAACATAATGCATGCAACATCAGTAGAATCGTTGACATGTTTATTATGCGCATCCTTCACAGCTTTTGTAGCATTGGCTGGTAGATCCTCAGGGATCGAAGCATCCAGAACATACAACTTGCGTTCATGCTTGAAAACGATTATCAAGTTTCTGAACCAGTTAAGAAAGTTAGTCCCAGATAGCTTATCCTTCTCAAGGATAGATCGCAGTGACAGGGGATTATTGTTACTTGATGAGGCCATTGATCTACAATAAAGATTATGCAGAGTTTATTTTAGTATAGAGGAATAGACTCCCACTAAATTAACAACCCTCCTAAAACATACTGTTTATTTAGGGGACATAAATCCATATTTTACCTAATTCTATGACAACTATGGCATGAAACACATAACTAGATTATTTAGGTAGGTAACAGTTTTCAATTACATCTTATGTAATTTTAGATACTTTTATGAGATACAGGACATCTTACGTCTTAGCATGTTTTTATCTCATCATATGTCAATAGCCCAAAACTATTTTGATAGCTTTATTAAGTCGGACCAATTTAAACGTTTAGGTAACTCTTACCCAACTTATCTCACCAAGATAACACGTTACACACAGCTATGGCTGAAACTATATTAGTGCGATCGAGGCCTTGATAAGTGTTTAAAATTGGTTGCCACTAAACTTAAGATTTAATAGAGAGATTTTATTCAGTTTTAGTGATTTTTAAGTAAACAATGAAATATCATATATTTTATTGATTTGTAGAACCACTAAACAATTTAGGAAATTTTTATGCTATTCACTAATAGAAGAATTTCCGTGCGCTAGGATTAGTTAGACGGAGGTCCCGCTAGCCGGTGTACAGAGGGCAGCGCCCCCGTTTTTTTTTTTTTTTTAGAAGACGAATCTCAATTCCGAAAATTAAAATTCGCTATAGAAAATCATATTTTTCACTAATTTTACTATACTAAATTTACCCCTTAATTTATCCAAAATTAAGTCAATTAAAACATTTTTAATTAACACGGGCCCACATCTAACTAATCATCTTATCCTAACACAATTAGGACTTTAGATATTTGAATCCTAGCATATCTCCAATAACAAACTTCTCCATATTTATCTCTTATCCAATAGGGATAAAGAAACCGATTTTGCATATATCTCCTCATCTAATTTGTTATCTATCTTTATCAAATAGAAACTTCATAACAAAATAGATATTACAAGATAAATAAATAATTTTGTAAATTAATTATTTATTTTGGATTTAAGATATTTGAATCCTAGTATATCACCAATAACAAGATTTTGATATTTATCTCCTATTCTAATTTGTTATCTATCTTTATCAAATAGAAACTTCATAACAAAATAGATATAACAAGATAAATAAATAATTTCAAAAATTAATTATTTATAAATAAATAATTTCAAAAATTAATCATTTATAAATAAATAATTTCAAAAATTAATTATTTGTAATTTCGATCTTCATCCAAATAATCACAAACATGTAATTGAATCATGAACTACTATCCCAATCGAACCTAATGGTGTCATGAATCATAAAACACGAAACTCAATTCATTAAAATTATTCAAATTAACCTAACATGGTTATTAGCATGTACGAAGCTAATTTCAATTAAATCACGAATATATGTATCATATACACAAAACATGATAATAAATCTCACAGAAAACTTATGTATATCACATACACATCAACTATTAACATACTTTCAATCATATATCATGTATATATCAGAAGAAAACATGCAATGAATTTAATGGAATCAAACTCGAAGGCTCTGATACCACTGTTGGTGTTTGGGGTTCATGCGCAGCGGAGATTAAAAAACAATTTAGACCCCAACAATATCTGAATCTAATTCCATTAAAAACGTTTAAACTATGAAAACTTAATCATACCTCAGTCGCAATGTAGCTTTCTGAAGGTTAATTGATCTCTAAGGTGCTGCCAACGACGAACGCCCTCTATCAACAGTCCACACACGAACGACGATTGAGATTTGAAGTGCTAGTTTTGAGAGAATACCAAACATTTTTTGTTTTTTTTCCAAAATGATTCAGAGCATACCAAAAACCCAAGTCGTTTCTAAAACGAAAATAGAGTTTCGGCCTTTTAATCTTTCGTTTTTGTATTCTAACTCAAAGCATCTATTTATATAACCCTTGTATATAAACGGTTAAGTAAATTACACATACCCCTACTTAAAGAAGTATAAGTGTAATACACTACAAGGACGTTTCTATCATAAATTTTATCATATAAAATTCGTTTTTCTGAACCATCTTAAAATCTCGCAAAACCATTCTTAGTGTGCGACCCAATAGGCTCATACAACATTGGCAGTGTACCAAAACACATTTTGGTATACAAGTCATAAGCGGCCTCTAGCAAGATATTATGACTACCCAAGTTGTATGAATATCAAATCGATACAACCTAATCAATAGTGTATATTGTTGGACTAAGTGGTTAGTCACTCTAACTCCGACCAGTATTTTGATGGAAACAAACAAGGTGAAAATATACTAATAAGTTTATCAAGTGTATTTCAGTTTCGTCAAAGGTTGCGAAACATCACATCACGGACATTTGAGCGTTCAAGCAATTCAAGTTCAAGACTCGACACACACAAAGGAATAAAGGCAAAAGATCAAGACCACGAGCTGTAAAATTAATGTAAGGTATTCAAGTTCACTTAAGCAAGCCTATTGCATTAGTTCATGCATATCGTAATTTTAAAATGGATTTTCAAATGTGATGTGATTACTCGAAGATTTCGGTCTTATAAGTCTAAACTATGTTAAACTATATGTGTATGTTAATATCGCATTTTGAAAATCATTGTGAAAGTTTTTGAAAAAGAAAAATTTGTTTTTGAAAGGTCTTTGAAAAGAAAACTTCATATTTGCAGAAAAGTCCCTCGCAAATCATGAAACCGAGATTTTCCATTTTCGGGATTTGTGAAAATATCCGGATCATCCAAATAGGCCATATGACCCATAACAAACATGTATAATATGTTATATGAGGGTTTATTGGGTCTAGGACGTGTTAAAGGGTCGCTAATAACAAGGGACAGAATTAATTATTCTGAGGTCCCTGCAGTTAGCGCGCTAATACTGTTATTAGCGCGCTATGTGCAGAGTTAGCGCGCTAGGTCATAAAATTAGCGCGCTAATTGCAGTCCTGACAGCTTTTTTATAAAGCTGAAAAATTCGCTTTATTCCGAATTTTTGATCAAATCTCGGCCCTTGGATGCACACAACGGTCATATATGAGTCTATAAATATATATACCACTCCCAAACACACAAGGCACAAAAATTAGGTTTTGAAATCAAATAAAAACACTTGTGCTTAATTTTTCCAAGAGAAGGAACTTGGGGTTTTCAAGCTACACTTTGAGGCTGTTCATTCAACATCAAAACCAGCACTCTTGAGGCACTCTAAGGAGTACTACAACCTCTCCAACACTGATTTTTCAAGTCATCTTCTTGGGGTTGTAAGAAAGTCCATTCCCTAGCTTTTCTTGAGCTCAATTTATATATTCTTGTGATTGATTTGGGAAACTGCTTGTTGTGTTTTTAAACACACTTGTATTGGGTTTTGCTCTTAAACTTGATTCATTAAACCCTTGGACTGATTTGAACAAGAATTCGTGCTTAAACTTGATTTTTATCAAACTTCTTGTTCTTTGGATTTGAAACCGGTTTTGCTCTCATCAATCTATTTTGAAACGGTTTCATATTTGAGATTTACACAAAATCAGTTTTATATTTGCATTTCTCAATTGTTTTCATACTTGCATGCATAAGAGTGATTAGGCTCTAGGTGGCTTGCTTGTATTTGAACTTGATACCACTTTACTTTGTAAAGTATATTTCAATTGTATTCAAATCTTGATTGTAAGACTTAGTGGGATCTAAGTCGAAAGAGAAGACCTAGTTGAGGCTAGGCATATATCCTAGTTGTGGCTAGGTGGGAAAATTCCTAGGTGGGTCTAGGTGGGGAAAATCCTAGTTGCGGCTAGGTGGTTGTATAAGACCTTATTGAGGTAAGGCATCGTGTAAAAGACCTAGTTGAGGCTAGGCATTCACTAGGCTAGTTGGCTTAGGTTGTAACACTTATTGATAATATAAGTGGGGGTTGAAAATCCTAACCGGGGAGGTTAGGTAGTGGATGTAGATCGGTTGGATCGAACCACTATATATCGTGTGTCTTATTTCCATCTCTTCTACCCCCTTCTTGATTGCATAGCATTGACATTTTTCATTGGTGTATGCATTATCATTATTATTTGTGCTTAAAGTTTTAAAAAGGCGATAAACTCTCGGTAACCCAATTCACCCCCCCTCTTGGGTGACCTTCATATATAACATCCGTTTGTCACACGATATCCTTTTGATCAAACATAAGGCATGGAATTGTCATTCAACATGTTCAATCGTACTAGTCTCGATCTACAGGTAGACTGAAAACATCTAAGTGACATTGATCAATATAAATTCACTTAGACTAGGCCTTTTAACAGTATAACACATCGAGGGATCCACTAGATATATTTCTTTATATGAGAAGGACAAATTCTATATCCATTACACAACTTCATCACATTATTCACACTGTAATCAATCACAAACTTTATAATCGTCTAGTTAAAAACAACATTTGATTGCGTCAAATCACTGTATTCCTAATGTTGAAGTCTCTAGTAATCTCAAGTCAAAGGATTGAATAATATACATATCATGAGAAACAACTATGACTTAATCCATGTGATGTTCTCATAGCGGGTCGGTCCAGTACTTTGTTCCCTAACAAGTACTCATGATCTTGATTCGTATTCATATACGTATGATCATTGTATGATCATCAATCAAGACTCACACTAGTCTTAATTCATTATAGTTCTGAGTATAATAATCAATTAGGGACATTTAGGATATTTCTGTAAATTCCCATAGATCTTATTATAATGTAAACATGCAAATCAATTATAATAAATAGCAAATGAAATCCTCTATTTTATTAACTAAAATATATTCATAAAGACTATTAATGGATTGACCTAGGGCACATTTCCCAACAGGGTATGTATTGTTGTATAGTGTGTCGATCTTTGTTGAAGTATTAGGTATCTCACGACACAGTATGTGAGGGTCGTTTTCTGCTTCGATTTTTCTTTAGTATATGCTCATGTTTATGAGTCATTAAAAGGTCATGATGTCGAGGTCATGTCACCGGTCTTCGAGGCTATGGCATGACCTACATACGACTGAGCCGAGCCTACGATCCATGAGTAGGCTTACATGTGTCGTGTTATCGAGGTTGTGATATTGTAGTCATGGTTTTTTTTGTAGTTTTTCAAACCCCGAGAGAGAGTATTCATTTATCTATCGAATTGTCAAGTTGTTTGAGTCCTTAAAACACTTGGAAATATACTAGGGTTTAACCTAGGGTTTAGTTAATGACTCGACCCATTAATTAGATTTTTCAACCTTTTCAGGTAGCGGGAAACTCGGGGATACGCGTTAGGGACGCGAGAGTGTTGTTATTCACGAGTTGCGTTGTCAAGTAAGTACACTTGCCTTAAAAGCTTATGTATGATTTGTAAGCCAGTAAGAAAATGTCATGTGATTCATTATCATTTATTGAGATTTATTATGCTATATTATTGGTATTCCATTCCATTCCTTGTGGTGTGTTTCCCGACGTAAGTGTTTCGTCTCAAAAGTACTAGGACCTGCACTAGAGGGATAAAACGCGGGCACTCATGTACAGGAGTGTGTGACCACCCTTAGTGACCGTGTGACACCGAGTACTGGGTGGGTGGGTTTGAGTCCCCCACATCATAGTTGTGCCTTCGCTTGTGTCGATGCCCGGGAAGACCTCGCAAGGTCTTCGCCGTTATGTTATGATTTAGACCACTTATGGGCCTTTTTTTATTCTTTGGAACACACTTGACTTTCGATTGATATCTATTAGTCTTTTTATCATGCATCTTGTTTATTTAAATTCCAATCTTTCTATTATCGCATGATATTTAGACTGCTTTAATTATTATATCATGATTTACTGTTATCTTTTTCTAGCATTACATTCGATTTCTTCAGTTGCTCACCGTCTAGTTTATGATGGTGGGTGCAAATAGAGCAGAGTGGAGTAGAGGCAAGGAGCCCTGCTTAGGCGACTTTTGTGAGGATTAGCAGCTGGACTTGAAGACTATTTAATAGGTTTTATGTTTTGCTTATTTGTATATCGTTTCATACTTATGTTTTTTTCGGGATTATGGAACTTGACAATTTTGGTGAGACTGGTATCATATATATATGTTTATCGAATTGTACATGAATACTCGGGGTTTTCCACATTTATAGAATTCCTATATTTCCCTAATTATACTTGTTTAGTCTTCTGCTGTGTATTATTGCAATAACTCTTTCATAAATTGTATAATTGAATGATTGGAGGCTGACTAGGCTCGTCAGGTTGCCGAGTGATAACTCGAGGCCTGCATGGGTCTAGGTCGGCGTACCCAATAGCACGGGGAAATTGGGGCCGTCACAGTTGGTATCAGAGCATAAGCTTTATAACCTTAGGGACAGAGTTTAGAGTTTTCTAAAAATTGTGATACCAACATCACAGTTGGTATCAGAGCGCAAGGTTCTAAAGACCTGACTCTTGATTTAAATTCATAAAACACAAGCCATTAAACTAGTGAAAGTTAGGAATGGTTGAACTTAGAGTGGCGACCCTATGATCCTGATTTAGCCTAATTGGGGAGTGAGGATGTGTCGGGTAATGGAAACTAAAAACTTATTGGCATAAGTATGTTTTATGTGATGTACTATATGGTATCGGTAGTTATTTGCCCATCCAAAAACTCGCTTTCTTTGTCAGATAGCGAGGGTGGACCAAGTTGGATCTAGTAACAACTGCGGTAAGTCGTTAACACGTTGCGTACAGGACCTTTGTGCGTTGGCGCAGAATGTCGCATTTTAGAGCATCAATTGGAAGGACATGATAGGAAGTGGATGAGGGATCTAAACGACGATAGTGGTTCTCGAAGGCGGAAGGTGTGTTACTAGTACAGACAACCCAAACATTTCCATAACCGTTGTCCAGACTTGTACGAGGACCGGCAGGATGACGATTAGCCTCAGGCCATTGAGGACGTGTACATGGCGAGTGAACAATAGCTGACAGTGGTTCGTAATCCTATTAGAGGTAAGTAATCTTCTTGGTTAACATACAACATGCATGAAACTAATTATTTGAAACTTTAGGTGTTTAAATGTGATGCCGAACGTCATGTGACAGAGCTAAGGTCGATACTGGCTAGAGTGGTGCCATTTAAAGTTAGCAGAGTTGTCTAGGATGAGACAGACCTAACTTAAATTAGAGTCTAAAATAGATGGTAAGTTTGGGCACAATGGGTTGCCAAAACTAGCCACGAGTACACCTAAAGAGAGGCATGACCAGACTAGTTGTGATTCATCTTACGATGCATGGACACGTAGTGTACATGGTGGCCATGGTTACAACTTTGTCGAAGATATTTACTGTCTGGTTATAGATGAACATGCGTTGAAACGCGAATAGGTTGGGAGGTCATTACGAGTTTGACGCATGAGTTACGATCGTAGCGTTTTACTTTGTAATTACCTGACTTGTGTTGTGGTAGTGGATGGTGTCTACGATGAGGTCGTTGACATTCCTACCATTTTGGGAAACGGGAGAGACCGTAGATGAATTAGGTTGTTTGAAGTGGTTGGGACCCGCAGTCTTTAGACTAAGATAAAATCAAGCTGTTCGAAGTGGCAGAGGCCCACAGTTTGGTAGATGTGGAGAAAAGGGAGTGGATTTAAGATGTTGTGTTGTTCGAAGAGACTTTGTACAAGTTCGTAGTTCAATACCTAATGTCGAGCTGTTGGAAATGACTCTCGTGCGAGTCCACAGTTGGTCATAGCACATTGAGCTGTTTGAAGTGACTGCATTGGTCCGCAGTTCAATGGTAAAAAGAGACCTGCCTGAAGCAACTCTGGAAGAATTCGCAATTTGATATAAAGGATTCGAGCTATCCGAAGCGGCTCTAAGCCCGCAGTTTGGAGGAAGTGTGAACGGGTTTTGGTTCTCCTTATTCGCTCGAGTTGGAGCTAATTTCGAGGATGAAATTCTTGTTAGTTTGGGAGATTGTAACGACCCAAAAATTTGGTTATTTTTGCATGATGATGTGTATTACATATTTATACTCGTATTTGAGTGATCGGATAATGGAGTCAGTAAACGAGTAGGAAAACAGGACGAGCGGGGATCGGCAGTTGAGTTACGGGTACACAGGGGATTTAAAACACTACTAAATACAAATAAATGAAAATTTGTAATAATTTAATTAATTAGTCGATGGGATGTGGTTAGAAAACAGACGTGGCGAGCCAAATTTCAGAGAAATGCGGACCGAGGAAATGTAAGATCAATGTGGGAGTTGGATAGTTTCGCAACATACGGATTATGGGATTGAAATTGTTAAAGTAACACAGCTTGATGAGGAGAGCCACTAGATTTGCATCGAGAATTGTATTTGTGTTGAATTGTGATAGAGGGGTGAAAGACACATAAGAACAACAGTTGTTAAGTGGATGTGAAGGACGATAAAGGGCAAAAGGGTCATTTTACCCTTATTACATGTATATATATGTTTTGAAAACAAAACCCTAACACTACTACCCCCCACCGCCGATGCTTTTCTCTCCCACATCTTCTCCAACTCACGACTCCCCTCTCTCGGTTCCTTTCCACCACCCTCTCCACCCCTAACACTCACGGTCTCCTCTCTCTCTCTCTCCACCACTCTCACTCACGGCTTCACCATTCTCTATCACTTTCACCACCACTCTCCTCCTCTCATAATCGACGAGCAGGCATCGGTCTTCGGGACGCTGGAAGTGGTCGACCTCACCAGAGGTGCTCTCTCTCTCGCTCTCTCACCCTCGCTCACCTCACGGTCTTCTCTCTCTCGACCTATTCCATTCACTCTCTTGGTCATGCTCTCTTCTCTCGCGGCTGCTGCTCACTAGTGTGACTGACCGACGACGAGCAGCGGCGAGTGGCAATGAACAGGACAATGGTTAGAGACGCCTTATCGACGTCTTCACAGTCCCGAAGCCTCATCATGGTAGACATGGGAGTACTGGTCACATGTTGAGGAATTTCTGATTTCACCCTGTTTTGTCTATGATTTGGTGTTTGTTGGATAGTTCAATGAACAATGCCGCTACTGGCCGGACCACCGTCGTGTGGCGGTTATCTGGGGCCTCGTCAAGTCCTTATTGGTGTCTTGCAACCTCTGGTCAGTTCGAACCAACAGTGTAGAGTCACGTTTTCATAAGATCATATGTTCGTGATTGTGTCATTATTTTGTGACTTTTGCTAAAAACAGCCCATTGAGGCAGCACTGCCATAGGATGTCGTAACCTGGGGGACCACCAGAGACCTCGCCTTGTCCATGAAGGTGTCTCACAGTCCTCCGAAGTATCCAAAACAGCGGTGGTAATGCGAATATTCATTATTTCATATGTTTTGTCGTCGAGTGTTTTATCGAACCGTGTAAGCTTACTAAATTGTAGGGTGTGCCTCTGGCTTTCCTATACCGTGGTGGTATAATCTTAATGTCGGATATCATCAACAGATCATCCTAACAGCCTTGGTCTTGGTCGGTATTAAGTTATAACGATGATCCCTTATTCATGCCAAATTGATTGGAAGTTCATGTAAGGTTGTGGTTCGGTTGTGGAAAATTGGTATATATAGTTCCAATGTCGCCTATGTATTGTTGTATAGTGTGTCGATCTTTGTTGAAGTATTAGGTATCTCACGACACAGTATGTGAGGGTCGTTTTCTGCTTCGAATTTTCTTTAGTATATGCTCATGTTTATGAGTCATTAAAAGGTCATGATGTCGAGGTCACGTCACCAGTCTTTGAGGCTATGGCATGACCCACATACGACTGAGCCGAGCCTACGATCCATCAGTAGGCTTACATGTGTCATGTTATCGAGGTTGTGATATCGTAGTCATGGTTATTGTTGTGGTTTTTCAAACCCCAAAGGAGAGTATTCATTTTTCTATCGAATTGTCGAGTTGTTTGAGTCCTTAAAACACTTGGGAATACACTAGGGTTTAACCTAGGGTTTAGTTAATGACTCGACCCATTAATTATAGTTTCGAACCTTGTCAGGTAGCGAGAAAATCGGGGATACGCGTTAGGGACGCGAGAGTGTTGTTATTCACATGTTGCGTTGTCAGGTAAGTACACATTCCTTAAAAGCTTGTCTATGATTTGTAAGCCAGTAAGAAAATGCCATGCCATACATTATCATTTATTCAGATTTGTTATGCTCTATTATTGGTATTCCATTCCATTCTTTGTGTGTTTCCCGATGTAAGTGTTTCGTCTCAAAAGTACTAGGACCTGCACTAGAGGGATAAAGCGCGGGCACTCATGTACAGGAGTGTGTGACCACCCTTAGTGACCGTGTGACACTGAGTACTAGGTGGGTGGGTTTGAGTCCCTCGCATCATAGCTGTGCCTTTGCTTGTGTCGATGCTTGGGAAGACCTCGCGAGGTCTTCGCCGTTGTGCTACGATTTAGACCACTTATGGGCCTCTTTTGATTCCTTGGAACACACTTAACTTTCGATTGATATCTATTAGTCTGTTTATCTTGCATCTTGTTTATTTAAATTCCTGTCTTTCTATTACCGAATGATATTTAGGCTGCTTTAATTGTTATATCATGATTTACTGTTATCTTCTTCTGGCATTACATTCAATTTCTTCAGTTACTCACCGTCTAGTTTGTGACGGTGGGTGCAGATAGAGCAGAGTGTAGTAGAGGTAAGGAGCCCTGCTTATGCAACTTTTGTGAGGATTAGCAGCTGGACTTGGAGACTATTTAATAGGTTTTATGTTTTGCTTATTTGTATATCGTTTTATACTTATGTTTTTTGGGATTATGGAACTTGGCATTTTTGGTGAGACTGGTATCATGTATATATGCTTATCGAATTGTACATGAATACACGGGATTTTTCACATTTATAGAATTCCTATATTTCCCTGATTATACTTGTTTAGCCTTCTGTTATGTGTTATTGCAATAACTCTTTCATAAATTGTATAATTGAATGGTTGGAGGCTGACTAGGCTCGTCAGGTTGCCGAGTGATGACTTGGGGCCTACACGGGTCTAGGCCTGGAGTACCCAATTGTACGAGGAAATTGGGACCGTCACAGTGACTCATTCTAAATTGGCTAGTACTTTGGTTAAGTCTAAGATCTGTCATGGAAGTCAGGTTTTTTACTATGTGTTGCCACCTGATAGACTTGGAATACTTTAAATGCCTTTTTGTTTTGTGTTCTTGACACTCATTTATCGTTGATATCTCAGTGATTTACTTATTATGCAGTATTTTTATTATCTTTGTGATATTTTTGTATGATACCCAATTGGCTGGTTATTTGACATTTAAAATTTTGTTAAAACTCTTTTTGGTTGTTACTGGTACTCTCACTGTACTTACCGTTCTTTTTATGATGGTGGGTGTAGACCTATCGTTTAGCAATTCAAACAGAGGCAAGGAACTAGCGATAGGCGATTGACGTTGAGGGCATCAAAGAGATCTTCTCTTGCTTACTGACTACGTCCTTTGTATTATATATATGATGTTTATCACATTGTGAATATTTTGGGATTATGAAATATACTGGGACATTTATATGATATGATTTAAACTCATTTTGTTGAATATACAAGTTGGTTGTATACATATGTGGGGTTTCCACACTCTTGGTTGTCCAGACTTATGTCTTGGAGTTGATTCAGTTAGTTTGATGTTTTAAATTGCTTCCGCTATACCTTGATAACTCATTAATTTGAATAACTCATTTTATTTATTTTATTAATGCATAATTGATGGACAATGGTTAAGAAGGCTAACTAGGCTTGCGTTGACTTCGCGAGGATTGACACAAGGTCCACGTAAGCTCATATAACCAAATTTTAGTTTTGCAACTCTCCTCATTTCTCAAGTAAGACTTTATGTTAAGATTATAGGGTCCACTCTAAATTCCAACCATTTTCCTAACTAGTTATTGATTTATGTCTTATACTAGTTATGATTTAATTAAAAGCAAAGTTCAATGAGAAATTTTTCCCACCAACGATCACGAATTTGAAAAGGACCGAGTTCCAGATGATTAGGCAACACACTGAGGAGTAAGTCATGCAATATATGGGCCCTTTTTTCTATAGTTGTTAGAATATGCTGGGGGTATTGCAGAAACTGATGTCGATCAGGCATACCGCTTCATACACGGCCTATTGACAGATATTGGAGGTGTAGTAGTGGCAGTTGGATCAAAGACTTTACAGAGGGCATACGAGACGAGTCTGGCAAGTGACGCATACCTGAGCACGCGTACCAAAGAGATTGTCACAGCCATAGTATCATGACAGGATGGTAGAAGGAAGAGAAATGATGATGATGATTATGAGTATGATGACGTGGAGATAGCTACACCACCGACACATTTAGTATCTACGGTGGTAGTTCCTCAAGCTCCAACAACCAGATTTGTGAGTCGATCACTTCAGGGAGTACAGACGGTGTAGCAGCAACAACCATACAGTACTTAGAGCGGAGGTAGTAGAACGCAGGGGACAGAAACAGTGTTATCATTGCAGGCAACTGGGACTCATTGTTACTTATTTTCCTCAGTTGGTGAGAGTGCCACAGGATAGTGATAAACTGCACATACAGGAAGGAACCCATATTGTTACAGATCCGAATCCCAACGCGAGACGCGACGGTAAGTAAGATTTATTTTAAAGTCATAGCATGATTATAGATTGTTGGTTCATAATGTAGATCTGACATGAGGAGACTTTAGGTGAGTCCGCAGGTAGAGAGGACTCTGTGTGAGTTAGTGATTAGAAATGACTCTGTGTGATTCTATTGAGTTAATAGGTGACTTAATTAGTTCTGAGAGGATTATGTATGAGTCTTTTATTAGAGTGACTCTGTGTGACTCCACCTTTCGAAGTATCATGAATATTAAGCTGTGTGCGACAACTCTAAGTGAGTTTACCTTCAAAGGGAGAAACCAAGCTATGTGTGACGATTATGCGTGAATCTATCCTTTGAAAGGATATCAAGCTGTGTAAATTGACTCTGTGTGAGTATATTTCGAAGTCGTGAATAAGGTTATATGCATTGACTCTGACTGAGTCTAGATTTCGAAGGGATGAATGGGTTATGTGCATATACTATGTGTGAGTCTGAGTAGGTTTATGTGCATAAATTTTGCGTGAGCTTAGGCTCTATGTGAGTCCGAGTAGGCTATGTGCGTTGACTCTAGGTGGGTCCATACTTCGAATTAGTGAATCAAGCTATGTGCATTGACTCTGTGTGGATCCTTACTTCGAAGTGAAAGTTTACATATGCGGGGTTTCTACACTCTAGGTTGTCTTGTGTCTCGGAGTTGATTAGGTTTTAAATTGCTTCCGCTATACCCTAATAACTTACTAACTTGACTAACTCATTTAATTTATTTTACTAATTTGGCATACTAGGTTTGCATTGACATCTTGAGGATTGGCTCGAGGTTCACGTAAACTTAGGCCAGACGGGGCTGAGTTCGGGTTGTGGAAAGTGCAAGTATCATATGCTCCAGTACATAGTTATGCTAGTACACTACAACAGCCAACACAGTCAGGGCAGCAACAGTATCAGCAGGTATAGGGAAGTGGCAGGGATAGAGGAAGTGGTCAAAGGCATAGATATAGCCAGAGACAGGGATAGAGGTCTGGTCAGGCACAGGGATAGGGATAGAGATTACCACTAGGACCAAGGCCACACAAGGCTTATTTTGAGTGCAAGTAGACGGGGCACTTTGTGAGTGCATGTCCATAACTGGGCAGAAAGCAACCGCTGCAGAACCGAGAACAGGTTCATTCTATTGCCGCACCAGAGCCAGTTGCCACCCGTAATCTTATCGAGGGTATGAATTTATTTGTCGTAGATTCATGCATACTATGATTGGCTCTTGTTGTACGGTAACATTTATTTTGGGTCGCATGGTTGATATATTAGGTTTGAGACCTATTTGACTTAAGAGACCCTTGATTCTTAACACGATGTTGGCAATAAGATATACCCGAACTTGTTATGTGTTGACTATTCGGTAGAGACAGGTGGTCACGAATTACTAGCAGACCTGATAGTTTTGGAATCCCTAGAGTTTGATGCCTTATTAGGCATGGATTGGTTAGAGGCGTATTACGCACAACTGGATTGTTTTAGCAAGGTCATTACGTTTCAACTTCCAGACCATAAAGATCTCACTTTTTAGGGGATTTCGACTAGATTATCGATTACCAGTGGTAGAGTGATTACGAGCATTAATGTCGAGACATTTGTTAGCATTATGAGTACGAAAAAAATAGTTGACACTGGGATCGAGGAGGTACCTGTTATGTGTGAGTTTCTAGATGTATTTTATTGCTGAGTTATTAGGTTTACCACTGCCTAGGGAGATAGATTTCATCATAAATTTGGTCCTTGAAACCAAACTTATATTGATTCTGCTGTACCGGATGGCTCATTGGGAGTTAGAGGAGTTGAGATCCCGGCTTGATGAGTTGTTAGAGTTGGGACTCATTCACCTGAGCATGTCACATTGGGACTCGCCAGTCTTGTTTGTGAAGAAAAATGATGGTAGCCTGAGATTGTATATTGATTATAGACAAATCAACAGGGTTACAGTAAAGAACAAGTATCCAATTCATTGAATTGATGACTTATTAGACTAGTTGATAGGAGCATAATGGTTCTCGAAAATTGATTTGAGATCTGGGTACCATCAGTTGAGGATTAGAGCAGAGGATAGGGAAAAAAAATTTTGCACTCGATATAGGCATTATTGTTTTACCGTCATGCATTTTGGGCAGACGAATGCCCCAGCGATGCTCATGGATCTCATACATCGAGTGTTGAGGGAGTATTTGGAAAGATTCGTCATAGTGTTCATTAATGACATCCCTATCTACTCCAGGAATCGTGAGGATCATGAGCAACACCTTAGGATTATTTTGCAGATTTTGAGGGAGCATAAATTGTATGCCAAGTTCAGTAAGTGCGAGTTTTGGCTTACAGAGGTAGAATTTCTTGGACACATCATTGAAGATAACAAAGTGTCTGTGGACCCCGATAAGGTCAAAACACTGATTGATTGGCATACACCAAGATTAATGACGGATATCCATAGTTTATTAGGATTAGCAGGCTATTACAGGTGTTTTGTTCAAGACTTCTTGAAGATTGCGGAACGACAGCTTTCAATTTTCAGTCTTCAGTTTTCAGTGGAACGATAGTTGTAAGCAAGCCTTCATAACTTTAAAGGAACGTTTGACTACCGCACTAGTGCTGGTACTACCTGAGTCAGGGAAGGGTTTTGAGGTGAATATCGATGTTTTTAAGGTCAGTTTAGGCTGTGTTTTGATGCATGACGGTAGAGTGATAGCCTACGCATTGCAACAGCAAAGATCCATGAGAAGAATTACCTTACTCATGACTTAGAGTTAGCGATAGTGGTCTTTGCACTAACAATTTGGCATCATTATCTCTACAGGGAGAAATTCACTTTGTTTAATAACCACAAGAGATTGAAGTACCTCTTTACAAAGAAGGAGTTGAATATGCGACATAGACGTTGGCTTAAGTTCCTCAAGGACTATGATATCTCTTTCAAGTACCACTTGGGGAAGGCCAATGTCATGGCAGACGCATTAAGCCGTGAAGGGTCAGACTCGGAGATTTTGGTTTGCCACATAACACACGAGTATGGGTTACTCTAGGCGGTCGAGTTGATGTATTCTATTGATATACTAACCACTACCATAGTGTTGATTTGTGGATAGATGAGGAATCCGACAGTGTCAATCCAGAGTGTCCTTGAAGGTCCACAGGCAGATGAGCAGCACCATTGGTTCATTAAGTTTGCTTAAAATCCCAATCATTCGGATTAGAGTCAGTCGACATACTCATGCCTGAGATTTAGAGGGAGACTATAGATTCCATCACTGGTTGCGATACATAATGAAATACTTCATGAGGCTCACTGCTCACGTTTTACGGTTCATCCTGAATGGACTAAGATATATGATGATGTGTGTCATTTTTCTGGTAGTCGCGGATGAAGACCGATGTTAGTGACTACGTTCGAGCATGTGAGATATGCCTACGAGTAAAAGCTGCCATCGTAGACCCGCAGTGTTACTACATCCACTGCTCATTCCTCAGTGGAAGTGGGAGCATATTGTAATGGACTTTTTCAATGGGTTACCTCGATCTCAGTGCGGACATGATAGCATTTGGGTGATTATGGACAGGTTCACAAAGTTTATGCACTTTTTACTAATCTCTACTACACATCGGGTAAATAGGTTGGCAAGTTTCTATGAGATAGAGATAGTTTGATTGCATGGTGTACCATTATTGATTTTGTTAGACAGAGGACCACAGTTTACATCACAGATTTGGCAAAGCATGCAAGCACAGTTTGGCATGTTGTTGGACCTCAGTATTGCCTATTATCCACAGACTGATGGACAATTAAAAAGACTAATCCAGGTGCTCGAGGATATGTAAATAATGTGTGTGTCAGAGTACGATGGTTCTAGGGAGGAGTATCTCTATGTGATTTTGCTTACAATAACAGTTATCGAGCCAGCATTGTTATGGCACCATTTGAAGCACTGTATCATAGATCGTACAGATTTCCATCTTGTTGGATAAAGCCCGAGGATATGGCAGTTATTTGGCCAAAGATTGTAGTGGATCACACAAAGAAGATATGTCTGATCAGACTACATCTGAAAAGTGCGCAGGAAAGACAAAAAAAATACTACAACAAGTACCACGACGAGTTAGAGTATGATGTGGGAGCCTATGTGTATTTGAAAGTTTCTCCACATAAGGGTTACAAAAGGTTTGGGATAAACGAAAAGCTTGCGCTGAGATTTATTATTCCATTCAGAGTGAAGAAAAGAATATGCAATATTGCGTACGAGTTGGAATTGTCCCCTTAGTTGGCCGGGATCCACCCTGTATTTCATATTTTGATGCTTCGACTAGATATGTCGAGAGAGGGGAAACGACTGATAGTAGTTTTGAGTCAGATAGACTTGAGGGACGACATCACGTACAAAGAGCAGCCTATTCAGATTTTGTACTGTAGGGTGAAGATATTGAGGAAGAAGGAGATCCGATCAGTTCTCATCATATGGCGGCATCACGGGGATGAAGACCCGACATAGAAGCTTGAGTCTTAAATGCACGAGCACTTCCCATACCTTTTTTGAGATTCAGTAAGTTTCATTTTGAGTTTCGTTTAATTTTGAGGATGAAATTCTTATTAGTTAAGAAGACCGTAACGACCCTAAAATCATAATTCGAACCACGTGTCATTTTAGGGTCATACCATGGGTTTTAGTCGTCGTGACGTACTTGTCCAGTTCTTGGGAGTCGATACCGAGGTATATTATTTTTGTATGGTGCATGTATTATGTATTTTATACTCGAATTTGAAATTCGGTTTTTCAAATGTGTGAGGACGTCTTTGTTAACGCGTTAGGTTTACAGATAGGGTTTGCCTAAGGAAATGTGTCGATACCGATACTGAGCATGTAGGTTACAGGTATACTTAGTCTGAGGGATAATTTTTATAAATGAGCAATATAAATGTGAGCAAGTTTTAATGGGAAATCATTAAGCTAGTGTTTTGAATCAAAAAAGTAAGTTATAACACGTTTACGGGTTGTGCGTAGGAGGGCGTTTCTCCCAAAAACTGATGGTTTTGACAAGTCAAATGAGATAAGCTCAATGGGAGATTGACTTAAGTCATTAAAGTAGTTGAATGGTCTAAATGAGAACCACAATATGGCCTAGAGATGTGTAGAAGAGGTTGGATGAAAATCGAAAGTATAAAAAGGTTAAGAAAAATGGTCCAATGACCAACTTTTCTCACAACAACCATAATAATTCAAAAATTAGGGATTGGGATAGGGTTTTTGGATAGTTTTTTATGATTGTTGAAGGTGCTAGGAGGCTTGTGTACGTCAATTAAGGTGAGATCTCACTTGGTCTACCAATTCTTTACATTTTGAACTAAGTTTTTCAGATTAGAAATGGAAAATAAGAGGGAATCCCTTGCCACACTGATTTTAATGATTTAATGAGGGTATTTAATGGTGTTGTTAATCAACTATGGCTAGGTATGATGTTGGGTTGGGGTTGGTGAAGAAATTTATGAATTTTTACATAAAGTGATGATTTTTTATTTAATTGTAATGATTTTATGGACTTGTTTGGGATGTTTGAACGTGAATTATATTGATATTGGAGGTCCTTAAGAGGATGAGATAGGCTCGGAACACGACGACAAAGCAGGGGATTTGAAAACCCCCAAATTAATTTTCTGGCACAGGTGCCGCCAAGGGCGCCATGAGGAGCATTTCCTTACGGCTCTCCTCATGGCACCAGTCACGGTGTCAGGGTAGTGCCTTGCCTTGGATTACACCATGATTGGCGTCGTGAAGGAATGATCCCCACGTCACCACCCACAGCGTTAGGGCAATGGCCTGCCCTGGGTTTCTGCCATGATGAGTGCCATGAGGGAATGTTCCCCACGGTGTTAGGCCCTATTTTTGACTAATTTTTTTAAGATTTTAGAAAACTTCAGGGACTTTTTATCGGGTATAACTACAAGTCCAAATGAATAAAAACAAGGGTATACGACTTTAATACAACCAACTTTGAACCAAATGATTACTAAGGAGTGTAATTCATTGACGAGTGTACGGGGATCAAATTGGCGACGTGTTGGAGCCGAGTGAGAGTGTACAGAATGGATTACATGTAAGTAAACCAATTAGAAAATGTTCATATATCTTATTAAGCTTTTAAATATTATTGTTTATTGTTTGATACCTTTTTTCTTGGAATTACAAATTTGGTTGGTGTCCGAGGGCCAATAGAGTTAATGTCTCTGAAGGAGTGGTTTCTAGCTAGCTACCGGAGCCATGACCTCGAGGCATTTCTTTGGTTTGGTTTATTCGGGTAGAGAGCTCTAATCCAGATTACCTTTGATATCTCTCATTCGTAAAGGTCCAAGTATAGCAGATGTTGCCGCGTCTTGGGCCCGAATCTGTGGCACCTGCACACGGTGGTCAGGATTACTTAGCCGCTCTTTTTCTGTTTACGAGACATTTTTTATAGTTTTGATTGTTTTCTTTACTGTAACAACCCCAACAACCACAAACTAGGCCTTGCCCGGCCTACACCTACGTGGACCTCTGACCCAGTCTCCGACGGGTCATCGCAAGTCTAGTCAGCCTTAACTTACCAAATTATTTATTAATTTACTCATTAACTTATTGTGGTTACTTTTTAGATTAGCCTTAACTCTATTTAATCAGCATTTATCCTCAAATACAGTTAGGTATACAGTAGAAAAATCTAAAGACCAACTTAAAAATAATTAAAACTGTTTACAACTTAGGCAACCTTGTGGAAAATCCTATCCAAACAAACATTTCATGCATATATAAGATCAACTGGCAATCAATTATAAAAATATACATGCATCATCAAGTTTTTCAATTCTCAAAAGACCACAAAAGATCAAAAACGTAGGAATACATATCCAAAACAAAATAAACAACTACAAAGTGGGAGCAAATCAACTGGCTCTAAACGTGCCTCAAAGGATATCACCAAGCATAGGCACTTTCCCCGACTCGTCTACAGATCTGCACCCACAGTCATAAAAAGGACGGTGAGTACAATAAATAACAGTAAATAAAAACAACAGAGATCTCAACATAAATTATAAATTCACAATAAGTAACAAGTCTATATATCATGCGGTATATTTAACGAAATTGGAAACAGATAACAATTTACATGACACATAGATTCAATCAACTTTAGCAATGATAATCAAGCGATCGGAAACAAATAGATAGGTGAATAGATGGTCCCAATCAAATCGTAGGTCACATAATCTCCTCAGTTTGTGATCGACACAATAGGCCTAAAGATCGCCTCCCCAGTTCCGTCCACCACGTACGAACTAGTGAACCTGAGGTTCGCCTCCATTAAACGTACTATAATAACCCTTAAAATTTAACCCAAGTAGTATTGCACTTGTTAGGACTATGACCTGGCTATCATGATGCGTCAAGTATTTCGAACTTCGGGAGTTGACACCGAGGTAATTTTATGTTTCTGTAATGTTTGTATTTATATTGTAGTCTAATGAGAGTCTTGAGCCGTTTAGGCGACTATTTAGTATGAGTGAGGCTTCGCCTAGGTAAACAAAGGAGTTAAAAAATAGAACACACTAATAAATGATTTTTTGAATAATTAATAATCATTTATCGGGACATGACGAGACAATGGGCACGACAAGTCGAATAGTAGTGAAATACGAGTCGAAGAGTGTGGAATCAACATGGGGCCAAGATAACTAAGTGATGCCCGAGTCACTTAGTGGAGTCCAATTGAAGAATTGTTATGATGACAACTCAAAAAGGAGAGCTAAAGGATCAGCTTCGAGATGCGTATGTGCAACATGATGAAAAGGGGTCTATATAAAAGGGACTATACCCAGTTGGGACACACATTGTTCACATTTCTTCTACTTTTCCCTTCCCCTCTCTTCTTCCCCTCTTCTTGCTTGGTGTGCAAGCCACCACAAGGTGTGGTGTTGGACTGCCGGAGTCCTTTTCTCTCACCAGATTTAAGGTGAAACATCTTGCTCTCTTCATCCCTTTTTGCACAGTTTTGTTTTTACACTTGTTTATCCCCTTTATACTTGAGTTTTTGTTGTTTATTTTGCTATTGTATCTTCGACATGATCAAAGGTGGCTTGTCGGAGACAATCTTGGTGTTGCACTAGTGTCTCGGCAACCTTTGGAGCAATCAACATGCGACGTTGAGCCAGTGTTGTTAATGAATGTTGTTGGTATTTTTGTTTAGTTTTTCAATTTATTTGGGAATAACTCGTATCTCCGAATATTCTTGATGTTTTGGTAATGATTCGAAGTTGATCTTGGTTGGTTTTGATGCCCGAAAACGTATTGGCAAAGATCGCCTAGTGTGATATGTTAAGTTGTGGTTCTGAACATTTCAGATTTTTTGGGTTTTTACTCGACGTCGTGGAGACGTCGCGCGTGTTATGGCGTGGTGACGCCTCCCACATATGACCAACACATAGACAACTAAATTTCACACCCACACCGCGGAGACACCGTGAGACCAATAAAGGTCACCCAAGAGGGGGTGAATTGGGTTACCTAGTAATTATCACTTTTTTAAGACTTTATGCTTAAACAACAACAATAGCACACATACCAACAATAAATATCTATGCAATGCAATCAAGAAGGGGGTAGAAGAGATGAAAATGAGACACGTGATTTCTAGTGGTTCGATCCAAATGATCTACATCCATTAACTAACCTCCGCAGTTAGGGTTTTCAAACCACCCCCCCACTTATATTACCAATAAGTGTTACAACCTAAACCCGTAAGCCTAGTAAATGCCTAGCCTCAACTAGGTCTTTTACAAGATGCCTTACCGTAATAAGGTCTTATACAACTACCTATACTCACCTAGAATTTTCCTTTACCTAGCCTCAACTAGGATTTATGCCTAGCCTCAACTAGGTATTCCCTTTCGTCTTAGATCCCACTAAGTCTTACAATCAAAGTTTGATAAATACAATTCAAATCTTGCTTTACAAAGTAAAACGGCAATAAGTCCAATTCTTACAAGCCACCTAGAGCCAAAACACTCCTATGAATGCAAGTATGACTTTGCCAATTGAGATGCCTTGTAAATTGAGTTTTTATAGGCTAACTCTCAATATTGAAACCAATCAAGAAAAGTATAGATTAAGCTCAACTTGGTTCCAATAAATGGCTAATTGATGCACAAGTAAAGATGCAATTTTAAGCTCAAGTTGTGGAATCAAAACCACGGGTCAAAGACAAGTTTAGATTAAGAACAATTGTCAATATGTTGTTAAAACAATACAAGTATGAAGCCAAAAAATCAAGTATAGATTAGGCACAAGTAAGTTTTAAAAATGCATGAAAAGTGGTATGTGAAAATCAAGATAAAGCACAACAACTTATTCAAATGTCTTAAGCTCAAAGAGATCAAGTTTAAGTTCAAAACTCAAGACAAAAGTGTTCAAGAATCCAAACATTACTCCAACCAATAAGTATAAATTAAGCCCAAAAAGAGTAAAAAATCAAAAAATCTTACAACCCTAAGTGTGAAATCCAAAAATCAGTTTTAGAGTGGTTGTTGTAAGCCTTAGAACACCTCCCTTATGTTACCTTGATCGGCGAATCGATAGCTCCAAAAATTACCAAGTGTATGTGATGAAAAATGTAGCCCAAAAGTGCGTAAAACTTGAATTTTTGAAAGTGTAGGAGCACAAGCTGTGGCTTTGGTGTTCTTGGGTGATTGAGCAAGTAGTCAAACACTTTATAACCCGATATGACTATTACATATGATCCAAGGGCCCAAAATGATCACCAAATTCAAATAAAATGTATGGATCAATACTATAAAAAAGCTTTAAGGATCCTGCATAGCGCAATGGCTAAGTGTCTAGCGTACTGGGTAGAAGTTAGACAAATTTTGGCCGTTTTACTGGACAACGTCCTGGGTGATCTGTCCAACGCGTTGGGTCACCTAGCACGCTGCCCAGAACGTCCAGCGCGCTGGGTGCAGGGGCCTGAAAATAATTAACTTTTTAGTTTTTCAAAATGACCACCTAACACCTCTACGACTCTACTAAACCTTTGAAATCACTTTATACATGTTTAGTAGGGTTTTAAAAACATGTTTAGACATCCCAGATGATTTCACAAACCCCAAAAACCAAAAACTCTGATTTCATGAAAACAAAGGGGCTTTTCTACAAATAATTCAAAAGCCATCTAAACACATACCGGTGCATTCAAAATCAATTCTAACAGTTCATACACCTTAAATACATGTTGTAAAACATGTTTGCATCATTTAACAACATTTTTTAAAAATCGAGATTGAAAATCACAAAAACCATAACTTTAAGTTCTTTGAAAAAATGAACCTCGTGGAATGCATGATTCTAATGCATTGGCTTGTAGAAATGGAACTTATATACCTTACAAATAATGTACACATGATTGTCTTGTATTTTCGGTCCTTGCTTCCTTGTATGAGCCGATTCTTGAACTTATCCATCTTTGTGTTGTCACTTTTTGACTTGAACTTTCACGAACTTCAACTTTCCTTTGAGCTTGTGATTCCTAGCATAGTTTGTTGTTCTGAAACACTTGAAAAACTCATTAGTGTTATTTCACATTGTTTGTTAGCATTAAAATTCCGAGTGGAGTGTAAGTGACAAAACACTTAGGCCAACAACCAATGTTTATGGCGGCATTCCCAACAGTGTCCTTATTTAGATATTACGCCGTAAAAACATTGTGAAGAACAAATTTCCACGGCGTCGCGGCGACATCACAAATGCCACATCATGAGGCCAAGTGATTATGACGTGACTCACATACATTTCCACCAGAGAGTTGTGTTGTCTGATTTTTTCCAGACGTCATGGCCTTCAAGGCCTGGCGGCGTCTCAAGCAGAGGGTTCATGATAAAGTGTCATGAAGGCGCCGTGGGGGCGTCCTTCTGGACGGCATCACCCACGGCGTCTCAGGTAGTAAATCCCTTATAACTTTTAGAAAATTATTTAAAAATCTAGAAAAACTTTGGGGGTTTATCTAGGGGTAATTAATGACCATAAACCAAAAACTTGGGGTTCCAACCTTTGTCAGGTAGTTGGGAACCTACGGGAAATGTGTAGAGTCGAGGAATGGTATCGGGATTGCGATAGTCAAGTAAGTACATTTTCCACAAGCTTATGTATGATTAGTAAGCCAGTAAGAAAATACCATATGATTCATTATCATTTATTCTAATTTCTTATGATCTATCATTGGCATTCCATTGTATTCCTTGTTTGTGTGTTCTTGGCGTAAGTGTTTTGTCTCGAGAGTACTCGGTCCTGCACTAGTAGGGCAACGTGGGCACTCTTGCATAGGAGTGTGGGACCATCCATAGTGAATGTGTGACACCAAGTACTGGGTTGGAGGGCTTGTGTTTCTCCCATCATAGTTGTGCCTTCGCTTATGTCGATGCTCAGGGAAACCTCGTGTGATCTTCGCCGTTATGCTATGATTTAGATCACTTATGGGCCTCTTTTGAATTATTAGAACATGCATGACTTTCGATTGATATCTATTAGTCTGTTTATCATGCACTTGATCTATTTCAATTCCTGTATTTCTATTACCGCATGATATTTAGACTACTTTACTTGTTAAATCATTAATTACTATTATATTCTTTTGGTATTACTTTCGATTTTACTCAGTTACTCACCATCTAGTTTGTGATGGTGGGTGTAAATAGAGCGGAGTACTGTAGAGGCAAGGAGCCTTATCAAGGTGACTTCTTGTGAGGATTATTGGCTAGACCTGAGGACTTAAAGTAGGTGTTACTTGTTTTGTTTGAATGTATGCTCCTTTATATATACGTTTTTTATCGTTGAATTGGGGATCATTTTTATTTGGATATCATGTACACATTATTCTTGTTTGTATTTGATTGTACAATGAATATTTCGATGTTTTTCACATAATAGATTCTTGATTTCCCTTTGACTGAGTTATTTCCCATATTGTTTAGTTTATTTAAATTTGGCTGCGTTAAACTTGCAATGACTCTTTCATAAATTGGAAAATTATTTGATTGGAGCCAGACTAGGCTCGCCGAGTACTGACTTTGTTGGGTTTTGGGGTTCATGCGCAGCGGAGATTACAAAACAATTTTGACAAAAACTCCAACAAGATCCGAATCTGATTCCATTAAATCACGTTTAAACTATGAAAACTTAATCATACCTCAGTCGCAATGTACCTTTCTGAAGATTAATCGATCTCTAAGGCACTGCCAACGACGAACGCCCTCTATCAGCAGTCCATACACGAACGGCGGCCGAGATTTGAAGTGCTAGCTTCGAGAGAATACCAAACCTTTTTGTTTCTTTCCAAAACGATCCAGAGCATACCAAAAAACCCTTAGTCGTTTCTTACTTGTATTCTAACTCAAAGCATCTATTTATACAACCCTTGTATATAGACAGTTAAATAAATTACACATATACCCCTACTTAAAGAAGTATAAGTGTAATACACTACAAGGACGTTTCTGTAATGAATTTTATCATATAAAATTCATTTTTCTGAACCATCTTAAAATCTCGCAAAACCATTCTTAGTGTGCGACCTAATAGGCTCATACAACGTTGGCAGTGTACCAAAACACATTTTGGTATACAAGTAATAAGCGGCCTTTAGTAAGACATTATGACTACCCAAGTTGTATGAATATCAAATCGATACAACCTAATCAATAGTGTATATAACATCCTTTTGTCACACGATATCCTTTTGATTAAACATAAGGCATGGAATTGTCATCCAACATGTTCAATCGTACTAGTCTCGATTTCTAGGTAGACTGAAAACATCCAAGTGACATTGATCAATATCAATTCACTTAGACTAGGCCTTTTAACAGTCTAACACATTGAGGGATCCACTAGATATCTCTCTTTATATGAGAGGGACAAATTCTATCTCGATTACACAACTTCATCACATTGCTCACATAGTAACCAATCACAACCTTTATAATCGTCCGGTTAAAGACAACGTTTGATAGTGTCAAATCACTATGTTCCTAATGTTGAAGTCTCTGTAATCTCAAATCGAGGACTGAAAAATATACCTATCATGAGAAACAACTATGACTTAATCCATGTGATGTTCTCATAGCGGGTCGGTCCAGCACTTTGTTCCCTAACAAGTACTCATGATCTTGATTCGTATTCCTATACGTATGATCATCGTATGATCATCAATCAAGACTCACACTAGTCTTAATTCATTATAGTTCCCATTATAATAATCGACTAGGGACATTTAGGATATTTCTGTAAATACCCATGGATCTTATTATAATGTAAACATGCAAATTAATTATAATAAATAGCAAATGAAATCCTCTATTTTATTAACTAAAATGTATTCATAAAGACTATTAATGGATTGACCTAGGGCATATTTTGCAACAGACTTAGGGACGTGTACGAGTCTAGGCCAGGCGTACCTAAATGTATTGAAAATTTGGGGGTTGTCGCACGTACACTATGTTAGGAAAAGCCACTGACAAAGTCGACTACTAAATCCTTAACACACTACCGAAGGAAAGCTAATGAGAAGCCACACATTCTGCCAGATGCTAAACTCGATGAGACTTTTCTCCACATGTGTACTACCTATACCCTAGGTCACCTGAGCTAGAATGGAGTACAAATGGTTCGCATTTCAAGAAATAACCAGTCAAGAATTAGAAAACAATTCATATTGATATTATTGTTGCCTATACTCACCTTAAATCCTGTTAATACCGCTCTCCCGTAGCTCCACACTGTGTCCAATTGATTATTAATGTCCCGCAGGCTACCTGACATCCATTTAGGTTTAATTTCCATTAATTTTCCTAATTTTTCATAATTTTATTCATTCACTTCGTTGGGTCGATTACCCGAGTATTGGGTCATATTCGGACCCGTTAAGATACCCGAAAGATCCTAGAAGTTTTTCAAAAATTTCTAAAATTTGTATATGCGAACAGTGTTACGCCGTGAGTGGCGTCGTGGGGCTTTAACCCTGGCAGCATCACTTAAAGCATGGGTCTGGGGTGCTTACTACCCTAGACGCCGTGTGTGGCGCCGTAAAGAACAACCCTCTACGACATCACTTAAAGCATGACTTCTCCAAGGCTCATTACACTGGACAACGTAATCGACGCCATGGGTTTGGCCTCTACGACGTCCTTGCGTTGAGACCAAAACCTTAATCCCGAGTTTTTTGAAACCCTGCCTCGTCTCGTTGTATTCCGAGCCTATCCCAAACTCATAGGGACACCTGTATAAACCGAAACCATCATTTAAAACCCATCCTATTCTTCTAGAAACCATCGATTCCATAATTTTTCTAAAAATCCTCAAATATTCAACAACACTCCAAACATCCACAACCACCATATCAACTCATTCCATATAATCAATTTATCACCAAATCAACACCAAAACCCAAGAAAAACTGAAATCCCAAACCATTATCCGAATTCATCTCAATGAAAACCCTCGAAACTAGTATCAAAACTAAGAGTATTAAGAGATGAGTTGAGATCTCACATTGTCTCACATTGTTGTTCGCTCCTTGACGTCGATCCGAGCTCAAAAATCCCAAAAGCTCTAGCTTCGAAAACTGATTCCATTGAGTGACAATGAGAGAAGAGAGATAACAAGTTATGGATTTGTTTATATCCTCCCTCTTCTCATCATTTGCACACACATATCTCGAGGTGCATCCTAAAGCCTTTGACTCCTTGACCTTGGTCTCATCCCTTTCAACCAAAAATATATATTTCTCAGGCATTTTCGCACCCAAACTGCATTACGACTCACACTATCGTGTGCTCATAATCGTACCAACATACCAGACACATTACACAATGTTTAATTATTATATTTAAATGTATTTTGTTAGTGTTTTAGTCTATATAGTCCCTCAAACTCCTAATTACCCGTCACAGTTTGCTGACACCCATAATTCCTCAACACTAACGCACACTCACAAACATCCTCACACATTTGGACATTGAATTTAACATTCAAGTAATAAATAAATAGTACAAAACACCAAATAAATATAACATACATCGGTGTCAACTCTCGATAACCGAAACAAGTACAACACGACTAGTTGGGCCACAATATGAACCTTAAATAACACGTGACACGAATTAGAATTTTAGGGTCGTTACATTTATAGTCTTATTATTATTCATGAGTTCTTACAACTTTCTTTCTATCTGCATAAATTTATATTATTTTATTTATTTTGGAATGTTTTTATATCCTACTGGCGTTAATTACTTGAGTTCATCATTCTTATGTTTGGCTGAGTGCAGATCCGCAGTCGAACAAGGGAAAGATGTCGATTTTAGGTGATTTACTCTGTGGACATGGGAACGGCCCTCCCACTTGGACTGTTGTACGTTTTCTAATATTTTGTATTACTTATATACATGTTTTATCATATTGGGATACTTTGGGGTTGTAAGGCATATCAAGACATGTATATGATTTCAATACATTCTCTTTCACTTGATATTCATGTGACTGTATATATGCAGGGTTTCACACTATAGGTTGTCTAGACTTTACTGATTTAGAGTTATTTAAATTGTTTAAGTTAAATCACTTCTGCTAAAACTTTTAAACTTACAAATTTTGAATAACTCAACTTTAATTATTAAATTCTACTTCATAACGTGGAAGGAAAAGGAAGGTTGACTAGGCTTGCATTGACCTTACGAGAGTGGCTCGGGAGTCCATGTAGGCTTAGGCCGGGCGAGACCTAATTTTGTTTTGTTGGGAACTGGGGTTGTCACAAATATAGTCTCAAACCATACATAAAGAAATCGAGAGATTTTCTATGTTATGATCTTCCTCTTCCCTATGTCCTGAACAGTCGCCAAAATACCTGAAGAGGGGAAGTGGAAGTGTTGCATTACCTATCACGATTATGGCGATACCTGGCCTCAAACCCTAATTAAGCCCCGGTACACCAGCCAGACTTAACTAAAGCCAAAAACTTATTTCCAATACCTAATAAAACAATCAGTATATCTCGATAATCGAATAATAATTGAAAACAAAACACAACGATATTTTAAAAGTTTTTCAATAATTACAAGAGATACAAAAATCAAGATAAACTTCAGTGTTAAAACTCTATTCCAAACCTATTTATTACAAAACAGTCATTCAGTACAATATATAAAAACAGTAGGGAAGTCAATACAATATAGAGAAACCTATAACTCCTAATCTTCTCTATTCATGAGTTGAAGGACACATCGTTAACCTAAAATGTTAATTGGGGATTGAGCGCTCCAACTTGTTCAATAAGTGACGCTCGTAAATATATCAATTATCAACTAATATCAATGAATAATAATATGAATCCAAGTGATATCTAATCAAGCACTAAAACTACTATAAATAATAAATAACCGAATGCAAGTTCAAAGGTAAATTGTAACTTTACTTGTGACTTGTATTTTCATTTTCATTTTAGAGTCGTATTCTCACTTTACCCGAGAATACATCAACATAACCCACATGTTGAACGACACGGAATTTTGTCAATGTATTTAGGTGTAATTGAGCTTCAACTCATTATAAATCCAAAGTTGTGCTCTCACTTTACCCAAGAATATGATCGACAGAATCCACATGTTGGTCGGCATGTGATTCTGTCGATATATTCAAGTGTAATATAGCTACCAAATCTAACTGGACAGTAGCAATAAGGTACCTTAAAGGTTACTAAAGATAAAGGGCGGAATGCACTCATAGCTACCATAATTTATCACCCCTAGTTCTGATTCACCTTATCGCATCCCTCACCATGCAATTTAATATAAAGCACAATCCAGTCATGGTACATTGCCTCATTTCCCAGTCCAAATACTACATGAACTAAATATACTAATTTACGAAGCATAATTGATGAGAATACAAGTCCCATTTACCTTGGTTGTAGTTTCCTTACCTTTCTAAACTTTTCAAATCTCCAAGTGAACTCCAGAGTAAATATGCACCAATATTGGTTAAGATAAGTCAATTTAGGTCTTACACTAGTCCTAATACCATTCTAGAATCCTAACCCAAGTCCAGTCAAGTCTCGCAAATTTTTACATGCTATTTTTTAGCCTCTAAACATCAAAATTTAGAGAACACGCCTTATAGAAAAGTTGAAGCACTACTTTTTAGCTTTCCAAAAAGGTAAGTTTTGCTCAATTTCAATGAGAATTAAAGGAGTTACACGTAACATACCCAACCAGCCTCCATTTGATAAGAAGTTCAAGACAACAACTAAGAAAAATTATAACTCCCTGAATAGACAAAAAATTATGAACTTTAGTATGAAGCTACCAAACATATCCTACAATAATATATTCAAAAATCAACCTATTTCGATAAGTATTTAAGGAGTTATGCAATTTGTCGTGGCTACTGCAATATAGGCTTAAGTCAGGAAATCAAGTTGTTCAAATCAACTTAAAACTTGTGATAAACTTAGACAGCAAGAACCTAAGATTTTTTGCCTAAAGTGAGTTCAAAAAACTCTTTTCATCATCTTTACAAGATCAAAATATATTAATTTAAGAACCAAAAGAAACCTTCCATGAATTTCTAGCAAAAACCTATGCCAAATATCTTCAACTTGGTCCACTAACACATAGAACTTCATGAAAACAAATTATTGTCAGAAAAACCACATCAATATCTATTATTGTAGGGTTCTAGTGAACTTACATACCTTCCCAACATGCTCTCACTTGTGGCTACAATCCTCGCAACCATCACTTTTCAAAACCCACGCCAAAACCCCACTTAATTAACCAAAACAAAAGAGAAAGCTTGATAAGTTCATAATTAGACTTATATATAGTACTAGTTTAGTTGTATAACTGGTCCAAATATGCCGGAATGAGCTCTAATAGATGATATTTATGTGTTTTCAGGTCCATGAAGTATAAAAAGGTAAATGAAGGATTCTATGAAGAAAAATGAAGAAAAACCACAAAAAGAGACTCGACGTCATAGGGAATAAGGTTGGCACCGTGAGGTTATAATAGGCAGCATGGGAGAAGAAGGACAGAGCATGAAAAGAGAACACCAGGCTTGGCGCGGTCATAGCGTCATGGGGTTGTATGGACAGCGCCAGTAGGGCGTCAAGTGTACCAAGACATGAAAATTGGAGAGAAAAGTCTAGCGCAGTGGCAGTGTTGTGGGTTTACACAGACGACGTCGGATTACTTACAAATAACATCAACTATGAAAAATAGAAAGTTTTGGACTTCTAATTTGTTTAGGATTGTTATTTAGGGTTTCTAATTATACTTTTAGTAGTCTTAGGAGTATAAATAAGTGTTAGGAAGTGGTAAACATATACATTATTAGCCATCAACACACATTATCATAGTTTTACATAAGTCTCAAATTTTCAAGAGAGTTATGAGAGATTATTGAGAGTTTTGAAGGATAATACATTAAAGACTCCTATCTTGCCATTCAATCTTTGTTTCATTGATTCAATTGAAGGTATTATTTAATTTAATATTTGATTTCAATGATATTTATGAATAGTATGATGATTTTAATCATGAGTGAGTAGTCTATTTATCTTAAGAATTGATAGATCTTATGGTATGAATTCTATGCAAAAGTATGAATGATTATAATATTTTAGATGTGTAATGGTTATAATTCGTGTTGCTTATATGCTTAATGCTATGAACATCTTGATCACATGTTTGTTGATTAGGGGTTATAAAAGTAACCATGGTCGTGGAGCTTTTAAGTCGGATATGAACAATACAACCATGAAAAATATAACATCGATAGATAGTTGTTGATTAGGGAGACATGGATAGTAAACTTAATTGTTTATGATTCTAAAGATTTGATACTTAATGTGTGACGGCCCAAGTTTTACAATCCTAAACTGGGCCCTGCCCGGCCTAGACTTACGTGGACCACTGAGCCAACCTAATTGAGTCGTGCAAGCCTAATCAACTTTTTCTAACCATTTCACCATTTATTAAGCAATTAAGAGTGAAGTTAATCAATTAGTGAGTTATTAAAGATATAGCGGAAGCAATTAAGTCTCAAACTAATCAATCAATTTCAAGACATACAAGTCAAGACAACCTAGGGTGTGGAAACCTCGTAAATATGTATATCAACCATAATAAGTCAAAGGAGAGTATCAATAGAGTCATACATCCCAAGATCTCTCAAAACCTAAAATCCGATATTCAAAATGAAATAAGTAAATAATACACCAAGTAGTCACCTAAAATAGCAAGGAAGAGGCGTTCTGTACCCTCATATCAGATCCCCTATCAGCGGAGTCTTTCCCTTACTGGATTGTGGATCTGCACCCGGTCAAACACAATAATGATGAGCTTAGGTAAGTAACGCCAAACAAGAAAAATAAATATAGCATTCTGAATTAAACAAAGCAGTCATTATTCATGCAGATAGAAAGAAAAGACAGAGAACGCATGAATATATAAAGAATGTAAATAAATGAATGAGCAATCGAATATGAGTGTCCTGGATAACAAAAGAGGGGCATAAGTGGTCCTGACCGAACGGTCATTGAGTAATGGGAATGCGCCTCCATGACTCGGGGTTAAGGACGTGGACCAACTCAACCAATTGTAAAACCCCACGCAAATGGGACCTTTCCCAGCAATCTAGTTGAGAACTCCCACCTAGTATAGAACCAAAATCGAAATCGTGCATTCCCCGGCCATAGACCCCTGGCATGTTACATCAGAAGGCCCGAATATCACTTCAAGATCACGTTGACTCCATTGCCCTCGAACAACTCAAAAAAATGGAATCCCAAAGATAGATATTGAACAATAGCAATAATAAATTTAAAAGTTCGAGAAATAATTGTAAAGCTCCTCACTGGTTCACTTACCTCCAATCCAAGCTAATCGCACTCACACGCTCCGATTTGTCTCTTACAAACCCCGTGTAACCAATTTCTTCCATATTTATTTCACCCAATTTTCCATATTTATTTCATTAGTGTATTCAGGTCGATTTCCCTAGCATTGGGTTGTATTTGACCCCGTTAGGATACCCAAACTTTTAGAATTCTTTCCAAAAATATCCATGTGGAACTACCCTATACGCCATGGGTGGCGCCATGGGGTTTTCCCCTTGGCGACACCCCCCTCCCCCCTGTGGCGTGGGGCAGGGGTTCTCTGCCCTAGACTCCATGAGTTGCACCGTGGGGGTTTGCCTCTGCAGCGCCCTCACGGCATAAGGGTAGAGGCTCTCTATCCCTAATGCCACGCTTGGTGGCGTGGGGCCTTAGGCCCCACGGCATTAAGAGCGACGTCGCTCCCAATGAGCCTTATCAGTGGTTTTCACACCCCGGCTCACATCATCGTGACTCGGACCTATTCCAACCTTGTTGGGACTTCAATACCTATCAAAAACACCTTCGAAACATCACGAAACGTTCAGAATCATCAATAGAAACCCCAAAATGAAAAATACTTCAAAAAATCTTCAACAACTTGTCAAAACACTGTAACTCACCCAAATCAAATACCATCTTCACAAAACACCTCTTGATCGTCGAGAGAATGACCAATACGTCGAGAGTTTTGTTCAAATTCAAAGTATCGACGTGGTGTCCGAATTTTTTGTGACGAATGTGTCCAAAACTTAAACCATTGCGTAGGAATCGACGAAGAGGTTTAGAATCTCACCTTGAATTGTGTCGTCGTCGTGTCTCTGGTGCCAGCCTTGGGAGTTTTCTTAGAGAGCAAGTTGAGAAGAAGAGAAAAAGTGAGCTTAAGAGAGAAAAAGAGGTTTTTTAGGGATTATGTAACCCCTCCATCATCCGCTTGCACATACGTGTCTCGAGACACATCCAATGACCCTCTTCGAAGCTGTCCCACCAACTCTATCATCCCATGTGTGACTCTAATAGGTGACTTGTGCTTGACACTTGGTCATTTCTATGACGGTCCCAATTTTCGATACAATTAGGCCCCGCCTAGCTTAGACAGTGAACCCCAAAGACCATTCTCGATAAGCCAACGCATGTCTAGTCAGCCTCAATTCGTCAATTTAACAATTTACAAGTGAGTTATTTGATTATAAAAGTTATCAAATTGATACGCTGAGAAAATTAAATCGTAATTATGCAATAACTCAATAAATAAAGGAAAATCAGGATAATTCTATTTATGTGGAACCTCGAATATTTAATAAACATGCATTATCCGATGACAAAATGATAGTGTGATAACACATGATACCAGTCTCACAATCCCAACCAACAAAACATATAGTATATGAAAAACGAGAATTTACACCAAGCAAACGAAAGCACCTACACTAGAAAGCAAGAAAAGAAGGCTCTCTGAGAATCAAGCGAGATAATCACCTAGCACACAAGTCCTTTCCCCTTGCTCATCTCAGGTTTATCTACACCTACCGTCACAAACTAAACAGTGAGTAACTGAGAAATAATTGAAAGTAATGCCAGAAGAATCTAACAGTAATTCAAAATTTACCAATAAAGTAATCTAAGAATCATGCGGTAAAGGAAAAAACAGAATAATAAGCAAGTTGCATGATAAATAGACTAACAGATAATCAACGAAATTTGAGTGTCCTTCGAATCAAAAGAGGCCCATAAACGGTATAATCCACAACAATCCACAACATGTCCACAACCATGTCCACAGCCATAGCCACAACAATATCCACAACAATCCAGTACTCGGGTATCACACAACATTAGGGGTGGTTAGCATTCTTGGCAAGAGGTGCTCGCGTTGTCCCAGCTAGTGCGGGCCACATAGTACACTCCCAACACACTTACACTAAGAACATTCAACCAAAGAATAATAGAATGGAATGCCAAGCATATGAACAATTCAAATATCATAACAATTGAGAAAAATGAATCACATGTTAATTTCTTAACTGGCTTACTAACTTACTTGGTAAAATCACGACTTGACACACACTCCCGCGACTTTAACCCTTGTTTTGGAGTTCCCCAACTACCTGTTAATGTATTGAAACCTCAATTGATTGGGTTTATTGTCACGGCTCCAACAACCACAAACTGGGCCCCGCCCGGCCTAAACCTATGTAGACCCCTGAACCAGTCTCTAACAAGTCAACGTAGGTCTAGTCAGCCCTAACTTACCAATTATTCAATACCTTATTCAATCACTCACCCTAGATCACTCATTGATGATTCACCTTAACTCTTTTCATTACTCATTTACCCTCTAAGTTAGTTGGTGTGCAGAGGAAAATTAATATACTACCCTAACCACAATTTAATCAATTTACAACTTGATTAACCTAGATGTAGAAACCTTGTCTAACATATAAAACATGTATATAACAGATCAACTAAAAGCCCAAAATGAACATATACATGTATCAATAGTCAGGTTCAACTCCCGTAAGCCCCAAATATCAAAATAAATGGATACATATCAAAAACATATAACAAAAGAACAAAATGCCTACAAAGTGAGAGCAAAGCTAATGGCTCTGAACGTGCATCAGAGGATATCACCAATCATATGCGCCTTGACCCGCCTCGTCTATGGATCTACACTCACCGTCATAAAAAGGATGGTGAGTACAAAATATAACAATAACAATAGATATCTCAACATAAACTAATGAATTCTCAATAATCACAAGTCTATGAATCATGCAATGTATAACAAGAAACTTATATAGATAGCAAATCACATGATAAATAGATTTAACAAGCTGAGACAATGATAATCAAGTGACCGAGGAAATAATCAGATAGTCGAATAGATAGTCCCAAATTAAATCGCAGGTTAAAAGACCTCCTCAGTTTGCGATGGACACAGTGGGCCCAAAACTGCCTCCCCTGCTCAATCCACCCCGTACGAACCAGTGGGTCCGAAGTTCGCCTCCACTGAACGCACACTCTGCTTGGAAAAGTCATAGACAAAACCAGTTGTTAAACTCCTAACACACTTCCGAAGGAAAGCCTCAGTCATAAGCCGGATGCTAAATGCTTCCGATAGGCCCCAACGAGAAGCCATGGTCTATGCCAACTGCTAAACTCATTGAGACTTCTCATCACAGACAAACTACCTAAACCCTAGGTCACTTGAACTAGAATGGAATACAAAGGGTTCTCATTTCAAGGATAATCAGTCAAGAAATAGAAAAACAGTCATGTTGATTCTATTGTTGCATTTACCCATCTCGAATCCCACTAAAATGCTTCTGCGTAGCTCCACACGTTTTCCAATTAATTGTCAACACTTCGTCCATCACCTGACAATTATTCTGACCAATTTGGTTATTTTTCCCTAATTATCTCAAGTTTTCCTCAATTTTCTATAATTTTTTGGCTATTTTAGTCAATTTCACACTTTACGAGATAAAAACCTTGACAAAAAGTCTCCCATGAATCTCAAATTCTTCACTTCTCATAAAAATTGTCAAATTTCTTTTTATTTGGTCAAAATATAATTTTTCAGTATTTTTCCCTTTTTTTGGATTTTTTCTAGATTTTTCTAAAATTTATTTAATTTAAAATCATATTTCATTAATTTATTTATATAAATAAATAAATAAATTATTATTTAATGGTGGGTGGGTCCCCGAGTCGGGTTTGGTTCGACCCAACCCACCACTTCATCATCTTCCCCTATTGAACGAAACATAGTCGTGGCTCTGTTTCGATTTTATTTTATTTTTCTTTCTTTATCTTTCTTTTCTTGTTCTCTACAACAAAAAACAACAATAACAACATCAACACCCATACTACCATTAAAACACCAATCTCTCCATAATCAACTAACACTATTAACCACCAAGAACACAACATAACAACAATCATAACTCAACTTTGTGCCGATTCCCTGAACTCTCGACCTTAATCATTCTATCGATTCCAAAAATCTCCATACCCTCACTTGACCAATCTCTCTCTTCTATTTCTTCTCTCTCTCTCTCTCGGCTCTTTCAATTATGTGTGAATGGTGAAGACAATGATGTTGATGATGATTTGGTGATATTTTGGGAGTAAGTCAAATGACTAAAATGCCATTCAACTCATATCCACATCTTAACAAAGTCATTGCCCCTCTTGGACATTTCATATTTTCTTTTTAAATTTCTGATTTTTTTAATGTATTTAATATGTATATATTTATATATACCCAAGGCTAGGTAGACGAGTTGGTAAGATGTAGGCGGACTCCGTACAAGCTCGATCCTCGCCAATCTCGAATTTTTACTACACTCCATGGGAGGGATAAGGGTTAATAACAACCCCATAAGGTTGCTCCCGGTCGAGGGATTAATCTACCCGAAGGGTAGGATACCTCCAATCTCAAGAAAAAAATATACATATATACACATGTATTTCTGCACTTATAATTTCGTTTTGCGCGTCAACAAGTTCACTCGGGTGTGCACACTATTGTACGACCCCCTCGTGTCACCTATGACCCCCGCGTATCACTTGGTGCCCACTAATTTATTATTTTAAATTTGTATTTGTCAGTGTTTTACTTCATTTTGTCCCTGGACTCCCATAGTTCGCCCGACTCCCGTAACGCATGTTTTCCCGAACCAAACTCCTTCCTCAACGTAATCACACACTCACAAACGCCATCACACATTTGGACATTGAAATAATTGTCCGAGTAATACATAAATAGTATAAACACCAGACAAATATAACATACCTCAGTGTTGACTCCCGATGACCGAAACAAGTATACTACGGCTAGCTGGGCCCACATTATGACCCTGAAATGACACGTGGCACGAGTTAGAATTTTAAGGTCATTACATTTAGCCAAATTATGAACCCCTAACAAAACCCCCAAAGTTCTCACGTTTTTCGAAAATTTACATGAATTATTGTTCATTTTCTGATTTGGACGCTGCTACCACGTCGCCGTGTGTAAAGCTCCATGTTGTCATCGCAGCGTCTATTTTTTAGCCTCTATTTTAGACATCGTAGGTGACGTTGCCGCGTACAAGGTCTTTACAGCATCGTCACGACATGAATTTATCGCGTCTCTATTTTGGACGTCGTGGGAGGGCGTCGCCAGCACTCTAGCTCACAGCATCTCGTGTTTTATAGGCTATTTTCTTCTGTTTTAGACGCCATTAGCCAATGTCGTGGGACTTATCGCCCAAGGCGCCATGCGTGGCGTCTCAGACAGAGTGTGTTTTTCATGGTTTTTAGGAACCTTGGCTCGCTCGTCACACCTCGCACCTATCCCAAACTTGAACGGAGGTCCATAACCATCCAAAATACTTTTTGGATCGTCGTAAAACCACTGGCAATTGTCTGGAATAAAAACACTCCAAAAAGTCGTAAAACTCGATAAAAATCGTAAAAGCCTCCAAATCTCCAACACCGTTCACAAAACGCGTGTTGATCGCTTCGAGGATCACCAAGGCATTGGGGTTCTGATCAGAATCGATGTCCTGCGTAGTGTCCATGGTCATCGTGATGAAATTAGGATAAACTAACGAGTAGACGAAGGAAAAGATGAAGGGGATTGAGATCTCACCTAAACTCCAGCGAAATCCTGAAACTTTGGCGAGCTTCCGGCAAGTTGTGTAGCCTCCAATGGTTGTCCAAGCCTTTCTTGGCCTCCAAGTCTTGAGAAGAGAAGAAGAGAAAAGGAGAAAAGGAGAGAAAAGTAAGAGAGAAAAAAAAAGGTGAGGGATGGGCCTTATATAGGTCTCTTCATCATCCACTTACACACACACATCCTGAGGTAGATCCAAAGCTCTCCCTTTTAAGTTTTCCACCAACTCTAACTTCACTTGATGACTTCAACAGGTGACTCACGCACCACTTAGTTAACTAACTCCATAGCCCGTTCTCACGTACTTGGACTCGGACCACACTACGACTCGCGTGTCGTACCTCTAGTCTCGCCAACGCCCTCATTTTAGTTATTTAGCTAAGTTATTATTCAAATAACCCATTTATTAGCATTTTCTGTGTTCAAAACCCCACTTCTCTTAAGCGAAGCCTCACTTAGACTTTGGTTACGCCAAACGGCTCGAGATACGTACTTAGAACGTATATACCAATACATGCACCACAAAAAAATAAAATTACGTCAGTGTCGACCCTCGAGTTTTAAAATGTTTAACATATTACGACAGTCGGGTCACGGTCCTAAAATGTGACACGTGGCATGTTAAATTTGTAGGTCACTACAGTTTCCTCAGCTATAGTGCTCCTAGAACCGAACCGCTCCTCGACTCGCACGTCGTGCGCTCTTGGTCATAACCATGTATTAACCACGCTTATAGATTTTATAAATTTGTGTTTTGTTAGTATTTTTAATTAATTTTTGTCCCCCGGACTACCAAACATTGTCTCGTAATACCAACGCTCGCACGCAACCTCCTCACACATTTGGGAAATTGGAATTGTAACATCCCATAATCTCGATTAGGAAATATTCAGCCTGAAACCTTAATTAAGCCCCAATAAACTAGATCGGACGTAATTAGAGCCAACAGCCTTATACCTATTCAATATAATAACCTGTATATCTTGATAATTGATAAATAATTTAATACAAAACATAGCGGAAATTTAAAACTTTTTCGATAAAAAAAAAAATATACAACACCAACATAAACCTCGGTGTTAAGCTCATATTCCCACCCTGATTATTACAAAATCATAAGGCAATACAATATATATATAACAAGGAAACTCACTGCACCGAAGAGAAGATACTAAGCTCCTGATCTTCTCCTTTCCTGAGTTTTAAGTCCTAGCGTCCGTCCATACCTAGAAATGTTAAGGTGGGTGAGCTCCTACATGCTAAGTAAGTGATTCCTATACCAACTATCAATTATCAACTAATATTCAAAGGATAATATATAACAACGTGCAACCAATGCATATTTAAAAGACGATTTGAATCAATATAATAAATACATAAACAGATACAAGTTCATTGGCCTATTGCAATGTACTTATGATTTGTACTTTCAATCTCAGTATTTGAATTGATTCGCCCTATCACATCTTCAAGAACCAGTCACTGAGCATCTAACCAATTCTTGTCAATGTGTTGCCAACTCATAAAAACATAGAGTCGCATTCCATCATCATCACTAAACCAATCACTGCTCATCTGATTGATTTATGACTGATGAGCTGCCAACTCAAATGGAAAGTATTGATCGGGATATTTCCCAAGTCATTAGGGGCACGGTGATGGGAAGCAACTCCACCACAGTTCCAAACCCCAGGCCAATCCGTCCCTCTAAACCTCTTCCCGATTTCATTTTTCATTTCAAAAAAGTTTATGTAAAACAAAACCAAATCATGGTACATTGCCCCATTCCCAGTCTAAAACACTACGTGCTCTATTAATGCTATTTTACATTGCATAATTGATAAAAAAAAAAAATACAAGTCCCACTTACCTGTCCTGAGCTTTCTACATTTACCGACTTGTACGATTCTCCGGAGTCCTCAAAACCTTTTCCCATCGGTCCATTACCATAAATAGACCAATTGTCATCGATTTACATCTAATTTTTACTTATTAATACTCCTAAACTAATCTCATTCGAATACGAAATCTCGGGGCCTAGTTTCTAACCTATTTTAAACATTTCACGTTTTTCAAGGGAAAAACCCCAGTACAAAGTCTCCCCAACTTTTAAATTCCTCATTTCTATAGAAACTCCTCAATTTCTATTTGTTTAGTCAAAATACCATTTTTCCATATTTTATTCTTATTTTTCTGATTTTTCTTTCTTTTCAATTCCTTTTTCTTTTTATTTTCTATTTTATTTTGGGTTTAGGGCCTGAATCGGGCCAACAACACCTCTGCTGTTTTTTTTTCTTTTTTATTAGGGTTGGCTCTCAACCCCAACCCCAACCCCAACTCAACATATATTTCTAACCCCGGCCATGGCGAGCTCCTCACCACCACAATTACCGAAACACAACATCAACAATGGCAATAGTGACCACAACGAGACAACAACACAATCAACACAACAACGTGACCAACAAAGACTTACCTTGCTTCGACGTCACGATTATGTAGTCTCCTCGAGCTCGTGAGCTCTCCTCTCTTCCCTCATGTTCGGTCGACCTCACCCTTTGTTGCGTTTCCTCAATTTAAGGATGAAAAGGCAGTCTTGGCTAGGGAATTGACCAAAATGCTCCAAAACCTATCTCTTTTCTTATTTGAGACACAAGCCCTTTTTGGTCTTTTCACATTTTTTAATTTTATTATATATATATTATATATATATATATATTTGTCGATATATTTGTGCCTACAATTCTGTTGTACATGCCAGCGAGTACCCTCGGGCATGCACACTACCGTACGACCTACGCATCTCATCCATGACCTCGCATGTCACTTGGTGCCCAACCATTTACCATTATTTATTTATTTTTCATATTAATATATATATGTCCATAATATATATAAATATATATTTATGCCTATAATTACGTACTTAACACCAACGAGCACACTCGGGCGTCAATGCTAGCTTGTGTCTCATGTGTGTTCACCTTGACCCACACATAGTATTTGGCATTCTCTCATTGGTTCAGATATTCATTTATGCATACTAATACAGTCTATGCAAACACAATACAACACACCAATCCACACACGCGTTAATCGAGATAAATTGAGCTTAACCATGAGCCTAACTCAAATTAATTAATATTCAGATTAACACTAATCATGTGCTTAAGGTAACGGGTCGTTACAAAAATTTTATTAAGAAAATACAATATAAAATAAACACCAAACGAAACTAACATACCTTGGCGTCGACGACCGAGAATTTGATGATTGTATCACGGCAGAGGGCCCACGTGCAACCCAGATTGACATGTGGCACGGGTTGAAATTTTAGGGTCGTTACATAATACTTTATGAGACTTGCGTTATTCACATCGATAGGTGGAGTTCTAGTTTGCACATTAGGATCTTTCACACCACTACAATGGGTTCAAGTGAATATTAAGGAAATTCGTCTATTCTAATTACATATACACACACATAAAAGAGACAAAGGAAGTTGGACTTGAAAAGCATAGTGTTTCATTACTTAGGTAAAGTTGTGAACTAAAAGTTTTCTCCTACATAAGAATGCAATCAATTTACATTGCTTTAATAAAATAGATTAGTTTTAGTTTAAATTATAAAAAAAGGGATCTTCTTAACAATAGAGTGAACTTAACTAAACTCTTGTGTCCACATACACCTTTCCCAGAGGAATGATATTCGTAATCAACTTTTGTTGATCAAACTATTACTACAAGTGAACTATTATACTTGCGGTTTTGCAGCATGTTAAGTTTTTGGTGTCGTTGCCGGGGATAAGTAACCACAATTAGTTTAGTTTACTTAGTTAAGAATTTTAATTTTTAGCAATTTTTTTATTTTTAGTTTTAATTTGATTGACTCTATTGCCCTTAATCTACGTTCTTTTGTCTTTGTTGTTTTAAGGATGTAGAGAATATATGGCTATCGTGTTAAGGAATCAAACAACAAAATTCTTGATAAAATCTCTAGGTTGGTTTATCGAAGTATCTCTGTTCGAGACAATACCACATACCAAGCACAACCAATCGTGAGTGGTGTGGCATGGACAGGATATCTTAACCATATTATAACTCGTATGCATTTAAAGGATTTGTGGTAGGTCAATGGCATTGCAAGTAAACACAAGGAAAGGAATCATGGCACAATTATCAAAGCTTTTAAACCCTCACATTGAAATGTCTATTAATCATCATGGAGTTCTCAGGACAACTGACAATCACGGCAAGATCATGAGATTGATGAACAATCATTTCTCACGTCTCTAGAGCAAATGAACTGAGTAGAGCGACCATGATCTTAAAAATTATGAGGAAAAATTAAAGATTTTTGTGCAATCATTTAACATGGAGGAAGAAGAGTATCAAGAATTCTTAAATCTAGAAAAGAATTTAGAGGAAATTGCAACATATATACATTCAAGACAAGAGGTTTTGGTTAAGTCTAAGGAGAACCAAGTGGAGTTGTTACTGAGAGAAGAAACATGTCATGAAACATATGAAGAAATAGAGAATCCCAAACAAGAGAATTGCATCATTGTTGATGCTTTAGAGCCAGATGATTCACTTGACCATATTAGAGAGGAGATTCATATTGAGGATATTAAGCAACATGATAGTGGTATTGATCTGGAGTAGTTTCAGACAATAATGAAGGATGAAAGCAATAAAAACTAATAACCACACAATACAAAGTTTGTGCAAGGGACAATCAATTTTATAGTATCACTGACACCATTTTTAGCAAGAACTACAAGATCAATGGAATGGTGAGAAAATTGGAATTGGTGCGAAGATATTTGAGAAGATTACGAAGAAAATCCCTTTTGTCTAAGCATGGCAAGGCATGCCAAACTACATGAGGTTTATGAAGAATAGGGTAGCATGCCAGAACAAGATTAGAGGATTTGCGACACTTTGCGAGGATACATCGTTGAAGTAACCATGGTGCATCATGTTGCTCATTAGAGAGTCGTGATTAGACTTGTTCATGGGTGAGCCCAATCGGGCTCGGGCCTAAGTAGTTTGGCCCAAGCTCGGTCAATAACCTATGTTCAGGCCTATATCTTGGCCCAAGCCCAACCCATACAAAAAACAAAACCCAAGCTCGGCCCATCAAAGCCACATATATTTTTTTATTAATAAGAATAATTCTTTTTTTAAAAAATAATAAGTATTTTTAAAAAATTTCTTCCATAAAAATAAAATAAAGTTTAGTATTTTGTAGATTTTGTATATATTTATATTAACATATAAATAAAACACAAAAGATGGATGTAGCATGTTGGTAAAGAACAATCATCAATATAGAGGGTCTTGAGTTCAAGCCTTATCTCCAACATATTTTTTTGAAAATATAGACATTAATTTAGTGGTGGGTTAGGTCGAGTGGGGCATGGGCTGTACAAGTAAGCCCAAGTCTGGCCCAAATTAAATTGAGCTTAGGGCGGGTTTGCACCTAAGAAAACTTGTCCAAACCCTACCCATTAGTCACGGGCTTGGGTAGGTCGAGCAGGTACCCAAGTCTGTGAACAAGTATAGTTGTGATGCATAAGTTGGACTAAACACGTTAAACGCATCGCTATTGGGAGGTAACCCAGGAGTTTTTTTTTTCAGTTTTAAAATTTTTAGTATTAGTTAACAATCCAAACGTTTTAGTTGTATTTTTCAAACGTAAAAGAATTTTTGTCCTATTTGTGTAGGAAAGGCCATTTACCGGGTAATTTTTTATCAGAATGGATAAGTCGTCACCTACTCAGAAATGTTATAACAGTATCAATGAGTCAAAATGGTATCAGAGAGGTAAAACACCGAGAAGACGGGTAAATTTTTCAAATAATTTTATTAAGTACATGCTATTCACGTTGTGTTGGCGTCGTGTATATTAATACACAACACCATGATAACGCCAACAAGGAGGTAAGTTAAAAATATGAATTTTTATTTAAGGACAACTTGACGCTATCACGACATTGTGAGTTTACACATACAGCACCATGACAACTCCAAAATTAGGCAAATTGCATGCAATCAGTGGTGTTGATACTGTGACTACATTGTCACGGCGCCGCCCATATAAACGGATGGCTAAAACCCTTGTCAGCCGATTTCTACACACTTCATACCCCATTTTAAACCCTACTAACCGAGCTGTAATAGCCCGAATTAAGTAAACTGACTTTAATGTTAATCCCAAGGATTAACAGGCAGAGATTCAGACCTACGTGTAAAACTCAGTTGACTCAAGCACGAGAGTCAAGGGAAATGTTATTTATAGATGGCGGTTGACTATATTTGCGGAGTTTAAAATTGTTAGTTATCACATTGCATCGCATGTGTGCTATTTTGTTATCGAGCGAGTTGGTATGTCGGATGTTTGCCTCGGGATGTGTGTCGATATGGGCATCATGTAGGAGTTATATAGGAAGCCAAGACTAGGCTAAGTTGATATGATATTAGTGTATGTGAAACCATAGCCTTGGTTAATTAAATAGTACAAGTTATGATGAGCCTTGAAATGTCTGTCGAGGCGCAGAGCATTGGGTGTTGGGTAATCGGGGGTTAATGTAACCTTGTTAAATAATTTATAGACCCAATGTGACAACCTTAATGTATTTATGTGAGTTTTAATTAGTTGAATCAATTAAAAGGCCTATAGTTTGATTTAAAATAAAAAATAAAAAAATAAAAAAAATAAAAAAAAACCATTGATAAATCTATGGATGATCTTAGTTGAATGAAACAAGGCAAGATGTGTCATGATTGTGTGTCACTTGGGTTGGTGACATCTTAAATGAGAGCCATGGGATAGTCCTTAAGATACGTGTTGCACACATGATCAAGAGGAGAGTATAAAATACCCATATTTAGTGGACTTTTCTATCAAAACACTACCAAATTCAATGCAAAAGGAGAGGTGAGATCAATGTTCCTGGAGAGACTTGAGCTGGATTTCAGTGCTAGGAGTTCAATTGTAGTGAGCCACCCATTGGGTAATCAAATCTCTACTCTTAAGTTGTTCAATTCTTAAAAAATGAAACTCAATTATGTCATTGTTAATGGAAATGAATATGATCTTATGGATTACTAATTTATCATGATTTTAGGAGTTATTATAAGCATTTCATAAATAGTTTGTTGAAATTACGCTAATTTATATGAAAATTTTGTCATTGATGAAAAGTTAGATGAATGCAATGATTTTATAATTTGATAAATTTGTTGTTGTTTTGTTGGTGTTTGAGCTCCCCCCACGAGTCGAGGATGTGGTCGACGATGATTGTAGGCAAACACGAGCGTTGAGGAGCAGAATTCTTATGACGGCCCCTATCCTAATCTAGGGCACTGCCCGGCCTAATCCCGTAATTAAACCTTAATCTCGATCTCATATGACTGAACTATGTATTAGTCAGTCTTTCTATCCTAATTGACAACTTTATTGCGTTCGGGATAAATAATACACTAATCCTACCAATTTCAACATTTTAGAGTTATTTAATATTTTAACAATTTAATTATTTAGCGGAAGTCTTAACATAATTTTAGCGGAAGTCTTTTCAGAATTTATGCAGAAGTCTTTAACAATTTAAGTAGAAACAATTAAATAACCCTAATTGTGGAGACTAAGGAACAACGATCACAATATATATATACATATATATATATATATATGAAATATGTGGCAAACATATAAACTAAGTGAAAGTCAAAAGTAGGAGAAACTATCGCTCAACCCAATATACAACCCAATAGTATCGAATACATAATAAAAGGCATATACAAAATACCAAAAGAAACCTACGAGTCAGATAGTAGCACGTTCGAAGTTCAGAGGTAGTCGTCAATCTTCTCCTTGCCCGGCCTACTGCTCGACGGATTTGCACCTACCATCATAAAAAAAGACGGTGAGTACAAAAGTATAACAGTAATTTCCAATTGATATATTTATCCATATTTCCAAATTAAATGAACGGTATTTAAAAGCATAATAATATCCAAAAAATGCTCTAAATAAACATGCTAGAAAATACTGGAAAATACAACCGAAACTAACACGAGCTAAGCAGTATGATATAGGTCTTGTCAGCGGTGAGAACTATCACTTAGCCTTTTCCACTATTTTATGGAGTTGTGCTCTACATATTTCATCAAATTCTAGATTGTAAAACTACTTTGTAATTTCAATGAATGACTCGTAAAGGGTTCCAATAATTAGCTATGCTACAAAGCACAATATATAAAGAATACAAGTCCACATTTCACATCGAATGAACTACCTAATAGCATGATATTCGTGAATCAATTTTCAAATAAACAGCAAGGCAACACATACGGTATACGAAAGGAATCAATGAGACATAAACCAACAAGAAATCATGATAACAAGACTCAATATGAGATGATTCCACAACAAATCATGATATTCAGAATACAAAGGCATAAATATAGTCAATTAGACTATTCAACAGTAGTTAAGTGGAATTGAAATGTAAATAGATATCTTAATGGGATTACTCACCCTCAAGCAATTTTTAAGCTATTTTTCGGCCTTCCGACTCTCGAACTCACGTACCCGGACTCTTAAAACACTTCCCTATACCCCTGAAGTGTTTAACCATGTATTGGAGTGGTTTAGGGTTGGTTAAGGTGGTTTAGGTTGGTGTTTAAGTGTTGTAGAAAAATTAAGGACTTGCGGGAAATTCTGCTGAACAGGGTGCCCAGCGCGCTAGCTACACTCAGCGCACTTGTTGGATTGCCCAACGCACTGAGTGCCAAAACCCAGAAAATCTGCAATCGATTTGTTTAGTTTCCCAGTTGAAAATTCACTACTCCATCGCCCCTGGACCTTGTTATCCTCTATCAAAGTTAGCACAACCTCCCAACATCAACAATAAGGCAAGAACTTTGATTTATACTCATTCATTCATAATTTAAACATGCATTTGATAAAAAAAAAATGAGGAAGAACACATGAATTCAAAATTTTGATGACACGCACTGATTTCACAACTTGTTGACATTGTCCCAAGTATATTTCGATGAGGAGTTCAAAAATGAGATTAGATTTTTGAAACAAACATGTTTTCAAGCCCAAAAATCGAATTTCCATAATCATGAACAAAAACCGCATTTTGAGCAAACTTGTGAAATCCGAAAATACAACTTTGGAAACATCATTGATGCTTCAAAATGATTCAAAGCTACACTATTAACTCTTTGAAACTGATTTTCCACAAAACCCCCATGAATCATTAGCTAAAACTCTTGAATTTAAAGCATCTGTAAGAGTTGTACCTAGGGTTCTTGTGCTTGATGATGTTAACACCTTGTTCTCTTTGATTGATGAACCCCTCCCTTTCAGTCTCAAATTCCAGCACTGATCACCCTCTACAACTCTGATTTTCTCCTCTCAAGAGCATGCCAATATAGAAGGTGTATGAGTGGTATTTATATTAGTGTTTTCCATCAAGTGTATGTACACCTATCCTAATAACAATCTAATGGTCCTTATGGACTCCTACACCTCCACTAATTTAGTCCATGTGACTCCAAGTTTGACACAAATTATGTGGGAGTGTGTGCTAACACGTGTCACGAGGCATAAACATGTTTTCCCAATTTTTTGTTAAAACTATAGGATATCTAATTTGATTTGCATTATTTAAATATCATAGGCTATGAAATAAATTAATTGAATCACATTTGACTAAGTTTAGACTTACCACAAGTCTAGCTACCCGGTCCCCCACTTACACGCAACTCAAGGCACGTCCCCACTTGCGTCTCAACACCTATAACTGCATGAACCGACTTAATTAGTCTACACATTTACATAGCACTAGGCATACACCACAACAAATATAAAATATACCTCGGCTACATGCCTCGGTCGGTGTGTGTATCTTACGCGGGTCCTATGTTACGGGTCGGTGATCCTGATTAAGGAATTTATCAAGGGTTAGAATTTCAGACCATGACAAATATTCCAAAAAAATGGAAATTTCGTCATCGAAATTAAATTAAAGTTAGGGCTACACCTTACTCGAAAAGGTATGGGAAACGGTCACACATGTAGTCTTCCCGCTCCCAAGTGAGTTCCGAGTCACTATGGAACTGCCACTTGATGCGTACTTTAGGGATAGACTTGTTCCTCAGCTGATGTACCTTTCGATCCAGGATCTGGATAGGTTGTTTCTCATATGATATATCCTCGCTCAGGTCAATCTAACTCAAGTCAACCGTCGGTCACGCACCTGCCTTAAACTCAGCCAATCGAAACATCAAAATATGAAAGACTGGATAAACGTCTAACATCTGTAAAGGAAGTTCTAACTCATACGCAACCTTTCTGACCCGTTTCCTAATCTTGAAAGGCCCAATGAACCGCGGTGCAAGCTTGCCTTTCACACCAAACCTCTGAAGACCTTTCGGAGGGGAAACCTTAAGATACACGTAGGTTCCCTCAGGGTATGTGAGATAGTTGTGGTACCTGTCTGCATAATTTTTCTGTCTCTCTTAGGCACCTTTGATTCTCAAACAAATCTGTCGTACTTTCTCTATGTGGTCAACAACAATCTCAGGCCCCACTAGCTCCCTGTCCTCTAGTTCAGCCCAACATGATGGCGAGCGGCACAGTCTGTCATATAAAGCCTCAAACGACGCCATCTCGATGCTGGTCTGATAACTGTTATCATATGCAAACTCACACAATAGTAGGTATTCCTCCCAAGATCCACAAAACTCTAACACACATGCCCACAACATGTCATCGAGGACCTGAATCAGTCACTCAGTTTGCTCGACAGTTTAAGGATGAAATGATGTATTGAACTGAAGGCGCGTACCATACTATTCTTGCAAACTCTGCCACATCCGGGAGGTATAGGTACCATCTCTATCTGACGTAATTGTCAACGGTACTCCATGTAGCCTAGTGATCTCCCTCTCTCGAACAATACCCATAATGTGAAGCAATTGGTAGAAAGTGAGTTGACTTCGTCAGTCTGTCAACTATAACCCATATCGAATCGTGCTTCGTGACAGTCTTCGGTAATCCTCTGACAAAGTTGTAACGACCTCAAATTCCACAACCCTAAATTTGGGCACCGTTTGGCTTAGACTTAAGTGGACCCCAAGTCAACACTCATGCAATCAACGTAAACATAGTTAGCCTTTTTTCCCTTTACCATTTATTAAGTTATTTAGATTGAGTTATTATATATTAGTAAGTTATTCAAAATACAGCGGAAGCAAATTAAACCCTAACTAATATAAATACTCCTAAAATACTAGTCAAAACAACCTAGAATGTGGAAACCTTGCATATGTATACCAACATCAAGTCAGAGGAAAGTACATTATAGTATACATGCCCAAGATTTCTCACAAACTCATATCCTAATGTTTAAAAACATATACATATTATACAGGGAACCTACCAACAAACGAGATTAGATCATCTAGTATTCCTCCACCTCAATCACATATCGTTAGTCTTTTACCTTTCTTAACCGTGCAATACGACGTGGTTGCACCCACCATCATTAAAAGGACTGTGACTATAAAAAGAGTAATAATAACAACTAAATGGAGTCCCAACATAATTCTAAATGACAAATAAATGTCTAATCAAGTATCATGCATATATATCATAAATATAATGAAAGACTGCATGATAAGAAAATCACTGAGATATCAACGATAAATGAGTGTCCAAGAAAACAAAGGAAAGACGTAAGTAGTCCTAACCAGTGAAAAAGTCATTGAATCACGACAAAAGCCCAACAAACTTGGGTTCAGGACAAGAACACAGCCTACCAGTCTTAACCCTTATGACTATGAGATATCCATGGTGCCCAGATAAGTGCCCCCAACGTACACTCAATTGGGAGATATCAACAGTACCTAGATAAGAGCTCATATCACATATAAAATAATAACCATGACTTACTTGCCCTTAGACCACTTAATCATAATAAAGTTCCAAACTAAGATATATCAATAACAATAACAAATTCAAGCTCAACAGGAGTAAATGCACAAATGAAATTATATAAATGCTTCAATTGGTTTTACTCACAGTCACCACGCGAAACTCTGAGCTCGTAGCTCTCACACATTGTCAAACTGATCTCATACGTTCGTCACTAGTTCACTAAGCACCTGGTAATTATTTTTTATCCAATTTGGTCGTGTTAGAGTTTTACTTCTATTTAATTATAATTTCCCATTAATTTTCCCCATTTTCAAACATTATCCATTTCTACTATTTTAGGTCAATTCCCCGATATTGAACTCGAGTACTCTGAAATTCATAGGTAACTAATCCCCGCATATCTCTACCGGGCATCCCTTTACTAGAATATTAGGATAAACCCTATCCTCGGTTGTAGTACTCAAAATCAAATGCACTCTAAGGATAACAATGTTAATCCTAATATGCCTATCATGCGACCCATAATAAACGAAATGGTAGAACCCGAATCGAAAAAAAACATATGAATCTTTACCAGAAATGGAAACCGTACCCTCAATGAATCCACATGTGGCAGTGGCGTCTAGCTGAGCTACCATGTGAGCTTCCTCTCGGCCCTGTTGTGGATACAATGCGGCTAGTTGTGTGCACTCTCTCACTATGTGCCCGGGCATGTCCACATTTGTAGCATGTAATCTGCCTACGTTGACCAGTCTGCTGCTAACCCTGACCCTGCATCAGTCTTTGTTCCTGACAGGGTCCCTCTCAGCCTCTGTCTCGGCCTCGACCTCCATGTTGTTGTTGTTGTAGTTTTGGTGGTGTCAGGTGTACAGGTCTCTCCAGTGCTAGCAATGCTGGCCTAACTAGTGGTGGAGGCAAGGAGCGTGCACTACCTGAACCCTACGCTAAGGTGTAGTAAGAGGTGTAAGGTATGGTTGTTGTGTGTGATACTGATGTCCCTGACTCCTAGCAACCTTTGTTCCATCTCCTTTGCGCCTTACCCCTCTATTGCCTCCTCTCTACTCTGCTATATGCTTTGAAGACAAGGTCTAACTCGAGGCGGTCCCGTTAGCAACCTTACAAAGGAAGTAGGTATCGTGTGAGAGTGTGCACTCGTATATCTCGCTAAGAGTCTTAATGCCTGTGTTGACCACGTAAGAGCTGGTGTCCGCTCTCAGACCAATCCCCAAGTGGTATACATCCTTTAACTCATCCTGGACTAGGTCCCTAAAAAACTATCTCAAGTACTCATATATATATCCCGATACTGCATAACAAACTCCTCCACCTCCTGCCTCAGACTCATGAACTCTCTCATCAACCTCATCATAACTGTCGGCGGGAAAAACTAATAAAACTTTTACTTGAAGGCTTTCATTGACTCGAAGTCTCTGTCAGTCGCTATAGTGATGCGCCACCAATCATCAGCACCCTTTGTAGTGGATATGAAGATAAGTCTGGGTGCAGTCGATCCTCAATGCCCAAGATTCAATGAAGTTTCTCCTAAGATAGTACCTACCTCTCTATCTTCTCTAAGTCTTTAACCCCGTCGAAGTAAACTGGCTGAAAACTGATGAAATTCTTCACCAGCTAAATCTTGACTGTTGAGCTAGAAGAGTAGGTGTGGGAGTCTACGTCGCCTAAACTATATATGTTGTTGTAACAGCCACGATCGAAAGAGTCGGTGTCACTGGAGCCGCTAGTGTAGTAATGGGAGGTTTAGGCTCCAGTTGAGTGGTAGTAGTAGCGAAGGTGTTGGGAGCTACCGTCGGTGTAAGTAGAGCGAATCTGGCAATCATCAAAGTGATGAAGTCGGTCATCTGCTGCCCTTAAGCGGAAACACGATCGGACAGCCTCTAAAGATCCTCTGCCAGTGTAGGAGGTTGGCTACTGCCGACACTCACGTTAACGGTCTCACATTCGGTCATCGTTGTATGTACGTTGACAGTGAACTCGTATAAGCTATTACTTAAAATATCGTCTATATATACATTATGAAATTACATGAATATATAATAAGTCTTAACTCACTTTCACTCAATTCCCAACAAAATAGTGTCTAGGCAAGTATCGTCTGGTTTCCACTTCTAAGTTTTGTGTCTTATTTAATTATGTATTACTTATCGAGAACTTGGCTCTGATACCAACTGTGATGACCCCTATCCTAATATAGGGCACCGGACCTAATCCTTTAATTAAGCCCTAATCTTGATCCCGTAGGACTAAACTATGTATTAGTCACTCTTTCTATTCTAATTGCCAACTTGATCGCGTTCAGGATAAACAATACACTAATCCTACCAATTACAACAATTTAGAGTTATTTAAAAATTTAACAGTTTAATTATTTATGAAATATATGGTGAACATATACAAAGAGTGAAAGTCAAAAGAAGGGGAAATTATTGGTCAACCCAATATACAACCAAATAGTATGAAGACATAATAACAGGCATATACAAAATACCAAAAGAAACTTACAAGTCAAACATTAGCACGTTCAAAGCTCAGAGGTAGTCGCCAGTCTTCTCCTTGCTCGGCCTACTACTCGACAGATCTGCACCCACCGTTATAAAAAGGATGGTGAGTACAAAAGTATAACAATAATTCTTAATTGATATATTTATCTACATTTCTAAAGTAAATGAATGGTATTTAAAAGAATTACAATAGCCAATACCCGAAAAATACAACCAAAACTGACACAGGCTAAGTAGTATGATCTGGTCTGGTCGACGGTTAGAACTATCACTTAACCTTTTCCACTATTTTTATGGAGTTGTGCTCTACATATTTCATCAAATTCTAGTAATCCTCAAATGGCAGAGTTATGCTCTACGCATATAAATCATCTATCTCATTTCTCGTGGAACACCCCGATTCATTACACAGTGAGTTGTGCGAATATAGTGGAGAGTGCCGACATCCTTGAAGTCCAGTGAGTGAGCCGCCTACTCTATAATATGCTCTGGACCCTTGATTATAGGCCCCTTGATTATAAAACTAATTGTAATTTTAATGAATGACTCGTAAAGGGTTCCAATAATTAGCTATGCTACAATGCACAGTATATAAAGAATACAAGTCCACATTTCACATCGAATGATCTATCTAATAGCATGCTATTCGTGAATCAATTATCAAATAAACAGCAAGGCAAGACATGGTATACGAAAGGAATCAATGAGATATAAACCAACAAGAAATCATGATAACAAGACTCAATATGAGATGATTCCATAACAAATCATAATATTAAGAATACAAAGGCATAAATATAGTCAATTAGACTATTCAACAACAGTAAAGTGGAATTGAAAGGTAAATAGATATCTCAAATGGGATTACTCACCCTCAAACAATTTCCTAGTGATTTTTGGGCCTTTCAACGCCCGAACTCGCATACCCAGACACATGACACAACTTACCTATGCCCCTAAAGTGTTTAACCATGGATTGGAGTGGTTTAGGGTCGGTTTAGGTGGTTTAGGTTAATGTTTAAGTGTTGCAAAAAAAATTAAGGACTTGCAGGAATTTCCTGCTGATCTGAGTGCCCAACGCACTGGCTGCACTCAGCGTGTTTGCTGGATTGCCCAGCACGCTTGTTGGATTGCCTAGCGCGCTGAGTGCAGAAACTCAGAAAATTTGCAATTGATTTTCTGGGTTTCCCACTTAATAATTCACTAATCCATTACCCCTGGACCTTGTTCTCATCCACCAAGGTCCAACACAACCTCCTAACATCAACAACAAGGCAAGCACTCCGATTTCTACTCATTCATTCACAATTTAAATATATATTTGATAAAAAAAAATGAGGAATAACACCTGAATTCGAAATTTTGATGACACACTGATTTCACAACTTTTTTATGTTGTCCCAAGTGTTTTTAATGAGGAGTTCAAAAATAGTATTAGATTTTTGAAACAGATATTTTTTCAAGCGCAAAAATCGAACTTCCAAAATCATGAACAAAAACCCCCCATTTTGAGCAAACTTGTGAAATTCAAAAATACAACTTTGGAAAGATCATTAATGCTTCAAAATGATTTAAAACAACTCTCTTAACTCTTTGAAACTGATTTTCTACAAAACCCCCCATGAATAACTAGTTACAACTCTTAAATTTAAAGCATGTGTAGGTGTTGTACCTAGGGTTATTGTGCTTGATGATGTTAACACCTTGTTCTCTTTGATTGATGAACCCCTCCCTTTGAGTCTCAAATTCCAGCACTGATCACCCTCTACAACTCTGATTTTCTCCTCTCAAGAGCATGCAAATGGAGAAGAAGGTGAATGGGTGGTATTTATATTAGTGTTTTCCATCAAGTGTGTGTACACCTATCCTAACAAAAATCTAATGGTGCTTATGGACTCCTACACCTCCACTAAATCAGTCCATGTGACTCCAAGTTTGACACAAATTATGTGGGAGTGTGTTCTAGCATGTATCACGAGGCATATCCATGTTTCTTCAATTTTTTGTTAAAACTATAGGACATCTAATTTGATTTGCATTATTTAAATATTATAGGCTATGAAATAAATTAATTGAATCCCATTTGACTAATTTAAGACTTAGCACAAGTCTAGCTACCCGGTCCCTCGGCACGTATGCAACTCGAGGCGCATCCCCGCTCGCGTCTCGACGCCTATAACTGTATGAACCGACTTAATTAGTCTACACATTTACATAGCACTAAGCATACACCACAACAAATATAAATTATACATCGGCCACATGTCTCGGTTGGTGTGCGCATCTCACACGGGTCCCACGTCACAGGTCGGTGATCCTGATTAAGGAATTAATTAAGGGTTAGAATTTCGAGCCGTGACAATTCTAGTGTTGGAATTCTACCACTCCACGCAGATAGTGCGAATAGCACGCTACTCAAAATTGCGAAGACCACTGTTCTTCATAACGAAGAACGGTAGTGCACTAAGGGATGTCCATAGCACGTTATCGACAAATAACGCATAAGTAATATCCATAATGCTCTATCAGTTAGTAGCGCGCTATGCAGACTACATAGCGAGCTACTCACAAAACATACGAGCTAATTAAGGGTTGTTTTGATAAAAATTGATCAACAACTATCTAAACAAATTGTAAACACATTAAAACTTATTAAAATGACTTCAGGGGACTAGGGGGATCGTAGCTTGGGTATCGGGAGCTAATCGGGGTCAGATTAAGGAGTCCAGGGAATTTAGAGCGCATATTTGAGGTGCATAAAACCAATGGAAAGCTTCACGGAATTCATGTTGGTTTATCATATCAGATTACATGTATGGTTGTTGGTGACGACACATAGGTTTTCTACTCATATTTCTTTCGTGTCTTGAAAGCATATATAGTAAGTAGGCACGGGCAGTGTACTCTACTTTGGGGTAAGTACTCGGTTTATGTTTTGGACACCATCTGCTTTTCAGCCAAAATTTCCTAACTGAGAGTCCGACCTTCATTTCTGTCTCCACATCTTCCTTATTGATCTCCAACGCCGACACATGCAAATCAACTACTTCCGTTCGGGTTAAAGGATCGTCCAATGCAACGACATTCCCCGTTACTAGAATCTTCAATAACATGTTGACGTCCTCTAAGATAATCAAAAATCTTACTAAAAGGGATGTGAAATGCATTCGTTTTAGGCTGCCACCTCTCAACAAATGTTGAGACCACAATCTGGTGTCCCTTACAGTATGAGCAACTAGTTAGTGGTCTTAATCTGGATCTATGGATGGTCTTTTGCAAGCCCTCAGTGCCAGGATGGCACCACTGCAAATCCCATTACCAACTAGGCACCATGATTAATGCACTTCAACAAAGGACATTGATGCATGATCGCATTAGAAAGAATCGTTAAAAGCATTGTGAGATAACAATTAAAATGCACTTGGGCATATTAAAACAAAATTAAACAATAGAAATTACCTTGTTCTTCCAAATCATATTGGCGATATGATTCTTAAAGCTTGGAAACAATGACTTGTTGCTCGCCCACTAGGGAATGGAGCTAATGAGTCCTCTGCTTATTGATCAACAAGCGCACACCTACATCTCCACCATCTCTGCCATACCCATCTATCCCACTTGGAATGGAAATATCGCTTTTATCCTCAGCCACATCATTCCTATTTGAGCTCGAAGACCCACTACCACCATCCCTAGTGTTTTATTCTCCAATTGACTCAGTATGCTTTGCCTCAAAATCACTTGACTCAACCTCAGAGTTACTAGACTAGACACAAGCAAGCACTAGCTCCTTTTCCCAATACCTCAACAACTTGGGTGTTAGGGAATGTGCCTTAGGTCAATCCATTAACTATCTTTATGAATACTTTTAGTTAATAAAATAGAGGATTTTCATTTGTTGTTTATTATAATTGATTTGCATGTTTACATTATAATAAGATTCATGGGTATTTACAGAAATATCTTAAATGTCCTTTGTCGATTATTATACTGGGAACTATAATGAATTAAGACTATTATGAGTCTTGATTGATGATCATATGATTATCATATGTATAGGAATACGAATCAAGATCATAAGTACTTATTAGGGAACAAAGTACTGGACCGACCCGCTATGAGAACTGTTGGGAAATGTGCCCTAGGTCAATCCATTAATAGTCTTTATGAATACATTTTAGTTAATAAAATAGAGGATTTCATTTGTTGTTTATTATAATTGATTTGCATGTTTACATTATAATAAGATCCATGGGTATTTACAGAAATATCCTAAATGTCCCTAGTAAATTATTATACTGGGAACTATAACGAAGTAAGACTAGTGTGAGTCTTGATTTATGATCATACGATGATCATACGTATAGGAATACAAATCAAGATCATGAGTACTTGTTAGGGAACAAAGTACTGGACCAACTCGCTATGAGAACATTACATGGATTAAGTCATACTTGTTTCTCATGATATGTACATTATTCAGTCCTCTGACTTGAGATTACTAGAGACTTCAACATTAGGAATACAGTGATTTGACGCAATCAAACGTTGTCTTTAACCAGCAGATTATAAAGGTTGTGATTGGTTACTGTGTGAATAATGTGGTGAAGTTGTGTAATCGAGATAGAATTTGTCTCTCTCATATAAAGAGAGATATCCAGTGGATCCCTCGATATATTAGACTGTTAAAAGGCCTAGTCTAAGTGAATTGATATTGATCAATGTCACTTAGATGTTTTCAGTCTACCTAGAAATCGAGACTAGTACGATTGAACATGTTGGATGACAATTCCATGCCATATGTTTGATCAAAAGGATATCGTGTGACAAAAGGATGTTATATACACTATTGATTAGGTTGTATCGATTTGATATTCGTACAACTTAGGTAGTCATAATGTCTTGCTAGAGGCCACTTATGACTTGTATACCAAAATGTGTTTTGGTACACTGCCAACGTTGTATGAGCCTATTGGGTCGCACACTGAGAATGATTTTGCTAGATTTTAAAATGGTTCAGAAAAATGAATTTTATATTATAAAATTCATGACATAAATGTCCTTATAGTGTATTACACTTATACTTCTTTAAGTAGGGGTATATGTGTAATTTACTTAACCGTCTATATACAAAGCTGTATAAATAGACGCTTTGAGTTAGAATACAAGTACAAAAGATTTAAAAAGGGCTGAAACTCTATTTTCGTTTTAAGAAATGACTTAGAGTTTTTTGGTATGCTCTGGATTGTTTTGGAGAGAAACAAAAAGGTTTGGTATTCTCTCGAAGCTAGCACTTCAAATCTCGATCGCCGTTCGTGTGTGGACTGCTGATAGAGGCGTTCGTTGTTGCCAGCGCCTTAGAGATCGATTAAAATTCAGGAAAGGTACATTGCGAGTGAGGTATGATTAAGTTTTCATAGTATAAACGTGTTTTAATGGAATCATATTCGGATCCTGTTAGGGTTTTTCTCAAAATAGTTTTGAAATCTCCGCTGTGCATGAACCCCAAAACCCAACAAGAACATCACATGGATTAAGTCATAGTTGTTTCTCATGATATCTATATTATTCAATCCTTTGACTTGAGATTACCAGAGACTTCAACATTAGGAATACAATGATTTGACGCAATTAAACGTTGTCTTTAATCGGACGATTATAAAGGTAGTGATTGGTTACTGTGTGAATAATGTGGTGAAGTTGTGTAATCGAGATAGAATTTGTCCCTCTTATATAGAGAGAGATATCCAGTGGATCTCTCGATGTGTTAGACTGTTAAAAGGCCTAGTCTAAGTGAATTGATATTGATCAATGTCACTTGGATGTTTTCAGTCTACCTAGAGATCGAGACTAATATGATTGAACATGTTGGATGACAATTCCATGCCTTATGTTTGATCAAAAGGATATCGTGTGACAAAAGGATGTTATATATTCACTATTGATTAGGTTGTATCGATTTGATATTCGTACAACTTGGGTAGTCATAATGTCTTGCTAGAGGCCACTTATGACTTGTATACCAAAATGTATTTTGGTACACTGCCAACACTGTATAAGCCTATTGAGTCGCACACTAAGAATGGTTTTGCGAGATTTTAAGATGGTTCAGAAAAATGAATTTTATATGATAAAATTCATGACAGAAACGTCCTTGTAGTGTATTACACTTATACTTCTTTAAGTAGGGGTATATGTGCAATTTACTTAACCGTCTATATAGAAGGGTTGTATAAATAAATGCTTTGAGTTAGAATACAAGTATGAAAAAAGGGCAAAATTCTATTTTCGTTTTAGAGACGACTTAGGGTTTTTGGTATATTCTGGATCATTTTGGAGAGAAACAAAATGGTTTCTCGAAGCTAGCACTTCAAGTCTCGGCCGCCGTTCGTGTGTGGACTGCTAATAGAGGGTGTTCGTCGTTGGCAGCACCTTAGAGATCGATTAACCTTCAGAAAGGTACATTGCGACTGAGGTATGATTAAGTTTTCAAAGTTTAAACATTTTAATGGAATCAGATTCGGATCCTGTTAGGGTTTTTCTCAAATTGTTTTGTAATCTCCGTTGCGTATGAACCCCAAACACTAACAGTGGTATCAGAGCCTTCGAGTTTGATTTCATTAAACTCATTGCATGTTTTCTTATGATATATGATTGAAATCATATTAATAATTGATGTATATGTGATATACATAAGTTTTCTATGAGATTTATTATCATGTTTTTTGTATATGATACATATATTCGTGATTTAATTGAAATTAGTTTCGTACATGCTAGTAACCATGTTAGGTCAATTTGAATAATTTTAATGAATTGAGTTTCGTGTTCTATGATCCATGACACCATTAGGTTCAATTGGGATAGTATTTCATGATTCAATTACATATTTGTGATTATTTGGATAAAGATCGAAATTGCAAACAATTAATTTTTGAAATTATTTATTTATCTTGTTATATCTATTTTGTTGTGAAGTTTCTATTTGATAAAGATAGATAATAAATTAGAATAGGAGATAAATATCAAGAAGTTTGTTATTGGTTATATGATAGGATTCAAATATCTAAAGTACTAATTGGATTAGGATAAGATAATTAGTTAGATGTGGGCCGAGTTAATTAAAAATGTTTTAATTGACTTAATTTTGGATAAATTAAGCGGTAAATTAAGTATAGTAAAATCAGCGAAAAATATGATTTTCTATAGCGAATTTCAATTTTTGGAATTGAGATTTGTCTTCTAAAAAAAAATTGGGGGCACTACCCCCTGTACCCCGTCCGCTGCCTGCTGACCGACCAGCGGGACCACCGTCTAACTAATCCTAGCGCACGAAAATTCTTCTATTAGTGAATAGCATAAAAATTTTCTAAATTGTTTAGTGGTTCTACAAATCAATAAAATATATGATATTTCATTGTTTACTTAAAAATCACTAAAACTGAATAAAATCCCTCTATTAAATCTTAAGTCTTGCGCCATCTATTTTAAACACTTGTCAAAGCCTAGATCACACTAATACAGTTTCAGCCACAGCTGGGTGTATTGTGTTATCTTGGTGAGACAAGTTAGGTAAGAGTTACCTAAATGATTAAAATGGTCCGACTTAATAAAGCCATCAAAATAGTTTTGAGCTTTAGGCAAATGATGAGCTAAAAAAATGATAAGACATAAGATGTCACATATCTCATAAAAGGATCTAAAAATTACATAAGATGTAATTGGTAACTGTTACCTACCTAAATAATCTAGTTCTGTGTTTCATGCTATAGCTGTCATAGAATCAGGTGAAATATGGATTTTAGTCCCCTAAAAAAACAGTGTGTTTTAGGAGAGTTGTTAAATTAGTGAGAGTCTATTCCTCTATACTAAAATAAACTCTGCATAATCTTTATTATAGTTCAATGGCCTCTTTAAGTAACAATAATCCCCTTTCACTACGATCAATCCTTGAGAAGGCTAAGCTATCTAGGACTAACTTTCTTGACTAGTTTAGAAACTTGAGAATCGTTCTCAAGCATGAACGCAAGTTGTATGTTCTGGATGCTCCGATCCCTGAAGACCCACCAGCCACTACTACAAATGTTGTGAAGGATGCGCATAATAAGCATGTGAACGATTCTACTGATGTTGCATGCATTATGTTGGCAACTATGGTTCCTGAACTTCAAAAGGACATGGAACTAATGGAAGCCTACGACATGGCTATAATGCTGAAGGAAATGTTCCAACAGCAAGCTAGGCAAGAAAGGTTCGAGATAGTCAAGAACCTGCATTCTTGTAAGATGACTGAGGGTGCGTCAGTTAGTCATCATGTTCTGAAGATGAAGGGCTATGTTGACGAACTTGATAAACTTGGATTTCCTATAAGCCAAAAGTTGGCTATGGATTTGATCCTAAATTCATTACCGGAGAGTTACTCACAATTTGTGATGAACTACAATATGAATAATATGGAGAAATCAATTTCAGAGTTGCATTTGATGCTCAAAACCGCTGAATAAAATATCAAGAAACCCTCTAGTAATGTGTTGATGATCTAAAAGGGAAAGGGAATGAAGAAGAAAGGTAAAGGCAAAGGCAAGTCTAAAGTTGCAAAGACTATGCTTCACCTGTCGCAAAGCCAGTGGAACAAGTCAAGCCCGAGCCTGTTCCTGCTTCAAAGCACCAAAAGGAAAAGGAAGGAAATTGTCATTTCTGCCATGTACCTGGACATTGGTTCAGAAATTGCAAACTCTATCTGGAAGATCTAAAAAAGAAAAAGGGTAGTGCGACTACCACCTCAAGTATTTATGTTATTGAAATTAATTTATCTACAAGTGATTCCTGGGTATTGGATACCGAATGTGGATCTCACATTTGTATAAATGTGCAGGAACTCACTAGAAATAGGAAACTGAAAAAAGGAGAAGTCATCCTGCGCGTAGGGAATGCTGCAAGAGTTGTTGCCCTGGCTATTGGATCATATGACTTAGTCTTACCTAGTGGACTTATTTTAAGTTTAAATAATTGTTATTATGTACCTGCCTTGAGCAAAAACATCATTTTTGTTTCATGTTTGGATATGGATGGTTTTGATTTTATTATTGCAAATAATAGATGTTCAATTTCTTGTAAAGGCATTTTTATGCAAATGCTGATTTGTGTGATGGTCTTTATATTCTAAGCATAAAAAGGTCCACTGATACTCCAAGTTTTAACATAAATACAAAGAGATTCAAGTCAAATGATTTGAATCAAACCTATCTTTGGCATTGTCGTCTCGACCACATAAATGAGAAACGCATAACGAAGCTCCATAAAGATGGACTTCTAGATTCATTTGATTTGGAATCATATGAAACGTGCGTATCTTGTTTACTAGGCAAGATGACTAAAAGTCCCTTTACTGGACATAGTCAAAGGGCAAGTGATTTATTAGGTCTAATACATACTGATGTATGTGGTCCTATAAAAACAATGGCTAGTGGTGGTTATCAGTACTTCATTAAATTTACTGATGATTTCAGCAGATATGGTTATGTATATCTTATGAAACATAAAGCTGAATCATTTGAGATGTTTCGAACATTTCAAAATGAAGTGGAGAATCAACTTGGTAAAACTATCAAAACACTTCGATCAGATCGAGGTGGTGAATATTTGAGCCAAGAATTTGATGATCATCTTAGAAATTATGTGATTGTCTCACAATTAACTCCACCAGCAACTCCACAATGAAATGGAGTTTCTGAAAGGAGAAATCGAACCTTATTAGATATGGTTCGATCTATGATGAGTCATGCGGATCTTCAATTATCTTTTTGGGGTTATCCATTACAAACTGCAGTTTTCACTCTAAATCAAGTTCCTTCTAAAGCAGTTGATAAAACACCATATGAGATATGGTATGGGAAGAGACCTAGTTTGTCTTTTCTTAAGATTTGGAGTTGTAAGGCTTATGTAAAGCGACAAGTCTCAGAAAAACTAGTACCTAAATCTGATAAGTGTTTATTTATGGGGTATCCTAAGGAAACAAAAGGATATTACTTTTATAATCCCACTGAGAACAAAGTATTTATTGCTCGGTATGGTGCCTTTATGGAAAAACAGTTTATTTCAAAAGACACTAGTGGGAGAGAAATAAATCTTGAAGAAGTTCAAGAATCACAAATAAACACTGAACTGCTACTGGAAGTTCAACAATGTTCTGAACCAGTTGAACCTCCGCAAGTAACACAAGGCCCACGTAAATCTGGTAGGGTAAGACATGAGCCAGAGAGATTCGGATTTCTCATTACTGATAGTCGTGATGTGTTGCTTATGAATCAAAATGAGCCCACCACTTATCAGGAGGCTATGTCTGGGCCAGACTCAGATAAATGGCTAAGTGCCATGCATTCTGAGATGCAATCCATGTATGATAACCAAGTTTGGTACTTGGTTGATTTACCTGAAGGTGGTAAGACCATTGGATGTAAATGGGTTTTCAAGAAGAAAACTGACATGGATGGCAAAGTGCATACTTTCAAAGCAAGACTTATAGCAAAAGGTTTCAGGCAGACTCAAGGTGTTGATTATGATGAAACTTTTTTGCCAGTAGACATACTTAAATCCATAAGAATTTTAATTGCCATTGCTGCATATTATGACTATGAGATATGGCAAATGGATGTAAAAACAACAATTCTTAATGGAAAGCTGTTTGAGGACGTGTATATGACACAACTTGAAGGCTTTGTACATCTTGAGAATTCTAGGAAGGTATGCAAGCTTCAAAGATCCATTTATGGATTAAAGCAAGCTTATCGGAGTTGGAATCTTTGTTTTGATGAAGCAATCAAGGATTTTGGTTTTATTAAGAACGAAGATGAGCCTTGTGTATACAAGAAGATCAGTGGGAGTGTAGTTATTTTTCTGGTACTGTATGTTGATGATATATTACTTATTGGAAATGACATCCAAACATTGTAAAGTGTCAAGTCTTGGTTAGGGAAATGTTTCTCAATGAAAGACTTAGGAGATGCAGCCTATATCCTAGGGATAAAGATCTATAGGGATAGATCTAAAAGACTAATCGGTCTAAGTCATAGTGCTTACATAGACAAGGTGCTGAATAGGTTCAGTTTGCAAGACTCTAAAAGATGATTGTTGCTAATGTCTCATGGCATAAGTCTCAGCAAGACTCAATGTCCTAAGACAAATGATGAGCGAGATCGTATGAATAAGATTCCATATGCATCTGCTATTGGATCTATCATGTACGCCATGCTATGCACTCGACTTGATGTATCATATGCTTTGAGCATTACAAGCAGATATCAGTCAGATCCAGGTGAGAGTCACTGGATAGCAGTAAAGAAAATCCTTAAGTACTTAAGAAGGACTAAGGAAGTGTTCTTGGTCTATGGAGGTTTTGAAAATGATCTAGTTGTAAATGGTTACACAAATGCAAGTTTTCAAATTGATATAGATGATTTTAGATCGCAGTTTGGATATGTGTTTACTTTGAATGGGGGTGCAGTAAGCTGAAAAAGTTCGAAGCAAGAGACTGTGGCAGATTCTACAATAGAAGCAGAGTATATTGCAGCGTCCGATGTAGCAAAGGAGGCAATTTGGATCAAAAAGTTCATTTCTGAACTAGGTATGGTTCCAAGTATTGCTAACCCTATTTGTTTGTATTGTGACAATAACGGGGTAATAGCACAGGCCAAGGAACCTAGATCACACCATAGATCCAAACATATACTCAGGCATTTTTATCTCATCAGAGAAATTATTGAGAGGGGAGACATAAAGATTGGTAGAGTACCTACTGAAGACAACGTTGCAGATCCATTAACAAAAGCTCTTCCACAAGCAAAACATGATGGTCATGTTAGATCATTAGGCATTAGATGCATGCATGATTGGCCCCAATGCAAGTGGGAGATGTTGGGGAATGTGCCCTAAGTCAATCCATTAACTATCTTTATGAATACTTTTAGTTAATAAAATAAAGGATTTTCATTTGCTGTTTATTATTTGCATGTTTACATTATAATAAGATCCATGGGTATTTACAAAAATATCATAAATGTCCCTTGTCGGTTATTATACTGGGAACTATAATGAATTAAAACTAGTGTGAGTCTTGATTGATGATCATACGATGATCATACGTATAGGAATATGAATCAAGATCATGAGTACTTGTTAGGAAACAAAATACTGGACCGACCCACTATGAGAACATCACATGGATTAAGTCATAGTTGTTTCTCATGATATGTATATTATTCAGTCCTCTGACTTGAGATTACCAGAGACTTTAACATTAGGAATACAATGATTTGACGCAATCAAACGTTGTTTTTAACTGGACGATTATAAAGGTAGTGATTGGTTACAGTGTGAATAATGTGGCGAAGTTGTGTAATCGAGATAGAATTTGTCCCTCTCATATAGAGAGAGATATCCAGTGGATCCCTCGATGTGTTAGACTGTTAAAAGGCCTAGTCTAAGTGAATTGATATTGATCAATGTCACTTGGATGTTTTCAGTCTACCTAGAGATCGAGACTAGTACGATTGAACATGTTGGATGACAATTCCATGCCTTATGTTTGATCAAAAGGATATCGTGTGACAAAAGAATGTTATATATACACTATTGATTAGGTTGTATCGATTTGATATTCGTACAACTTGGGTAGTCATAATGTCTTGCTAGAGGCCGCTTATGACTTGTATAACAAAATGTGTTTTGGTACACTACCAACGTTGTATAAGCCTATTGGGTCGCACACTAATAATAGTTTTGCGAGATTTTAAGATGCTTCAGAAAAATGAATTTTATATAATAAAATTCATGACATAAATGTCCTTGTAGTGTATTACACTTATACTTCTTTAAGTAGGGGTATATGTGTAATTTACTTAACCGTCTATATACAAGGGTTGTTTAAATAGACGCTTTGAGTTAAAATACAAGTATGAAAAAAAGGCCGAAACTCTATGTTCATTTTAGAGACAACTTAGGGTTTTTGGTATGCTTTAGATCGTTTTGGAGAGAAACAAAAAGGTTTGGCATTCTCTCGAAGCTAGCACTTCAAATCTCGGCTGCCGTTCGTGTGTAGACTGCTGATAGAGGGCGTTCGTCGTTGGCAGCACCTTAGAGATCGATTAACCTTCAGAAAGGCACATTGCGACTAAGGTATGATTAAGTTTTCATAGTTTAAACGTTTTAATGGAATCATATTCGGATCCTGTTAGGGTTTTTCTCAAATTGTTTTGTAATCTCCGCTGCGTATGAACCCCAAACACCAACATTGGGATGTCCCTTCTCCCATAATATCATGTCCCGACCATCTCCTTGCACATATAACCGGAGGCTGGGCATTCTATGTCGCCTTCATGTAAGAAGTCATTTGTGGTTTCCTACTGGCACAACTACCCTTACCCACCACCTTACTAGATTTACCATTAGTTCTTAAGTCCGCCCTACTCGGATCAGAACCAACCTTGGCCTTCATTACATGAGTCCTCCCACGAGGCATACCTAAAATTATTACTATATACATTAGTATCAATATATAATTTTTGTAAAAGTGTGTTAATGCACACCTGTAATAACTGGTCGACAGTACAATTCTAAAAATTAAGCATAGGTTGCAGTTCTTCAAGAACGAGATCAATGTATGAGTTTCAGTTAGGGGTCACTGAATCAATTGTTTTAGATCATACTATACTTTGTTCAGTTACCTCATACTAACATACAATTTATACTCTCGGTATGGAAATCGACAACACAAAGTTACTCTCGGTACTTAAAACACCGGAACTTGATGCATAAGACATCATTTTTGGTCAGTTGGTCTTAATCGATTAACAATTAAATGTTTGGATCCTGTGTGGTTGAACATATCGGGAACCCTAAAATGCTTTGCCTTGACTACCCAATGGTAATGAACAACAACGACACCAACAAAAAACCACAAAAAAGCATTGAAAATGTTATTGAAACAACAATATGTCGACTTACCCTCTTTTCAATTCCCAACTTAATCGACCCATTCCAACGAACTCCACCAAACTTTCAACGCAACGAATACACTAAAAACCGTGACAAAAACGCACAAGATATCAACCTAAAGCAACAATGATGAAGATACAATGCTTGGAGGTAATCAATATACTATTTCCTCTCTCAAATCTAGGGCTTCAGCTCGAAGAAGATGAGTGAGGATGGCTATGTGTTAGAGGGTTTTTGTTCAAAAATTTCGTGGGGTGCCTCCTTACTAACACAGGGGGAATTTTGGGCTTTCAGTTACAAAAGAGGTTTGCACAAATGAATTTCTAAATTGCATCTATAAGTAGCTTGCCTTACCTAATCACTAGGGTGCCTTTAGTGCGACCCTTCTCAAATTTGGGTTTCGTTATGCAACAGCAGGGTGCCTAATGTGTCAAATTGTTACCACCCCAATAGTTCAACCAGAGCATGCTGGGCTGGACAACATGAGAACTCAGCAAATGATTGAGTCTCAGTGGACTCGGGAGGCTTCGGAGGACTCAGAGGATGGATTAAGGTTCAGTACATGGCTCATACCTAAGTGGGCAAGGTTTGGCATGGCGCAGGCACGGTATGGCAAGGCGCATACCTTAGCGGGCACGGAGTGGCACGGTGCATACCAAAGCAGGCACGAGGTGGCACGACGTGTACCTTTGCGGGCACGGTATGGTAAGCCGCGTACTTTAGCGCGTACCTTAGCGGGCACGGTGTAGTAAGGCGCATACCTTAGCGGGCACGGTGTGGCAAGTTGCGTACCTTATCGCGTACCTTAGTGGGCACGGTATGGCAAGATGCATACCTTAGCGCGTACCTTAGCGGGCATGGTGCGCGTACCTAAGTGAGCATGCACAGGCAAGGCGCTCTCCCTGGTGTAAGCACAGCAGTGACTTGGGGAGAGCACGGAATTGACTTGGGTGTACCTTAAGCTTGGCACATACCTTGGCACGAGTAAGGTCATGCCTTGACACGGGTAAGGCAAGATCTTGGCAGGAGCACAGTTGACTTTCCTTGACTCTGACGTTGACCAGGTCAAAGTATGATTGGTTTCACTTTTGGATGTTCCCTATTGGAGGGCCAAGAACGACTTAACATCTACTATAAGGGAGGGACCTCTCCTGGGGTGGTATGGGCAAGAATGCAAGGGTAACCCTTGGGCGTGCATGCCAAGGCCTTGCCCAAAGACCATCATGTAACCACCTCCAAGCCGGTAGGACCCGGACGTAGTCGGGCTCCGGCACGCACCCAAGGGTGCCTATGCTCAGCTAGGCACGACCAAGCACGACCCTAAGATCAAGGAGCGTTCCTAGGCTTGGATGGACCAAGTCAAGCATGACAATTCCTAAGGCGGTTAGGTAACCACCTTGGTCGTGGCTAGAGCATGACCAAGGCACGTCTAAACAAGTCCTTAGCACATTGGAGATGTGCCTATTGACTAGGTGGTCATGGCAGTTACGAGGCCAGGTGGCAGCAAAGGAGACAAGCAGTTAGGCAACTGTTTGACTACATGGGAGTGTGGTGTGGTTTACTTAGTCTTTGATGCTTGTAAACTAGGACATATGTCCATTCAGTTATGTAACAACTTCAGGCTATTTTCTATAAAGTCAACCTTTATGCTTGGGGAAGAATAAGGTGGTTGAGTTGTAACCCATCAATCAAAGATCAGTAAAGCTCCCATTTGTGCCTATTGTTGCTTGTTAGTGTGAAAGTTATTGGAGTGTTGTACTAAGGTGGGCACCACGGAGTGGAATTGAGTGAGAAAAATTTCCTTAGGGTAAACCCTCTCATCAGTGACCTCGTGACAATTGGTATCAGAGCCTCGTTTGGCGACGATGGCGACTCAAGCATCTGTTGATTTAAGTGAGAGGGTATCTCACTTGGAGCAACTTGTAGCAACACTCATTGTTCATAAGGAGGAGGCTTAGAGCTCTTCCTTGGCGGAGTGAGTTGGAGGCTTGGAAGCGCTCATTGCTTCGTTGGTGGCTAGAAAGGAATCTCACATGGGGATGGTCTCTAGTTGGGAAGCTCGATTTGATGAGCTAGTTGTTGATGTTCGTGCGGTTAGTGAACTTACCGATGACACAGCAGATACGATTGTTGTGGAGGTTAGTCTACTCAAGAAGGTTGTGGGTGGAACCTCAGATGCTGCGGAAGCGGCAAAGCTACCGAAACCCAAAGTTCCTGAACCAAAGAAGTTCTCTGGTAAGCAAAGTGCCAAAGAACTAGAAAACTTTCTTTGGGACATGGAGCAGTACTTTGCCACGATGCGGACTCCAGATGATCAGAAGGTCATCCTAACTTCAATGTACTTGGAGGGAGATGCGAAGCTTTGGTGGAGGACCAAAGTTGACAATGATGCTGCTATTGGGAGGCCGAAGATCATCGAGTGGGAGGTATTGAAACGGGAATTGAAGGATCAATTCCTGCCTACTAATGCAACTTGGCAAGCGAGGGAGGCTTTGTGTAAGCTGAAGCAGACGGGCTCTATTCGGGAGTACGTGAAGGAGTTTTCCTCTTTGCTGCTGGACATTAAGAACATGTCAGAAGAGGATAAACTCTTCTATTTTACAACTGGCTTGCAGACATGGGCACAAGCCTAGTTGAGGTGGCAAGGTGGACCAAGTCAAACATGATAGTTCCTAAGGCGGTTAGGCAACCACCTTGGTTATGACTAGAGCATGATTAAGGCACGTCCAAGCAAGTCCCTAGCACATTGGAGATAAGCCTATTGACCAGGTGGTCATGGCAGTTACGAGGCCAGGTGGCAGCAAAGGAGGTAAAATGTTAGGCAACTGCTTGACTACATGGGAGTGTGGTGTAGTTTACTTAGTCTTTGATGCTTGTAAATTAGGAAATGTGTCCATTCTGTTATGTAAGCACTTCAGACTGTTTTCTATAAAGCCAATCCCTTATGCTTGGAGAAGAATAGGTAGTAGAGTTGTAACCTATCAATCAAAGATCAGTAAAGCTCCCCTTTGTACCTATTGTTGCTTGTTAGTGTGAAAGTTATTGGAGTGTTGTACTAAGGTGGTCCTTAGACACCACGGAGTAGTATTGAGTGAGAAAATTTTTCTTAAGATAAACCCTCTCATCAGTGACCCCGTGACACTAACTATGGTTAGACTTGTGACTGGGGTCAGGTGCGGTATAAGGAAGGCTTGAGATTTTGCATTGTTATCCGCACCGTTTTCTTAAAACGAACTGATCGGTCGTGTGGATGCGACAGATAGGGTGATAACCCCCGTATAACCCGGTGGATGCTGTCTACTCTACTCTTGTTCATTCCTAATGCGCTGAGTGCCGAAACCTAGAAAATCTGCAATCAATTTTTTTAGTTTCTCAGTCGAGAATTCACTACTCTATCCCCCTAGACCTTGTTCTCCTCCATCAAGGTCCAGCACAACCTCCCAACATCAACAATAAGGCAAGCACTTCGATTTATACTCATTCCATTCACAATTTAAACATGCATTTGATTAAAAAAATGAGGAAGAACACATGAATTTGAAATTTTGATGACACACACTAATTTCACAACTTGTTGATGTTGTCCCAAGTATTTTTCAATGAGGAGTTCAAAAATGAGATTAGATTTTTGAAACAAACATGTTTTCAAGCTCAAAAATAGAATTTCCAGAATCATGAACAAAAACCCCATTTTGAGCAAACTTGTGAAACCCGAAAATACAACTTTGGAAACATCATCGATGCTTGAAAACGATTCAAAACAACTCTATTAACTCTTTGAAACTGATTTTCCACAAAATCCCCATGAATCATTAGCTACAACTCTTGAATTTAAAACATGTGTAGGAGTTGTACCTAGGGTTCTTGTGCTTGATGATGTTAACACCTTGTTCTCTTTGATTGATGAACCCCTCCTTTTGAGTCTCAAATTCCAGCACTGATCACCCTCTACAGCTCTAATTTTCTCCTCTCAAGAGCATGCAAATGGAGAAGAAGGTATATGGGTGGTATTTATATTAGTGTTTTCTATCAAGTGTGTGTACACCTGTCCTAACAACAATCTAATGGTCCTTATAAAATCCTACACCTCTACTAATTTAGTCCATGTGACTCCAAGTTTGACACAAATTATGTGGGAGTGTGTGCTAGCACGTATCACGAGGCATAAACATGTGTCCCCAATTTTTTTTAAAACTATAGGACATCTAATTTGATTTGCATTATTTAAATATCATAGGTTATGAAATAAATTAATTGAATCACATTTGACTAAATTTAGACTTACCACAAGTCTAGCTACCTGGTCCCCCACTTACACGCAACTCGAGGCACGTCCCCGCTTGCGTCTCAACACCTATAACTGCATGAATCAACTTAATTAGTCTACACATTTACATAGCACTAAGCATACACCACAACAAATATAAAATATACTTCAGCTACATGCCTCGGTCGGTGTGTGCATCTCACGTAGGTCCTACGTTATGGGTCGGTGATCCTGATTAAGGAATTAATTAGAATTTCGGGCCGTGACAAATATTTCCAAAAAAATGAAAATTTCATCATCAAAATTAAATTCAAGTTAGGGTTACACCTTACTCGAAAAAGTATAGGTCTTCCCGCTTCCAAGTGAGTTACGAGTCACTATGGAACTGCCACTTGACGAGTACTTTAGAGATAGACTTGTTTCTCAGCTGATGTACCTTTCGATCCAGGATCTGGGTGGGCTGCTCCTCATATGATATATCCTCGCTCAGGTCGATCTAACTTAAGTCAATCGTCGGTCACGCACCTGCCTTAAACTCAGCCAATCGAAGCATTAAAATATGAAAGACTGGATGAACGTCTGACATCTGCAGAGGAAGCTCTAACTCATATGCAACCTTTTTGACCCGTCCCCTAATCTTGAAAAGCCTGATTTTTGTGGTGCAAGCTTGCCTTTCTCACCAAACCTCAGAAGACCCTTTAGAGGGGAAACCTTAAGATACACATAGGCTCCCTCGGGGTATATGAGATAGTTGTGGTACCTGTCTGCATACTTCTTCTGTCTCACTTGGGCTCCCTTGATTCTCAGACGAATCTGTCGCACTTTCTCTATGTGGTCAATAACAATCTCAAGCCCCACTATCTCCCTGTCATCTGGTTCAGCCCAACGCAATGGTAAGCGACACGGTCTGCCATATAAAGCCTCAAACGATGCCTTCTCGATCCTGGCCTGATAACTATTTTCATATGCAAACTCACACAACGGTAGGTACTCCTCCCAAGATCCACAAAACTCTAATACTCATGTCCGTAACATGTCCTCGAGGACCTGATTCAGTCACTCAGTTTGCTCGTCAGTCTGAGGGTGAAATGATGTATTGAACTGAAGGCGTGTACCATACTACTCTTGCAAACTCTGCCACATCCAGGATGTATAGGTACCGTCTCTATCTGACGTAATTGTCAACGATACTCCATGTAGCCTAGTAATCTCTCTCTCGAACGATACACTCAATTGATCAAATTAATAATGTGAAGCAATTGGTAGACAGTGAGCAGACTACGTTAGTCTGTCAACTATAACCCATATCGAATCGTGCTTCCTGACAGTCTTCGGCAATCCTCTAACAAAGTTATAATGGCCCCAAATTCCACTACCCTAAATTTGGGCTTCGTTCGGCCTAGACTTAAGTGGACCCCGAGTCAACACTCGTGCAATCAACGTAAACCTAGTTAGACTTTCTTGCCCTTTACCATTTATTAAGTTATTTAGATTGAGTTATTATATATTAGTAAGTTATTCAAAGTACAGCGAAAACAAATTAAACCCTAACTAATATAAATACTCCTTAAACACTAGTCAGAACAACCTAGAATGTGGAAACCTTGCATATATATACCAACATCAAGTCAGAGGAAAGTAAATCATAGTATACATGCCCAACATTTCTCACAAACTCATATCCCAATGTCTTAAAAACATATACATACAATACAGGGAACCTACCAACAAGCGAGATTAGATCATCTAGTATTCCTCCACCTCAATCGCATATCGTTAGCCCTTTACTTTTCTTAACTGTGCAATACGACGTGGCTGCACCCACCATCATAAAAAAGACTGTGAGTACAAAAGGAGTAATAGTAACAACCAAATGGAGTCCCAACATAATTCCAAATGTCAAATAAATGGCTAATCAAGTATCATGCATGGATATTATAAATATAATAAAAGACTACATGATAAGAAAATCACTGAGATATCAATGATAAATGAGTGTTTAGGAAAACAAAGGAAAGATGTAAGTAGTCCCGACCAGTGAAAAAGTCATTGAGTCGCGGTAAAAGCCCAGCAAACTTGGGTTCAAGACGAGAACACAGCCTACCAGTCTTAACCCTTATAACTATGAGATATCCATGGTGCCCGGATAAGTGCCCCCAACGTACACTCAATTGGGAGATATCAACAATACCTAGATAAGAGCTCATATCACATATAAAACAATAACCATGACTCCTTGCTCTTGGACCACTTAATCAAAATAGAGTTCCAAACTAAGATATAACAATAACAATAACAAATTCAAGCTCAACAAGGATAACAACCTAGTAAATGAACAAATGAAATTATATAAATGCTTCAATTGATTTTACTCACAGTCACCACACGAAACTCTGAGCTCGCAACCCTCACACGTCGTCAAAATGATACTGTACGTTCGTCACCAGTCCACTAAGCACCTCGTAATCATTTTCGATCCAATTTGGTCGTGTCAGAGTTTTATTTCCGTTTAATTATAATTTCCCGTTAATTTTCCCCATTTTCAAACATTATCCATTTTCACTATTTTAGGTCAATTCCCCCGATATTGAACTCGAGTACTCTGAAATCTGCAGGTAACTCTACCCCACATATCTCTACCGGACATCTCTTTACTAGACTATTAGGATAAACCCTATCCTCGGTTGTAGTACTCAAAATCAAATGCACTCTAAGGATAACGGTATCAATCCTAATATACCTATCATGCAACCCACAATAAACGAAATGGTAGAACCCGAATCAAATAACACATAAGAATCTCTATTGGAAATGGAAACCATACCCTCAATGAGTCCACACGTGGCAGTGGCATCTGGCTGAGCTACCATGTGAGCTTCCTCTCGACCCTGTTGTGGATACATTGCGGCTAGTTGTGTGCACTCTCTCACTATGTGCCCGGCATGTCCATATCTGTAGCATGTAATCTGCCTACGTTGACCAGTCTGCTGCTGACCCTAACCCTGCATCGGTCCTTGTACCTGATGGGGTCCCTATCGACCTCTGCCTCTGCCTCGGCCTCAACTTCCGTGTTGTTGTTGTTGTTGTGGTGCTGGTGGTGTCGGGTGTGCAGGTCTCTCCAGTGCTGGCAATGCTATCCTAACTAGTGGTGGAAGCAAGGAGCGTGCACTACCTGAACCCTGCGCTAAGGTGTAGTAAGAGGTGTAAGGTATGGTTGTTGTGTGTGATACTGATGTCCTTAACTCCTAGCAACCTTTGTTCCATCTCCTATGCCCCTTACCCCTCTATCGCCTCCTCTCATATTATGTTATATGCTCAAAAGACAAGGTCTGACTCGAGGCGGTCCCGTCAGCAACCTTACAAAGGAAGTAGGTCTCATATGAGAGTGCGCGCTCGTATATCTCGCTAAGAGTCTTAGTGCCTGTGTTAACCACGTAGTAACTAATGTCTTCTCTCAGAACAATCCTCAAGTGGTATACATCCTCTAACTCATCCTGGACTAGGTCCCTAAAAAAATATCTCAAGTACCCATATCTGTCCCGATACTGCATAACAAACTCCTCCGCCTCCTGCCTCAGACTCATGAACTCTCTCCTCAACCTCATCATAACTGTCGGCAGGAAGTACTACTAATAAAACTTCTACTTGAAGGCTTTCCATGACTCGAAGTCTAAGTCAGTTGTTATCGTGGTGCGCCATCATATATCAACATCCCTTTGTAGTGTATATGAAGATAAGTCTGAGTGCAGTCGATCCTCGATGCCCAAAATTCGATGAAATTTCTCCTAAGATAGTACCTACCTCTCTATCTTCTTAAAGTCTTTAACCCCGTCGAAGTTAAACTGCCTGAAAACTGATGAAATTCTTCACCAGCTAAATCCCTATTGTTGAGCTAGAAGGAGTAGGTATGGGAGTCGACGTCGCCTAAACTATATGTTGTTGTAACGGCCACGACTGGAAGAGTCGGTGTCATTAGAGTTGCTAGTGTAGTAGTGGGCTGTTCAGGCTCCGGTTGAGTGGTAGTAGTAGCGAAGGTGTTGGGAGCTGCCATCGGTGTAAGTAGAGCAAATATGCTGCCCTTAAGCGGAGACATGGTCGGACAGCCTCTAAAGTTCCTCCACAAGTGTAGGAAGCTGGCTACTGCCGGTACTCGCGTCAACGGTCTCGCGTGCGTCCGTCATCGGTGTCTGTACGTTGACTGCGAACTCGTATCAACTATTACTTAAAATATCGTGTATATATACATTATGAAATTACATGTATATATAATAATTCTCAACTCACTTTCACTCAATTCCCAACAAAATAGTGTCTAGGCAAGGATCACCTGGTTTCCACTTCTAACGTTTGTGTCTTATTTAATTATGTATTACTTATGGACAACTTGGCTCTGATACCAACTGTGATGACCCATATCCTAATCTAGGGCACCGCCCGGCCTAATCCTTTAATTAAGCCCTAATCTCGACCCCGTAGGACTAAACTATGTAATAGTCACTCTTTCTATTCCAATTGCCAACTTGATCACATTCAGGATAAACAATACACTAATCCTACCAATTACAACAATTTAGAGTTATTTAAAAATTTAACAGTTTAATTACTTATGAAATATGTGGTGAACATATACACAGAGTGAAAGTCAAAGTAGGGGAAATTATTGATCAACCCAATAGTATCGAAGACATAATAACAGGCATATACAAAATACCAAAAGAAACCTATAAGTTAGACATTAGCACGCTTAAAGCTCAGAGGTAGTCGCCAATCTTTTCCTTGCTTGGCCTACTACTCGACGGATCTGCACCCACCGTCATAAAAAGGACGGTGAGTACAAAAGTATAACAATAATTCTTAATTGATATATTTATCCACATTCCCAAAGTAAATGAATAGTATTTAAAAGAATTACAATAGCCAAGAAATGCTCTAAAGAATTACAATACCCAAAAAATACAACTAAAACTGACACAGGCTAAGTAGTATGATCTGGTCTGGTCGGCGGTGAGAATTATCACTTATCATTTTTCACTATTTTTATGGAGCTGTGCTCTACATATTTCATCAAATTCTAGTAATCCTCAAATGGCCTCTATGCATATAAATCATCTATCTCATTTCTCATAGAACACCCTGATTCATTACACCATGAGTTGCACGAGTATAGTGGAAAGTGCCGACATCCCCAAAGTCCAGTGAGTGAGCCGCCTACTCTACAATGTGCTTTGGACCCTTGATTATAAAACTACTTTGTAATTTTAATGAATGACTCGTAAAGGGTTCTAATAATTAGCTATGCTACAAAACACAATATATAAAGAATACAAGTCCACATTTCACATCGAATGATCTATCTAATAACATGCTATTCGTGAATCAATTATCAAATAAACAGCAAGGCAAGACATGGTATACGAAAGGAATCAATGAGACATAAACCAACAAGAAATCATAATAACAAGACTCAATATGAGATGATTCCATAACAAATCATGATATTAAGAATACAAAGGCATAAATATAGTCAATTAGACTTTTCAACAACAGTAAAATGGAATTGAAAGGTAAATAGATATCTCAAATGGGATTACTCACCCTCAAGCAATTTCCTAGTTATTTTAGGGTCGGTTTAAGTAGTTTAGGTTGATGTTTAAGTGTTGCAAAAAAAATTAAGGACTTGCGGGAAATTTCTGCTGAACAGGGTGCCCAGCGCACTGGCTACACTTGGCGCGCTTGCTAGATTGCCCAGCGCGCTGAGTGCAGAAACCTAAAAAATTTGCAATTGATTTTCTGGTTTTCCACTCGGTAATTCACTACTCCATCGCCCCTGAACCATGTTCTCTTCCACCAAGGTCCAACATAACCTCCTAACATCAACAATAAGGCAAGCACTTCGATTTCTACTCATTCATTCACAATTTAAACATACATTTGATAAAAAAAAAAATGAGGAACAACACCTGAATTCAAAATTTTGATGACACACATTGATTTCACAACTTTTTGATGTTGTCCCAAGTGTTTTTTAATGAGTTAAAAAATAGTATTAGATTTTTGAAACAGACATTTTTTCAAGCTCAAAAATCAAATTTCCTAAATCTTGAACAAAATACAACTTTGGAAATATCATTGATGCTTCAAAATCTTGAGCAAACTTGTGAAATCCCCTATGAAATCCGAAAATACAACTTTGGAAATATCATTGATGTTGTGAATTTCCTAAATCTTGAGCAAACTACTGAAATCCAAAAATACAACTTTGGAAACATCATTAATGCTTCAAAATGATTCAAAATAACTCTCTTAACTCTTTGAAACTGATTTTTTACAAAACCCCCATGAATAACTAGCTACAACTCTTGAATTTAAAGCATGTGTAGGTGTTGTACCTAGGGTTATTGTGCTTGATGATGTTAATACCTTGTTCTCTTTGATTGATGAATCCCTCCCTTTGAGTCTCAAATTCCAGCACTGATCACTCTCTACAACTCTGATTTTCTCCTCTCAAGAGCATGCAAATGGAGAAGAAGGTGAATGGGTGGTATTTATATTAGTGTTTTCCATCAAGTGTGTGTACACCTATCCTAACAAAAATCTAATGGTGCTTATGGAATCCTACACCTCCACTAAATCAGTCCGTGTGACTCCAAGTTTGACACAAATTATGTGGGAGTGTGTTTTAGCATGTATCACGAGGCATATCCATGTTTCTCCAAATTTTTGTTAAAACTATAGGACATCTAATTTGATTTGCATTATTTAAATACTATAGGCTATGAAATAAATTAATTGAATCACATTTGGCTAATTTTAGACTTAGCACAAGTCTATGCTACCCGGTTCCCTGGCTCGCACGCAACTCGAGGCGCATCCCCGCTTGCGTCTCGATGCCTATAATTGTATGAACTGACTTAATTAGTCTACACATTTACATAGCACTAAGCATACACCACAACAAATATAAATTATACCTCAACCACGTGTCTCTGTCGGTGTGCGCATCTCATGCGGGTCCAATGTCACAGGTCGGTGATTCTGATTAAGGAATTAATTAAGGGTTAGAATTTCGAGCCGTGACAATTCTAGTGTTGGAATTCTACCACTCGACGTAGGTAGCACGGATCGCACGCTACTCAATATTGGGAAGACTACTATTCTTCGGCCTGCACTAAGGGATGTCCATAGCACGCTATCGACAAATAACGCGTAAGCAATATCCATAATGCTCTCTGTTTGTAGCGCGCTATGCAGACTACATAGCGAACTACTCACAAAACATATAGGCTAATTAACGGTTTGTTTTGATAAAAACTGATCAACAACTATCTAAACAACTTGTAAACACACTAGAACTTATTAAAATGACTTTAGGGGACTAGGGCGATCGTAGCTTGGGTACCGGGAGCTAATCGGGGTCAGATTAAGGATTCCAGGGAATTTAGAGCGCGTATTTGAGGTGCATAAAACCACTGGAAAGCTTCACAGAATTCAAGTTGATTTATCGTATCAAATTACATGTGTGGTTGTTGGTGACCACACATAGGTTTTCTACTCATATTTCATTCGTGTCGTGAAAGCATATATAGTAAGTAGGCACGGGCAGTGTACTCTTATTTGGGGTAAGTACTCGGTTTATGCTTTGGACACCATCTGCTCTTCAACCAAAATTTCCTAACTGAGAGCCCGACCTTCATTTCTTTATCCACATATTCCTTATTGATCTCCAGCGCCGACACATGCAAATCAAATGCTTCCATTCGGGTTAAAGGATCGTCCAATGCAATGACATTCCCCGTTACTAGAATCTTCAATAACATGCTGACGTCCTCTAAGGTAATCGAAAATCAATTATCAAAGAATTGACGTGTTCTATTGAATTGATAATGTTTGACTTGTTGGTCATGTTTGAATTGATGTGTTCTACTACTACTATTTGTTGTTGTATTTTTGTCACTGCTATGTTTGCAATAAGTTACCACAGAGGAATCCACAGCCACGCAGGAACGAGAACTACTGAAAATTCTCGGTTATGCATGAACATGATTGGTCTATTGAGCTCAGTTGCCTCCATGCGAACACTGCCATATTTGCCAAATTTTATATAGTCTCGGTCATGCACACCCGCAAGTAATGTCTAAATTACGGTCATGTGGTACCGAAACTTATGGTATGGTCTCGGTAGTTCATCACCGATATTATTATGCAACGATTACACATAACGACTCGCCCTCCTATTATCGCAATTTTGCAGATAAAATCGGTTACGTCACTCCGTAATTCATGAATTAGTCTCTGCGATGCACAACCGATTGGTAAATAAGGGTCTCAGTTGCATTTTACCGATGCTCACATGCAAGGAACACACATTGAATCGGCCACATACTACCGCAATTATTTGCAGTTAATCAGTTATATTGTTTTGTTACTATGGTCTACTTTTCGGTCATCTGTCACCGTAATTTAGCAAGAACCTCGATGTCATGTAACCGAAGTATTTAAGGCACCCCATTATTGGTTGCTCACGAACCTTAATGTCCGAGATTACAATGGGTGTCATGGTTCTGTATGTCTAAGACTTGGGGGTAGTTTTCGACCTTCTGTAACTGAACCTTTAATTGAGAGTACAAACTTGGCATATCACGAATTTATCCATTCAACAAACATCAATTCAAGTTACATACATCAACAAAAGTACACAAAAACATCATGCCAAGTTTGGAAGACATAATATTCATTCAACAACATCAATTCAAGTTTGCCGAACATTCCAAAAATAATTTACTATGTGATTTGCTTAAGGCGACGCGAAGTCTACCATGAAGGGCGTGTGTAGATGAGAATATTGAACCGAGACTTGTGCTTGGATGTTAATACCAAAACCCGACCCTTGAGCATCAACATTCGCGAACGTCTTCCACACCAAGAATACAAGGGGAACCGGTGCATTAGGCTTGAATATGACCTGTCAAATGGAAAAGTAACATAAAAGAAAGAATAAGTAACGTATGTTGACATACTAACCAAAATTTGAAACAAACATTAAAAACTTACCCTAACCCAATGAGTGTCGTTGACATTTGTAATGCCAATAACTACTCGATCTTCCATAGGCCTCCATTATGTAGAGGAAGAAATGTCATGCAACAACCATATGACACGTTGACAAGCACAACATTAAATGCTGTTGCAATTAGAAGTCCCATGTCTGGAAGGGTCATCCACTTGTCGGACCCGACATCCATACCTTCAAAGAATTGCACAGCTCCCTTAACTTGGTCGAAGTAACTTCCAAGCAATTCCTTCCAAAACTCTTGGTTCTCTTGTAGTTCATTATCCATAGCAGTTCTAACCCTTTTCCAACCATCTATGTCTGAGAATCCAAAACCGGCGTCAACACAACGGAAGCCACAATTTCCATCGCTATCCACATTTACTGTAGTCTCAACATGTTGAATCCAATCCGGTTGTATAGTGTGAATGAATCCAATATCAGATACTCCCATAGATGCCCCACATGTTCGATGTACTTTATTCCTAACTTGTTTTACTTTCCTTCGCGCACTGGCTGCCTCAGCGGGTGTAAGTACATACTCAAAGCCACTTGGATCTCTCGTTGTAGAAGTATCATCTTCCTCGGCTGTCCTCTTCATCCCTCTCTTACCTTTCTTCATTTTCTTGCTCCCTATAACATAATTACCAAAACTATCGAGACTCGGTCTCCCCCTTGTCTTCACTTTTGCCTGTGGTACAATACATGACATCGAGGAAGGACAACTAATGCATTAGCACGCTTGAAGCTCGTCATTCAAGTTATAGGCAGTCCGATTCACTGATGCATCGTGTACCATACTCAACTTTTGCCAATACACATGTATGTTTTCAAGTGGTATAGGTGAACCGGCCAAAATATGTACATTAAGCTCGTGTGCACACGGAAGCCCACAAGTGGTAAGTTGGTCACAACCACATAAGCTCCGGTTTGTTCCAACATTCACCCCACGTTCAACCTCGTTACGAATCAACTTAAGTACTTTCAGGGATACATAACCCCGCAAACGACGATACAATCCATCCATATATCTATGTTGCACAACATTTAAACTAACCTCAAACGACGATTTGATCCTGTTATGTTGTGTGTCTAACATTCCATGAATTACACTCCACAACGCCTCGAAGTTTGCACTACATGTGCCGAGATGCTGTTTGAGAGTGGAATGTACAGACTCAACCCTTTGCGTTGTGGTTTCTCCAAGATGAAAAAGTGGATTTGTCCATGCACGTACAAATCTATTCTTGTAATCCTACAACCAAGTATCCTCCAAATAATTAAGCAGGCCTTTCACATCTGCATACTCAACACGTAAGGTAGCCAACATAAGCTCGAATGATGCTTCGGTCGTAGCATACATCAAATCTGTCCACCTCTTATTGAAGAGTTGAAAGTCCTCATTTCGTGCGAATATATTTTTGGTGTTGGTCAACACCATTTTGTTGATATGCCATGTACAAAGCTGGTGGGAACATCGTGAAAAAACTTCTTCGATTGCATTAATAAGGCCCAATTCTCTATCAGTGATAAAAACACTAGATGTAGGCCACCCGTCTAGTAAACCTCTCAAAATTTTCAATGCTCATGTGTAGTTGGACATAGTCTCTGAAGATAAAAAACAAAACCCAACCGAGAATGTAATGTCTGTCGAAGTGACCCCAACAATCTCCAACAACGACAATCGGTACCTATTGGTTTTATATGTGCAATCCATTAGAAGAACGTATGGAAAAGACCTCAACAAGTTGATGGAGTCAGGATGGGACTAAAACAAGTCTGTAACTACATTCAATTCGGGGTCCTTCCTATGCCATGATAGATACATATTGTCTTCCAATAAATGCAAGAGTTGTTGCATTTGAGTTCTCCCACCAGCTTTTTTAATTCGATTCCTTTGTCGTGCATTGTATATTGTCCGCAATGTTGAAGCATTGTTCTTATCCCTTTGCCTCAAAGTATTTAGGATCTGTCATGGCATAACATTAACCTTACTCATCTGATCCAAAATAGCTGCCTCATCCTGAGTCAATCTTCCAGCATATGAGTGCCCTTCCAAGGAATTCGCAGAGTTGTGGTTGTGCATGCCACACACCACACTTACATACCAATATGAGTCTGGGTGTTCCTTGAGTTGAATAAGAAAAGGGCACTGACATTTTTTCATACCGGTGTTTGGTCTTGTGCTGTCCTCCTCTTCCTCTGTGTTTGTCAACTTACGTGGTATCTTCTCAATTAGTTCAGCTTTAGATATTCCAACTCTTTGGGAAATACCCCTATATGTTCCGGATCTCTTACACGCAATTGTGACCCTTCCCCTACGGCCATTCCCTCAGCCATCAGACTTCTTTGTAACCAGGACAAACTTTCTAGCACGACCTGTCTCTTGAACCCATTCGAGTGCCTTTTTTTCTAGTTTGAAATGGTGCCTCCCGTTTGAAAAGATAAGAGATATCTTCAAATGCACTTGTCCATGTTACTTCCTGCAAGAAAAATTCAAATATCATAAGTACTCGGTGTTAAAAGTTAGAAAATCCTTAAAAACGTAATTCTCGGTAGTACAGGTCCGACACGTAAAGGATAGTTTCGGTAGGTCACAACCGAGACCATTCAATATATCTCGGCACATGACCACCGAGTCCACTAGCAACCCTTTACATAAAATGTTCGGTTATCTACTACCGAGAATTACGTTTAAGTATTGGTTGTGTATCACCGATATATTTACAGATATCTCAATCCTGTATGGTCGAAACAATCGTATACGTGGTACATTTGCATATTGGGAAACCTTAGACCTAAAAAAAACTTTAAAACTCACCTCCAACTGCCTCGATTCATCCTCACTTGGGTTTTGTTCATCCATTGTACACTAAAACACCAACGATTTGCTCCAAACCCTAAGTAAACGAGAATCATCAAACACCACCATTGTCAACACCAAAACACACCAAATGCAAGATTCAAACACTCAAAAACTGAACAATGGATGAGGATACCGACCTTGTATAAACTCTTTCAGCCAATAACGTCGTGACCGATCGTCGACGGGATCGGAGTATAGGGATTGAACGGGATTGACCAAGCTCAAAAATGGGGTGGGGTGCCTTGGTAATTTTGGTTTTTTGGGTTTTTGTTGTAGATTTAGGTTGGAGGGTACATGAATCATTACACATACAATTGAAAAAAAAATGTGATGCCCTGAGTATTGACTGGGGTGCACATAGCCGACCTCTTTCTAAGTTGCACCTATAAGTAGTTTGCCTTACCTAATCACTTGGGTGCCTTTAGCGCGACCCTTCTCAAATTTGGGTTTTCGTTATGCAACAGCAGGGTGCCTAGTGTGTCTAACTATGGTCAGACTTGTGACTGGCGTTAGGTACAGCATAAGGACGGCTTGAGATTTGGCATTGTTATCCGCGCCGTTTTCTTAACACGAACTGATCGGTCGTGTGGATGCGACAGATAGGGTGATGATAACCCTCATATAACCCGGTGGATGCTGTCTACTCTACTCTACTCTACTCTTGTTCATTCCTTTCCTCCCACCATGCTCTTACTCGCCTTTCCCTTGGCTCTCACATTCCTCAAGCCCCAACGACCTCATCTCTCCTTCGTCAGTGCCGGAAAACGACACCAATTTCACAATGCTTTCCGGTGTCACGGCTCGTTTATTCGAACCAGCACAGCTAGAGCCGCGGCGATATGTACTGGTAACATACCCCAACAAGTCATGGACTCCAGACGTACTTGTGTTCATACTTTCCAGCAGGCCGTTCAGCGTCTCCAGGTACCTACTTACTCGCGTTTTCCTTTGGAAGAAAAGCATTTTATGACCACATAGGGCGTATATTTCTTAAGTAAATTTTAACTCCATTGATGAGGAGGTATCCTATTCTAATGAAATTTGGTTAATTTGATACCAGAATTATTAGTATTTATATTGAGCATAATTGTAGTTAGGTTTGGATTTAGATTATAATTGTAGGTTTATAAAAAAAAACCCATTTAGTTGGACTTTCAGTGTGTACATCCAAAATGTCTTCTGCTCAAGGGCGAGGTTGAATTAAGAAAATTTAGTTTCGGATTGAAGGTTGATGATTGTCAAAGGAGAGAGGAGAAAAAACAACCCATAGAAACCCAAAGTAAATGCAAAATAAGTGATTATTGTCGAATTGTGACTCAAAGAGTGTGCTAGTTGATGAAAGTAAAGATAAGATTTTTATAATGTTGTTCAAGATTTTTAAGGAAGATTGTTGCTTTTCTAGAGTGCTTAATGGATCTGTTTTGTTTGATTTGTTTCTAGTGTTTTTTTTTTTTTTTTTGAGGTCGATTTGTTTCTAATGTTGAGGTTGTTTGAAATAGGTTTGTTTGTGATCTTTTGTTAGAGCAATCCTGAAAGATATTTTTGTTTCTCATTTAATTGCAAAACTCATAGGGTTTGATATTTATTTGAAAAGGGATCCATCAAAAATAGAAAAGAGGAGATAAAATCATCTTTATTTATCCAACTTTTGGATTAGTTTTAAATGTAAAGCATTTTGGTCTCATTGGACAGGCAATTTTGTTTCATTTTCTCTTTTTTTTAAAAGAGTTCGGTTGGTTTTGGGCAAAGGAAGACGGATAGGGGTTAATTGGTGTCGTGTGCATTAGTGGTTGGATTGAAAGAAGCATAATCTATTGCCTTTATATGCAACACTGATGAATGACAAGGATATCTCCTCAACAGCACAGTCAAGATTGCTTGCTGCTAACCTTACAAGCAAAAAATAAGTTGCGGAAGATGTTTTAGTTTGAAAGAAGATAGATAAAAATTAAAGAAAAGAATAAATGAACAAGTCAAAGAGTGACTAAACAACTTTTGTATGGAGAGAACTGACACGTAACAAGAGAGCGCAGAGTCATCTAACTCCAACTCATCGGGCCTCAATCATTCAATTAAGCTGCTTGGGCCCGAGCAGCTTCAATTGAACAATTGAGGCCCTGGCGAGTTGGAGTTAGATGACTCGGCTTTTTTTTTTTTGAGAAAAAAGCAACTGTAAATTTATAGCAGTTGAAAGAAGCAACAGATGCAAGTAACTTAGAGAGCCAACTTGTTTCCAGTCCTACATCAAAGAATAACAATTTTCAAACATAGCCTAAATCCTTTCGAAAAACTTCCCCAGTCCCTCACCAAGTTAAACATTCATTTTTTTCCCTTCTTGGTGTTTATGACCCAACATGAGGTTTGAATATCTTGGAGTGTTCCCATGTATAAAACTAGTCACTTGATTTTTCCTTGAAAAATCTTTAAGCACTCTTCTACACAAATGGTCCATAGTATGGCAAGAATGACTATTTCTAAAACATCTTGCCTTTAATTGGATCTTTTGGGGGCGCTAAACAACTTACAGTATGCTGGTTTAAGAATTTTGCTCAAGTGAAACTGGTATATTGTTGCCATACTTGCTTTGTATATGCACAATCAATGAATGAATGCGTGATTTTTTTGATCCTCAACTACATAAACACCAACTCTTTGGGGACAAGGATAAATGGGGATTCTTTCTTTACTTACTATCTTGGGTATTGATCTCTTGTTTTTCTAGCAAGCACTCAAGCATTTCACTTTCCATTGTTACTAATCCTTTTAATGTTCAGTGGTACTAGCCATGATAATTTATGCTGTAATTGTCTTCATTGGTGTTGGTGTAACCAATTTATGTTTCTAACATATTTTTGTTCGTTAACTTAAATATATTCTAGGAATACTGGGCTTCAGTTGGATGTGCTGTTATGCAATGTAGCAATACTGAGGTATCATTCTTTCTTTTAGTTGTTTAAGTCAATTTTATATATCTGTTGAATATTTACTTATGTCCAAGTTCGTAGTTGTATGTAACCTAATTGCTGTTTCATCATCCATTTTTACTTGATGCAATACATTACATTCAGAAGAAATATATTCTCATGAGTATTCTTTGGAACTTCCTGCTATTTGAGTTTTTTGGATTATATAGTTGTCTTTACTATTTTAAAAAACTATGATACTTCAACAACCACCACAACATAGGCTCAATATCAAATTAGTTGGGGTCGCCTACATGGATCAAACTGTTCCATTGCTTCAACAGGATGATTAATGTATTAGAATGATAGTAGTGTCTGTGGCTGGGGCACTCCATGTAAAATGGATAGAGGTTTGAAATAGCATTCAAAGGCTCCACCTAATAAAAAGTAAATGCTTACGTAGTGTTATTTTTTTTTGTGATAGGCCCAAGTCCAAGTCAAGAGAGAGTGTAGGAGTGACTAGTCTTATGTGTGGCTTTTTAGTTTAGAAGGGGGAGAGTTTCCAAAATGCCAAGACAAGTTAGAGTTTCTACTACCAAACTTATAACCTTTGTTTTTCTTTTTAACTAGTCGATGTGGGATTACTTTCTTATCTCCAACACTCCCCCTCAAGTCAGGTCTAGCCAGTTGTGACTTGCTTTCAATTTGGTAAGCCTGAGCTTGTGTTCTTTTCGATCCTCATAGGCCGTAAGTCTTCTAACATTTGGTAATCCCGGGCTTGTGTTATTTTCAAACCTTAGAGGCTTCGGGTCTTCTAGGTTCATCATTTTTTTGCTAGCTCTTTCAATTTTTCTTATTTTTCTTAGAATTTGGATCTTTTTAATGGGCTGTTAGGCCATTTTGGGCTCTGATACCATGTTATTTTTTGTGATAGGCCCAAGTCCAAGTTAAGAGAGAGTGTAAGAGTGAATTGTTTTATATGTGAGTTTGGAAATGGGGGAGTTGTCCAAAATGCCAAAGAAAATTGGAGCTCCTACTCCCAAACTTATAACCTTTCTATTTTTTTTTACTTGTCAATGTGGGATTATTTTTGTTATCTCCAACACAGCTTGTAGGTAACATGCCCACATCTAATTAAATGTCTATTTTTATTGAAAATTGAAGGGGCAATGTGCTTTGAGCACCTTTAAATGGGACAAGAAAATTTTGGACCAAAATATCCTCATTTCTAATGACAAGATTAACCTTAAACCGCCGTGCCAACGAATCTCAGATGAGACTTCGATGACTACAAAAAATGAATTATTTGAACACAATAAGTCTAGTTATCATCACCTTCTTTAACAAATCCAACATTCTTTTATAGCATTTTGATTGAGATTTTTGATAGCGTATATACGTATTGCTTGGTTTAGGACATAACTTCAACTTGTTTGGATATACAATGGAACCAAAGTTGAATTTTGAAGGAAGTTTGGAAGAAGTAAAGTTATTTTTTGTGTGATTTTGGTTAGGATTTTATGTCGGGTAAACCTTTTTTCATCATTTGTCCCGACTCTTCGTGCCTGGGAAAATGCTTAGCGTTCCAGTTCGATCTAACCGAAACACATTGATTGAGATTGATTTGGACAAAATTGGGTTCCATGCATATGGTATCAGTTGGATCAAATCAATATCTTAGCCACAAAGCCCGCTTTTATTCAATTAGGACATAGGGTCTCGTTTTGTTATTTGTTTTTGCTAGCCTAACCTTTTTCTTGCCTCTTTTTCTTGTTTGGATTTCAAATTACTTGTACTTTGGATCTTTCATGGTCTATTAGGCCATTATGGGCTCTGATAAGACCCACTAATCAACACCTTGGTCTTGATGTTGTGTAGTTGGGCTTCTCAATGCTCGGAGGATTCTGTCCAATACCATTGCAACATACGCATATCTCGTGGCCGATTTACCCACCCCTGATGAAGATAGACCCACAAATCGATACATTTGACCTTTGTCATTTAGTTAGACTTATCAATGCCCAAAGGGTTTTGTCCAAATCCACACCCGCATATCATACCTATCTTATTTGTTCACGGTGAGAATGGGTGGTCGACTCCAAAGACAATGGTCATGGTAGCCATCAACCTGATATCGAAATACAACAGGTTTGATATGGACTGCCCCTCGACAGTCTCACTGACTGAAGTCAAGTGAAGATACACATCGGGAAAATGTCATAATGTATAGCCCCCAATCTGTCAATAGTCTATATGAAACTAAATATAACTATAAATATGACATAAAAGATAATCTAAGTGAATCCCATTTACCTCGTGCACACGTATTCCTATTTCGGGCAATCTACTGAACCTCACCGAGTCGACACATGGGTATCTACATTAGAACAAGTTTAGATGGGTTAATTACACTCTTTGGTAGGTATAGTAGGAAGTCTATACCCTTAGGTCTTTGACTCTTGACCCGAGTCCATGTTTTGAACTCTCATTCATAGATGGCGCCACCTGTGGTGCCGCTAGGCCAAACCCATGGCTTCCGACCCATTTTGACCTATAAGGCGACCTAGTTTATGAGAGCCATAACCCTTGTGCAATAGATCTCTCTTTTACCTTTCTAACGATAGGAAAAAACGAAGTTAAAACGAAGGAGTTAAGATCATTTTACGAAAGTCGCGCAAGGCTGTCTAGGGATGGCACCAACCTAAGGTAGGCTATGTTAACAAGGCATGGCGCCACTTAGTGCGCTAGTCTAAAGTAGTTTCTGTTTTTGGTGCCGTGTCTGCCGCATGCCTATATTGCCACCGTGTTGGCTGGGTGGCAGATGCGTAATTTCTCCCAATTTCCAAACTTCCAACGGGGTACCAAGACACTTCCAAACCTTGAGAGTGAACTCCAACCCATTGAGAAAAAAGGGTCTTTTCTTGCATACAACATAGCAACAAAAATGATAAACTAAATCCCATCCATAAACATCAAGATCTAAGCCCCTATTCTCTTGCATTTCGTCAAGAACAACTCCAACAACCACTAGTCAAGGGAGAACCCAAATGTCCCAATGAATCCACATCCACTTAATAGGGGTTGATTAAACCTCTTTTCACTCCCAATATGTAACTAACGACAACCCAACAACAACTCTTTACAAAAATGAACAAGAGTTTCTAGGGTTGAAGAAGCAATGTACCTAGGACTTTCAACTAGCTATTTTTGGAACTTTCTTGGCCTCAATCCATTCCTTGCTCGCCAGTGTAGCTCCAAATCCTTCAAATCCACCTTGATTCCATGGTTTCTCAAGCTCTTCCTAGCTTTTTCAACGCTCTCTCTTCTTTCTCACTTGTGCAAATGTGAAAACATGGAGAAGAGGGAGAGAGAGAGACTTAACTCAAGTCTTTTAACCCTACCTAGATGCAATCCAGTGAATCTCGTGGAGTTTCTTGTATACTATTTCACAAACTCCACAGGCTCATCTAAATTTGTGGTCTCAATCGCTCTAGGTTTTGTGGTCCCCCTTAAGCCAACACGCCATCTCTAGAGCCTTACTTCTCCTTGTTGATTAACATACACAAATCGCGGGGCATAATCTAAAGGGAGAGTGTTACACACACTCTTCTCACTTAATTTCACTACACATGCCTTATTAGCCCTACTGGCATGTATCACAAGGCTCACCAAGGACCCTATTCAACAACAATAACCATAGGCTACTTAAGTTCCAATTTCAGTTAAATTTGGGGTTACCGCTATTTATAATATATACGCAGACACACAACAAGCATACAAACAATGGTCCAAGATTAGCACTAATATCTTGAATTAAAAATGTGGGTCGTTTTATGTATGCTTGTTGTGTGTCTATGTGTATATATTATATAGTTGAAAATTGCCCAAGAAGACGGTCTTGTTTGCTATTCTTGAAAATCAATTTAATCACTATCTAGTTGAAAAGTTCTTGTACTGTGTCAGACCTTCCTTTTGTTGAAAAGTAATGTTGCTTCAATGTCCATATGATGGTAGATCCCTTATTTAAAGATCTTGAGATTTCTTCCATGACTTCATGTACAATATCGTCAACCAAGCATAAACTAGCCAGACAATTGGCTTTTGGAAGCATAGTACCTGAACTTTTTCTTTTGACTTAAATCTAACTCAAATGTGTGTTTTTAAAAAAAAAAAAAAAAAAAAAAACTCAACTTTCATTCATATCAACTTCCCATCATTACTGAGGCAACATATCATTAATTGAAAATTGTCATGATCATGGTTGTTGAATTGTAAATTGGATTGAGAATCGTTAAGGTTAAAAAAAAGAAACGAATCGTGAATCATATCGTGAATTGTATGAGTCAGTCTAATACATATAAAATATACTTATATGTAACATGTATAGAATGTAATGAAAGTTTAAGAGCTTGTAGTAGGTAATTGTCAAAAAAGTTAAAACAAATACCTATGCAATGTTATCAACTTGTCATCAAAATGACCTATATATGTTCAGTCTATACATTATTGCACCTCCAAAATTTGTACCATTCCTACTACATATAATCTATGCTTTGGATCAAGATATAATCATATTTAATTTATTTTTATTTTATTTTAAAAAGAGCAGGTGTCTTCTTTTTGTGTTTATAATATTATAGCATCTTTATTATGACAAAGTCGTGCTTTCTTAAGAGAGAAGAAAAAATAGGTGCTTCTTTACGTTCAATGACAATGGGGGCTGATAATGGGCGTATTGCACACACTACTACTTTAAAATATTAAGAGCCCGGCTAAACGAACCCCACCATTTACTTAGGGCACCCCAACAAAAAGGTCAAATTTTAAAGAAAGGTCTATTCTACTGTTAAATGACCCTTGTGCCTCTCATTGCAATTAGTGTACCCACCACCCGTTTCCTCTCATTTTGTGTACCCTACCACATCCCTCCATACACTTTGTTCTTGTGATTTGTAGGGCATCATCGAGTGGCTTTGCCTTGCAAGTCCGAATCTCTTGTCAGAGAGTCGGCCAAAGCCCACCGAACCTTTAGTTGGAGAGTCGGTCAAAGCTTGCCAAACCTTTGATTGGAGAGTTGGTTAGAACCCATCGAGCCTTTAGGTCGATAGCTGTCAACCAAATTTCACCAAAGAGGTTCGGTTGAACAACACCGAGCCTAGAAGATAAGTCTCGACCAGATGTCGTCGAACCCAAAATAGATGTCTCGACCAAGGTTTCAGAGTTGGGTTTTGGTTGGGATAAAGGGATATTTTGGTAAAAATGCGGGGTGCCCTTATAAATTGAAATTTGAATTTAGGGTGCACTTAGAATCGGGGTGTCCCTAAGTAAACGGTGGGGTGCGTTTTGCTGGACTCAAAATTAATGATGACATGGTTGGAATTTCCATCCATGCCCTTAAACAATCATGAAAACCCTACTTTGTCCTCGCTTTCTTCCTACAACAAGGGTTTTTAGTCTTTCATAAAAAAAAAAAACACATGGGAACTCCTTGGGTCACATGACCCTCTCACAAGAGTCGTCCGATTTGAGAAATGCATACGATCCACCCACGAGTTGCCTCGTTGGTGGGTCGATCCAAGATAACTTGTAGGATTTCCTTGCGATTCGTACAAGTTCTACAACCTTGGTCATGACCTTAAAGTTTTGTTGCTTTCAAATTATTAATTAAGTACTTGATTTTATTGAAATTGGTTTTGTTTTGTTTTTGTTTGTTTTATTTTTTATTTTTTGACAAAAAGATATATCCATTCATAGAAATTGCTCACTTTACATCTGATCTAACAATGAAATGACATCCATAACAGCTTTCTCCCATACCTTGGAATCAAAGTGATATCGCAAAAGTTTGCAAACTTATGTGCAACTTGTACGCTTGTTGTCGAATGTGTTGAATTGACCATTCTACATACTTATAATTATTTTCTTCTACAACAATAGTCTAAAAAGCATATGTCTTATTCGGCCTAACTAAATCCCTATAGAGTAATGTTTTCAAAAAAATAAAAATCCCTATAGAGTAATAACTAGTCGAGGGTTGCCAAGCCTCAGATAGTTTCAACTTATGCCATTCACGGCTCGACTTGCATGCTCCATGAGTCCCGTTGATCCAATGCTTGCATTATTTAAGTTTGTACCAACTCTTGGAGTTTCTAGGGCAGCAGCCCCATTCTCATTTTGCATGCTCCATGACCTCACTTAGAGTTTGGGCCCACTACCGATTTCAAATTTAAGAGTCGCAAGCCCCAAGCATGTGGCGAGATTTTAGCAAATTACTTCGAAATTGCCGAGAATCTCGTCTAAGCCTTATGTTGTCTTTACGGGCTATCCTTCCTCTTGATCTGAATGGAGTAAAACTCACCTCTGTGAACGTTCCATCTACATGTACATGGCCAAATACCCCAACAATAGAAGTTCTAACGCTCTCTTTAGTTTTTCCAAATTGTAAGATCAACGTCCCTTCACAGCTGAAACTCAAAAAGAACTTTCTTCCTAAAAAAACTCTAGGAACTCCAAAACCTCGCAATAAGGAAAGGAAAAACTCAAACCTCTCTACTAGGAGAGGAAATTCAAAGCCTCCCGACGAGGAAAAGAAAAATCAAAGCCTCCCAACAAGAAGAGAAAAACTCACTTCCATTTCTCTGAAACCCATAGGAAACAAGAGTTATAGCAAAGAAAAAAAAGAAGAAGAGGAGGGAGGGTGGGAGGGACCATCGGCGTAGATCGCAGCCGTTGAAAATCTGGCGCTGCTTTGGCAGTCCCAGATTTGGAAAACCCTAGATAACTTCGCCTTGAGTGGAACTTCAAGCCTGCCATTGGTTTTGTTAGAAATATCATTATCGGTGAATGAAAAATTGCTTATAATACTAATCAAATTGTGGATGAGTGAAAGTGTGCTTGGGTAGTTTGGTGAAGGTAGTACTAGAATAGGCAATCTCCTAGAAGTCCTTGTGTGGCACCTCCATTCTTCCTTCAACAGAAAAAGAAGTAAGTGGAAAATACTTACAGCTTAAAAACTCCCAATCTAAAAGTTTAGAGTCACCAACTTTGTGAGCCTTCCTTTCTAGACTTTAATTCACTATTTATTACTTCATGGTGTGACTTGAGAAGATACCAACTAAAACGAAGAGTCACCTGACAGACCTTTTACTTAGAATATGGGCAACCACTTGATACTCCAAGATGTGCATAATTAAACTACAGAAAAAGTAACGTAACCACAACCCAACTAAAGTAACTTTCCATCTAGTACTCTTGTGAAACTACAAAATTAAACCAACTTCTTTATCTTCCTTACCAACTTCACAAATCTTTTAATCATGAACCACAAATGCCACATATGAGGATTCAAACTAATCAACCAATCACAAGAACCAAGCATACAATAAATCATATAGGCTATATCTTTATAAATCAGTTCAAAATACTACTAAAAACTGTCATTGTGGTGTGTGGGTCATTAATACATATCAAAAAGTCATAATTCTAATACAATTACTACATCCAATCATTACCCCCAACATGTATCCTATTGCTTTGTTTTTCTTTGTCCATGAATCTTACTATTTAATAATGATACCTTTCAGTTTCAATGCATTGTGAATTATGATTTTGGCTTTTATAGGTTGGAGCTGGAACTATGAATCCCTTGACATTTTTGAGAGTTTTGGGTCCAGAACCTTGGAATGTTGCGTAAGTTTGCTTAACAATAGGATTCTGAATTTCTAATAGTTTCATTTCTCTTTGTCTGTGGGCAAAAGACTTCAAAATTAATTTAAACTCTTAATAGTTTTGTATTTCGTGGAAAAATGAACTAATTTGGCTATTGTGCACGACCTTTGTTTAGAGGCATATTCTGCATTTTGTTTTCCATTTACTTTTATGGAATTTATATTTGATTGTAGTTTATCTTAAATTGTAAACCATGTTACCTTACTGACATTCTGGATCTCTTTTCGTAGATTTTTTTAAATATGTCGAAAAGTTAATCTCCAATTTTTTCTTTCCTATGAATTTTTCCCCATTGATTGGTGGATTTAAATTTTTTTTTTATCTAAGTTTTCTTTTCATTTTGTATTGGATTGATTGTGATTAAAACATGAGCCAAGGTAAAAGTTGTAAATCGAAGTTAATCAATTAGAATTTTCCCAATAAATCTGAAACTTCAGGGCATTATAATGAATCTTTCATAAAATTCATTTTTTCAAACACTTATAATTTTCATATTTTGAAGTTAAAATATTCTAATAAAAAATTGAAATTTAATTGAAAACATTATCTCATCGCTACGTTATTGCATTACATATACAAGTTCAACAAAAACCAAAAGTAGCAAAATGAACATAGATCGTTTTCACATTTAAGATATTAAACTACTTGTGCTCAACTTCAAACATTAAAAGTTCAATTGTAAGAAATAACTTAATTCGAACAACTATGGAGTCTCAATCCCAAATTAATTGCAGTTGGCTACATGGATCAAAACTCTTCCACTTGGCTCAATTTAATGTAGTTGATTGGCATGCTTTCGAAATCCCTTAAATCCTTCTTAATCAATGCATCCCTAGTTATCTTTGGTATTGGTAATCTTTGTACTGTCAAACAATAATTGGCTTTTCAAACTAAAAAATCTAGAGAGTCAAGAAACTGATTTTTTTTTTTGGGTTGAAGACTATAGTAACAATCAAAATATATACACCACACAAACAGAGCAGGAAATTTAAGTTGGAAATGGAAAACTGAAAAAGAAACAATTAATATCTTGAAAAAGCAAATCCTGCTACTCAACTATGATTCTTGTAATGTAGTCATGATTCATATTATTCGATTGTAATCCAACAAGATTCATGGCAATTTGCTTTTGTTTCGATTGGCGCGTGCAATTTGGATCCGTAGTGGTTTATTTGATTCTTGAATCTTACGGTTCATGAATTGATCCCCATTCCTGCAATTGTGCATGATGCTAATAACTGGTCCAAGAATTGATTAAAACTTCTTCCTAATATATGAAGAGTCACACTTTCTTATGTGACTATACTCTCATGATTGCATAATATTCTACACTAATTCGATAGCTGTATGTGACACATTCAGGAAAACTGATATTGGGGTTATCATTTTTTTTTAAATAAAAAAACTAAAATAATTAACACCGTTGTTTTTGTTCTAAAAAGCAATTCATTTAAGTTTTAATTATATGGACAACAAGAGTGATTGTGGAGATAGGCATTGAAAGAAGGTTCTTTTTATTTGTAGCTAATTTGGTAGTTTTATAGAGAATGAATATCATTGAAAATTGAAAGGCCAAGAGTGTTAAATACGTAAAAACCATGATGCAATGATAAATGAGTTTTGACTTTAAAGGTGTTTGTTTTTGCACCTTTTTGTTTTTGGGTTAATTGTTCTTTGACAAGAAGTGAAGTTTTACTAGTTATAAAGCGTGATGACAAAGTGGTAATTAGAGTCCAGCTCTACATCTATATGTCTATTCATACATTCCTTCTTTTTCCATACATGTCCCAAGTTACGAAAACATGATGCTTGGAAATTTGTTTGTCTTACTATTCATATTATCTAGATAGTTGTTCTAGATTTCCTCTGCATTTTCTACCACTAACAGAACAAATGTGCGATTTCATGGTTTCTATTCAGTTTTTGTATGCTTGGTTGATGGAAAATGCAGTGATATTGTGTGTCGTCTATGCACTTGTTCAGTTTAAGTAGAGGAAAATAGTACTGTGACAATCTTTGGGCCATAAAATAAATTGGAGTTATAAAACATGCAAGTTTGAAATTATAATCATAGTGCCATACTCATAACCTTGAAGCTTGAGAGTTGAAATGAGTCTTATAGGTTACTGTTACTTATTTTCATATTGCCAGGTCTCTATTTTATCTTTAAAATGTTGACTCGGTGATTGATAAATTCCAAGTATATGATTGGAACAATTTGAACCACTTTTTGTTCTTTATTGTTATGCCAATTTTAGGCGGTACCTCACTATTTCTAGCTCAATAATTGAAGGGAATTATTTTTGTTCTCCCTCATTTTAAAGAATATTGGGCTTATTGCATTTTTAAATCAAGCAGAAGGATCGTAAAGGAAAAGAGATTGGCTCTCCTTGGGGCACGATTTATTACTAATCTTAATTTTGGATCATGTTCGAAAACCAATGTTTCTAATTGCAATTTTATATGTTTTATATGTGATATCCTTATTATTATATTTTTGCAAGTTCGACGGTTTTAATCTTACAAGTTGTGAAATCTTTAATTGTTCACCAAGCTGCATTTATTGGGACTACTTAATTGTTCCCATATTCTGTAATAAGAGGTTCTTGTGGATGTATAGGGGTTCTATGTTTATTCCTAATTATGATTTTCTTGTGGAAGGTATTTGGAACCTAGTATACGACCAGATGACAGTCGCTATGGTGAAAATCCTAATAGGTTACAACGACACACTCAGTTTCAGGTTTGTCCCCAACTTTCTTGTTCCATTGTAGGAAACAACAACAACAACATAGCCTCAATCCCATATTAGTTGGGATCTGCTACATGGATTAAACTCTTCCATTGTGCTCAATTAAGTGCAATTGATGGTGAGCTTTCCAAACAATTTAAGTACCTCCTAATTAATGCATCCCAAGTTAACTTCAGTCTAGCCCTACCTCGTCAAATTTCTTTAGTTTCTATTGACTCGAGTTTTCTAATGGGGGCATTCGTAGGCATCTTTGGAGGCATACAAACCATCGCAACCTCCTTCCCTAATCTTTGTGTCAATCGGTGCTACTCCTACTTTTGTTTGAATTTCTGTATTTCTTATTATATCTTTACGAGTTTTACCACAAATCTACCTAAGTATTCTCATTTTTGCTACGTTCATTTTCTATTGTAGGAAAGAATGTGGTAAAATGAATGATACATTATATTTATGTGTATTTATGGTATCTTCTACTTATACATGATTATGATTGATGAAGCACTTTCATTTACTTTCCCATCTTATCTCATGTCTTGAGTTATTTATTACTCTCTCCTTCTCCAATTATTATATATATATATATATATTTATCAATTTTGAGTTTATGTATTCGTCTTCATTTTTTTTTTTTTTTGTATATTGTTGTTTGTTGATCCAATCTAAATAACTCTCTTAGCTTTGCAACATTTATACTCACATTTCTCCTACTTATTAGAGGGTGTGTTAATATTTGTTTTTATTCTGTTTAAATAATTGAATAGCATATAGTTAATTTTCTTAATACATTCAAATTTAATGTCAATTAGTAATAAATTTACATAGAAGGGAAGTAAATGTTGTGGTGGTTTGAACAAATCTAAGAAGACATGCAAATATGCCTATTTGACAACTCAGCACATTAGAAATTCAAGAAAATCGATGATATAAGGGTAGACATAAGATAACTTGGGTTGCATTGTGCTTCAAAAAAAAAAAAAATGGTGGTTGCATTGATTAAAAAAGGATTTTGAAAGCACGACATAAAGGGCATTTAATTGAGCTGAGTGGAAGAGTTTGTTCCATGTAGTCAACCCAAAATGATTCTGATTGAGGCTTTGTTGTTGTTGTTGTTTGTTTGTTTGCTTTAATAATTTAACCTCACAATGATGGGGTTTGTGTCATACATTCCAATTTAAACTGCATTAAATATGTTTTAGTTTTCATCCTGGTAGTTATTACGTGTTGTATTGTATAATACAAATATAAAGCATGCGATCATGTATATTAAATCGCACGGAGTGGACGAGTTTGACTCATGTAGCTAGGACCCAACTAATTTGGCATTGAGGCTTTGGTTTTGTATCATATAGATATAAATGTTTGGTTGATCTTTATTGTAGTTGTAGTTGCAGTGTCTATATTTCCTCTTGTGGCCCTCATCATGTTACCCATCTCCATCCTCATTTCCTCTTTCAAATGAAAGTCACTTTTACGCATTGCACCCTATCATCATAGTTTTTCCTTTTCTACGATTGTAAGTTGGTAGTTACATTTAATTTTACTCAATTTGATTATTACGAACCATTATAGGAAAACTCAGTGAAGAAAAGCATAAAACCCGTCTCTTACTTGCATGTCCTTAATAATTTCTTATTCTTCATTGCATTATCTCTTTGGTGGCTAGTGCAAAACTTTGGTAATTGATTTTTTGTGTGCTCGTTATGGGTTTGATTCAGGTTATTTTAAAGCCAGATCCAGGGAATTCACAAGACCTTTTTATTCGTAGTCTTTTAGCTTTAGGTATTGTAATTTTTAGTTTATATTATTTCTGTCGGCAATTGCTTATGAAAAAATTGATTTGTGTATTTTTGTCGTTAATGCATATTGTGCAAATTTTATCAAATTATAATTTGCTCTTTAGTGTATTCATTGTGCGGCTTTTGTTCCATTAGTTAGTGCTTTTGACTTTCAAGAACTTAATTAAGGAGGTTTAACTCTTATGGCATACTTGTCATAACACTAATTATGTAGTAAATTGTGTTGACTACTTAGTTTGAATATGTAAACGGTGCCATACTCATAAAATTCAGGAAGGATTATATGTTGTTGTATAGTTTATATCTTCGTATATGAATTCGTGGATGTATGCAATGTTTATATATGCAATCCATGTTGCTCAAAGTGTGCTATTTAAGTAAATAGCAAAAGGAATTACATATATACTATACCAGTAGATATGTGTTGGTAAGACAAATAGGATGGTTACTCTTTTTGCTGATAGTTCTCTTTTTCTTCTTTTTCGATTATAGAAACATTCTTTATTGATTGACGCAGACTCATGTACAACATGCCACGCAAGGAAAGACGACTAAAAAACATCACAAAGAGGTGTCCTTTGGAGAATGGAAACATCTTATGGACAAAAACAACATTCATTAAAGCATGGAGTCACACTATTCTTGAGTAATTAAAATTTACAAATTCTTAAATTTTCTGTCTACATGCATCAAAATGAGGGTTTAGGTATTTTGCTTGTACGTATACAGGCATGAGTTGTGGTTTTTTTTTTTTTTTTTTTTTTGGAATCAAAGAGAAGAATTTAAAGTTTCTCTCCAGAGTCAAAACCTCTTCTATAATTAAAAGAGGTTCAAACTCAAGCAAATTTTTTGTTCCAACTATACAAGTCCACTAGTAGTAGTAGCTAATATATCTATAATGTTATGCATTTTCTCATTTCCTGTTTTGACATGATAACATTAAATTATCTCTACTACTTTGGAATTAATTTTCAGTACAATCTATGAGAACACCGTAACAAATTTAGCTATTAAAATATGGAGGTGATGCAATGTCATCATAGTTGCACACACTTTTGGTCGAAGTTGTTACTAACTTGATCCTTGAAGATAAACATTTCTGCATTTTGTTCAGCAAATCCTAGGATTAGACATTGTCACCTCAACTTCTCTTCACATCTTCTCTGGCTAGTTGTACTCTTCAAGCCCCGCTGGATGTTAAGATCAAAGTATCATTTCCATGCATATGCAAATATTATTTTCACAATGTAATCGTGATAGATACAAAGACAAACCGAATCAGACTTATATACCTTACTTTCTTACTTCTAACACCTTTGTGGATGGATTTAATTTGCTATGGCCATATAAGTTGGGGCTTTTCATTGTTACTGCTGAACATGTGACATAAGTTAAGTTTGTGAATGCCATGTTTGAAACAATTTTAGAGGATTTCAAAAAGCTTGTAGGCCTGGTTGTTCATGTTGGGACTTGTGTTGAATTTTTTGTAATTTTATATCACATGTAAATAGAACTCAAATTTCTTGTTAAAGTTGTACCCTTTGAACCAGCAAGAATTACGTCATAATCATTTAGAACATTTGTTTATCATTGAATATTTATTCTGCATTACATGCGTGTGATGAATTGTTTTATAATTTTATTATGCTTACTGCACACATACAAAACAGCTAATGTATGCCTTTGATCATTTCTTGATTTTTGAAACTTATTGTTTTGTTAGGTATTGATGTCGAAGAACATGATATACGATTTGTGGAGGACAACTGGGAGAGTCCGGTATGTTTCCCTTTTTAATTTTAATAATTTGCATGAAATGTTTTGTGATGTATATTAGTGCATGCCATTTTAGTCTTTTCTATTGCTGATGTTTACTTTTCTTAGTGAGTATGTATTTGGGAGGAAAGTTAGGTCCCCGTGTATAATGTCACACGTTGTGAATGTTATGCTAATGCTTTGAACTCATAGGAAAATTGGCAATATTGCAGAATATCTTAAAGTTTAAACTTCACTTAATGTACAATTTTTTTTTTGTAAACTATAATACTAGTCCTCTTAAATAGTGGTTTGTTCACCACATTTATTAAAAGAATTATTAGGCAAGTCTTCTTAAATAGTCTTCTTTTATGTTATGTGGGCCTGCCGTGCCCATTAGGCTCGCCTAGGCTATATGGTTTGTTGTGACACACTTGGCTTTTATGGGTCTACTATGACTGGTTATGTCTATCCATTGTACATTAGTGTGTTTGAAATTGCTCCTCATGGGCTGTTAATTGGGACAAAGATGCCTTTTAAGGAGGTGAAGTTGCTCCCTCATGAGCTTGTAATCAGAAGGAAAAAAAGGAATCATTAGTTTTTCAGTGACACTTTGTTTATATCGTGAACTAAATCCTTCTCCTTGATCAAATGAACATGGAATGACTAGTCTTATCTCACAAGTAGGAATTAGTGACTGCATTAACAACTACTGTAGTTAATAAAGATTATAGGTTTCAGATTCATATGCCATATCCTTAAGATCCTTAAAATAAATAGAGTTAATATATAAACATTGTTCTGTTAAAATTTCAAGAACATCCATAATATTTCATGGACCGACTCATTGCAAATTGAAGCTATGGTCCAAGGATGGTGTGTTTGGTGAGAAGTTGAAAAATTTTCTAGGATTTATAAAACGATGTGGAAACATGTTGGACTTCGATCTAAGTCAAGCTTTTCGGCTATTCTTTTGAAAACTATCCCATGGCTTTCTTTTTTCCAAAAAGTATCCAATAGTTAGGCCATTCATGCTCCTTGGTTGGGTTTGTTCATGCATTCAGCCTATTCCGGCAGTCCCTGGACGTTAAACAAGGCACCCACATAGCTGGCCTTGTCCTTGACGAAGCCCACATGCTCCCCCTTTGTTCTCATCTTCTCGACCCAAGGCAACATGCACCTCTTTGGTCTTTAATCAAGTCCACCTGGTTCTTGACCAAGACACTTGACACTTCCCTGGTCTTCAACCAAGTCTATCTTGAAAGGGTCTCCACAATCTATGGAACCCAAGCTCACTAAAGCTTAGTTATGTTCTAGATAATCCACTAGCGTAGCCCAACCTTACTTGAGTCTAGCTGTTGAGGGGCTGGTAGATGGCTGGGTTAGAAAGATTCCAAGGATTGTTGTATATCTCTTGTCATGGGCTCTTGGAGGTTGGTCAACTAATTTGAGTTACTGACGAAAGGTGTAGTTTTGACCTATGTATATTAATGCTATTCTCTATTTGAGTTAAATTTGGCATTTTCATCTCTTTTAGTTCACTTGAAGTTGACACATACAGGTTCTTGGAGCTTGGGGATTGGGTTGGGAAGTTTGGATGGATGGAATGGAGATCACTCAATTTACTTATTTCCAGCAGGTATGTTTAGCTTCTATGGAATGTTTTCTAATAATTTTTGCTTGGTTTGTCAATGTTTTCATTAATTAATATTAATTCTTGCAAGGGAAGATTGTCAGTTTACACCTTTGGTGGCACTTTCTTGGAATTAATTTCTAAAAGTGTTGGTGTTTTTCATGTATAGTTTCTTCTTGTTTGTTTCAGGCAGGAAGCCTTCAGTTGTCACCAATATCTGTAGAGATAACCTATGGTCTCGAACGTATACTTATGTTGCTTCAGGTTTAGAAAATGTTCAATTTGTTTGATGCCATTTCCTTCTCTTCTGTTAGATTCTAATATATTTCTGACTGCAATACAACTGTAGGAAGTTGACCATTTTAAGAATATTCAGTATGCCGATGGAATTACATACGGGGAGCTGTTTTTGGAGAATGAGTAAATTGCTACCAATGCTTACTTTATCATATTTCAATCTTTTCATGAATAAATTTATTCACTATGTTGAATGCATAACTTTTTTGTACATATTTTTCTACTCTCTTTTGCATACCATTCTTTTAATATATGTTGTCACAAAAGTTATCCATGAGAAGGCAATATGGCTCTCAAGCATGCACATTTTGGAAACTTCGTGGAAAAACCAATTTATTTGGAGCACTTTCTATCATAGGAAGGAGATGAGTGCATACTATCTAGAACATGCTACTGTTGATCGTATCCAGCAACACTTTGAATTTTTTGAAGAGGAGGCTCGCTCTTTACTTTCACTTGGTCTTGCAATCCCTGCGTAAGCGACAACTATGGTTTTTCTCATAAATCTTATAGTGTCTTTGTTTTTATATGTTTATTATTTAGTTTTACATTAATTGGTCACTTTGCTACATGTTAGGTATGACCAACTTTTGAAGACATCTCATGCTTTTAACATTTTAGATGCTAGAGGGTTTGTTGGTGTAACGGAGCGGGCACGCTATTTTGGTCGGATGCGGAGGTGAAACTGTTGCTTGATTATACTAAGAAAATTATAGTTCTTATTTTTTATTACATCTCTGTTGATATGAATGGTATTTTTTGTTTAATTTTTTTTTTCGCGTAAGAACAAACTTATGAGGTTATGTTTTTCTAATCTCGGGTGTTATTTTGTTAAAGCAAGTGTTAAAATGTAATGAGAACAAAATAGACATGCAGCCAAAAAAAAAAAAAAGACAATATTTTGTGTTGGTCTTTTTTTTCTTATCTTTTATTTTTTAGTTTGTATGTTTCCAATTACAATTGTAGATGGAGTTGTGCTAATGGTTCTCGAACACGGATGAGATAATTTAGTTTTCTTTTTTAAGCGTAGTTGTTTCCTCTGTAGTCATGATTGAGTTTTATTTTTCCTGCTGTCCATTGTGATTAGTTATTGCAACGCGCCATTAGGCATTTTGGGGCAAAACCACCTAGGTGGATGGTGGCCTTCTAAATACTTTTTATAAAATTCAAGGGGCTGAATACAATTAAGTTTGATGATATAGATACCTATACAAAAAATATTTCTGACTAATGGACAATTGGTGTTACTTATGGACCTACAAATAAATAAACAGTTTCCATACACCTCTAAATAGATAAATTTTTGGCCGATCCATTTTAGATAATGAATTACTTATTGCAGTTAGATAATGAATTACTTTTTGGCCGATCCATTTTAGATAAATAAACAACCCCCCCCCCCCCCCCCCACACACACACACACACACACACACACACACACCTAATCTATGTTTGAATTTTCACTCTCTTCATTATACTGTTCGTAACATTAGATTAAGTCTTTCTTTATAGATTTGAGATCTAGGTTAAGTGAACATTCCACTGTCTTCTCTTACTGTCCATTTTGGATTAATTGTTCTTTTTGACACAAGACAAAAAATGCACCCACATGTATCCATAAGGTTCAAATGCTTTATGCTTTTTTTTTGGATGATGGTGCATGTTTTGTGTGGATATCATAGATTTTGTTTGCAGAAGTTTGGATATCATAGATAAACTATTTTGTAAACTTTTTTTCTTGTAGTTCTTAAAAAATAGAAATAGCTAATTGTCTAAAGATATTGATGTCATGTACCTCTCCTAGGATCTATTCACTGGCCTAGATATTGAAGACTTAGAGCTGCGTCTTATCGTGCAAAAGGAGAAGAGTAAAAAAGAAAGAATAAAACATGATAATAGGTGTGAAAGGGAAGGAGGCACAAGAATAGGCGAGATGGAGAGATGTGAGGCGAGTGAAAATAGGCTTTAGAGAGAGAATAAGAAAGAGACATGAGGTTTGAGAGGAGTTTGCGACTCTTCTCACTTTCAGTCATTTGTAACACTAATAATAATAATAGCTTATCTCATTAATTTCTTAATGCTACTCTTACTATCAAAATAGGAACTAATAATAGTAAATAACAATTACTAATTCGAAAATTAGAAACCGACTCTAATAAAAAATTTCCTACTTTCAGCTTTCTAGAAAATAGAAACTTGCGTTTTTGAATAAGCAAATAAAAGAAGGTGGTGGGAACTTCAACTTTGCGTTTTAATTCGCCCACTTAAAACTTCAAAATAATTTGGGGAAGTTTAATTCGACGAGGGGAAGTTGGCATAAATTCGCCGGTGTATGATAGGTCTTAGAATTCCATTCTAAATGCAAAAACTCAAATTACATAGCATTAGTTTAATGTGCATCATGCAATTCGTCGACTACTTCCCTTTTTAGGTGTTAAGGTTTTATTTTAGAATAGTCTCGATACATTATGTAAAATTTTCCTGAAACTTCCATAAACCTCCACATAGTTATAGAAGTTTTGCAGCTTTTGCCGCTATTTGATAGGACTTCCCCGAATTATATCGAACTTCCTTAAGTTACGCGAACATTTTGGTGTATAATGGACATTTTTTCCATATGCATGGATTTCGTTTGCCTTCTTTTCAAAATCGATAAAATTCATCAAAATTCTTTGAATTTTATCGATTTTGAAAACTATTTTTAGGAGTATGATTCGTTGCAATTAAAACACAAGCTCTTTGCTCTCATGTCCACCATCGCAACCCTTGACTACCTATTGATGAAAGGGGCAAGGAGTTGCCATGATGGTGTTGATACCAGTAGTTTGGCTTGCTTTTTGGGTGTTTTCTAGAGTGTGCTATAGTGTCTTTTGTGGTAGTTGTACTAGTAGAATTTCTATTAGTTTCGGCAGTGCCATAGTGTCCCTTGTGGACATGGAATGAAGGGACTCCTTGGAGAGTTTTTGCTTGCGTTCCAAGGCACAAGCAAGATTCATACTAATGTCTAGGTTGCCCGGCTATTGCGATTCAATATCAATTCGCAGGTACTCTATCAGTAAGGCAATGAATAGGTTCACCTACTGTCGCGCCTAATATCAGATGTTCGGGTCCATAAGGACTGGAATTGGTGTTGATACTATTTAAATGTGGTTTGAATCTTGATTGGCTAAGTCTTCTAAGGGTTGTTGCTCGTGCCGTTGGTCTGAATAGTATTTGACATAATTCTTTGGAACATCCTTATTGAGGTCCTTGTTCTCTTGCTCAAGTTTATCGACCAAAGCCACATCACCCAAAAGATGGAATGCGGCTAGTCCAACCACATATTTTCCTTGGTTCTTTTGATGGAAAAAAGCTTTTGACAACTCTTTAACCTTCCTCAAAGGTCTTTAGTTTCGTAAGTGGGAAACTTCATCTTAGTGTACCAAGGAGTCATCTATCCCCCGTTCAATGGTCAGTTCTCCATTTTGATTTGTCTTGGTGCAATAACGTAGCCATTGGACTTTCCTTTGGCATCCTTGCTTATAGGTTATTTCTGCCCTCCTTTCATTTCTGTTGAGGTCTGCCATTTGCTCCTCCAATGCCGTTTAATGTTCATGTCTTCCATGAAGGTTTCCAAAATTGCGACCCAAGTTGTCTAGTCACCAATGAAAAATTTTTTTCACACCAAATTGTTGTGTACCTTTGCGTAAGTTTTAGTCACGGGTTTAGACATCGATGGCTTAGAGCTCTGACCTATCTTGATGAAGGGAAAAGGATGAAAAAAAGAAGAAAATGTGAGAGTAGGCATGAAGGGGAAGGATGCGAGAGAATAGGTGACACAAAGGTCAGAGAAACGTGAAAGCGAGAGAGAATATAGGGGCTAGAAAGAGAGAACTAGTAGAAGACATGAGGTTTGAGAATTAAGAATAAACCGTTACTATTATTACTTTCGGTCCTTTTTAACTGTATTAATAGCTTGTGTCATTAATCTCATTTCTATGAATATGCCAACGGGATAAAAGTCGTCGATGTATTGAAGATTGCACTAAGATTTATGCATTTTACTCTTGATTTTGTGAAGGAGTTAAAATTGTTGTTTTCATTTCAATGTATATGCCAACAGAATAAAAGTGAATATGGGTACTCTATGCTATTTTATTTCCACTATTTGTGTAATGTGGATAGGCCCTCATCATTTGCTTCTGTTTACACATCACTGAAATTTTCTTTTAGTTAGGCTACCCCCACCAACTTCTCAGAGTTGCATATGTTTTATGCGTTCTTTAAGTTTTGCATGTGATTTTATTTGGTGTTAATAGCGCCAAGGAAAATCGTGTTTGTAGCATTCTTTGGAAAATTAATCTCTCACTTTCTGTCTCTCTTTCTATTTGTTTCTTTATCTTCTATATTTGTTTCTCTTCCTCAGCTTAGCTCGCCAATGTGCACAACTTTGGGTTAAGACGCGCGAGTCTCTTGGTTATCCATTGGGCCTGACTTTCTGATCCCAGTAATGTGGTTTGTCCTAAAGAAAGTATTAAAGCAGCAATAGGACAGGTTGGCTTTCTAATGAAACATTTATTTGTTTTTTATTTTTTTTTGTTTTTTGTTTTGTTTTTGTTTTTTTGTTTTTTTTTTTTTGTTTTTGTGTTTTTTTTTTTTGTTTTTTTTTTGTTTTTTTTTTCTTTTTCGATAACATTGGGTATCCATTCCAAAACTTTACTAGTCCCTCTTTACTTTGGTTCAACTAATCCACTGGGAGTTAATTGGGTGCCCAAACCTCATAACCTGGAGAAACCAAGGGAATAATAATGTAGCTACTAAGAATTGAAACCAACAATAATGTAGCTTCTAAGAATTGAAACCAAGACCTCTGCCTTACTCAAAGAATTAAGCCAATGTTTTTAATTTCATGTTTCTTATTTTTTGTTTTCTTTACTGCTTGTTTACATGGTAGCAATATGCATAAACATTTGTACAATTATTCTAAATGTCTTTAGCTTATTATGAATTGTAAGATATTGTTTCAAGATTATAAGTACTTATTAGAGACAAAAATAATTGACCCGCTAAAGAACACCTCATGGATTAATGTCATAAGTGATTCTCATGATTGGTATGTCATTTTAGATCTCTGACCTAAGACCACCGCAAATTACTTGAATAGGACACTACGTTTTAACACCATGTTAACATAATGTTGTAAAATTGTGGAAGTTGAGTAGCTAAGAACTTAAGATGGAAATTGCCATTCTCATTCTGAGAAATATTTAGGATGTTTGAGTCGTTTGATAAGCAGGCTGCGAAATATGTTATCATTTTGAAGTAAACTGATGGTTGATTGTTGATTGTTGATTGATGCCATTTGATCATTTAAGTCTACTTTGGACATCAAGAAAACAAATGATTGAACAATAATCAGATGTCATTCTCTATCCATTGTGTTCGATCTACATATTGCTTGACAAAATAATATCATATAGTCTATTAGTTTGGTTGCATCAATTTATCAATCTTTATTAACATGAGTTGTCATAATGTCTTGCTAGAGATCGTATATGACTGGTGTGCCAAAAGGAGTTTCGGTTCATTGTCAACATTGTATGAACCTATTGCATCGCCCACTATGAATGCATTTTTCACAATCTTATTTGTCTAGATTTATTTAATCTTTTTGGAATGAGATTCTTGACTAATTTTCTCTCTGGCTATTTTATCTTAGTTAGACTAAAACTCTATACATTAATTACCCTTCTAAGGACTTTTAGTTTAAGTGTGATTTTAACTAATAGGTTTATATTAATTACAATTCTTGTTGGTTTTTAATTTATAGAATGTCAATAACACTATCCTATTTGTGAGTTTGTAATTACTACAACTCTATCTCTTTTTGGTGTTGTGTGTTGACAACAACATTTTATAGGATTTACTTATCTACAAGTTTATCTATTTACGAAGAGTTATGTAAATTGAATTATGGAGTTTCAGAATTGATTGAACACATTTCTAATTTCTCCCTTGAGAGATAGGTCACCCTAGACATTTTGAGAACTAAGAAATTTGTCTTCCTTTGTCCTGCATGCCATATTGAATTGTACGTTCGTGTGGATACCACTAGAGGGCATTTGTTCAAGGATCAGTCCATTTTGATTCAAATCAAGCAAACAAAGATGGTTTTAGCTTCTTAAATCAATTTCTAAGACCTTCTCTTTCTTCATTTAATGGTGTCACTCTAGATCTTGTTTGGGATTTTAATAATTTTTACGATTTATGTGGTGTCTTTGTTTTTTGTTTTTTGTTTTTTTTTATCCTCATAACACAACGATCTATCCATGTATTATGTGTGTGGTCGCGTGAGTGCGTGCGACTTTCTTTAAGTGTGGGATTTGAGGCTATGCCCTCACTCCAAGCTTGCTTTATGTTTTTGACTAAGCAGTTAAGTACTTTTAGAGGAAGCATGCTTAAAAGCTTTAAACAGAAAAGTGTTATTCTGGTAAGAGTATAGATGTGAACTGTGGTAGAGGTTGTTGGTTCAAATCTTGGTTGCTAAATTATATCCTTCGGTTTCTCTTGGGTTATGTTGTTTGGGTACCTGACTAACTCTTGCAGGATTAGTTGAACCAAAGTTAGCTGGGGTTAAATGAAGGTTTAGACACCCACGGTTATGAAAAATAATTGTATATGTGAACTGACTAATATATGGATTAAACGTAATATTTATTTTTCTAAAGAAGATAAGAACCAACAGATGGAAAGTAGTAATTCTTTCATACAGTTAAGGTGCTTCGTTGAAACAAATTATATTGTCATGTAAAGGTACAATTAGAGAAAGAATAAAGATTTGCAATCAAAGGTACCAAAGAGTTACAATAGTTGGTGCTTTAGTTTCTAATTTATTTGGAGGGAGAAATGGGAGGCTATTAATCATAGTGCTTAATTAGGTCAAAAGTGGAGTGGGAGAAGCAAATTTCTATTTGTGCTTGCTTGGTACTCAAATTTTTTTTGTTTTTTTTTTTCTTGTTTACTTTAGGGTGCACATTTCTAGTGGAAGCATAAGGTTGTGCCTTTAGGGTCATGCCAACACTGTAGTTTTGTAAGTTGAATAGCATTTTCATTTCTGTTAAGAAGTGAGGCTAAAAATGCAAAAATATTTATTGGGTTGCACTATGTGCACCCCACTTATTACTCAAGGCACCCTATTTTATTTTTTCAATGTGAAAAGACTCAAATGCCCATTCTAACCCAAACGACCAACTCATTGGCGCCTCATTGGGTGTTTTTAGGGTCTAATGGATGAAGAGAACGCAAGGGGGTAGATGTGGCACACGGGGAGTGGTGAATTTTGATTTTTGTTTTTTTTATGTTTTTCCCCATTTTTGAATGTATATCATGTACACAAATGTTTCGGTCACACAGGACCGAGACATATTATGTTGTCTCGGTTTCTGATGACCGATACTTTAATCAAAGTCTCGGTATAGTACAACAGAAAGATGCCCAAAGGTCTTGGTGACGACCAACCAAGAGTAATCCCAAACATACCTTATTACGACACTCGATTGAGCTTAACCAACACTTACTCATAGCATCGGGAATGGACGACTGAGGCCAAAACACAAATCACGGCCCTGTATGGCCGAATACTATGGGATTGTGGTTAAACCTAGTTATGGGTACATTTTTATGAAAATAAGGGGATTTGGTAGATTGAGGCCTTGATTCGTAATGGGAGCGAGAGCAGAAGAAGGGAAAGGAGGGTTTGATTCGATTTGGTGGTGGGGTGCGTTTCGTTGTGGGACAAGGGCAATTTTGTCCATTTTCGGGGTGCTCTGAGAAAAACGCTAGGTGCCTGAGTAATGAATGGGGTGCACATAGCACGACCTTTTTTATTTTGTTTGAGAGAAAACTGTAAATATATTGTATCAAAGTTTTCTATAAATTTGTAAGTAATAGCCTCTCTTTTAGATTTCTTTGTAAGGACAAAAGGTTCTTTCTATTGGTAGTCCCCAAAGACCCAAAACTTCTTCCATTAAGTGAGCCTAACTATTTAAGTAACTATCTTTAGGATACTTCAAAATTAGCGTGTTGTTGGCTAACCATCTTGCTCTTATAAATTTGCCTTTCTTTTAAATCCGCCCACTTTTATTCTTATTATCCTTATATCAAAACATCCTCTGATTTCTCTTCTCACAAATAACCCACGATGTTTGCAATATTGCGATCCTTTTGTTTTCCCACCTTGCTTGATAAACATGTGATGCAAAAAGGACGCATTCGATGCTATTGTTAGTAAAGAAGAATGAATAAAAATGAAGCCATTCCGTGCTATTGTTAGTAAAGAAGAATGAATAAAAATGATGCTATTGTGATGCAAAAAGGATACACCATTATTGCATCATTGTTACGGAATGTCCATGCTATTGATATTCCTAACAAAAAGAAGCCAGCCAAATATCTTTATTTGGGAATAGGGATACATGCATTCCTTTTCATGTTTAATAATAGTGTCTCATTTGGTTAGGGTTTAACAAAAAAATATAATTTGCCAAACTTGAGGCGAATTATGTCGATTTGGGAGAAGGCAAAATGAAGCTTGAAAATTCACCCACAACATCGACACTTATGGCAAGTTTCTATAATTTCGGTTGAAATTATATAACTACCAAAAATTGTAAAAATTTGACAGAATTGGAGTAGTTTTGTTGAGTTGATGTAGTGAGCCCTATAGAGTCCCAAAAAATTGAAATGCTTATTTGGCTAGGGCCAAAATCTTGAAACATTGCAAATTTTCAAGGCTTAAACTCCTCTACTATTTGGTCACCAACTCTCCAATGCATTAACTTAAAGTTTCACCATCTTCCACTTCAAATACCCATCTTGTCCTTTTCTTTGAATCTTAATGCCCTAGTCTTTAGAAATCCAATTGAGGAGAAGGGATGTAAACATTTGTTGAGTTTTTTGGTCACGTTTGGGTGAAGAGATGTTGACAAAGAAAAGGGATTAAAGATTTCCTCATTTGGATAAAAAAGGTCGCATGAAGGAGATTTTTAAAGTCTAGAGAGGGATAGATACGAGGCCATTCCCATGCAAAGAGACTTGACTGTGCAAAACGCAAAAGGTGCCGATGTATACTATATATATATATTTGTTTTGGCTTGGAGTCTCTCTACTTGGTGACTCGATTTGCTACACAAGTTACACTTTCTTTGAAACGACCCTCCCCGACCTAGGGTCAGCCCGACCCAAACCGCCATCTATGCTCAATACTTGAACCAGGCCCAAATATCGGTCTGACACGCCTAAATAACCTGCGGAATAACATATAGCTATGTTATCCGGACTCGGTGTACAGTGTCGGATGCGATTATGTGTCTAGAAGTCGGACTTGCGTGTTCTTTAATTTTAAGGACTCGGAGAAACGGCAAGAATTGTCCAAAATTTTAGATACGGGTACTTGGACACGGAATAAACATAATAAATTATAAATTTTATGTATGTTGGTGTATGCATCAATTCATAACATTCTATGTATTAATTAATATTTAAGTATGGGATAATGCAAGTTAATCGTTAGTAGGTTTTTTGCATTAATTGCTTTTTGTTTTCAGCTTTTCTGTTTCTATTTTTTGTGTTTTTTATCTTTTCAAGACAAAAAGGCATCAAGTCTAGTCACTTGTCAGTATTTTCAAAAGTCAAGGGAAGGTCTTTTCTGCATTAATTATTGTTTCTTCCCCTACAAGTTTTCTCTTTTCTTAAGAATCTCAACGTAACCCCCTCTCTCTCAAAAGTCCTCTTTACTTCTTCAAAGTCTTCTTCTTCAAGAAGTTTTTCTGTAAAACCTCTACAAAACTGACGAGTCCACTGTTTTATGAGGATCCGACGCATATCCTGTGTTGGGATCCGTGTCATGTCTTGTCGACACCGACATTTCACCCCAAAGCGACGAGTCCGGGTAACATAGACGTATAGACAATATGGAAATAGATTGCGGAATTCAAATTTAAATAAATACCATATGTCACCATAAGCTACAATATTGGGTATCTCAAATTCACCCAAGCAAAACAAAACAATATGAAATCTCCAAAACCTTCAAATACTTATAAATGTGTCAAACTAATTAAGAAAGGTTTATCTACCCAAAAGTCTTGCCTAGGTTACAACCCTTATTATAATTCACAAAACAAAATAATTAATAATATCATGCAAGGCTCACACAACAAGGAGTCTTCAAACGAGAACCTTCCCCTTGCCACAATCTTGCGCACTCGTCGATGGACCTGTATTGTAAGTGAGGTGAGCTAAAAGACCCAACGGAGCTCAATAAGAGGAAAACCTCGATCAACTATCAAACATGCAAGTAATACCTATAAAGCAAACAATTCTACACATGAAGTTGTAAATTGAATCGTAAAACATTTAATAAAGTAAAGGGCACATGGTTCTTGTTCGTAAAGGGGTTGTAAGAAAGTTCCAAGTCAAGCAAAACATGAAAGTAAGATTCATAATTTAATAAGCAATGAAGTAAGCATTCTTTAGAAACCACGTCAAGAGAGAGAATTCACAGTTTGTAAATAAATTCCTTTTATTCATGCAATGAGGTCCAATAAGAGATTTACCATAAGAAATAGTAAGAATATAAGTCGTTCCATTCAATGCATTTTAGCTTTTAGTATGAACCCGGTGACCGAAACACATGCCCTCGAGGTAATGAGAACCATTAGTGGACACAATGGCCGTTGGAACTCCAATTAATTCCATCAAACCAACAACAAGTGTTTCCAAGCCATCATCGATTGCGATCACTTGTTCCTTTGATGGTTTGGAGCGCCCTCATTTGATGGACTAAATAGTTTCATCCCACTAGTCGGGATGCAAACCCCTCATTTGATGGACTGAATAGTCTCATCCCGCTAGTCGGAGCACAAACCCCTCATTTGATGGGCACACAACCAGATCCCACTACAAGTGTTCATATTACATACGTTCCATAGATAAGTACATTCATACCAATGACCAAATGCAACCTAGTATCCCAAGTCCTTTAATTTGAATTCCTATGTAATTTATACTAATAGCATGCCACATTTGATAGATGAGCGACGCTCCCCACTTACCTGGACTTGCCGCGACGCCTATACCGACTCCTTGCGCATATGGAGTTCTTTTGGGACTTCTCCGCATATCTAAACAATTTATAATAACAACGTATTAATAATAAATTTACAATTTATAGTTTAGCAAACTCTTATTTTATGTCTTTGTGGTCTCACAAATGTGGGTCCCGCAGGTCTCCCGATGCAAGGGTTGGGACTCGCTCGGTCTTTCCTTCGGGACGCGGTAGCGCTCCCCATTCAAATGTGCACATTAAACTTGTTTGTGTTGTTTTATTTTATTTATGTATACTTATATATATATATATATATTTCTTTTTTTATTATAGAATAAATTATTATTATTATTATTTTAAAAGGACCAGGGGCTAGGGCCATTTCATCCCCTTGTGAATAGTGAGCAGGGGTCATTTTGACCCCTGGCTAGGCTCCTGCCCTTTGGACGCAAAAATGTCCAAGGGCAGGCCGTGCTCACGGCCATGAAATTCATGGCAGTGAGCACTCATTTCATGGCAGTGAGCACGATGAGTGGGGTGGCCACCCCTCTTGGCCCTCCATAGTGGTGGTGGTGGAGGCGGCCTAGTGGTGGCCCCCCACCCAATTTTTGAGGCTTTCCATCTCGAAATCTAGGCCACCACATCCCAAATCTCTCCAAACTCTTCAAATTTGTTCAAATCTCCACAAGGGAGTAAATCAAGATTCCAATTCATCAAAAATAAGAAAAGAGGAGATATAGAAGTTGAGGGTACATTCAAGTGACCTCTCCTTGGCCGGGAGACACCAACATCACCAATTCAACTCCACCACCTTGTTTGATTTGGTTTTGAGAATAAGGTGGCTAGGGATTTCATATCACTTCTTTATATAGGTCTAGGGTTACAAAATAGGGTTGAACAAAATCCTTCAAAAAGTCTAAAACGCCCTTATGTGCTTTAGGCCCAATCAACCTTGTTATGTTAGTTATTTCCCTTTACTTTTAGTCAATTATTCCTTAAATAAAATTAATTAGAATATACTACACACATAATATGCACACCAAGCACAAATAATATGGTTAATTGCTGTTTTGCCTCCGATGCGAGTGGTTTAAATTCTGGGTCGTCACATTCTTGTTTTGCTTTAAATTGTGCATCGTGTTGTATGTGTGATAATCTCGACACACAATACAGGGTTGAGAACTCAGTAGCATTTTTAGTGATCTTCAATTTTTTTAGTCAAAATCTTCAATTTTATATAATTTTGGTACATTAGTTTTATTTTTAATGCAAGGGCGTCTCGAGGTTTTATATTTTTTGCCAAAAAATGTGTGGCGATGTTTTTTAGTCAACACTTGATTTTAGAAGCATCCGTGATTCTTTTTTTCATATGGGGACCCAACTTTATTTTTCATATGGGCCGTGACCTTTTCTTTGCTTAATATAAATTAAATAAAATAATATGGGTGCGTACATGTCACTTTTTTTAGTAGATCAAAATGTATTATTTTCCTTATATATGTTATATAACTTATTTTTGTCATCTAATCTTAGTTAAAAGATTATGTTTATTTTGCATTAGTATTGTATGATTAAGTGTATTTTTTAACATCTTCATTGAGAAATTTGAGTTTGTTAGCATTTAAAATGAAATTTCATAAACTTTTGTACACCAGCGGATTTTTACAAAACTTCCCCTTGTCGAAATTCACTTCCCCGAATTACTTCCAAATTTTAAGTTGGTCGATCAAGGCTTGAAGAAAAGGCTCTCTCATAAAAATTCCTGGATTCCTTGGTTTCAAAGTTCATTTATGTTCAATGCATGTTTAAGCCTAATGTGTTGTTTAAATGGCTCTAAAAAATGGGCTAGTTCCTCCTTTTCTCTCTTCGTTTTATTATTTTTTTGATAAGAAAGAAACCAACTTATATATCTTTATTGCCCCCTTTTCGGACTCGACCCCACCCATCTTACTTGTAGGTTATGTGGCATGGAAATCCTAATATGGACTGTCATGGACTTGATTATGGGGTAGAATTTCAAAATGCTAAATGTGACAATCGGATAACCTATGTAATGTGTGAAATCAATAAGCTATGGTGACTTCATGCGATTTTCAGTCCTAAAACTTATTGGATTGTCATACCCTACTTTGAGGTCAATGTGCACAATGAAAGGTGACGAGACTAATGAAATAATCCATGTTATCTTCCCCCTTGATAACTTGAACGTGGAACATTGAGAGGATATAAGTTGGAACTTGGAAGAGCACTAAGTATTGAAATAATCCATGTTAATCTTCCTCATTTTGAGATTTCTTTTTCACTCACCAAGCCTCTTGTTAATTCTAGTCAACATCAGGCTTGGAAAAGTATGGCTCGTGGGTCCGCCCCTTTGTTGCATACTATGATCTAGGTTACCCGGACTCGGATACGGGTATCGGGTATGGGTACTTATCTAGGTGTCGGGCTTGGCTTTTCTCCAATTAGAGGACACGGGGACTCGGCTAAAAGTACCCAAAAATTTAGACACGGGTACTTGGATATGGCAAGAAAAAAATATGTATTATATATTATGCAATTCTATCATGTATGAAGTGTCAAACATAAAATTCACTAGGTACATGATGAACATGCTTTCAGCTATGCACACTGAACCATCGTTATGTTTTTCTATGTACATATGACACCTTTGATGTTTTCTATGTTCAGGATTCAGCTATGCATTAGGCTATGAACATGCATTCAGCTATGCATACATTGACACCTTTGATATTTTTTTAAATGTATATGGCCAGTACATTGTTTAAAAAGATTGAAGTAACATGATGTCCTCTTACTTTATGTGCTTAGTTAATATTGTATATGAATATTATTTTTTTGAGGCCATTGTATATGAATATTTGAGAAAGCTAAAAAGTACTATTAATTTAAAGATTATATATATATATATATATATATATATATATATATATATATATATATATATATGAGAAGTTCTACAATGGAGCCCAAATATATACCCATGCCATGGGAATCCCTCAAAATGTGTTGTGCATTTATGACGCATCAATTAATGTGTTGGATTAGAATCCAATGGTTGTAAATAGTGTACCTATGGCATGGGTATTTTTATGGTTCTCATGGTAGTATTACCCTATATATATGCCTATAATTTTGAGAGAAATTCAATGATTGTGTAGCAAATACATTGGGTACATTAACATCACATCTTATGCTTTTTGTCAGTAAAAATTTCATTGGTGTAGTGTACATATTTTGAAATAAATAAGTGACAAGACTGCTGAAAAAAGGGACAAGACAGTCTATATGTTAATCACATAAATAAAGTTTCCATCATATACATTGTTTGTCGCATGCTTTGAGGGTATTTTTGTCATTCAGTTGCTTGAGCAAAGTTAAGTCAAATCTGTCAGTTTTTTGGGGCCCCAAAATGCTTCAAAAGAAAAAATCTAGAGAGATTAGTTGGCACATGGGTTGTCCAATGGCCTGTTTGGTTCAGCTTATCCTTTTAACTTATGTTTTGATGACGTGGATGAGTTCTTATGAAAAGCAAAAAACATGTAGGACTTTTGAGAATTGCACTTATTGTGGTAGTTTTGGTTGCCATGTCAGCGAATCGCAAAAAATATAAAATGTAACCAAATGGTACAAAAACTGCTTATTGAGTGCCATGTCAACAATAAGCAAGAGCATATGTTGAACCAAACGGGGCCAATATCACATCACTTCATCTTCTTCTTTCTTTTGAACTACTGTTCATCTTCTTCAACTTTTGAATTCTTTAGTTCTTCTCACTGTAAATCCATCTTCTTTGATTTCTTTGGTTCAAATCGAAATTTGTGTTGGAGACGTTGAAGTCCTATTTCATCTTCTTTCCCTGCAAAAGAGTGGAGACCACATATGAATGATCTGATCTTGCAACTGCTGATGTGTCCAATATATATGTTGGAGGGTCAATATGGATTCCATGTCCGTATCTGTCGAGTCGACACGGATTCTCCTATCCAAAATGCCGAGTCCGTGTAAGACAAACTGTGATACATGAAAGGCCATTCTTGAACCATGCGACCCATTTGGTTGAGCTTAAAGAATATTATTATGATTACCATCTTGCAAAATAGTGTAACACATGGTTTAAAAATTGACAAAATGTTCCAAACTTAAGCGAATTTTTGTTGATTTTCTAAAAAGGGAAACACAATCCATGTTTATGAAAAATATGTCAATTTTCCAAAAATTTCGACATAATTTAGGGAAGTACGACCAAGTAGGGGCAAAACTTGCAAACATCTATGAGTACGTGGAAGCTTAAAGGGGAGTTCATGGAAGTTTTGTGGAAGTTTTTGTGGAAGTTCATGGAAGTTAGAGGAAGTTTGAGGGAAGCTTCTTAGAATGTACCAAAACCAATATAAAATGAAACCTTAACACCTCAAAGGGAAGCAGTAAGTGAATTGCATGTCATATTGCGAAATAATGTAAAGTAATTGTGAATTGCATGTTGTATTGAAAAAAATAACTATTTGAAATAATTATATTGTGACTTTTATGACATTTAATTTGTATAAGTATGTTTTTTTTTAACGCCTTTAAAGAAAAAATTGATTTTATTGCCTTTGAAATGAAATTCCATGGACTTCAATACACAAACGAATATTTGCAAAATTTTCCTTGTTGAATTAAGCTTTCCCAAATTAATTTTTGAATTTTAACTGGGCGAATTATGTGGCGAAGTCTAAGTTTGGAACCTTGGTATCATTAACACATTAAAAATGAGAAACTTCTACTTTGTTATTGCCCAATGAAAAAGCCTTTCAGCTTATTGCCATACCTATCCGTCGTTAACAAATTTTTTTTTTAAATATCCATTGTTAACAATTTAGTAAACACATAGACCACCAAGGTAAATAAAAACTTTGTCTGAGACTCGGGGTGTCTTGTTGCTATCCTTGCTTTTCGTTGAAATTTGTTTATGATTTCTATTTTCTTTGAGCTTATTAAGGCAATGGAAGAATTTAGAATTAGTGTCTCCTTTTACCCATTGGTCTTTGGCCTTTTGCATTACTTTGTTTCTTTTTGTAAGCTGACTGCGCCCCGATTGATGGCATACACACCCTACAAACCACCTCAGTCAAAGCCAAGATTTTTTTTTGCACCACCCTATATTTTACACTTGATTTGTATTCATCAAATAACTATACAAAATCTCACCACTGACTGAATCAACAAAACTCCCACACTTGCACACCCAACCCCCAACAACCAACAACATCAAGTTCATTTACCCTAAAACCCTAAGTTCCTCCATTCTCTGATCGTCATGAATCCATCAGTTTAGCAGTTTAAATCCAATTTTTTGGATGTTTGTGAATGAATGCATTGTCTTTTTTGTATTTGATTGGATATGGAATGGGTGTGAGCCATTTGCAAAACTTGGGTTTCTTTCTTTTGCAAATGGAATATTTGGGTTTTTTATGCCCTGTTCAGTCACATAGGGTCGAATATGTGTTATAAGTTTGGCCATGCGTAGCCAACATTCACTCCATGTTTAATCTAATGTGACCAAACCTAGAAAAGATCACACACTAATGTTGTTTAGCTATGCATAACTAAACATCTAAGTACCTATTTGTTTTGAGGTGACCGAAAATGTACATGCATGTTTGATCAGCCATGACGAAACCTGTCTTAATAGTGTCATCTCCTGTTGTTTTTCATTGTGTCCTAACCGAACTGAACATATTTAACATGTTCGACCGGTACTTTCTTGTTCTTTGATTTTGTAGCTTGAGATTCGTTTGTTTATACACCTAATTGAACAGGCTCTTATAGTGGACACTAGCCAGGTAGTTGTGGCGGTATTAAGGACCTACAGTTCCATCTATTTATTTATTTTTTAAAAATTTATTTGGTACAAATAGTTCCATTTATTAAGCCTCAATTCCAAATTAATTTGGGTCCGCTACATGGATCAAACTCTTCCCCTTTGCTTGATTTAACACCCTTGATAGCGTGCTTTCAAAAACCCTGTAAATCCCTTCTAATCAATGCGAGCTGATGTAGCCTATATGCACATACATATTTTCTATAAAAAGATTTTTACCTTGTTCTTATTTTCTTGTTGTGTGTTATGCTTTCATGACTATGTTTTTAATTTTACTGCTGCTCTTCTTTTTAATAGGTGCTTTGGGACTCTAGGATGTTTGTTCTTGAAATTGGAACAGAAGAAATGCCACCTAATGATGTAGTGGATGCATGCCAGCAGGTATCCTTTTATTTAGAGGTGGACAGAAATACTCTGTTTTTGACTTCTGTCATTGACTCATTACAATTACCACAAGATCGTCTTCTAAAATTCTTCCTAAATCATTGACCTTTTTTAAGTCTTGATCACATGCTTTAGCTATTTGAATCCTTTTTGCAGAGCTTGAAGCAAATCAATCTTTGCTGATTGTTAACTGGTTGTGTTGCAGCTTAAAGCATTGCTTGTAGAGTTCCTAGGAAAGCAAAGGTTGGGACATGGAGAAGTACTTGCATGGGGTACTCCTCGCAGATTAGTGGTATTTACCTTTTTTTTTTAAAGTAGATTAGTGGTATTTGAGACTGATGCCATGTTATTGGTGGTATTTACTTTAATGCAGTTCTTTGTTAAAATAAATTCTTGTTCTGAATATTCGTTTATATATTTTTACTAAACTTTAGGCTAGCCAATAAATGGTTGTTAATGAAGAAGCTCAAAGAAACCTTAAAGAAAAATTTATATATGAAGTTAGGTAGTAGAGATGACAAAAAATATGCCAATAGGCTAGCCAAAATAGAAGATAAGAAGAAACAAAATCTAATTCATGTAAGATGTATTAAGTATGAAAATCGAAATGTTTTCATGCGAGAAGATGACAATAGGGAGAGATGGAAAAGCTAATTGGATAGTTCATTTAATGATGACCAAGTTGATCTGATAATTGATGAAAAGCGACAACTAGAAAGAAATTTAAACTAAGATCGCAATATTAAGATTTCAGAAGTTAAAGAGGCATTAAAAACATGTGGGCCAAATAAAATAGTTGACAGAAGCTGTTTTGACCTGGCTGACAAAATTAAAAATAGGAAAAACATGTGCAAATAAAATACTTGACAGTAATTGTATTGACCAAGCTGACAACTTTTTTAACAAAATTTTTTTTAAGATTAAAAGGAATGCCAATGGATTGGAGAAGAAATTCTCCCATAGCAATTTTCAAAAAAAAAAAAAAAAGTTAAATTTCAAAGTTGTTCAAACTATTGAGAAATTAAACTTATTGTTAAGTATAGTCTGACATATAGGTCCTTAAGGTACAATAATTTCCAATCACTATTATCCATGTTCAATGCATATTTTAAGGATACCAATTGGCATTTAGACCCTTATGTAACATTAGTTATATTAAAATTTTGTTGTTGGCTTGGATATTAATATTACCAAACTTAATTTTAATTAGCCCTTTACAACAACAACAACAACAACAACAACAACAACAACAACATAGCTTCAGTCTCAAATTAATTGGGGTTAGCTACATGGATCAAACTCTTCCATTGTGTTCGATTTAGTGCGATTGATGGTGAGCTTTCCAAACCATTCAAATCCCTCCTAATTAATGCGTCCCAACTTAACTTCGGTCTACCCCTACCTTGTTGAACTTCTTCAGTTTTTATTGAGTCAAGTTTTCTAGTGGGGGCATTTGTAGGCCGTCTTTGCAGGCATCCAAACCACCGCAACGACCATTCCCTAATCTTTGTGTCAATTGGTGCCACTCCTACTTGTCTTTGAATTTTTGTACTTCTTATTCCATCTTTACGAGTTTTACCACACATCCACCTAATTAGCCCTTTAATTTTCTAAAAATTATTTAGAAAGACACCGCCGGCCTAGGTGTCCTCCTAGGTGATTTGGACCCAAAATGACTAGGCGATGTCTAGACAACCGCCTGAACACCACCTTGCTATGATTGGTTACTACTAAAGATATTTCCTAAAGAGTAGTAAATAACAAGCAATGTTTAAAATTGAAGCGTAAGTGATGCGCTTTTCTTAAGAGAAGCGAGGTGTAAGCCTCAAAGTGGAATGTGGTGTAAGACTTAGTTTATTCCGAAAAACATGCTAAATATTATAAGTAATTCATATAAACATTAACACAATCACAAATGCTACTAGTAAAAACAAATATATCACTTTAGTAAGTTAATCAGAAGTAAAAGTAACATTGGTATTAGCATATGAAAGTACTGAACTATTAGTCTACCAAAAGATTTCACATTTTCACATTAATGTTTACTTTTTTTTTGAACTTATAAGTCATCAAGATCAGTCATATGCTGCACTGTTCAAAGAACATATGACGATGCTGTTCAAACATCAATCAGTCATCAGCTGCTGCTGCTGTCCAAAAAACATCTACTGAAGCTGCCCAAACAACATCTATCGATGCTGTTTAAACAACACCATAGTAGTAGCCAAAGAGCTGCTAAGCTTCTACTCAACAACCTTAATGCTGTTTGGGCAGCAACTCAACTGTTCTCTTTTTTAAAGAAAAAAAGAAAGAAGGAAAGAAGTACCCGACAGCTCTTTTGAAGCAATCGTAATCCTTAAGAAGTACTTCAACAACTCTATTGAATCATTCCAAACCCTTGAAGTTGAAGAACACACCTGGCAAAGTTTGTGATCCTAAAATTTCATAAATCAAAGTACAACAATATAAAATTCATGGCAAAACTGAGGCTTATGCCTCACTAGAATGCATTGGGGCTTATGCCTCACTAGAATGCATTGGGGCTTAAACCTCGGTGCATATTTTTCAGAAAAACCACTGAGGCACCTCTCAGTGTTGTTTCTGAACATTGGTAACAAACATTTGGAGGAACCACAAAATAATTTGCTATTTTTGTAGGACTACATCAAGTATCAAACTTAATCCCATATTTTTTTTTCTTTAGTTGTAGATAAACTAACTCGGCATATTCAAGAGGATATAACATGGTGTATGTTACTTGCCGATGATATTGTTGTAGTGGATGAAGCAATAGATGGAGTGATTAGAAAATTAGAACATTGAAGAAATTTGTTGGAATCCAAAGGCTTTAACTAGAGTAGGATGAAGACTGAATACATGATTGTGAGTTTAGAATTATTAGGTATCAAGATGATGGAGTGGCAAATTTAGGGAAGTAGAGTTTCTAAGGTGAACCACTTTAGATATCTAGGATTAATCATACAAAATGATGGTACTATTGATAATTTCACCGCACAGATAAAAGAAATGGAGGAGTGCAAGTTGTTTGATATGTGATCGAAATATCCTTACCTATTTATACAACTGCTATTAATCCTGCTATGCTTTATGAAAGTGAATGTTGTGTGGTAAAGATACAACATATACATAAAATGAATGTATCGGAAATAAGGATGCGTAGGTGGATGTCTTGCTTGAAAGTGTATAATTACCAAGATAAAATAAGTCAATAAAATCGAAGTCAATTCTGAATTTTCAATGATGCACACATGAATTTCAATTAATTGTTTTTGTACATTAGTTAGATTCAGCTTAAACTTGTTTGCAATAAATAGATTTAATGAACGCACTTAAAATGATTGTAAAGGAAATGAGTATCCTTTGGTGGATGAATCGGTTGGAATAAAAAACATTTTTGGGATTTTCTGGTGGGTTATGTTTAGGAATTTCAAGAGGATCTGAATTTTAGCGGTTTTTGATAATTTCAATATTGTGTTGAATTTGAATGAATAGTTAGAGTTGGGGCATGAAATCTAGAAACACACAATTTTGATTTCCTTTTTAAAGTATTTAGTTTTGGTTTCCGTCTATTCCTAGTATGGATTCCTTGTTAGTTTTTTTTTTTTTTTGGATGAACCATGTTTTTTGGTGTAATTGTTCACTGATGATTTGAATTTATTCTCAAATTGAAGATTGAATTTGTATGCATTCATGAATTTTGTATTTAGCTTCTTAGCGTTTGTAGAAAGGGGTATAATCATCAAATATGAGGTTTAATTGGGTTCATACTTCATCATACCGAACACATTTTATTTCTGATTCGGTTTATATATGACGAGGTTTATGCTAGTCAATGTAGAAGTAGGGACAAGCCATTGGATCTACATCCACTACCTATGTAAGGCGGTTAGGACTTTTACCCCACTTTTATTATTAATGTGTTACAAAACAAAAACAAATCTATTGGTTGCAAACTTTGAATGCCCATTTACATTTTGATCTTCCTCACGTAGCATCAACTAGGTCTTATGCTCACCTTATCACAACAATGTCTTTTCTTTGCCTAATGCACCTAGGTCTTTACAATAAGTAAGTTACAATGGTATTGCGCTTTACACCAAATAAGGTAATATATAAGTTGATATGAATATAGAGACCAGGATTGGAGCCACCATTTTTTCTGTGTCCAAGGTTTTTGGCACATTTAGCAAAGTTGAAAAAATTAAGGGGTAGTCATGTCGTACATTTGTATATGTACCCATACAGCCGTACCCAAGTTCGTTTAACATTGATGCTCAGTTTGTAATCCCATGTAATGAGGCACAAATGAATGACGATAAATGCGGAGGACCATGACAGGATACACACCAAGGCTGTCCAATGCTGAATCCAATCAAGAGTAGTATGGGTTAGAAAAATCAAATTGTGAATAGTAAGAATCAATCTGTATCTTTAGTATTTATGTAAAATATGCATACATATAGCATATTATATATGTGACAACACTTTTTTTTAATATATAAATATATATAGTTTCCATACACAAGTACAATATCTAGAGTATGGTTTTTTTTTTTTTATTTTGCCCATTCCTATTATTTTATTTGTTGTGTATAAGTTGTGTTTACGCCCCATTGTATGTCTTTTGCTCTGTAGGTAAGTAGTTCTTCCTAGTGTGGCCGAGTATGCTACTTTATGCGTCTGGTCTTTGTATATGGAATGAGGTTTGACACATAAATTTGTCTACATTTCTCGCAATGTAGAATATTTCTTTAACTAGCTATCTCTTCAAGTAAATATGATTTACTTTTTTAAAAAGTTAGGCAAGGATTGCTAGGAGCCAGGGCGATCCCATGGCGATTTCCTTGGCATAGGCGAGGCGATGCCTAGATGGCCAAAATAATATTTATTTAGTAGTTCTTGAATTATTATTTATTTATTTATTGGTCCTTAATTAACAATAATTTTTTATTAGTCACTATAATCCATGTTCAATATTTACTTCAAGGATACTAATATCTAATAAGGCTTTAGGACCCAAAGTAACATTAACTATATTTAGTTTTTGTTGTTTGGTAAGTACAATAACACCAAACTCAATTATAATTTGCCGCTTTAATTTCTTAAAAATTATTTAGAAGGACACCGACTTGCTAGGCGTCTGCCTTGCAATCACTGAAGTTAGGCATGTGACACTTGCTGTAATCATTCAAAAGTTAGACATGTATTTACTTGTTTACCCTTTCTTAAAACTTTTTTAGAAATTTATTTCCTTAAAGTTAATATATATTATAAGGATAGAGTAGTTCTTTAACGTCTTGCACACACCTTTCTAACACAAAATGTACATTGTTTGAAATTCCAATTATGACCTTAACAAATCATCTATCCTCAACACCCGTCTTTTTCCTTAAGCCTCAAATCAATTTTCTAAAACAGATTTGGAAGGAGAAGAACATTCAACTCGCTGGATTGGAGGACTTCGACCGTGAAATCGTTCGACTTGAGGACATCGTGTAATCCGCACATGAGACAACTTTTGGGTCAGCCCATCCTTGCTAACTAGTAGGATTTCTAAGCAAATTGTACGAGTTTAATAACCACGATGCACGGAGACCTCATATACAAATAACAACCTAAACCTTAACATAATATGTCCATTAACGAACCAATAGCCAACTAGATGCCCAACAACGACATTAATAGTGAACTAGTTTCAAAAGTGTAGAAGACATTTGGATATCACAATTATGCTACAACATGCCCAACAATAGTCAAGTTTTCCTTAGAACAAAGCCTCAAATCCTAAGTTCCCAACGTAGATAGGGTCAGCTACATGGATCAAACCCTTCCATTGCGCTCGATTTAATGCAAAATTTTCAAATTGACCTAGAAACCCTAATTAGCATTGGTCACAATCCATACTCCATAATAAAGAGGATCTTCAAATCATAATTGGACACGCCAATGGGTGTAGATTTCCATAAATATTGTCGGTGAAAAGGGAAACCTAAGTATTTTTAAGGCATCATTGGTGGGCTGAACCTAGCATGGTCACGATGCTTATAGAGGTATTTTCTTGGTGACCATTCATGGGTCAAGTACCACCCCCCTCTGTGGTTCTTAAGCAATGTTGCGTCGTTAATGGGGGCCAATAACTTAATAAGAGAGTAGGCATGCATATATCGAGAATAATCAGGAGATAGCAAACCACTTGCATAAAGAAGCGTATAGCGCTCGCAACTAACATAGAGAGTCAACAACTTATTATGATTTAAGTAGTGCGCAAACCAAGGTACATCAAAAGGCAAAAGCTCTAAGTTGAGTATGTAACTTGTGTGGCGGATTGGAATCACAAGACTTACCCGGTAGGCTAGCCTCTTAAAATGTGAAGAGTAGTGCGTGCCTCGAGTAAAGTCAAAGGCCAAGAGACCAAGACATAAATTTGTGGATTGAATTTGATTCTAGCATGTCGTAACATCTATGCCCTCGATATGGCCACACTCTCACCTTTATATATTCTTGAGTTTCTAATTGACTTCATGCATTCATTTCCTATACAATCGTTCAAACTAATGTTTTGTGCCAAGCGAGAAAAGAGTAAAGTACTCCAAAATGATAAAAATCAATATCAAAATCGTAGATGTTGGTAATAGTGTCAATAGTGGCAACCATGGTGGTGGAGTGACTTTGGTTGCTCGAGTGGATTCTCAAATGTCCTGAATGGCTTTCCCTTAACAAGCGAACATTTTTTAAGGAACCTGCCTCCCTTAAACTCTCTTTGAGAGCCAAATTCACAAGTGAATTCTCGATGATCCCAAACGGTTAACCTACCCTATTTATTACTCCTACATAAGAAAACTAACCCATTAGTGCATGAACCAAATTACCTTGATTCGGTATCAATCATCAACCAAGTTAATAATAAAATCTCTCTCTCTCTCTCTATTAGAAGTTATGTGAAAAGTATAAACAAACTTTCGTAAAAAGTTGAAATTAAGAATTTCATGATAAAATAAAAATTATAAATCCTAAAATTGTTGAAAACCTTAATTTGAGCTCCTAAGAAAAAGTATAGTTTCTTAACTATTGCTTATGATCTTGTTGTCTCATAGCCTCACACTTCTTCAATTTTGCTAGCCAATATTCTATTGGCATTTAAACCATCTTTGCTAGTTTTATATTTCATTGTTCATTTATTTTTTCATTTCTTTCCTTGTACAACCATGTTAGTGGTCATGAAGCTTGATTATTTACATTTGTAGGTTCTTGTCGACAATCTTAATGCTAAACAAGCTGAGAGTGTGATAGAAGTTCGGGGTCCTCCAGTGACAAAGGCATTTGATCATCTCGGAAACATTACTAAGGTTTAATTTATTTATTTATTCGTAAGAAAAGATATGGACGACATATTGTTGATGCATACATTCAATACAATGTTTTTGGCGTGCTCTAAATTGTATATCAAGATATGTGCTCTCAAAACCAACATGTGCTTAACGGATTCTTCAAAGCAAGTTCATGCATCAACAATACATCACACATTGACTTCTTTATTTCTATGATGTTCTTCACATGAGTTGGCTAGTTATATTTAAAATGGATATGCATTTGGAGTTTCTTAATTCTTGACATCTTTTGGTTGTCTGTTTGTGATTTTTTTATTGTATATTTTGAAAACTCGTTGTGTTTTAGTGCATGGAGCATTTATATCTCTATTTGCTATTATTTATAGGCGATGACATTTTCTATTATGTTACCAAGTTTCTTAAATCCTTATTTTGGTGTTTCTTTTGTCAGGCTGGAGATGGGTTTTGTCGTAGATATGGCTTGCCGTTGGATGCGTTGTATAAGAAGGCGGATGGTGAGCTATTGTATTTTCTCAAAGAGTTTCTTTTTGCAATGTCTATTTAAAGTTTTTTATGTTTGAGCTTATTGTATTCTAGTTCGACTTGCCACTCACAAGTTAAGCCATTGTTTTTTTTTGCTCGACTAATTGATGTGGGTGTATTCTTTCACCTCGAACTCTCCCCCTTAAGTCCAACTAGTCTTGCCTGGTTGTGACTTGTCTTTAGTCATCAACTTAGGGTATCTTCTTCTTTTTTGTTTTATTTTTTCTTTTCTTTTTTGCTATGGCATTTGTTTTCTTGAGAATCAGAGGTGTCTTTTTTTCTTGGGTTGAAGAGGTCAAAAATCTTCCAACTTTAGAGGCCTCTTTTTTTACCTTTATCATTTATTTTGCTAGCTCATTAATTTTTTTTCTAGCCTCCACTTTTGTTGGACTTCAAATGCTTGAACCATGAATCTTTTATGGGTTGTAAGCTATTGTGGCTCTAATTCCATGTTAAGTTTTGTGTAGGCGGTAGGCCTAATGCAAGTCATAAGAGTGTGGAGACTATTTGCTCATTTTTAGGCTTTAGTTTGAGATTGTCTTTCTTCTTAATTAGTCGATGTGAGGCAACTTCTTTCATCTCCAATAGTGTCTTCATAACTTATCCCTCAAGATTTGCTTTGTTTAATTTGAAATCCCTGTCTTGTACCTTTTATATCATATCTATACCATGATAATGCATTGGTGATGAGAAATTACTTTCCACGTATCCCTTTTTTACTTATCTAACTATAGACAATCAACTTCAGTTTTTTTTCCTATGATTGATTGCATGACGTCATCATATTCTCTTTTCCACTCCCTCATGAAGTGGCTTTAGAAAGAAGTCCATTTCACGCATTAATGTGAGATTAAAACTATACCTTTTTAATCTTTTGTGAGTTGATGAAGTCTAGTGTATAAATTGACCGATGACTCATATTGTATAGGCAATGTCAATAGACTCAAGACTAGTTTGCAAGATGTATATTAGTTTTCCAACCAAATCCTACATATTTCAATCATCCATTGTAGTTTCCTCAGCCTCTACAAACTTATGATTCCTTTCATTGGGATGTACTAGCCGTTCTGCATGGCTAGCCAAGGCTCCTTAAGGGCCACCTGCTTGGGCAAAAATATCTGAGTCAGTATTTATTCAACAATTTTTGGATGGTTAAGTATTCCATAATAGAATTGATGGTCTATTCTGAAAATAGTTATCCACACAAGCGAATGAATGTCAATTGTAGTAAGGGCAATTTATCTAAATTATTCTAATCTAACAAAAGTAATAATGAAACCAACAACGGAATTGAAATAGATGAGAATAATAATTAATGTTCTCTTTGCATTCAATACAATTTCCACTTGTTTGCTAGATTTACTAAATTAGTCAAAATCTTTCCCTTGACCATTAACATTACTGTCGATCGATCATATCCCCTATGTCAATGATATTATCATACTACAAAAATACATTAAGTGCAAAAATCCAATACATATAAGTATATTCCTGTCTCACATGCAACTTATGGAAGTCTACCTAAATATCACTTACAACTCTCCTATATGATTCATTGAAAACATGAAATTATTGAATTGGTGGCCAAGAAACTTAAATCATTAAGAGCCAGTTAAAACTCTCTACTAGTTTGGAAATAGAATTAAGATACAAAGGTTCTATGTATAATAAAAATCTAGAATTAAACCTCTAGAAACCCGGAAATAGAGTCCTTAAAACACAATTAAACTGAAAAAAAAAAAAAAGTCATTCGTCAAGCCATTAAGAATACACAAGAAGTGGTATGAATAATTGATCTCCTCATTCCTCTATCTAGCCTCCGTCTTCGCTACAAAATAAGTCCAAAAGTTTCCAAAATCTGTCGAAAATGTCCATCATACAATCCAAGACTAATGCTATTCAACTTGGCAAGAAAAATCAGAAAATGGAACTTCTTAAAACAATATTTGCCGTGATGAACATTGTCTCATATCACGATGACAACAGTCGGCTCAAACTTTATTGTCAATTCGCTTCCTTTCCACGGCGACATATATTCCATCACTGCAGCAACAACAGTTAGCCATCAAGCCAGCCTTGGTGCTACTTCTCACTTCCACCGCCGTGGTATGCCTTCTCTTGTAGTGCCAACAGTTTGTCTACCAAGTGTCCGAGACTTATTTTGTTAGAACTACCTTGCTCCAAACGTGTCCCAAATTTAATCAAATTCATACCGAAACATCTCAAAACACCTTGATCACCTGTAAAACACTGACACTTAAACACATGTTAATATCACTAGTTATGTACATTAAACACCAAGTCTCACATTGAACCATTCAAGATGCAAAAAAATGTGTAGCATGATATTGACTCAATAAGATTCAAGGTTTGGAATTTGAAGAACTATTGTAGGAACCTGAAGGGCCACCTGCTAAGGTGAAGGTATTTAAACCGAAGTTTGGTCGACTTCTATAGATGGTCAAGTTCTTCTATATTGAAGAGAGGGTTCTAGATTCTATTGCAGCTTGCTTCTGCCTTCTACTTTTTCCATTTATTCAATAAGTGGCAATTAGAGGATTAAAAATTCAATAAACTCTCTTAACTTAAACTAAGGATTCATTAGATGTTCCCCAAAAAAATAGAAAAAATACTTTGGTTATAGACACAATTAGATCCAATTTTTTCAAGGAAAGACTAAATTCCTGAAATAACTCCTTTCTTTGTAAAAGACTATATGAAACTATGCCTCATCAAATCATTGTGGATCATATATTATTAATCCATAGGCTATCGTAGCTTTCAAATTATTTTATCTACTACTCCATTGAACAGAGATGCATAATTCATCTCAAAACAAAGACTTGACCTGCTCTCAGAACAAAAACTTGTACTGCTCAGATGCTGGTCTGCTTATCATCACTTTGCCATGCATTGCTTTCCAATAATGCCAGTGAATTAAATTCTCTATACAAACTTGAGAACTACTACTACTACTACTACTATTAAATGGGCACGTGCTCCGCATGTGACCACAATTTAGAGCTTGTCTCGTTTGCTTCTTGAGCAAACGAAATTTCTTATTTAACTACTATATTAGTGGAATCCCATGTAAATAAGTTGATTAGAGGGAAGGGATGTGTGCTTTACTTTTTCCAGTGAATTAAAGTGGATACATAACATGAAGACTTTGTTTTACATGTACATAATAAAAGAAGATAAATCTAAAAACACCCTAAGAAAAAAAAAAAAAAAACTAAGATACCATATATATATATATTTATATATATGGAACATGCTGCACCGTAATGCAAAAATAACAAGATTGTCCCGTTTTTTAAGCCAATAATTAAGTGTTTAGTATTCTTTTTGGACTGTCACTACCTAGCTTGATACCAAGCTTGAAATATTTTTTGTTCTTCCAGTTATCTTTAAGTGAAATATAGTTTAAGCGAATTATGTTTTGTTTTCTTTTAAGCCTTTAGGTATGAATTGAAAGCGTTAGTTTCGCAAAAATAAAAAATAAAATTTTTTTCGATTAAATAATTTCTGTTAATAATCTCAAAGTAATTTAAATCATTTTTAAGGGGACTAAATCAAAGAGGCCATTCATGGCTGTAGTTAAAAGACATGTAATCTGTACAGAAAAATGTAATAATTATTGGTCCACTACAATAATGTGATCCCAATGATGGCACAAACATCTTTTTGGTTGAAAGCAACGTTAAAATAATTAAATCTGATCCAAAGTGCTGCTTTTAGACTTCTAATACTGGAAAGATCTTCAAGCAATTGAATTCTATTCCTGTCATATTCACAAAATAATGTACACATACGTAATGTTACATTCCCAAAATCGATGGACTTAATTCACCCTTGAACAAAACCTCAATATTTTCCTTTCCTAAATATGAAATCTTGAACAACTTGGTTGGGATTCGATGTCAACCAAAATGGCTCCTAGAGTAACCTACTTAAACAACCATCTAGACACTCATGATTCTACAAAGAAAAGAGAAATGAGTGGTTACAATAAATATTAATGAAGTGAGCCACTCATTTCGACATTGTTGAATATCTTAAAAAAATTGTGACAAAATTCTTTAAAGAAAAGAAAATAATGTAAAGAACTAACGAAAAAGAGAAAACCTCTATAAAAATGTAAAAGGCAAAGGATTTCACCAAAATGAGGGCTTGAAATTGCAATCAGACTCCCATGAATCACGATTTGGATGCCAAGTGTTCAAGAGTCTATCCAATAACCTGAAGAGAAAATACCCAATTGAAAAAGAAGTATATTAATGGAAAACTGTAGAAATCCATGGGCCTAGAGAATGTTGGGCCACACATGCACATGTGAGTATATAAATGGGGTTGGAGCCCATCTTTGTACAAAATTGATCAGCTTGTGCTAGGATTCAATCTAATCCACTCATGTACCACATAAACTTTTATTATATTTTCGATGTGGGATTATATACTTCAACACTCCCCCTCAAGTGTAATTGGGCCTGGACATAGATCTTAGAGGTCCGTACAAACATGCCTAGGTCTACTCTTATAGGCTCTAGGTTCACAAACGGTTTAGACTCCACTACTAGACCAACAAGGTCTTCAAATACGTGACCATGATCATTTTTGAGATGGCCCAACCCTACAAATTGGGTATCGCCCGACACTAGACCTCTATTAACCCCTGGTAAACCAGTGCAAAGTTAATAAAAGCCTAGTCAGCCTCACAAACCGGTCATCAGTACCTGATAGTCCACACAACAAAGTATATATATATATATATATATATATATGTCATATGCAACGAAATTTAAATGCGGTGAAAACCAGATAACAATTAAATCAAAAACATAACGAGTTCTAGATGCGGAAGCTAGAATGTGGAACCCGTACAACGGATGTACAAATTATAGTGCGAGGGATAATACATTGTTTCTCTCAATCTTTGATACCTGGACTCGACACTTGTGGCCAGAGTACCCGCGTCAACATGATCCGACACGAATCCAGAAACAGAATACGTGTCGACGTGGAAATAATGAGGTCGGACACGACGGATTCACAAGGGTGAGACCATCGCAGCGTGAGAGAGAGGGGGAGGGAGGAAGGCGAGAAGTGTTGTGTACCTTGCTAACAAGGGAGACGTCGCCGATGAGGTCACGAGAGAGGAGAGGCAAAAGAGATGGTCGATTACGAGAGAGGAGAGGCTAGAGATTGAGCGCCATTGTCGCAGAGAGGAAGGAGAAAACGATTAGGGTTAGGGTTTTGGCTTTAGGGTGTTTTAAAACTTAAAATTACTCAAAGTTCCAGTAATACCTTATACCATATATAATACTTAAATATAACCAGGAGGTATCAAATCCACAGTAACACTATGTAACACCAACACTAACATAATACGTAACAGAAAATGTAACAAACTATGTATACAATCACATTTACTTGCATAAATACAATAAAATTATTAATATATATGTATATACATATAAATATTTACATAACTTTAGCCGAGTCTAAGTACTCGTGTTCAATTATTTGGACACATGTTGCTGAATCCACGTATCCTTTAAATTAGAAAATAGCGAGTCCGACATCTAGATATGTACCTGTACCCGACACCTGTACTCGAGTTTGTGTAACCTAGCTCTCAACCCAAATACCCATTTACAAAAATATAATAAATACAATATGAATACATTAATGGCCTACGTGTGCCGCACATCAATATTCTCTAGGACAGAGATTAGACCTGCAATTGTCACCAAACAGGAGACAATTCCAGTGAGTAAAGCCAGAGGAGTCTCAACAGTACTTCGGATATCAATAAAGAATAGTCAAAAACTCATGCGGATATTGAAATAAAAGCGGTAGAGTGCATGATAGATAAACTAATTAAATTGACAATGAGAACGAGTGAAGGAATACAAATGATAGATGCGAAGTGGTCTCAACACTCTTCAAACTGTGGGCTCGTGGCCTCTTCCATGTATAGCTTGAAGTAAATCCCAACAAGTCTCAAACCGTGGGCCCAAGACCACTTTCAAGGATGGCTTGATAATAATCCTCAAACTTTGGGTCTAAGACCACTTCCAAGAACAACTTGAGTGTCAAACTGTGGGCACAAGGACACTTCCGAGAATAGCTTGACCTTACACTTGTGGACTTAAGTCCATCCCAACAACACACTACGCAACCCGACCGCCTAGACTCTAGTTCACCCGACAGTACGTCCAAGGAAGGCAATTAAATCAAGTGTATATTCAATTAAAGAACATACATTAATGAGAAAAGAAATAAAGAACTACTATTGAGGCCCCTGCTTGTTTACTTACAACACAACCGCATAAATTGCCAAGTCTAATTGATCCTTCAAGTAACTTAATTGAGTCCTCTTGTTTATTACAATCATACATGGTATAACATAGTTGTTTCAAGACCATTTACTAAATTGAGGTTTTGTATGTAACTAAAAGGAACTAATTCATGAACTAACTCTTTTCAAGATTTAAAAATTCACCCTTTTGTAAATCAAGCTCAACCAAATTAAACCAAGCTTAACAATATTAGAGAGGTCGAGGCCAATTTTCTTAAACAAAATCATCCAAGAAGTCAAATAGAGTTTAGGACATTAGAGTTCCAAATTGAGTATATGTATTATTAAAAACCCTAATACCTTGGCCTTCAAATACTTAACACCCTTCAATTAGAAACTAAATGATTCTAGACCAAAAGAATCCTAATTTTTAATTGGTAGTGTAGACCAAAAATCCTAATTTCTTCCAAGTATTTTTCTCAAACACTTGGTGTGCATTTTTTACTAATACTATTCACAAAACATGGAAACCTTTGAAAGTGAGCTCAAATCGTTGAAAAGAAGAAAAAGCATTTTCATGAATTGCAATTGTTGGAGTATATAATTCAACATCAAAAATATAATAAGAGTTGATGTGGTATATAAGTGGTGTAGATTGAATTCTAGCACAAAACAATTGGTTTTGTCCGAAGATGGGCTCCAACCCTGTTTGTATACCCACATGTGCGTGTGTGGCCCAAACACTCTAGGCCCATGGCTTTCTATATGGTATCAGAGCCGATGGTTTATAAAAGACCTGTTGAGAAAAGATTTCGATGGATTTTGGTCCAAGGTGGAGTGTTGAGATGTGTGGACCAAAATAATAGTCCCACATCGGATAAGTGAAACGTCTAAAAGAAGTATATAAGTAATTATCTCCCCTGAACTAGTACCAATATCTTTTAAGATAAAACCCCACACCAAAAGTTGAAGGTGGTTAAGTTGGGGACAAATCGGTGCTAGCGAAGGAGATCACGGGCTCGCGCACGCGTGTGCGGCTCGGCTTGAGAATTTGACAACACTAAACCTTAGCAACTAGATCAATCCATTGATAAGATTCGTTATAATGCAAATTGATAAATGAAAAACCCTTTTTAAAGCTAAATAAAGAACAAGGAGCAAAATCTTGAGAATCAATTAGTTTTCATCAACAACAACCAAGCTCAAAATAAGAATGGAGAAGGTTAGAACTTCACCATGCCTCAAATAGAGGTTTTCTGCTCTAAATTTGGCAAACTCCACCAAACCATTGTCAATCTAGTTCCTAACTATTAGGATTGAGACTTTAAACTCCAAATGCTTACAAGAACATCAAAAATTTTCATGTTCTCTCTTATCTTCTTTACCTTCTTCTCTTTCTCTATTTCTCCTTTCTTCCTCACGAGCTGCCACGTTGGAGTTGTGCCACCGCTGGAGCTGTGCCGCCGCACCGGAGTCGCCGTGCCGTTTGCCGTCGTGGATGACCATTCACGCGCGCGAGTGGGAGGGGTCTCCTCCTCCTCACGTTGTGCAAATGAAAGCCCTATTTCAATATGTTATTTCATATATATATATATATATATCTTTTTTTTTTTTTTTGCAAAATACCTAGTTGCCCATTTTCCTTTAATTTGATTTAAATTTGAACCATAACCACTTATTCAAATCAAAGGTATAGTTTGACTTCATTTAAATTGAATTAAATTGGTCGTACATCACACAATAGGCCACCAAACGCAAATAAATTATTTTATATCACAATTCGATCATGTCGACTTACCATGACTCTTGATTCGGTATTGGACCACTAACTATTCGAAATTAGTGATTAATCATCAAATTAAAAATACGAGTTGTTACAATTTCGCTCTGATACCAAGTAGAAATCCATGAGCCTTAAAAGTGTTGGGCCATGCACGCACATGTGGGTATATAATGGGGTTGAAGCCCATCTTGCACAAAACCAATTGGCTTGGTGGGAAAAGAGTACTGGGAGTCTCCCCATGAAGAACAAATGAAAGCATTCTGTTGATTAGAAAATAGGCAGTAGGTACAACATCAACCCAAAGATTTTAGGAACATTCATTTGAAATAACAAAGCTCTTGCTATTTCAAGAAGGTGCTTGTTTTTTCTTTCTGCAACTCCATTTTGAGGCGGTGTATCAACACATGATGTTTAGTGGAGAATACCATTTCTGCTCATGTGAGATTGGAAGGTTGTAAACAAATATTACTTAACATTGTCACTACATAATGTATGAACAAAAACATTAAACTGAGTTTTAATTTCAACACAAAAGTCAGAGAATTTAGTCAGAATGGATTTTCATTAAATATAACCGTGTCATACGAGAATAATCATCGACAAAGTTAACAAAGTATTAGAACTTAGCTTGGGATACAATAGGACAAGGACCCCACACATCTGAATGAGCTAACTCAAAAGGAGAACTGACTCTTTTATTAACTCTAGGTCTTAAACTAGTATGATGATGTTTTGCAAATTGACAAGACTCACAATCCAATGAAGACAAATTCTGAAACTGAAGACATAACTTATGCTAGTTACTAATGTCCTAGTAGTAGGATTCTTTCCTTAATCTAAGGCTATTGTTTTAGTAGTTTTTATCTATGGTATTAGAATCTATAATATTAGGAAGTTTCCAATTTTCTTATTTCCTTCTATTTAGGTATTTTTATGACACTATAAATATGCAATCCCTCCACCATTGATAAACATTGAATTATTGAATAAGAATAAAGAAATTTCTCTCTTTGCTCAAGGCAGTGTTTTAGTTTTGGTGTAGAAACCGGGGTTTTGTTTTTAAGGCTTAATTGAGTATTAGCCATGTTTGTTTTTGCTTTATTCGCCGCGTCATCTAGTCTATTTTTACAATGATACAACGTTGAGGCACTTCAACCAATGTATAAACCATTGGACAATACTAGCAAGCAACTAGGCCCAAAATATTGACTCTTGGACTCTATCTTGGTAGTAGACAATTTGTTGCCTTAGACTGGTTGCCAACACCTGAACAAAGTCGAATGGTTTGGATAGCCCCTCGAACATAACCACACAAAATTTTACTCATGGAATTGACTCCACAATCTATTAGTTGTGAGGTACCTTATTGCTTTAGGTTTTTCGAAGGTGTTAGTTATATTGTGGAATTTGTTTATGTTTACTCGAAAATTTATCCTTGTATGGCAGAATCTTGATTCTATATGGTTTCTTTTCAGCCAAATTGAATGCACCATGTGTATATATATTGGTAGAGTTTTAATTCAAAATTCAAAATAGTTTGAAGAATTTTAATTTGACTAGGGGAAATGCAAAAATTCGTAGTATATGGAAGCCCATAGAATTTCATTCTAAATGCTATAAACTTAAATTTCTTTTAAATTTCTCTTTAAAGGTGTTAAAAATACACATACTTATATAATTGTAATTCATAAGAATCACAATACAATTGCTTAAAATAATTGTTTTTCAATATAATATGCAACTCTCCAGCTACTTCTCTTTATGGATGTTAAGGTTTCATTTTGGAATGCTTTGGTACATTCTGCAAAATTCCATTGAAAATTCCATGAAACTTCCATATAACTTCCCCAAAACTTCCGCGTAATGAAGAAAGACTTTGCAACTTTTTGCCATTGTTTGATAGGGTTTCTCTGAATTATGTCGAATTTCTCCGAATAATGTTGAGTTTTCCGAGGGAATTTTGACAATTTTCATGCTTATGAATTTCGTTTCCCCCTTTTGAAAATAGACATTATTAGGGAAGTTCGGGGAGTTTTTTTATTTTTCAAACCATGTTTTTACGACTTAATTTTATTTGTAGTTTTCAAATGTTATGTTATAATTTTTGCTTCTATAAACCTATTTTTACGATCTGCATTTTCTTCTGCAGGGAAAACGGAGTATGTTTTTCTTGAAGTGAAGGAGTCTATAGGATTTGCTTTGGAGGTTTAATCCCTTTCTTTTTCCTTGTTAATTTTTTTGGTCAAATTAGATTGTTGTTCATAATGATCAAATGAGTAGTTAATTTTTTTTCATTGTATCCATTATTTGAATTTATAGATGATTGTACTAAATCAAGCCCAATGGAAGAGTTTGATCCATGTAGCCGATCCCAATTAATTTGGGATTGATGTTGTTTTTGTTGTACTTGTATCCATTATTTGTATTCATAGATAATTGTATGTATTTGTCTAATTTTAAGCCTTTGTTATTTAATACCTGATGTTGAATGGTGAAATTGATATTGTTTTCACAATAATGCAATGCTGATGAATTCCTTCTTTCTTTCTTTTCTTTGGGATACTTGCTTGTGTATATTAGTGAAATGGTTATATTTCTAATAAAGCCACAAAATAACATGGCATCCAAAACAAAAAGCTAAATAGAAGGAGCGTGAAAATATTGCAATCCTTAAAAACATTAAGAATCCTTCATGCAATTAGGTTAAACCAATTCCTAGTCCATCGACTCCATTTATCATGAGAGTCGCCCAAACAGTTGTTAGCAATTAGCTATGATATTTTAACGTGTTTAATTGTCTCTCGAGTCATTCATTTTATCTTATTGTTTTGAAAAGAAAATCTCTTGTTTTTCCGATGCAATACAAAACAAAGAACCTTGAAAATGGTTGCATTTCATGCTATTTTGGAATACTTAGTATTTTGGAACACGTAGTCACCCTTTGAATAATGGGAATTTGAAAGATTACAAGAACAAATCACCAAATGCCTTAAAGCAAACTAAGTGGTAGGGTATTATTCATGTAATCATAAAGAATGAGTAAGAAATGGAGATCTCCAAAGAAAAGTAACGGTAGCACCAAGGTTTGAAACTTCGCTTCACCTTTAATTTGACGACTTAAAATTCAGAAATAATTCATGGAAGACGAGGGCAAGTTGTGGAAAAATTCATAGGTGTAGAAGTCTATGGGATTTGTTTCTAAATTCTGTAAACTCAATTTTCTCTTTGAAATAGTTGTTTAATTGTTTAAAATACACAGTTATTTTTCAGTACATGTAATTTGCAATTACATAATATTATTTCGGAAGACAACACAAAATTAGTCTACTACTTCCTGTTTGAGGTGTTAAGGTTTCATTTTAGATTGGTTTCAATACATTTTGGCGAAACTTCCCTGAAACTTCCGTGAAACTTCCATAAAGTTTCCCGATACGTCCACACAATGAATTTCTAGTATTTATTAGATATGACCTTTTGGTTTGAAAAATCGACAAAACTCCCCAAAATTCCCCGAATTATGTTGAATTTTAAAAGATGGGAAGCGAAATCTAAGTGCATGAAATTTTTTTCAAAATTCACCAAATTATTCAACATAATTTGAAGAAATCCTACCAAACAGTGGCATAACTGCAGAATTCCATTACAACGTGGAAGTTTCGAGGAAGTTTATGAAACTTTTTGGAAGTTTCAAGGAAATTTTGCGAAACGTAACATATATTATTGTATAATATAACCTTAACCCCTCAAATGAAAATGGCCCGCAAATTGTTTGTTGCCTTGAAAAATAACTATTTTAAACATTTGTATTGTGACTCTTATGCTTTACAATTGTATAGCTATGTATATTTTTCTCGGATACCTGGACTCACCACTTATGACCGGAGTACCCGCGTCGACAGGATCTGACATGGGTCCGACATGGAATATGTGTCAACGCGGAAATAATGGCGTCGGATGCGGCGGGGTCACAAGAGTGAGACAGTTGCATCGTGAGAGAGAGAGGGAGGGAGCTCAGGGAGGCGAGATGTGTTGTGTACCCGGCTGACAAAGGAGTCGCCGATGCCGATGAGGTCACGAGAGAGGAGAGGTGATAGAGATGGGTCGATCGTGAGAGAGGAGAGGCCAATGATTGAGCGTCGCCGTTGTAGAGAGGAAAGAGATAATGATTAGGGTTAGGGTAGGATTTTGGATTTTGGCATTTTAAAACTTAAAATTATTGAAAGTTCCAATAATACCCTTATATTATATATAATACTTAAATATAACAAGAAGGCATCAAATCAGCACTAGCACAATATGTAACACAATATGTGCACCATTACATTTACTTACAAAAATACAATGAAATTATTAATATTTGTAAATATATGTATATATATTTACATAAACTTAACCGACACCTAGATATGTACCCGACCCGACACCCATACTTGAGTTTGTGTAACCTAGGTATTTTTAACACCTTTAAAGAGAAATTTGAGTTATTAGCATCAGAATGAAATTATGTGGACTTCTATCTAACGACGATTTTTTGTACAACTTCCCCTTACTAAATAAAACTTCCCTGAATTATTTTCGAATATTAAGTATGTGAATTACAAGACGAAGTTGAAGTTTCGAATCTTTCCTTAATTAAGGTGGTAGACACTGTGTAGAGAGACTAGCTTATTTGTAGGCTTAAGTATGGAATTGGGAGAGCTCTCAAAAATGCCAAGCCAAGTTGGAGTTTTCACTCAAACTAATAAACCATTGTCTTTCTACTCATCTAGTCGATGTACTATTCTTTCATCTCTAACAGAACTTACCAAAAAGTCTCTGAGTCGACAAACCAATCAATCACTCTGATTGATTGGAGATTTTCTCCTTTCTTTTTGCAACATTGGTTTATAGGGAAAAGTTATTTTCTTCCTTTTCTACAACTCTCCCTTGAAGCTATTAAGTAAAGGTTCACCATTCCTTTTTGTTTCTTTTTTTACTTCAATGGGAGTCGAACCAACGATCTCCCCAAACCTTGCCTTTTGGCTAGTGATGCCACAAAACACTTGTGTGAAATATATAACTTTTCAAGTTTTAATATGTACATCAAATCGATCTTTATCATTAATTAGCTTGCAATGTCACAACTGTTGTATTCATTTATTGATAGTTTAGACCATTGTTTAAGTATGCTCTTTGGCTACTAATATCGCCTTATATTGCTAGTGATCGATTTGCCTTGTATTTCAATCTATAGGCCCATATACCTTAAGCTGGCTTCCATGCTGTAAGATCAACTAGTTCGTATGTTCCGTTTTTTTCCTTGGCCTTTATTTCCCTATTGATGGCTTGTTTCTAGTATTCATTAGATATGACCTTAAATAAGGTTGTAGGGATTTAAGCATTCTTCTGCCTTACTAGAAAATTCTTCTGAGTTGGAGAGAACTTCTCGAAAGACACAACATGGAAGAGGTGGTACAAGAGATATTTAATGCATGCTCTGGTTTCTTTTCCTTGGCCTTTATTTTCCTATTGATGGCTTGTTTCTAGTATTCATTAGATATGACCTTAAATAAGGTCGTAGGGATTTAAGCATTCTTTTGCCTTAGTAGAAAAATCTAATGACCTTAAATAAGGTTGTAGGGATTTAAGCATTCTTTTGCCTTAGTAGAAAATTCTTCTGAGTTGGAGAGAACTTCTCGAAAGACAACATGGAAGAGGTGGTACAAGAGATATTTAATGCATGCTCTGGTTTCTTTTCTCCTGGCGTAGGATGATCCAAATAAATATAATAATCTGCTTGAGACCCATTGGTACTTTATTTCTTGGAAGCGGTTTTGATTCTTGGATTTGAATAGATTGGTAATGCAAAAATGATACTTCAGTTACAAGAACTAGCTCAAATTCTTGAACTTGCATTGCTTTAGGTAGTGTGGTTTTCTTCCTTGAGTAAACTTTCCCTGTCATGTAACAAGTGAAGCTGCTGCAGATACATTAGTCTTGGGTTCCAACGAGTTAGGTTTAAGGTTTTTGACTCGTGTAAAGGAGCAAAGAGTAACGAATCTCGATCCTTGTCTTTCGTGATTGATTTATCCCTTGGGTCTGGAAGAGGAGAGGAAAATATGACTCTTGTTCATTTAAAGTTACATGTAACGAAAGAATTTTTTAGAAGGTGAGTGATAGGATTTTTACTTTCTTTTGAGAGGTAGAGTACCATCTGAAGACACACTTTAGAGTTGTTGGATCAAATTTAACTTAACCGCAAATTTGAGAAGCCAAATTGATTGAGGTTTGAAGTTAGGATTGAATTGGGATGATACTTCCATTGTCATCCTTAGGTTAACAAGACGAGAAGGCAACCTATTTCTAAGATATGTAGCAATTAAGAATTGAGGATTATCTTCCCCTAAATGACTTGTGTAAATGGTGGTAAAATAAGAAGGCACGAGTTGTATCAAGTTTCGAGTGTCATTTATTCTGTCAGCCAGAACATTTTGTTTTTGGAGCGAAAGTATGAGATTTCATGAATGATACCTTTCTTTTGAAAGTATGAGGTGAGAGTTCGGTCCTAATATTCTTTGGCATTATTGGATTGAAACTTCTGGATTGGCCCTAATGCCAAATTGAATGAACTCCATCTTATTGAATTGTGGGAGAATGATTTTGCATCAAATTTGCTTTTATGTAAGAAGATTTAAAAGACTCTAGTACAATAATCAGTAAAGGATACAACTTGCTTTAGAAATATTAGGAGTGTGTGTGCGTCCCCAAATATCCCTATGAATGTAAAAAGATGTGGAACTTTTATTATTATTCTATGGAAAAGGCATGCATTTGTGTTTTGCAAGTTGACATACTTCACCATGAAGATCACTAACATCAATTGTTTGGAAAAAAGAAGAAAATGCTCCCTATAGAATGTGTTCTTTACTCTATGTAACATTATGATTTTTGGGTTCTAGGCGGTGTTGTTTGCGTAACCTTTGCTTTTTCTTTATCCTTTGTTTGGTTTTGTGAATTGTATATGACTAATACAAAAGTCATTTTTGATCAAAGAAAAAAAAACTATAAGTCTCTGGGAATTGAATTGAGAAATTCCATATTAGATAAAGGAGCTTAATAAATTTTTTTTCAGTGAATTTACGATGGAACACAAACAAGTTTTAGAGAATATGAATGCTTCTTTCCCAAAATCAGAGTTATTACAAGAAAATTGGTACCTTTTGCCTTGACATCATTCCATTTATGCTGCTCCCTTATGCTATCAGACTTCATGTGTTTCCGGCACTACTCACATACACCTAACACAAGTAAATTTGGCAACTCCCACTTCACATGAACTCTCTATGTGATGTGGCTATGAACTACTTTTTGAAGGCTGATTGGTAATTTCTTTAGCAAACATGGTGGTTTTACTCTTCTTCCTCGTGTAGACCACCTTAATCTGGGCTATATCACTCTGCCAATTGTAATCCACGTATTTGATGGAAGTAGTGGATTACTTGACCTTGTTACAAAATTACATTGTTGACGAACATTGAGAATATAGGGGGTGTATTCAATTAGAGGATTTGAAAGGATTTTAAGAGTATGGCGGATTTTGATATTGAGGTGTATTTAATTTGGATTTGTTAAATTGAGTACACCCCCTAAATAAAATAAGATAATTGTTAGACTAAATTTGTTGCAGGGTTTGTTTCTTTGAATAAGAATTTAAATTGGTAGCTATTATTTGTTGGATACATGTAACATTGCCTTCTTAGTGTTTAGAGCAATGGGCAAACTTGTATTCGAATATGGAAGTTTTACTCTAAAATAGAACTTTATGGCACTGAAATTGTTAGATTTAATTGCTATCCCTTGAAAATTATAATTTATATTGCCCATCATTGCTTGATTTGAATAATCTTTGTCCTAACTCTTTGCTTATAGTTCCCAAAAAGACCATGTAAGCCAGATTTCATAAACTTTGGTGAACTTTGAAGTGGTTAACGATTGCATATAATTGCCATAACATAGTTTATGTTTTTTTTAATAATGCTAACTACAAGTTGGTCCATTCTTCGAAAGATGACATAAATACTTGTCATGCAATTAAACTATCTCATGAAGATATACCCTTCTATTCACATTTCGAGGCAATCACGACTTTTCATTATGTTCTTTATTTATTTTTCCTTGATTTTTGTTTATTTTATTGGTTTTATATGTAGGTTTTGGCGGACAATTTGCCTGGAATGGTTGGCAAAATCTCATTTCCGAAATCCATGCGATGGTGTTCTCAGGTATATTTATAATCAATATCGTATTTCTTGTTTTGTATACTAAACATTATTTTCATTTATCATTCTAAATCATATTTTATTATTTGCGTTCATCAATGCCATTCCTTTGAATTCTATAGTGATATCTTCATTAGTTTTGAGTGATTTCTATTCTTAAAGGTTTAAAGCAAACATCCATCTAGTCATCAACAATTTGTGGCAGGCTATTTTGACTTGCTTTTCAATGTAGTCTTAGTAATAAAGCTACTTTTGCATTAGACCTCTTGTTGAAGTCATTCAAAGATCATTGTTCAGTGGTGAATAGTGGTGATGGCCTATTTTTCATTATGAAGCCTAAAAGTATTCCCTCAACCATGCGACTTAGCTAGTTGAATAAATTCAATGGATACATCTCTAATGCAGTCACTTGTATCATTTTCTTGATGAGTGAAATTGGTGAAAGAGAACTCCATAAACATAAGACTCTTTGTATGTTATACCCCTAGTAGTCAGATTCCATGTGGTCAATTGAGTTTTTTAGTTTTATTTGTTGGGCCAAACTTAAGGGAACATTGACTACCAAGTATAGTTTTACCTCCATGTTCGTTGGGCTATGCATTGTTCTATTAATTTTGGCTATAGATGTTTACATTACTTTGTTGATCCTTGAGATATGATATGTCAAGATTTTTCTCTCTATCTATCAAACCACTAATTTTATTTAAAGTTTGAAATGCTCTACTACTTTAATATTAACTAGTCAACTGGCATGTGCTCCACATGTGATGTATGGACTTTCTAAATGCAACTAATTAGATAGGAATTTGCAAATGATTTTATGTAAACAGACGAGTAGTTGGTTATTTGAAACCATCAAAAAAAGAATGAGCATCTTATGGTATAGGAGTTTGAAATTAATTTCTAGAGGCAAAGCTTTTAGTTTTCCTTTTTTCTTTTTTATTGGGGTTAAATATTGGGGTTTTCTACATGCTTTATTGTATCAAGTTTTGGCAAAGTTTCGTGTTAGTAGACATCCCTTTGGCCGTACCAAATTTCTCTGAGTCTAAAAAAAGAAGCCCAACAAATTACTAGCAACTGATTCTACTAATCTTCATGAATCAATTTTGCTGCCTTATTTTGATATATGACCATAATGCTCACGTTGATTAGTGAAATTTGTGTTTCGTGTTTGTCAAAATGTAACAGTTTTTCTTAAAAAAAGTAACATATGTGAGGAGAAATACGAACTTACTATAAAATTTTTGAAATAGTTAAATATTTTTTGTGGTACGATAAATCTCATCGAAATTTTTTGTGGTACACAAAGTAGATTCCATCAATTATAGAATATAAATCAACATCTTCTAACAAAAGAAATCCTTGATATGGAAGGTGTTATCCTTTCTCTCTATATCTACATATTCATCTTATAGCTTCGTCTCTCCTTTGAAACAATCACAAAATTGCTTTTGTGATTATTAGCCGTAAAAGAGGAAAATATATATATAGAGACAGAGAAAAGAGAACGAGGGTGAGGAGTACGAGATATTCCACCTTCTTTGTTGCTAAGCATTATATTCTTTGTAGAGTCTGTACTACCACACGAATTCTTCTCTTTCTGGATATTTTTTTGGAGAAGAATTATCTGCCGCAAGATAATTATTGCATATACCCCAAAGAAGTTAATAATCTCACATCTAGAAAATAAATAAGTTTTCTCAAGAAAAAAAAAAAAAAAAACAAAAAAAAGAAAGAGACTAATCTTGATAAAGCACACAACAATAGATAGATTGATCAACGCCATTCTCCTTTGCTTAGCATCTCCAAATTGAGTTTTCCATGGGCAAGCAGTGATGCGGAACGAAATGTGAATTGCCCAGACTCCAAGTTCAAGAATTAAAAACAAAAAGAGAAAAAAATAGAAGGATAAATTGGACCGCATGAACAAGGATGCTCGATAAGCTTGTTGAAAGGATCGCCACAAATTAACAAGGAGCTTGATAAGTTCAAACATACAAAATGCTCTCACAGTAAAAACCTTGAACTCAAAAACTCAACTCTACCCTTTATTGAGTAATATAAGTGTCTTTATATAGGTTTACATCAAGAATTGAAAATAGAAACTAAAAAAAAAAACCGTAAACTTCCTAATTTCTTATAACCTTCTAATTCCTAAAATAAAAGCAAATAACTTAAAAAAAACTTCTAATTACCTAAAGACATCAAACATAGAAATAAAAAACATTAAAAAAACTTCCTAAATTCATTCTAGATTTATTTAGTAACAAACTAAATTCATAACTTACTAATCAAACTTCGACAAAAATAGGAATGCCCTTCTTTGTGACTTTAAACTAGATCAACATCATTCTTCCCTCTTCTTTACGATGATTCGTCCTCGAATTATAGCCACTATTCTTCAAGAAGTTGTGACTTCGAATCTTGTGACTTCAGGTATTTGCAATAGATCCACTAATTAGTGAATGCACAAAAAATTATACCCCAAGAAAGAAAAGGTTGGTGGGAAGGATTCGTCAACACCAAGCAAGATCTTCAAAATATGATGTGTTAGGGACGAATCTTCTTTTTGTAAAATAAACTCACCTCGGTCATGGTTGATTTCGTTGTTGTAATATTCATTAGATTCCAACTCTTTGTCATGACCAACCTTATCAACCACTTTTCAATCAACTGGTTTTTAAAGCTTATCAATCTCTTGTGCACTCATCTCCAAATCGAGAAAAATTTCTACGGGCTTATATTTGCTTTTTTCTTTCGGGCATTGTGGCTTACTTTTCTTGAACGAATCAATAAGAAGACTTATCTCTTGCCCATAGCAACAATAAAAAAAATTCTTGCTTCAAAATAAATAATTTTTTTTTAAATGGATCATCTTTCTTTTGATCTTATTACCTCTTTTGTAATCCTTGTCAGTCCAATTTCTCATTCGCCTTGATGACCAACTTGATTGATAACCTTCATATTTCCAATCACTTTCATCTCCATAAATATCATAATAAGAATACCCAAGAACACCTCTATACATCTTCTATAATATGGACAATGAAACTCTGATACCAATTGATGCGGAACGGAATGCAAATTGCCCGGATTCCAAGTTCTAGGAATAAAAAACAAGAGAAAATTATAGAAGGATAAATTGGAGCGCCACGAACAAGGATGCTTGATAAGCTTGTTGAAAAGATCGCCACAAGCAATGAATTAAGACCATGAACGCCACGAATTCACAAGGAACTTGATAAGTTCAAACACATTGAATTCTCTCTCATGGAAAACCTCAAACTCAAAAACTCAACTCTACCCTCTATTGAATAATAGAAGGGTCTTTATATAGGCTTACATCAAGAATTGAAAATAGAAACTAAACAAAAAAAAGTGAACTTCCTAATTTCTAATAACCTTCTAATTCCTTAAATAGAAGCAAATAACTTAAAGAAACTTCTAGTTACCTAAAGACATCAAAAATATAAATACAAAAACATTAAAGAAACTTCCTAAATTTATCCTAGATCTATTTAGTAACAAACCAAATTCAGACTTGTTAAATATCAAACTTCAACAAATATAGGAATGCCCTTCTTTTTGACTTTAAACTGGATCACATCAAGCAGCCACCGAAAGCCTTGAACTTTTCTTGATATACTTTAGCATTCTGGATGAAGTCTGCAGAATGAGGTAGTTCATGGATTCTCTGCTCAATATGAGCATGCATACAAAAACAACATGAAAACTCATATCCTATTTTGCCTTGTCAAGTCTGGCCATCCATATACCCATATTTACAAGTGCCAATAAGAAGTACCACACTGAAACATTTGAGAAAGTATTCTGAATTTCTAATTCAATGTTGAACTCTTAAAATGGAATTTTCATTTGAGAAAGTATGGCTCACTGGTTTGAGATGGTTACATGGATAAGAGGTTGGGAGTTCGAGCCTCGTAACATGCAAGTTGTGGTTTCTCTCTCGATTTCATGTTCCTCCTTAATCCTTGATTCTTCTTGACCCACGTTGCGATGTCGTACTCCTATGCGAGTTCGAGTCATATATTTAATGTTGTTTTTTCATATTTTTAATCGGACTTGTCTAATAATTTCTTAAAAATTAGTTTGAAGTTCCTAACTTTTGTTCACCAAGCCTATTAGGTTTTGGGAAAAAGATGGAAGTAGTTTATTATGGGACCAATAGGTTAATATAAATAGTTACACATAACCGTGCCCAATGGGTCAAACCCTAAATATCCACATATACCTTACCACCCTCCCTCAAACTCAAGGTGGATCAACATCTTGAGTTTGCAAATAAATACACTAAAATAAATCGACGAAATAACACTAGAACAAAAATAATAAGAGTAGCCAACTCCGATAGGCACCAAGTCACGAAACAAACACGAATGCAAAGCGAAAGGACAAGCAATGAGCACCACGAAAATGATCGTCCAATGAACAATGGCGAATAACAGATGACGGCGAAGAAACGACAAGAAGCACGCACACAAGGGGCTGCTCGAAAATGTTCGTCCGGCTAACAATGGCGACCCAGCCGACAACAACAAGTCGGCAATGACGGTATACTGATGAGAAACATGTACACAGAGCTGTTGCGAAAAGTTAGTTCGGCAAAACAAATATGAGAGGGGCTGACGAGAATGAATGAAAGGGAGGGGGAGAATATGATCACGCAACGATGGATGCACTGGTAATATATGCACTTTGAAAACAAAAATCTATGCTTGCCATTGTGAAGTCACGTTCACCCAAGAACTAAGATATCTTCACATGCACTTTCAATTTCAAGAAAAACTCCATGATCACTAAGGCCCACATCTCTTTCTCACAAAATATGTTTCCATCTATGATTTTATGCAACAACAACCAAAATAACTATTTAGCGCCCTTCTCCAACTTTGGATCTCTCAAGTTGAGGCAAAAACCAAGCCCACACACGGGACAAAGCCGACCCACGCATGGACGCAACTCTTATACATCCCAAGTTGAGGCAACAACCAATAGCATTGCACAACACACGGGCTCGGGACTGATTTGGTGGATTTGCTAGTGAGATCCACGGACAAGGCTCAACAATGTGTGAACGGAGAGACGACACGGCACGAGACACCACGACACACACCTTTCTCTTATGATGAGTTTGGTGATCATATAAATGCATAGGGGAAATAAGCAAAAAAAGAACCATAAAAACAAATATATAGCAGATCGCGGAGACGACAATGCATAAAACCATAAAACTAAGTAGGCGAACAAAGATCACTAACGTAAGCAAGAACAACATTTAATGAAAGCAAACACCATGAAGCGGTCGTCGACTCAAAAGTCGACCGACCAAGAATTAGGGTTCCATTGACTTTGATACCATGTTAGGTTTTGGAAAAAATTGAAGTAGTTTGTAATGGGACCAATAGGTCAATATAAATAGTTAACATAACTGGGCCCAATGGGCCATACCCTAAATGCCCACATATACCTTAACAAAGCCAACTTTACCAATTCCATTTGCCATGTCACCACAAATTTATATCAAGTTTTGGTGGGATAAAATTGAGGCCTAAATGAGAAGTTTGGAAGAGATTTGATACAACTCTTATTTGGGATAGGTCTAAGACTCCCAACAAAGTTTGGGATAGATTAGACTATTTTTAATGTTGAAGATTTTTTTTTTTTTTTTTTGAGAAACATCCGTAGCTCACTTTTTTGTAGGATAAAATTGAGACCTAAAAGAGAAGTTTGGAAGAGATCTGATGCTATATTTTGTTTGGTGGAGCTGACCTCCTAACATATAACTATATTTGTTTTCTTGTAAGGTCCATGATCTTTATCTTTTGCTTCGGTGTAACCTATGAAATTCCTTGCAATGAGGGTGGGAACTATTTCGTTTTATTTTTATTGATCAATTCACGATTCCTAATTTTTCTTCCCCTTTGCACTATTTTATTTTTGTAATTTGTAGTTAACGTTTAGTAGGCCAATCCGCTGGATTTTGGCACTTCATGGAGATGTTGTTGTACCTTTCACAATTGCAGAGGTCTCAAGGTAAATATTTTACCTTGTAGTTGTACATTCTTCTTTTCAACATGCAACTAATGAATCCAAACTCATCGTTGTTGTGAAAATTGTTTAAAAATCTAAATTAAAACTATACATGTAATTTTGGAGGACAACCAACTATGTTTTGGCTAATCAATCAATTTCCTTGAAGAATATGGGCACTTTTGAGTTTTGACAATGGACAATTATTATAGTCTTGAAATGCGTAAGTTTCTTTACTTGTCAAATTATAAAAGAGCCATCTGAGTACCTAAGTAGTTTGTGGTACAATGTGTAAGCCTTTCAAATGCTATATTATTGAGAAGGATTTTGAGGTTTTTAATCTTCAAGTGTTGCGACTCTAGCCATTCATAGAATTACGTGGGTGCATATTTTTATATATTTGATTCAAGTCCCAAATCCAACCTAATTTAGGAACGTATTTGCAATTTCTTAGAGAAGGCAGATGATCTTAAATTGTTTTGTTAGTGGAAATTTTTTTCAAATTGATGAAAGGGACGTGGGAAATCTTGGTCATTAAGTGCATTAGATAGTACCAAATGGAAGAGTTTGATCTGTAGCCAAATCCAACCTAATTTGGGATTGAGGATCTGTGCTTGTTGGTTTATTATATGCAATGGACCTCTATCATTCATTTTCCAATTCAAAAATAAAAATGGACCTCTATCATTCCAATGACATGAATTATTTGTTTATAATGTAGTGGGAACTTATCTTATGGGCTTCGCAATACTCCTTCAGCTATAATTGAGGTATATGTATTTTTTGTATCTTTCTGTTATGTTTATTATATTGTTTTTAGTAATTTCTGTTATGTTTATTAAGTGTTTTTACAGTCCAAAAAATTTATGGATACCTTCAAAATAATATTTTAACTTGAGACATTTCATTAATATGAACAACTGACAAGCAAGTAGTTTCTTCAAAAAGCATGTTGATACATTCATACAAGTCCAGTTTTGGTCAACTAGGTTTTTCGGTAATTTCCAATGCTTTCATAACTATAGAGTTTCTTGTTTAAGTTCTATTGGAATGTCTTTGTTTTAAATTGTGTTGATGAATTCATTCGAAGCCTAACACTAGGCTTATGGGTTTGAAAGCTATTGATGGAAAGAGGGTAATAGGCCATAACTGATGAGCTCTTGATTGCAGGATGCTGCATTTGATTGAAAAAAAATGGCATCCAATATCTAAATATCTAATATATTGGCCAATTATCTTCCTTATTACTTGTGTGCGCATATAGCTCAATGCTCAAGTTATGTGTGCAACTATGACAACGATAGTTTATATTATTTTGTCTGATCTTCTGTTTAAAGTTAACTAAACTATGATATGTGAAGGAGGTAGTAGAATGTATATAAATAAACAAGTTTATAATGGTTTGATCCTGCAAATCTTCATTCACTACCTGATTTGATGGACCCTGTTCTATCAAATTCAGAAGTGCACAATAAACGACCAAATCAATAACAATTGAGATGCCGAAAATAAGAAAGAAAAACAGAGGAGGCTTTATTGGATAAAATAAGCAAAACAGCAAAATAACACTAATCTCGGCTATTCTAGAGGCTGATATTCTCCGAACACAACTCAACAAAATAACAAAAGATAAATCTTATAATTCTTTAGTCTCCATTTATATATATTCTCTCTAAACTACCTACAAATACCGTAATATCCTAATCAGGTTAAGTTACAGCCGCCCCCACTTATATTTTGCAATTTTTGTATGTTGCGATTCTGCTGTGGACTCGTTCTTCTTGGGTTTCCTCTTCCTATAATAAATTAACTTGGTCTTAGGCCTCACACTAATCTCCTATGTTAGGCATTTCATGTTACTTATTTTACCAATAAGCAGTGTTATGAAAGGCGAGAGGCGCACTTGAGGTGATGGTTGCCTAGAATGCCTAAGGCCCCTGGCGTGGTGCATGCCTGGTGAAGCCAAGTTACCAATAATTTAGTATTAAAAAAAAACTAGGCCTATGAAGAGCGGAAAACAAAGCATAAATGAAAGTCAAGGAAAAGAAAATATAGAAGAAAACAGAGCTGGAAAGAAACATTAGAAAACATACATAAAATAAATTTTAAAAAAATGAGCTTAAGAACACTTTAAACTTAACACAAACAATAAGGAAGAAAAGAAAGGGAATGCAAAGAACTTCGAAGAGGAAAACTTTGATGTAACAATCAACTATTGTGGTTCTCCAATTGTGCAATTGATTCTAACTTTCCTCTTTTCTTTCTTTCTTTTTTTCCCCTTCTTTATGCAAATTTGAGAAGCTTTCCTTCTTTATTTTGACCTATTAAGTAAAAGACTTTTTTCTTATATGTAAATTGGAGAAATTTTTTGTCTCTTTTTTTTCAGCTGTAAATTGGATAGACTAACTTTCCTTCTCTTTGTTATTGGTAAATTTTGAAATTTTCCTTCTTTTTTGATTTGTATTGATTGAATCCATTCTATATAGTGAGAAACCAATGGAACAACTATATTCTATTCCATATGATATGCTTCCTACGCATATGATGCATTTTGCTACCATCTATTCATCTAAAACGATAAATTTCCTTTTCAAAAAAAATAAAAATAAAAAATCATATAATTCTTTTATTGAGCCTGGATGAGCATGACGAACAATCAACATAAAGCAATAACAATTAATGAATTAAATATTGATCGCCAAAGGAACTCTATAAATTTTTGGGGAGACAATGCTTTCTCTATTATTACTTTTCTTGTGCTAATGACTTGATTGTTTAGCTGATGAAGCATAAACGTATAATAGCCTTTCACATGTTGCATGATTGCATTTGCATGCCCTCATGCAGCATGAAACATATAATTGTCTTTCTAATGTGCTTTTAGTGCATATTCTCTTCGAATTTAAATAGAATTGCTTTCATACTATCTGATTTTTTTTTCTTTCATTTTTCCCAATGTTCTTTTTCTTGTAGAAAACTAGATCTTTATTACTGTGCTCTCTTTTACAGGTAGAAGATGCTGAGAGATATATTAGCACGATGAAGAAAGCAGGAATTGACATTTGTTTCGAGGTAACAATGACATTTAGATGTTGCCTTGACTCATTATCTGAAAATAGCCTAATTTTTTGGTATTATCTTTTTGCACAGGAGAGGAGGAAAACAATAGTAAAGGATGCATACTCTTTAGCAAAAGCTGTTGGTGGCCATCTTGTGATCAACAATATATTACTTGACGAGGTATATTTACTTCTTATATTGTCTGAAGTATATAAGCTAATGAATTACTTACTAAACATTTTTATTCAATGTAATCAAGGTTGTGAATCTTGTCGAGGCGCCTATTCCAATCTTAGGAAAGTTCAAGGAATCATTTTTGCAGCTACCTGAGGATCTCTTGACAATGGTGTTGAAACTGATCAAATTTTGTTATTGATTCTTGTACAATGTTCCACTTTTTTTGCTTTAATTGCATTTGCAGTTACTAATTTATCCAAGTGATGACATTTCTTCATCCTGCTCATTTTCTATGCAACATCTTGTAGGTTATGCAGAAGCACCAAAAGTATTTTTCCATCAAGGATGAAAATGGAAAGTTGTTGCCATGCTTTATTGCTGTGAGGAACCAGTTTGCTCTTTTGATTCTTCAGGGCCTCAGTTTAACAATTTTATTATGATATGCTCGATGTCTACTTGTTTTTGCTTCTTGCTAAATACACTTAGATCAGTCCATTTACTTTTAGGTGGCCAATGGACCAGTTAATGAAGCTGTGGTAAGAAAAGGAAATGAAGCTGTGCTCAGGTATGTTATATGTGCTACATTGTTAACTTCACAACAGACCTTCTACAACTATTTTGATAACCTTTAAACATCCTTTTTAGCATCACTTAATTTTCTAAAAATTTAAATATTGTACATGCTTTTGTATTCGTTGTAGAGCTCGTTATGAAGATGCCAAATTTTTTTATGAGATTGATACCAGTAAAAGATTTTCAGAATTTCGAAGTCGACTGAGGGGGATTCTTTTTCATGTAAGCCAGGCTATTTCATAAAGTTGTTTTAAAGTCTTCGCTGTAGTGGAAGTTGTGTTCTTATGGTTTACATGATTTATCTTTAGCCCATATAAAGTGTGCCATAGATATTTCTTGCTATATATGGGGAAGGCTAGACATTTTTCATGCAGAAGTTCATGTGACGTGCACAACTTATGAGAGAAGGGGGAGGAGAATTAGGCGTAGATGTTTGTCATATTTATATTTATTGGACACTTGTTTTCTAGGCTTTTGATGCCTTTCCAATTTTTGACTCAATCAACAAATTGTAATTAGACCTACTTGACGGTTGGAGCCACACATGTACACACATGTGGGTAACAAATGTGGTTGGAGCCATGCTAGGATCCAATCTACACCACTTATATACGACACCAACTCTTATTATATCTCTGATATGGGATTACATATTCCAACTACATGCACACTCAACTCTTGAATTTAGAAGTGATAGATGTGCGAGCAAGTCATTAAGTTATTAACTAAACAAATGATGAATTTGTTGGGTTTTGGGGTTCAAAATGCAACGGAAATTTTAAAAACAATTTTGAGAAAACATGATTAAATTCAAATTCCATTAAACTGATTTACGAAAATAAATAGTACCTCAATCGCTAGTTTCCTTTGTTGTGATGATCGATCTTTTAGACGCTATCGAGACGAACGTCCTCTATCAGTAATCCACACATGAATGGCGATCAAGGTCTCGAGTGCTAGCCCATAGAGAACACAAACAATTTGTGTTCTCCTTAAAACTCCTGAACGGCTAGAAACCTTAATTCGTTTTCTTAAAACGAAAATAAGATCTCAGCCCTAATTTCTTCTATAATGTGTTCCACTTCTATCATCCATTTATACAACCATTATATTTAGGTGGGTAAGTGATTTAAAAATGTACCTCTACTTGAAACACATCTTATTAACTTGTATTTCATGATTAATTTAAAATATCGCAAAACCATTCTGTGTGCTACCCAATAGGTTCATGCAACATTGGCAGTGAACCTAAACCTTTTTGGTATACTAGTTATACGCGTCCTCCAGCAAGACATTAGGTCTACCCAAGTTGCACGAAGATCAAAATTGATAGAACCTAATCAATTGTGTATATCATATCCTTTTGTCACGTGATATCCTTTGATCAAACATAAGACAAGGAAAAATCATCATTTATGTTCAATCGTACTAGAATCGGTCTCCAGGTAGACTGAAAACATCCAAGTGAAATTGATCATGTCAATTCATTTGGACTTGGCCATGATCAATTCATTTGGACTTGGCCATTTATCAGACTAACATATCAAGGGATCCACTGATATCTATCTATATACGAGATTGACAAATTCTATCTTGATTACACACCTTCACACATTATTCACATAGTAACCAATTACAACCTTTATAATTATAAGGTTAAAAGACAACGTTTGATTGTATTAAATCATTGTGCTCCTAATGTTAAAGTCTTTGGTAATATCAAGTCAGAGAACTAAATGATATACCTATGATGAGTAACACCTATGACTTAATCCATGTAGTGTTCTCATAGAGGGTCAATCCAGTACTATGTTCCCTATCAAGTGCTCATGATCTTGATTGGCATCCCTATACGTATGATCATCACATGACCATTAATAAAGACCCACACTTGTCTTAATTCATTATAGTTCTCAGTATAATGACCGACTAGGGACATTTATGATATTTTAGTAAACATTCATGGATCTTATTATAATGTAAACACGCAAACCAATTATAATAAACTATAAATGTAATCCCTTATTTTATTAACCATGAAAATAGTAATAGAAACAATGTTCATTGATTGACCTAGGGCAAATGCTGCAACAAAATTCTTGTCATTGGACGTTGGATCTGTAACCTCTATAGAGAAAGTTAAGAACATTTCTAATATCAATATAATATCATAAATTTATTTACCTTAATTTTGCAAGAAACAATGAATTTACAAATGGAAGAACAAGTTATAAACCATACTAGGAAAAATTAAATAAAGAAAAACTGATATTAAAAATATAAACTAGCTCTCTAAGATAGATATGTAAAAGAAAGGATTATGGAAACTAGACATTGAGGCCTACGTAAAACGTTCCATGCCTTGCCACCTTTATACACATCTTTGAGATAAAAGATATCTATCAATCATTTTTTTTTTGATAAGTATCTATCAATCATTTTAATTATGAAGATTCTCCACATTGAAAAACTTTTTCAGAAATTTGTTTGAGTTTTTAATGTACATTTCATGAAGGGATGTGATACCTCAGTCCCGTGAAAGCTCATTTATTACTTTATGGAAATCTCATTAATTAAGTAAAGTAGGAGTAGGACTAGAAAATCATTGGTTTGTAAAAAAAACCCTTACAAACAATTATCTAAATTTCAAGTGAAACCGCTTTGTGTTGTGATTGTTGCCATATTATAGAGTTACCTTGACGAACTTACAAAATGGAAGAGCACTTTTATTGATCACAAGGGAGAATTACAAGAACAAGAACATTTCGAGTGGTCTCTCTCTCTCTCTCTCTCTCTCTCTCTCTCTCTCTCTCTCTCTCTCCTACAAAACTCTCACGAGATTTCCTCTCATGACTAAAAGTCAACATAACCCTCACTTGACCTCTCACTTTCAGGTCTTATATAGTTGTCTACTTTAACACACTCTCAAACAACAACAACATAAACATAGCTGCAGTCCCAAATTAAGTCCCAAATTAATTGGGGTTGGCCAATGTGTTTGATCTATTTCATAAAGAGTGACAAAAGTTTTACGCTGGTTGTCAACCTATCGCAACCCTCCATTTTCCAAGAATGGAAAATGGGTTTGGGGCTTCCCTCCCCCATTTTTTGGGTTTGAAAAAATGAGTTTGGGATGTCCCTTACCCATTGGGCGTTGAAGTCCATAGTGTACTACATAGGTGGAGTAACTTCAACACACTCTCAACCCTTTAAAAATCCACCTTGTCTTCATGGCAGAAACCAGTGAATTGGAAAGAATAGTATTAGTTAGAAAACTCCCTCATTCCATAGAACAATGGCTAAGTGAAAGATATGACATAGACACCCGTTGCACTATTACACAAATCAAATGAAGAAGTCGAATGCCAAACCCCTGTTGCAGATACTTCATCAAACAAGTTGCACACATTTGCATCTCAACTGTTAGTCAGTGAACACATTGCACAGAAAAAGCTTTTAGTATCTATGACCATGTTAGTGAACATATTGTGGGAACCATGTACGAGGCCTCTGTTTTCGAAAATGAGCGGGAAGGCCATCAATAAAGCACATAGGTTAACAAAAGTACCCAACTCTCCCTGATGAATATCTTTTTAAACACTATTATGAACAAAGAAATGAGTGACTGGCTTGCTCAAAATCGCACCATCATAATCAAGTATTTTTTCAAACACTATACTGGTAAAGTCATCATACCCTTCACTTGGAAACCAAAACAAGCATTCCACCAAGAAGTTGTTGAGCAGATGAATATCCCATTGTTCATCCCATATTAACAAATGTTTGATGCAAACCATTGAGTTGGTGATCGTTACATGCCCTAAAGAAAGAGCAAGGGAAAGCAGAATTAGTGGCAGCCTACTCAATCACATTCCTTAAAATGGCAACCAAAGGTTTGAATGCAGGTGTTGCTATGGCGTATGAATAAGAAAATCTGTGCAACATCAGGTGAATCCGTTTTCACGGCTACTAATAGTACCCAGCCTTGTGTAGAAATACGAAAAAAAATAAAAAATAAAAAATAAAAAATAAATAAAAGGGCAGGAGACATAATAGATGATGTTGGATGATTCTTTGATGGAAAATCATCATTGTTGTCCAGAAACTTATTGAGAAAGGAAACATGCGGAGATCGAGGAAAGTCAAACATTGTAGAACCCTTTTGTTTATACTTTCCTGAGTCCTGACACAGATAGCTGACTGAATTTGAGTGCTACTTCGCTTAAAAAAATCAAATAAACCTTTGACCAGTTGAAAAACGTGAATATGTTTTTTTCCTCTCTTAGATGTTTCTTATCTTTATCTTAATCTTTTAAGTTAACTATCCTATGATATAGGAGAAGCTTGGGACTATGCTTGATAAGATGATTCGTGTTGAAAGAATTGTTCCCAAGATAAGCTTCATTTTGGGAGTAGATACAAATATGCTTGTAGTCATTCAAGATGCTGCCTCACTAGCTATGTCAGATCTTGCCACAGCTGTTGTGACAGAATTTACTTCTCTTGCTGGTTCAATGGCTCGCCATTATGCTCTGAAAGATGGTTATTCTGAGCAGGTTGTTGATCATGCTCTTCATGCTCTCTACATGAAATCTTTTATTTTCTTGTTTTATGCATGAAGTGTTTGACACTCTTAATTTGCAATATACTATAGGCCAATAATTTATTTTGTTATGTATGTTTTTTTTATTCCTTTTTGAAGATTCGATCTCCCGTATGCCTTTTCATAGCGCTACAGGCGTGGTTGGCTTCTGATATGTATGTTCTTCATGCATGATTAGAAATTTTTTGACATAAAATCTCCACCAAGTACATTTTGCGTATGCAATGTTCTACATGCATTGACGAGTTTTTACAGATTTCTTCTCTTGCTGGTTCAATGGCTCACCATTATGCTTTAAAAGATCATGATTCTGAGCTGGTTGTTGTTCATGCTCTTCAATGCTTCTGATTTAAAAAAAAATTCAATGCTTTGTTACATGAAAGTATTTATTTCTTTTTTTGTTTTTACTGATTGACATTCTCAATTTACTAAAATATGCCAGTAATTTCTTTTGTTCTGTATGCTCGTCATTCACAATTAGAAATTCTCTGACTTTCTACGAAATAAAAAGAAAAAAGAAATTTTCTAACTAAAATTTATGTTTAAGTACATTTTGCCTCTGCAAATATGAAGCATATGACCCACAAAACAACTTCTAAACATAAAAAGTTGATATTGAATATGTTACTAAAATTCTATAAAGCATGGATACCTCATTTTTTTCCCTAAGATAAAATAGATTTAAGTGATAGAAATGCTAGACATCAAGATGATTAGTGGTTAAATTAGGGGAATTAGAGCTCCTGAGGTGAACCACTTTAGATATCTTTCGATCAATCATACGAAATGATGGTAATATTGAGAATGAAGTTACACATAGAATTCTAGCTGGATGGAAGAGATGGAAGAATGCAATAGGTGTGATTTGTGATCAAAATATTCCTTCCAAGTTTAATAGCAGCATAGCGGCTCTCTGCTGCTCTGGACTGTTCGAACAGCAGCAACTGATGACTGATGTTTGGGCAGTATCACTTGCTGTTTGAACAGCAGTACCATATAGCTGATGCTTTATGACTTGTAAGTTTTTTCTTTAAAGAAAAGGAAAATATTAATGTGAAAATGTGAAACTTTTAGATTGACATTAGCCAATAGGTCAATATTGGCATATACTGATACTAATGTTGCTTTTACTCCTTGTTAAGTTACTAATGTGATATGTTTGTTTTTACTAGTTGTATTTGTGAATGTGTTAATGTTTATATGAATTACTCAAGATATTTAAAGCCTTTTATATGACTTCTTCTATAAATGTATATATATTGAGCTTAACCATGGTGCTTTCTTGTTGTGACATCTATGACTAACAGATTGCGCAAGCTCTTTTTGAGATTACACTTCCACGATTTTCTGGTGATATACTTCCGAAAACTGAGGCAGGGATAGCTTTAGCAATTGCTGACAGGTTAAATATTCGTAAATTTATGGTCATTCATTTTATTTTATTTTTTTACGTTAATGTTATAACAATAATCCCGGTTCATAGTAACTCAACATGTATTTTTTATGATAGTTATTACGATCTTAGGATGTTCTGATTGCTTGTTATTATTTTCAGCCTAAATATTTATTGGTGGGTGCATTGTGATTGACGTATTGATTTCCAGCTTTCCCTGTCAACAAGCTATCCAAAAACATCTTGAGGAATAATAAATTTGTTCAACCTTCGAAACAATTGATTTTCTATAAACAGTCTTTGATGTGTTTCTGTCGCTGAAATGATTCAATAGCCAAAGTTGAAGTACCTACTTTTAATATAAGTATCTATTTCACTTACGTACATTGCACACTTGTATTCAATAGCCAGATCACCAGTCTTACTTGCTTTCGACCTTCATTATCTATATTTATTAATACTCTTCTCCCATCGTATGCTACTTGTCACAATGTTCTAACCCTTTCTAGTTGTCTGCAGACTAGACAGCCTCATTGGTTTATTTGGAGCTGGTTGTCAGCCAAGTTCAAGTAGTGACCCATTTGGCCTGCGAAGAATCGCCTATGGTCTTGTGAGTTTTATTCAGTATGCACTTTGATAATAAAAATGCTATTTTTTATGACTCCAATATGTGTATGCTTTAACATTTGCTATTAGGTTCAAGTATTAGTGGAAAGGGAGAAAAACTTGGACTTGAAAAAAGCTCTTGCACTTGCTGCTGAAGTACAACCAATAGAAGTGAACTCCAGCACTTCAAATGATGTGAGTTTACATAAATTAATTTCTTTGGGGAAAACACAGTAGCATGTTGCTGCTATTTTGGCCATGATAATATATTTGTTGGACCTTGCCTCAAACTCTAATTTTGTTAAAAGTATACTATTTTTGAAAATCTTGTTAAGTCTCATTACAATTTGTGTTTAGTTTTGGATATTTTTTTTTTACATGTTTTAGTTATAGGAGTATCTCTTGGGTGACTATTTGAAGACATCAAGGTTGGTCTATGTGTAGCCAGTTTTATTAATAAAGGTCAAGTTGTGTGTTTGTGATTTGGGATTCATTGTTGATGTAAATCGGTTGTGTGATAATAATCACAAACACAAATATAGAAATCTTCACAAAAGAAATTCTCAAAATAACTAATAAACCTCTGTTTATTAACAAATTAACAAAATAATCACCAAAATAGTCACCAAAATACTCCACAGCTTATAATTGGTGCTATGCTGCTCTATTTAAAGCTAGTAAACATGTACTGACATTCCTAATTTAACCATGACACCAAAAGTGACTCCAACTTGACTTTATCTAAACCAAACAAACAAACCATATTTGACTCCAAGTCTCCAACGTCCTGCATGTGAGCCTAAAGTATTCTAATCTAATTCCAATACATAAAGCTAATTAATAAGATAAACACAAAAAATTAACTATTAAAGCTTAACAGCAACTCAACGTGATAGTCATCACATCATCAACCTTATCTCCCATTTGAACACGACTCCACCTTGCTGCATGCTTGCATCATTCTCCCTTGGTTGAGAAAAACTCGTCCTCGAATTTGATGCCCAGATCATGCCGAACAAAGATGTATTGAGCGAAGTGTAGAGTGTGAACCAAACTCTTTTCTAGGAAGTAGTAAAATCTTCCAGCCTTCAAACTGGAAACTGTATATGTTACTCTTCCCATAATATATGACAAAACGATCATATAGGCATGGACGCCCTAACAAAAGTTGGCAAGCATTCATTGAAACCACTTCACAAAGAACCTTGTCTTTGTAATTATTCCCTATAGAAAACGGAACTAAACCCTGTGTGTAACAGAAATTGCGTTACCGTCCTTTAACCATTCTAACATGTAAGAACTCGGATATTTTTCCTGTTTCAAACCAAGTTTCTGGACTACTAATTTTGCCACAATATTCTCGCAACACCTAAAATTTACAAAAAAAGTGCATATTTTTCCACCAATAGTGCATGTAGATTGAAAAATAGCATGCCGAAGCCTATCCTCATCCTGTCGTGGAACCCAACAAGCACGTTGAACCGTCAACATAGGACCCGCATCTCCAGGAAGTTGCTCAACTTCTTCAGAACCATTATTGGTATAGAAGTCAGGTCCCTGATCTTAGTTTCCTTCATCTTCAGTCTCATCATGTATTTCTTTGATTAGTGATCCCTTCTTTTTGTTTTTGGGACAATCAAACTGTCTATGGTCTAATTCACCACAGTTGTAACACTTTGGGCCTCCACCAAGTTTTGAAGGTTGTATTGTCGGCTTTTCTGATACTGTGGAAGCATAATCTTTCTAACTTTGGAGACAGAAAAAAAAATTCCCCCACCCTTTCTGAACAAACTCTTCATATTGAAGTCCCCGTTGATGTGCTTGAGAAACTTGGTAAAACATGTTCAATACATCCTATTATTGTAGTCGAACACCACCAATGTATTGCGTCACCAATTGATCTTTAGATTCCATCGCATCACTTCGTGGCATTAATTGATAGAAATTTGATTTGTACTCCGTAACTAATCACAACCCTTGATGAATATGTTGGAATCCTTGTTGTAAGACTAGGACATAATTGAAGGGCAAGAAAGCTTCACGCATCTTCTGCTTCAATTTCTCCCAAGACAGGATTTACCTTTTCCAAGTTTCTGTCTGGTTTGCTTCAACTGATAGTATCATGTTGAAGCCCAACTACGAAAACGAGTGGCACCAACGAAACTTGGTACTTAAGAACCTTCTTGTACTCAAGCACCAATTATATGAAATTGAGCCAATCAAGAAACTTTTTCGCTGGGTGTTCTCCATGAAACTCTAGGATGTCAACTTTCAACCCAGTGTCCCACCTTCAACCGTCTCCAACACACTCTCGATGATCTCCAAACCTCTGTTGTTGATCACGAAATTGCGAACCGCGTGCAAAAACCATTGTTGACATGGTTGACGAGGTTGTTGCGAGTGTCTCTGCTGCTGCAATTGTTGCAATTGAAGTGATAGATTTTCAACTAAAGTCATTAGTTGATCCATCCTTTGATCAGCATGTGTTGTATTATCTCTTGGAGGAACCTCATCTAAATGGTCTGCACGTCGGGCTTGTCTTTTCGACAACATTGCGGAAGACTATAGGACCTTGATACTTTGATACCAACTGATGTAAATCGATTGTCGCAAGAATAATCACAAACACAAATAGACAAATCTTCACAAAAGAAATTCTCAAAATAACTAATAAACCTTTTTTTATTAACAAATTCACAAAATAACTACCAAAATAATCCACCGCTTATAATTGGTGCTATGCTGTTCTATTTAAAGCTAGTAAACATTTACTCACAATCCTAATCTAACTATGACACCAAAAGTGATTCCACCTTGACTTTATCTAAACCAAACAAACAAACCATATTTGACTCCAAGTCTCCAATGTCCTGCATGTGGGCCTAAAGTATTCTAATCTAATTCCAACACATATAAAGCTAATTAATAAGATAAGTATAAAAATTAACTACTAAAACTTAACAGCAACTCAATGTGATAGTCATCACATCATCAACCTTATCTCCCATTCGAACATGACTCCACCTTGCCACATGCTTGCATCAATTGTCCTACAATTTGTTTGTCACAACAATATTATTTGATCCTCATTCATTTCACTTAGCATAGATTGAATTCAGTTGTTTGTAAGGTAATGTGAAATGTCAACCTAAATTTCTAGTCCTACAAAGATGGGGACCAACAACTAGTTGACCCACGTGGTAAGGGACTTGGTCCCCTTAAACGAGGTCTCAAGTTTGAGTCTCGTGAATGGAAAAGAATGGGTTGGGAGGGCCGCCGCCCCCCATATGGGGCTTGACAGTGCCCGAGAGTGGATTAGTCGGTGCAGTTGGCACAGGACATCACGTGGGAAACCAAAATCAATGATGGGGATACAAAACCAATGCCTAGCAATTATTACTTGGCCCGTTCTTCTAAAAGTTATGTTGATTTTCTTGCTATAAAATAATAAAAATATCAAGCTTAGGTTTGGTGTGCTGGTAGTTCCTGATTTCTTAATAAGAATAATATTCATTTGTTGACATATACACGCGCTGCACATAATCCTCTCTCTCTCTCTCTCTCATCTTATGTTGATTTGTTCCTTTTTTATATCAGACAGTAATTATGGGATTCCTTATAGGTACAACAATTTATTACAAGGAGGCTTGAGCAATATTTGGTATGTCATACATCCTGATCTCGGATGAAATTTTCTTTGAGTGTTACTTTTTGCGTTCTGCAATGCATTCAAATAACTTGATATTCACTATTGAACCTAGCTTAATAGCTGCCACTTCTCGGTCAAGTGGTTCCATCTTGTTAGTTGTTGTTGGTAGTTGTCATGCTTTATTTGCTATAGAGCATGGTGGAACTGGAACTAGTAGAGGCAACTCAGGCAAGTATGCTGAAGAGGTGCATTTGTCATTTTGTGGTCTTTTCTGTTAGAAAGGACTAATTTAGTTTGAATTCGATGGCAACAAATATGACTGCAGAGGAAGTTTTGGAATCATCTAGATTATCACTTCATTGTTTTTTAGCTGTTCTAAATTAGGCTATACTTATTCATGGTAGAGATTGGTTTATCTTGATGTAATAATGGTGATTGGGGTTTGGACTATTATTATGCTCTTTTGTCATGCACGTCATTTTCTATTAGTATCTTCTTTTTTCTTATGCAAGTAAGAACATTAATGGTGACCTAATATGGTACAAAAGCTTTTGTTTCCTCATTTGCATGTTTATAATTATATTTTCCAATATAGGATGTGGTGGTACTTGCACCTATGTGAATGAGATGCTTTTCACAGTTACAGATGAGGACGTACCTGATATAGTGATATCTATAGTTTTACTTTTATAATTCAACAGGTTCTACGAATTTGAACAATGGCATATTTATATATGTTAAATTGAAAGCTTCACCATGCCTAATTAGAGTCAGGCTAGCTAACGCTATACTACAGTGCATCTTGAACTTTTCCTTTATTTTAGTCTTGCGTCTTGCTTCTTATAAATTGTGGTGACAACGGTTATTCTATATTTGCTCTTTTCATCTTCCCTTCCACTATTAAATGGTTACTTCTATATTTGTTTCCTTTCTATATTGTTGGCCAATTCTTTCAATGAGATTTTAAAACAGAATTGGCTAAACTTTATCTATGTATTGCTATATATTGGCATTGCAGGTGGATAAGGGTATAAGTTCTGAAATCGTTAATTCTAGCCTTTTAGAGCGTGCAAATTTTCCTTGCCTTGCTGCAAAAACAGCAGTTAGAGTAAGTCCTGAATGCAGCTTCTTTTATTTGAGTAAGCTATTACAGCAATTAGGACTGTAAATTTTAATGCTAATTTAAACTTTACTCGTGTTATCTATTTGTCATTTTCAATGGCAAAAAGCTTCTGTGTACCAAATCTTTTACTTAATTCATGTATACCTTCATAATCTATATGTTTGGTCAGGGCCAAGTATAATGTGGTAGAAATTATTGTCTGTGTTTTTTTTCTTGTCGATTTATTGATGTGGGAATTGAATACTTTCATTTTCTCTACATTTATTATGTTAATGCTTTCATTTTCTCCTCGTTTTTAATGTTTAAACATTTATTTCTATGCATGCAACCATTTACAACAACAAAGCGTCAATCCTAAATTAGTTGGGGTCGGCCGCATGAATCAAACTCTTACATTGTGCTTATTCACTGTGACTTAGTTTAATTAATAATTAGAAGTATGGGTTTCAGTTTGCTAATAATGGAGCCTAAATATCCTAAGTTTGACAAGTCATCTCTGACTTTCAAGCAACACTCACAACTTGTATTTCAACATTTATTTATATTTTCTTAAGGTCATTTGTCACTATTCAACTCTTTATCGTTTTTAATTTTTTCATATATTGTCTGTTATGCAATCTTCTTGTAAATTTAAATGTGATCTACTCGTACAATCAAAAACGATAATTGCCATGCAACAACACAACAACAAAGCCTTGATCTCGAATTAGTTGGAGTCAGCTACATGGAACAAGCTCACCATCAATTGCACTAAATCAAGAACAACGGAAAAGTTTGATCCATGTAGCCGACCCTAATTAATTTGGGACCGAGGCTATATTGTTGTTGCTACATGGAACAAGCTCTTTTATTGTGCTCGATTTAGTGCAAGTGATGTTGTGTTTTTCAAGTCCATTAAGTCCCTTCTAATCAATGCGTCCCAAGTTAGTTTTGGTCTACCCCTGCATCGTCTAGTTTTTTCAGTTTTTATTGAGTCGAGTTTTCTAGCGGGCCTTTTGTAGGTTGTCTTTGAGTTGTCCAAACCACCACAACTGTCCTTCCCTAATCTTTGTGTCCACCCTAATATTTTTGTTAATTGGTTCTTCTACTTTCCTTTGAATTTATGTATTTCTTATCTATCTTTATGATTTTTACAATACATCCACCTAAGCATCCTCATTTCTACTACATTCATTTTATGTAGTTGTTTCTTTATCGCCTAACACTCACTTCCTTAAATCATAGTAGGTTTAATTTTAGTTCTATAATATTTTCCTTTTAGCTCGGTACGAGATATTTCAATCACATATCACACCTGTTGTACTCCATCTCTTAGATTCAGCTTGAATTTTATGTGTAATGTCATTTTTAATATTACCATCATTTTTTATGATTGATCCTAGATGTCTAAAATGGTTCATCTTGGGATCATCTACTTCCCTAATTTTACCACTCCATCATCTTGATGCTTTGTATTTCTAAATTCACAATGCTATTTCTTAAATTTTGACTCGGGGTTTTGGTCAAACTCGTCACATAAGAAGTCCCTTTCTTTTGCAAAACTATTTTCTTTACAGTGATCTGTTTTATGCTATTTGTTTTCTTTACCTAGTTCTTTGAGGTCTGTTTTGTTTTCTAGTTTTCTTGCAAAATATTTTGCCCTAATTGTCTAAAGCAGCAGAATTAGTTACTTTACTACAAGCTTTCCTTCTTTTCTTTTCTCATTCTTTTACTTTCCATTCTTGGCTCGTAATGGAATTAAATCACCTTTAATGTGTAATTTCTATTATTTCCCAATTTTCTGCGTATTATATTTGCCAAAAGGGGTAATTATCTATGAAAAAATCTTTAAAAGGATGACATGGTGATTTACTTTTCATTGTAGATGGAGGCCTTGTTGAGAGGTGAGCTTTTGCCTAAGATTGTCCAAGCATATTCTCGCCCTACAAGAATAATACGTGGGAAGGATGTTGATCCCAACCATGTGGTATATCAATTTTCATTTATTATTATAGTGTTCATTCTGCTTTTAAGCTGTTATTTTTATCTCTAATTCTCATTTCAACTTTGCATGTTCTAAAGATAATAGTATGATAGGCATGTACTTATAACTCTAAGAAATGATTTCCTACAAATTTATATAGACATTAGTCTTTTTTTTGAGATCTATAAAGTCATTAGTCTTACGTTACAAATTTTATATTTGTTATCTCTTGCAATTAAGGCATTATAGTTGTATTTTATTTTATTTTATTTATTAATTACACTTCTTGACATAAAACTTAGGGGTAGATTTACTTGAAAAGTTGAAATACATGTCTAGACCATTGTTCATTCATAATTACAGTTTAGCTTATGTATCCTGAATTGAGCACTATTATATTTGAATGTGTTTTCTGTATTTGTAGTATTCGAAATTTTTTAGTCATGCCATGATAAAAGAGAAAAAACAAGTTTTATTGTGATAGTTTTTATCATACTTATTTGTGGTTTTAAAGATTGTGTATAAGGGCTATCGTTTTCTTATATTTTATGAACTTTGTTCAATGGCAACAATGATCTTTATTCTTTCTTGTTATTGTTAATCATAGGTAAATGAAGCTGTATTTGAGTCAAATGAAGAAAGAGATTTATGGAGTGCTTTTTGTGCTGTAAAGACCAAAGTGCACCCTGGTACTTCTATATACTTGCTGATTTGTGAAAATACTAGAGTGCTGAAAATTATTTTTTAATATAGTAGCTGTTCATCTTTCTGCAGCTAGTGAGTTTAAAATGATAAAGAATTTCCTTATATTGTGGATTACATTTATTTCATCTTGCAATTGTTCGCGGGTACTAGGTCTATTTCTTCCCTTTCAGGTATTGAGGTCGACGATTTTGTTGAAACATCATTACAACTACTGCAACCACTTGAGAACTTCTTTGACAATGTTTTTGTCATGGTGGTAGGCTTTCATTTTTTGATTCTGTGGAGATTTAATAACTTTTTATTTTAATTGAAAGCATGTTCTACAACAACATTTGTCTTCATGAATGTATTGGCATTGTCTAAGATTCTCATTCATTAAAAGAGTAAAAAGAAAAAACTAGGAGTTCTTATACTATGTCTTTAACCATTTAGATACAAATGAGGAACCAACAGTGCACCAAAGAAAAATTAAGAATAAGTAGTATGCGATGTGTAAGGAGCTTTGAATGATGGATGATGCAAGAGTTATATTTCTAACATAATGTTTGGGCACAACACGCTTAGAATTGTGAACCACTCAACAATATTGAGGCTACACCTTATGATAATAGATCTGTGCATATCAATGATTAGGAAGTCAAAATGTTAACCCAGGCAAACAGATTCATAATGGACATTATTTTCAATAATCCCATATCGAGCCTAGTATTGCATGATCCAAATAGAATATTTTTCATCGAGGTTTTTAAACATTTTTTTTTCCATTCTTGAAGGATGCTAGAACTCGTTCTTCCAGAAAAAAGAGGGGGGGCCAAAGGAAAAGGGGATATTAGAACTCACTGAACTTTTAAGTCAAACTAGAATATGTACTTTTCTCATTTGGAACCCTAAACCAAATAACAGAAGGAAACCATCCCTTCAAAAGTTTCCGTTGTTGTTGCTGCTGCTGTTGTTGTTGTTTATACGTCTTCTTTTCTGGTCCTAAGTTGCTTCTTCTTTAGTGAAGCATCTTGAGGGGTATATGGACCCCATGATATGGGTAAGTATGGTCTTGTCTGAACCTGAAATAGTGAGTTCTTCAGTGAACTGGAACAAATCAACACCATAGAAAAACCACACCAATCTCCTGATAAATGGAACTTTTGAATTTTCCTCAACCATTCAATTCATTAATGTTTGAGGACCAGTTTTAGAGGAGGTTGACCATTGGAGAAGAATCATCAGCCCAAGTTTGGCTGATGGGAAATATTTCAAAAAAGAAAGAGCTTGGCTGCATCCAGTCTCAAAGCAAGTTTAGAATTGAGCCTTGAAGCAGTGGTAATGGAAAATATGTGGTACTGGGAAATGCAATCTAAGCAAATAGATCAAAAGGTGAAGTGGCCAATTTGAGCTCGGACCCCGATGTTTGATCAGGTTCAAAATTTTTTAATCTGTGATAACATGCTTGAAGCCAACCCAGCTGCATCCTTCGCAGTTGTCCTCTAAGCAAATGCTTTGCAGCTATAAATGTTGGAGAAAAATTTCACAGATGGGTGACATGCTAAACATAATAGCCTAATGCTAAAATGCTAGTGTATATAAAAGTTATTATATAAATCAACTTCAGATCACTTTTAAATGAACTGAGACTGGCAGAACGTGCAGAAATATTTTCCTTGGTAACATTTTACATGCAAGACAACTTTTTACCCATCTTGGTCTTTGCAGCTATACTTCGTATGATATTAATGTAACAGAAGTCATGACTTTCATCTGTTTTTTTGACATTTTACGTGCAGGAGGATGAAAGGGTCAGGAAGAACAGGCTCACTCTACTAAAAAATATTGCTGACCTTCCAAGAGGAATCGTTGATCTATCAGTTTTGCCTGGATTTTAGGCTTTTAGCTCGACAAGTAGTAGGTTATACTCTAATTTATTATAATGTGCATTTACCTGCTTCGACATTTTTATCAAGCCAAATTTATTGTGTTTTACCCATGGATCTTATAAAGCGATGTTGCAGTGCCGTTGTGCAAGACACCAGAGAATCAGGAGATAGTCAAGGGCAGCGTAAGCCTTCCCTAAGGAATAATCTACTCTTGTTTCACTCTATAACGGACTCTCGAGTTCTGTTTCATTCATTTATGACCTCCTATGGTCACTTTATCATTTTTCTATTAGTTTATCCGCTGACATCATTTTGTAATATTATTAGTTTATCCCCTTTTACTTGAAATGATCTGGAACCCTGTATAAATATATGTTTATTGAAAGTATAGTATTATATCCTCCAACAAAGAAGGTTCAGTATTACTCCACAAGGAACGACACTTTATTAGGGTGCCAAAGTACTGAAAAAATATTCGAAATAGTTGGAAGGTGCAGTTTTTATGCATTGAATATGAACCCTATTTATGATTTCTTCAACTATGTCTTGGGTTTATGTCTCCTCTAGGTTTAATATAACCCTAGCCTGTGTGATCATACTTTGATTGTTTCTTTGTGGTTTCTTGCATTATTTGATTTCATGAGTGTTTTGTTCATGTCAGCATTAAGACTTAGATGAGATCATTGATTGGGCTTGGGGTACGACAGTAGGGGTCTTATGCCTTTGGTGTGGCTAATACGTAGTTGATATGAGTTTGTAGTTTCGCTTAATTCCATAGATTAGACGATGAGCTGTATTGGCCTCACTCCATATCGTAAGATTCATTGGCATTTGGTGAGGCATTTTAATTGGTACTACATGAGCCTTCAAGGGGAAACTCGCGACATTAAGGTGACATTATTTAGGAATTTCGTTTCTTCAACTATACCAAAAACCTCATTTGTACATTCATTGCATGATTACATAGCTAGTGGGAAAAATATTCCCAAGATCTTACATATTTGTTGATTTCATTAGTTTATAGTCTTCTTTAGTTTATCAAAAAATAAAATAAAATTGTCTTCTTTAGTTAATAGTTATTTAATTATTATTATTTTATTTCTTTTATAGTAAACAAGATTTTATTCAATGTGAAATATGTGAGGGACAAGAAACCCCCTAATACATCAATGAATCAATACAATACCCATAAATCTGATACACTAACACAAAATTAAGAAGCTAATGCATTTCACAAAAAAAAGAACCAAGACTTCTCAAACATAGCCTTTAAGCAATCCATCTCCAGTGCTAATACCAATCCACAAAAGAGGAGCTTGAGTTGTGTTTGCTACAAGATATCCATCTCGCTGCCATCGTTCTAGTCGAGGCCCATATGTCTTCAATTGATTGCTCTTATCCTCAAATATCCTTTTATTCCTCTCGAGTCAAATACCCCAAAAGATTGCCATCATAGCTACCCCATTGATGTGCTTCCTTTTGCTATTCCCAACCAACTTCTCCAAGCAAGATTTCAATCCATTCATAGATCTAGGATTTGCAACAAGTCCTGAGAAAATGTCCCACCTATTCCACACTTGACAAGCCACATGACAACTAAAAAAGAGATGGTCTGCACTATCACTTTCCATCATACGCGTAGAACAACAATGAGGAGAAATAACCAAGTGGGCATCCTTCGTTGGAGCTTGTCATATGTATTCAAACCACCATGCAATGGAAGCCAACCAAAAAACTTAACTTTAGAAGGTACCATGGCCTTCCAAAGTCCCATAAATGCTTGATGCATAAATGAACTAGAACCATCAATACGATGATGAAAAAGTGAATTACATGAGAAGACTCCGGAAGAATCAAGTTGCCAAACTCTTTTTTCCTCCACATTAGAATGAATCCTAGCTTGACCAAGGACATTAAGAATTTTATTTTTTTCCTTATGCAACCTCATAGGAAGTCTATTTGGGAGGTGAAGATTCCAAATGCGTGAACATCATTCGACCCATGCACATGAGATACAAAATGAGAAACGGGTTGATTATGATGCAAAGAAAATAAGAAGATGTTTTGAAACCTAACAGAAAACCGGGAGTTTCCCAAACATGTATCCTCCCAAAAACATATCGATGAGCCATCCCAATTTTTATAGTAATGTGTTCTTGAAATGTTGTGAGATTAGAATGAATAAACTTCCATGGACTACCTTTTGAAACCCTAGGAGCCACTCCTCCATCCTACCCATTAGGTCCTAACCCATGAATACTTTTGACGACCTTATGCCATAATGTGCTTTCTCTCTCATAAACCTCCATAACCATTTAGAAACAAGAGCTTGATTGCTAAACCTCCTCCAAGCAAAGATTTTTCCACTGTTTTTCATTTAATAGGCTATGTCCTTTGTTCTCATCCATCTTTTGCCACAAAAATGTCTTAAATTCCTTCTCAATGATCCTAGTCACTCTACTTGGAATCTTGAAGACGGACATATAGTAAATTGGTATGGCTTCTAACACCGATTTAATCAAGCACATCCTCCCCCCTTTTGAGAGATACCCTTTTCTCCAACTTTCTAATCTCCTAGAAATGTTTCCTACAACTGGAGCCTAAAAATCAATTGAAGATGGAATACCTCCTAATGGAAGGCCCAAGTACTTCAAAGGTAGTGACCCAACCCCACATCCCACATCATTAGCCATTTGCTTCACCACTTCATTTTCCATGTTAATTGTAGCTATCTGGCTTTTAGACGTTAATTTTCAAGCCTAAGAGTTCACTAAATTCCTTCAAGGAACCTAATAATGCCTCTTAAGTTTTGACTCTCCCCTTCTAAAAGAAACAATGTATCATCAGTATATTGTAAATGGGAAACATGTACCTTGTCTCTACCTACCACCAACCCTTTAAAACTCCCTTTGGCTACTTCCCTCTCGATGATTCTACTTAAAACGTCCACAACTAAAGTAAAGATGAATGGAGATAGAATATCTCCTTGTCTAAGACCTCTAGAGGCTCTAATTCCTTTTGGTTTTCTATTAATCATCACTGAGAAATTAGAGGAGCTTAAACATTCCTTAATCCATTTATGCCATCTTTTTCCAAAGCTCTTCATTTCCGACACATAATCCACAAAAGACCATTCAGTGTGGTCATAAGCCTTTTTAAAGTCAATTTTGAACAAAATTCCTTTTTCTTTCTCCTAATATAATCCTCAACCACTTCGTTAGCCACCAAAACCACATCCAAAATTTTCTACCTTGAATAAATGTTGATTGTGCCTCAAAAATGGTGCAATGTAGGACATTCCTCAATGTACTAGCTAACACTTTAGCTATGATTTTGTAAAGGCTTGTGACTAAACTAATAGGTCTGAAATTGAACACTTTAAAAGAATTGGCTTTTCTCGGAATCAAACAAATGTATGTCTCATTAACACTAGCATTAATTATCCCATTATGAAAAAAATATGCCATGATTTCCATCAACTCATTCTTGATTGTGTCACATTCATGAATGAGAAACTCCACCGTAAACCCATCCAGGTCCAGGTGCTTTGTTTCCATCACAATCTATTAATGCCCTTGTAATCTCCTCTTCACAAAAAGGTCTTTCAAGTTGTATCATTTGTGCTTCATTCAAAGGTGATCATTGAACATTTTCAACTTTAATCTCCTCTTTCCGCAAGATGAGTATAAATGTCTAAAGAAACAAAGGATCTCTTCCTCAATCATGCTCTCATTCTCCACCATTGTTCCATTCACATTTTCAATTTTAGAGATTATGTTTTGTGTCCTCCTAAATGAAAGAAGCCAGTGAAAGAAAGTTGAATTCATATCTCCTTTTTAATCCACTTCACTTTGGCTTTTTGAAAAGCTATTTGATCCTCTCTTATACATATTTCCCCCATTGAACCTTAGCTTCCCTCCTCTTACAATCAAGTTCATGAGACCAATTTCTAGACCTTCTAAATTATCTAGCTCACCTATGAGATTTTCAAGTTCCCTCTTCCTACTTCCTACCATCCTAAATTCATTCTTATTCCACTCCATTAGATTTTCTTCAATTCTTTAAGTTTCAACATAAACTTATGTCCCAGTTGACCATAAATTGAAGATGATGCCCATAATTGTCCAATCAACCTCTTAAAGTCATTTGCCCCTAACCATGCATTCTCAAATCTAAATGGTAAGTGTCCCCATTTAGTTTTGAGACAATCCATCACAATTGGGCAATGATCAGACGTCAACCTCGGAAGTGCCTCTATCCTATAATTAGAAAAAGATTTTCCCAGCCATTACTCACCAAGAACCTATCAAGTCTGCTATAAGTTAGAGGAGATCTAAAATTGTTGGGAAATGTGCCCTAGGTCAATCCATTAACAGTCTTTATGAATACATTTTAGTTAATAAAATAGAGGATTTCATTTGCTATTTATTATAATTGTTTTGCATGTTTACATTATAATAAGATCCATGGGTATTTACAGAAATATCCTAAATGTCCCTAGTCGATTATTATACTGGAAACTATAGTGAATTAAGACTAGTGTGAGTCTTGATTGATGATCATACGATGATCATACGTATAGAATACGAATCAAGATCATGAGTACTTGTTAGGGAACAAAGTCTTGGGCCGACCAGCTATGAGAACATCACATGGATTAAGTCATAGTTGTTTCTCATGATAGGTATATTTTTCAGTCCTCGACTTGAGATTACCGAGACTTCAACATTAGGAATACGGTGATTTGACGCAATCAAACGTCGTCTTTAACCTAGGACGATTATAAAGGTTGTGATTGGTTATTGTGTGAATAATGTGGTGAAGTTGTGTAATCGAGATAGAATTTGTCCCTCTCATATAAAGAGAGATATCCAGTAGATCCCTCGATGTGTTAGACTGTTAAAAGGCCTAGTCTAAGTGAATTGATATTGATCAATGTCACTTAGATGTTTTCAGTCTACCTAGAAATCGAGACTAGTACGATTAAACATGTTGGATGACAATTCCATGCCTTTTGTTTGATCAAAAGGATATCGTGTGACAAAAGGATGTTATATACACTATTGATTAGGTTGTATCGATTTGATATTCATACAACTTGGGTAGTCATAATGTCTTGCTAGAGGTCGCTTATGACTTGTATACCAAAATGTGTTTTGGTACACTGCTAACGTTGTATGAGCCTATTGGGTCGCACACTGAGAATGGTTTTGCGAGATTTTAAAATGGTTTAGAAAAATAAATTTTATATGATAAAATTCATGACAGAAACGTCCTTGTAGTGTATTATACTTATCCTTCTTTAAGTAGGGGTATATGTGTAATTTACTTAACCGTCTATATACAAGGATTGTATAAATAGACGCTTTGAGTTAGAATACAAGTACGAAAGTTTTAAAAGGGGCCGAAACACTATTTTCGTTTAGGAGAAACGAATTAGGGTTTTGGTATGCTCTGGATCGTTTTGGAGAAAAACAAAAGGATTTTGTATTCTCTCAAAGCTAGCACTTCAAATCTTGGCCGCCGTTCGTGTGTGGACTGCTGATAGATGGCGTTCGTTGTTGGCAGCGCCTTAGAGATCGATTAACCTTCAGAAAGGTACATTGCGAGTAAGGTATGATTAAGTTTTCATAGTATAAACGTGTTTTAATGGAATCAGATTCGGATCCTATTGGGGTTTTTCTCAAAATAGTTTTGAAATCTCCTCTGCGCATGAACCCCAAAACTCAACAGTGGTATCAGAGCCTTCGAGTTTGATTCCATTAAACTCATTGCATGTTTTCTTATGATATATGATTGAAAGCATGTTAATAGTTGATGTATATGTGATATACATAAGTTTTATGTGAGATTTATTATCATGGTTTATGTATATGATACATATATTCGTGATTTAATTGAAATCAGTTTCGTACATGCAAGTAACCATGTTAGGTTAATTCGAATAGTTTTAATGAATTGAATTTCGTATTCAGTGAGCCATGACACCATTAGGTATAATCTTTATTTTTGTGTATTGATGCATGGATGAAATCTCTGTAATTCAGTATGCATAATTAGGTTACATTAATTTAAGTTTCTTAAATTGTATAAGTCTGAATGTTAATTCGAAACTAATATGATTAGGTTCGATTGAGATAGTAGTTCATGATTCAACTACATATTTGTGATTATTTGGATGAAGATCGAAATTGCAAATAATTAATTTTTGAAATTATTTATTTATCTTGTTATATCTATTTTGTTATGAAGTTTCTATTTGATAAAGGCAATAACAAATTAGATTAGGAGATATATACGAAATCGGTTTTATTATCCCTATTGGATAGGAGATAAATATGGAAAAGTTTGTTATTGGTGATATGCTAGGATTCAAATATCTAAAGTCCTAATTGGATTAGGATAAGTTGATTAGTTAGATGTGGGCCCGAGTTAATTAAAAACGTTTTAATCGACTTAATTTTGGATAAATTAAGGGGTAAATTTAGTATAGTAAAATCAGCGAAAAAATATGATTTTCTATAGCGAATTTCAATTTTCGGAATTGAGATTTGTCTTTTAAAAAAAAAATAAAAATAAAAAAAGGGGGTTCTAACCGGCCAGCGGGACCGCCGTCTAACTAATCCTAGCGCACGGAAATTCTTCTATTAGTAAATAGCATAAAATTTCCTAAATTGTTTAGTGGTTCTACAAATCAATAAATATATGATATTTCATTGTTTACTTAAAAATCACTAAAAATGAATAAAATCCCTCTATTATATCTTAAGTCTTGTGCCATCTAATTTTAAACACTTATCAAGGCCTCGATCGCACTAATATAGTTTCAGCCATAGTTGGGTGTATTGTGCTATCTTGGTGAGATAAGTTGGGTAAGAGTTACCTAAATGTTTAAATTGGTCCGACTTAATAAAGCTATAAAAATAGTTTTGGACTTTAGGCATATGATGAGATAAAAACATGCTAAGACATAAGATGTCCTGTATCTCATAAAAGTATCTAAAATTACATAAGATGTAATTGGTAACAGTTACCTACCTAAATAATCTAGTTCTGTGTTTCATGCCATAGTTGTCATAGAATTAGGTGAAATATGGATTTAGTCCCCTAAATAAACAAGTATGTTTTAGGAGGGTTGTTAATTTAGTGGGAGTCTGTTCCTCTATACTAAAATAAACTCTGCATAATCTTTATTGTAGATCAATGGCCTCTTCAAGTAACAATAATCCCCTGTCACTACGATCTATCCTTGAGAAGGATAAGCTATCTGGGACTAACTTTCTTGATTGGTTTAGAAACTTGAGAATCGTTTTCAAGCATGAACGCAACTTGTATGTTCTGGATGCTCCGATCCCTGAGGACCCACCAGCCAATGCTACAAAAGCTATGAAGGATGCGCATAATAAGCATGTCAACGATTCTACTGATGTTGCATGCATTATGTTGGCAACTATGGTTCCTGAACTTCAGAAGGACATGGAACTAATGGAAGCCTACGACATGGCCTTGTAACGCTGAAGGAAATGTTCCAACACAAGCTAGGCAAGAAAGGTTCGAGATAGTCAAGAACCTGCATTCTTGTAAGATGACTGAGGGTGCGTTAGTTAGTCCTCATGTTCTGAAGATGAAGGGCTATGTGGACCAACTTGATAGACTTGGATTTCCCATAAGCCAAGAGTTGGCTACGGATTTGATCCTAAATTCATTACCTGAGAGTTACTCACAATTTGTGATGAACTACAATATGAATAATATGGAGAAATCAATTTCGAGTTGCATTTGATGCTCAAAACTGCTGAACAAAATATCAAGAAACCCTCTAGTAATGTGTTGATGGTCCAAAAGGGAAAGGGAATGAAGAAGAAAGGCAAAAGCAAGGCTAAAGTTGCCAAGGCTGCTGTTGCACCAGTCGCAAAGCCTGTGGAACAAGTCAAGCCCCAGCCTGTTCCTGCTTCAAAGCACCAAAAGGAAAAGGAAGGAAATTGTCATTTCTTCCATGCACTTGGACATTGGTTCAGAAATTGCAAACTCTATCTGGAAGACCTAAAGAAGAAAAAGGGTAGTGCGACTACCACCTCAGGTATTTATGTTATTGAAATTAATTTATCTACTAGTGATTCCTGGGTATTGGATACCGGATGTGGATCTCACATTTGTATAAATGTGCAGGGACTCACCAGAAGTAGAAAGTTTAAGAAAGGAGAAGTCATCCTCCGAGTAGGGAATGGAGCAAGAGTTGCTGCCCTAGCTGTTGGATCATATGACTTAGTCTTATCTAGCGGACTTATTTTAACTTTAAATAATTGTTATTATGTGCCTGCCTTGAGCAGAAACATCATTTATGTTTCATGTTTGGATATGGATGGTTTTGATTTTATTATTGCGAATAATAGATGTTCAATTTCTCGTAAAGGCAATTTTTATGCAAATGTTGATTTGTGTGATGGTCTTTATATTCTAAGCATGAAAAAGTCCACTGATACTCCAGTCTTTAACATAAATACGAAGAGATCCAAGTCAAATGATTTGTATCAAACCTATCTTTGGCATTGTTGTCTTGGCCACATAAATGAGAAACGTATAACGAAGCTCCATAAAGATGGACTTCTAGATTCATTTGATTTGGAATCATATGAAACGTGCGTATCTTGTTTACTAGGCAAGATGACTAAAAGTCCCTTTACTGGACATAGTGAAAGGGCAAGTGATTTATTAGGTCTAATACATACTGATGTATGCGGTCCTATAAACACAATAGCTAGAGGAGGTTATTAGTACTTCATTACATTTACTGATGATTTCAGCAGATATGGTTATGTATATCTTATGAAACATAAAGCTGAATCATTTGAGATGTTTCGAACATTTCAAAATGAAGTGCAGAATCAACTTGGTAAAACTATCAAAACACTTCGATCAGATCGAGGTGGCGAGTATTTAAGCCAAGAATTTGATGATCATCTTAGAAATTATGGGATTGTCTCCCAATTGACTCCACCAGCAACTCCACAATGGAATAGAGTTTCTGAAAGGAGAAATCGAACCTTATTAGATATGGTTCGATCTATGATGAGTCATGCGGATCTTCCATTATCCTTTTGGGGTTATGCATTACAAACTGCAACTTTCACTCTAAATCGAGTTCCTTCTAAAGTGGTTGATAAAACACCATATGAGATATGGTTACGGGAAGAGACCTAGTTTGTCTTTTCTTAAGATTTGGGGTTGTGAGGCTTACGTAAAGTGACAAGTCTCAGAAAAACTAGCACCTAAATCTGATAAGTGTTTATTTGTGGGGTATCCTAAGGAAACAAAAGGATATTACTTTTATAATCCCGCTGAGAACAAAGTGTTTGTTGCTCGGTATGGTGCGTTTATGGAAAAATAGTTTATTTCAAAAGACACTAGTGGGAGAGAAATAAATCTTGAAGAAGTTTAAGAATCACAAATAAACACTGAACCGCTATTGGAAGTTCAACAACGTTTTGAGCCAGTTGAACCTCTGCAAGTGACACAAGGCCCACGTAAATCTGGTAGGATAAGACATGAGCCAGAGAGATTCGGATTTCTCATTATTGATAGTCGTAATGTGTTGCTTATGGATCAAAATGAGCCCACCACTTATCAGGAGGCTATGTCTGGACCAGACTCAAATAAATGGCTAAGTGCCATGAACTCTGAGATGCAATCCATGTATGATAACCAAGTTTGGAACTTGGTTGATTTACCTGAAGGTGGTAAGACCATTGGATGTAAATGGATTTTCAAGAAGAAAACTGACATGGATGGCAAAGTACATACTTTCAAAGCAAGACTTGTAGCAAAAGGTTTCGGGCAGACTCAAGGTGTTGATTATGATGAAACTTTTTCGCCAGTAGCCATGCTTAAATCCATAAGAATTTTAATTGCCATTGCTGCATATTATGACTATGAGATATGGCAAATGGATGTAAAAACAACATTTCTTAATGGAAAGCTGCTTGAGGACGTGTATATGACACAACTTGAAGGTTTTGTACATCCTGAGAATTCTAGGAAGGTATGCAAGCTTCAAAGATCCATTTATGGATTAAAGCAAGCTTCTCGGAGTTGGAATCTTTGTTTTGATGAAGTAATCAAGGATTTTGGTTTTATTAAGAATGAAGATGAGCCTTGTGTATACAAAAAGGTTAGTGGGAGTATAGTTGTTTTTTGGGTACTGCATGTTGATGATATATTAATCATTGGAAATGACATCCCAACATTGCAGAGTGTCAAGTCTTGGTTAGGGAAGTGTTTCTCAATGAAAGACTTAGGAGATGCGACCTATATCCTAGGGATAAGGATCTATAGGGATAGATCTAAGAGGCTAATCGGTCTAAGTCGAGTGCTTACATAGACAAGGTGCTTGAATAGGTTCGGTTTGCAAGACTCTAAAAAAGGATTGTTACCAATGTCTCATGGCATAAGTCTTAGCAAGAATCAATGTCCTAGGACAAATGATGAGCGAGACCGTATGAATAAGATTCCATATGCATCTGCTATTGGATCTATCATGTACGCCATGCTATGCACTCTACTTTGATGTATCATATGCTTTGAGCACTACAAGCGATATCGATCGATCGATCCAGGTAAGAGTCACTTGAATAGCGATAAAGAACATCCTTAAGTACTTAAGAAGGACTAAGGAAGTGTTCTTGGTCTATGGAGGTTTTGAAAATGATCTAGTTGTAAATGGTTACACGAGATGCAAGTTTTCAAACTGATATAGATGATTTTAGATCGCGATCTGGATATGTGTTTACTTGTGAATGGGGGTGCGATGGTGGAAAAGTTTGAAGCAAGAGAGGCGTGGCGGATTCTACAACGAAGGTGAGTATATTGCGGCGTCCGTCGATGAAAGAAAGAGGCGATTTGGATCAAAAAGTTCATTTCTGAACTAGGTGTGGTTCCAAGTATTGCTAACCCTATTTATTTGTATTGTGACAATAACGGGGCAATAGCACAAGCCAAGGAACCTAGATCACACCACAGATCCAAACATATACTCAGGCGTTTTCATCTCATCAGAGAAATTATTGAGAGGGGTGACGTAAAGATTTGTTGAGTACCTACTGGAGACAACGTTGCGGATCCATTGACAAAGGCTCTTCCACAAGCGAAACATGATGGTCATGTTAGATCATTAGACATTAGATGCATGAATGATTGGCCCTAGAGCAAGTGGGAGATGTATAGGTCAATCCATTAGGCATTAGATGCATGAATGATGTGCCCTAGGTCAATCCATTAACAGTCTTTATGAATACATTTTAGTTAATAAAATAGAGGATTTCATTTACTGTTTATTATAATTGTTTTGCATGTTTACATTATAATAAGATCCATGGGTATTTACAGAAATATCCTAAATATCCTTAGTCGATTATTATACTGGGAACTATAGTGAATTAAGACTAGTGTAAGTCTTGATTGATGATCATACGATGATCATACGTATAGGAATACAAATCAAGATCATGAGTACTTGTTAGGGAACAAAGTACTGGACCAGACCCGCTATGAGAACATCACATGGATTAAGTCATAGTTGTTTCTCATGATAGGTATATTTTTCGGTCCTCGACTTGAGATTACCGAGAGACTTCAACATTAGGAATACAGTGACTTGACGCAATCAAACGTCGTCTTTAACCGGACGATTATAAAGGTTGTGATTGGTTACTGTGTGAATAATGTGGTGAAGTTGTGTAATCGAGATAGAATTTGTCCCTCTCATATAAAGAGAGATATCCAGGTGGATCCTCGATGTGTTAGGCTTGTTAAAAGGCCTAGTCTAAGTGAATTGATATTGATCAATGTCACTTAGATGTTTTCAGCCTACCTAGAAATCGAGACTAGTACGATTAAACATGTTGGATGACAATTCCATGCCTTATGTTTGATCAAAAGGATATCGTGTGACAAAAGGATGTTATATACACTATTGATTAGGTTGTATCGATTTGATATTCATACAACTTGGGTAGTCATAATGTCTTGCTAGAGGCCGCTTATGACTTACATACCAAAATGTGTTTTGGTACACTGCCAACGTTGTATGAGCCTATTGGGTCGCACACTGAGAATGGTTTTGCGAGATTTTAAAATGGTTTAGAAAAATGAATTTTATATGATAAAATTCATGACAGAAACGTCCTTGTAGTGTATTATACTTATACTTCTTTAAGTAGGGATATATGTGTAATTTACTTAACCGTCTATATACAAGGGTTGTATAAATAGACGCTTTGATTTAGAATACAAGTACGAAAGTTTTAAAAGGGGCCGAAACACTATTTTCGTTTAGGAGAAACGAATTAGGGTTTTGGTATGCTCTGGATCGTTTTGGAGAGAAACAAAAGGATTTTGTATTCTCTTGAAGCTAGCACTTCAAATCTCGGCCGCCGTTCGTGTGTGGACTGCTGATAGAGGGCGTTCGTTGTTGGCAGCGCCTTAGAGATCGATTAACCTTTAGAAAGGTACATTGCGAGTAAGGTATGATTAAGTTTTCATAATATAAACGTGTTTTAATGGAATCAGATTCGGATCCTATTGAGGTTTTTCTCAAAATAGTTTTGAAATCTCCGTTGCGCATGAACCCCAAAACCTAACAAAAATTAGACCAAGTATACCTAGAGTTAATGACAAGAGGATCGATCAAATTTAATTCCTCAATGAGCTCTCCAAAGCATTGTTGTTGGTGATTTGGGGTTCATGCGCAGCGAAGATTTCAAAACTATTTTGAGAAAAACTCCAACAAGATCCGAATCTGATTCCATTAAAACAAGTTTAAACTATGAAAACTTAATCATACCTCAGTTGCAATGTACCTTTCTGAAGGTTAATCGATCTCTAAGCGCGCCAGCAACGACGCCCTCGCCTCTATCAAGATCCACACACGAACGGCGGCCGAGATTTGAAGTGCTAGCTTCGAGAGAATACCAAACTTTTTTTTCTGAAACGATCCAGAGCATACCAAAACCCTAAGTCGTTTCTTAAAACGAAAATAGAGTTTTGGCCCTTTTAATCTTTCTTGTACTTGTATTCTAACTCAAAGCGTCTATTTATACAATCCTTGTATATAGACGGTTAAGTAAATTATACATATACCCTTACTTAAAAAGGTATAAGTGTAATACACTACAAGGACGTTTCTGTCATGAATTTTATCATATAAAATTCATTCTTTCGAATCATTTTAAAATCTCGCAAAACCATTCTTAGTGTGCAACCCAATAGGCTCATATAACGTTGGCAGTGTACCAAAACATATTTTGGTATACAAGTCATAAGCAGCACCTAGCAAGACATTATGACTAGCCAAGTTGTACGAATATCAAATCGATACAACCTAATCAATAGTGTGTATAACATCCTTTTGTCACACGATATCCTTTTGATCAAACATAAGGCATGGAATTGTCATCCAACATGTTCAATCGTACTAGTCTCGATCTCTAGGTAGACTGAAAACTTCCAAGTGACATTGATCAATATCAATTCACTTAGACTAGGCCTTTTAACAGTCTAACACATCAAGGGATCCACTGGATATCTATCTCTATATGAGAGGGACAAATTCTATCTCGATTACATAACTTCACCACATTATTCACACAGTAACCAATCACAACCTTTATAATCGTGCAGTTAAAGACAACGTTTGATTGCGTCAAATCACTATATTCCTAATGTTGAAGTCTCTGGTAATCTCTCGAGGACTGAATAATATACATATCATGAGAAACAACTATGACTTAATCCATGTGATGTTCTCATAGTGGGTCGGTCCAAGATACTTTGTTCCCTAACAAGTACTCATGATCTTGATTCGTATTCCTATACATATGATCATCGTATGATCATTAATCAAGACTCACACTAGTCTTAATTTATTATAGTTCCCAGTATAATAATCGACTAGGGACATTTAGGATATTTCTGTAAATCCCATGGATCTTATTATAATGTAAACATGCAAATCAATTATAATAAACAGCAAATGAAATCCTCTATTTTATTAACTAAAATGTATTCATAAAGACTATTAATGGATTGACCTAAGGCACATTTCCCAACAATTGCATAATTAAAATCAATCTTCTATTGATGTTTTTTTCATCAATAATCTTGACAGCATTAAAATCCCCTGCAACGCACCAATTTTGTTTGCATAGCTTACTTAGTCCAACCAACTCATCCCAAAACCTCTCCTTATCTAAAGAAATACAAGGACCATAAACTCCTATTAGCCACCATGAAATTGAATCGCCTTTACTTATTTTTATAGAGGCAGAAAACTCTCCAACTAAATTATCCATCATTGACACTAATCTAGAATCCCATGCCACAAGAATGCCTCCTGCTAATCCTACATAGATGGCAGATAAAACCCATTCCTTAAACTTGTTGCTCCACAATTGTCCTAACACTCTCCTATAAATAACATTTTTTTTTGTTTCTTGCAAAATGACAATCTTCGGCCTTGCCTTACAAATCACTCTCCAAATGATGTTGCATTTTGTGGTAGCTGCACTGTAGCTGCCCCAAATCTAAAATCCGCCACGTCGTATGACATGGACACACAACCTACCTATACCAACCTAGTCATGATCCATGGGTACCAAATCATCTGTCAATTTATCATATAGCTAACTATTCTCAATTTAAATTAGGTCTATTAGCTTATGGACTTCAAATCATCTGCTAAACCTTATATAATTCAGCGGAAGACTTTAATCAATAAATCATTATATTAAAGAACTATAAATTATGTGAGAGCATCATTCCTAATGTGGAAAACCTATTATAATATATAAAACCTATTAATATACATGTCCCACATCGCTCAAATCTCAATAACCCAACATAATACGAACAAAATAAACACACATACGAGTAGGGGATAGTCGCAAAAGAATTCCTCAAGTTTGCCCTTCCCTTTGCTCATACTAGAGTCTGCACTCACCATCACAACAATACAAATGACGAGTCTAGAGTGAGTAATCCCAAGGAAATTTAAAAAATAAATACTATAAATAAATGCTTGAATCAAAAGACTATTAAATAAACTGGTAGTGAGAATCCATCGTTGTGGGTACTTTCACCTAGAATATTTCACAGTCATTTAATCTAATAGAATTATTTGACTCTCCCTTAGTAGAAATTTCTGCATCAAATGAAGACTCGACTCCTCCTAGAAGAAAATTTTGTTGCATTATCACATTCCTCCTCACTTTGAGCATCTAGTTCTCCACGAAACTCTACTATTTCGACATTGTTCATGGGTACATGATGGGCCGAACTTTTCAGTCATTGATTGACAGATGCTCGTTTCTTTTTCCTCGAAATCTTAGATCTTTTCCCTGCTTTAGTGGTCTTAAGCCATTCTTGTAGTACTTGATTGTCACTATTCTTTGAATTTGTTGATAACGAAGCCTCCTTAAAACTCTGGCTAATTTTTGTAGAATGAACCTGCATTGTAAAGAGTTGTTTTTGTTGCGATGAGTGAACTGAACCAATGAAATTGGATGAAGATGCACCTCCAATAGCGGACTGGGACTGTGGAGGGTTTCCTAAATCTAAGGTGTGAGGTTAGGGGCCAATATTATTTGGTTTACTGGTTTTACATGTGGTTGTGTGGGCCATTTGGGGTTTAAGACCATCTCCAACCACAATACTCTATTTCCTCCTCTATTTTATAGTTCTGTCATATCAAACTCTATTTCTTCTCCAACCACAAACTCTATTTCTATATCAAAACTCTATTTTTTACTTTTATTTTTTTGTTATTTATTTATATTAATTTTAATAAATTATTTAATCATTAAAAATTTATGAAAAAATATACATATTTTTTTGAAAAAGAAATAATTATTGATAATTTTTTAAAAAATAAAATGAAAAATAAAAAATAAATGAACTCTATTATAGAGTTGAGTGAATAGTGGAACTTCAAGTTTGGAGTTTCACTATTCACCCATCTCTATAATAGAGAAGAAATAGAGTATGATTAGAGTAGTTTTACTCTATTTTAGAGTAAAACTCTAAAATATAATACCCATTGGAGTTGCTCTAAGAGATTTAGTTGTGCTGTGTGGTTGTTGTTTGGTTGAGGGGTTTGATGAGAGTGGGTCGTTAGGTGGGTTAAGAGATGAAGGTGGGTGTTGAGGCAGGTTACTTGCTTTTGGGCATTTAGAGTTTAGGGACGGGGTGGGTCAAGCCGATGTTGGTTTGTTGAAGTATGAAAGATTCTACACAGAACAAGAAAACAAGGACTCTAGAAGAACTACAAATGTGAAGATCATCATTCTCATTTCATGTAAAATGTAAAATGATTACAGCTTATATACAAAAGGGCTTTACATCTCATACGTTCATCCATTTCCTAGATGATATCTCGATGACTCTCTTACACACATCTCACTACAACTTTTATATCATATACATGACATCACTACTTAATGAGCTGTCCTAACATCCCCCCTCAAGCGAGCAGGTAGGTCAAGAACACCGAGCTTGCGACGAAGATAAGTAAATCGATAGTGAGATAGAGCCTTAGTCATGCAGTTCGCAATCTGATCCGAAGTAGGTACATACCTTACTTCCAGCTGTTGACGAAGAACCATATCACGTACAAAATGCATATCTATTTCAATATGTTTAGTACGTGAATGAAAAACTGGATTAAAAACTAACGAACCTGCACTGAGATTATCACACCAAATAACTGGAACCGATGTAGGAGTATAGAAAAGTTCTTTTAGCAAGGATTGCAGCCAAGTCAGTTCGACAGCAGAATGCGCCAGTGCCCTATATTCTGCCTCTGTGCTCGACCTAGCCACCACATGTTGCTTCTTGGATTGCCAAGACACAAGAAAAGAACCAAAATAAATGCTATACCCAGCAATGGACCTTCAGTCATCTGGCGAAGAAGCCCAATCAGCATCTGAGAATGAAGTAAGTGCTAACTGAGAAGAACCTGTAATATGCAGCGAACCATGTGGAGAACCCCGAAGATAGCGAACTACATGCTTTAAGGCCTGCTAGTGAGTATATGTAGGGGACTGCTGGAATTGACTGAGCTTGTTGATGATAAAAGCTATTTCAGGTCTAGTATTAGTCATGTACTGAAGTCCCCCTAAGAGACTGCGATATAGAGTAACATCTTCAAAACGAGGACCATCATGAAGATGAAGTTGTTTAGAGGATACTGCAGGTGTGGAGACAGGTTTTAAGCCCTGTAAACCCAGTTTCTGAACCAATTTATGAGGTAAGATGACTGATTTAAATAAAAACCAGTGGAATCACAAGATACCTCTATGCCAAGAAACAAATTTAAATCACCCAAATCTTTCAAAGCAAACATAGCATTCAGCTGTGAAATGAACTGATGTATCAGCTGAGAGGAATTTCCAGTAATCAAAATGTCATCAACATAAATCAAAACATACACCAGAGAAGTCCCTTCATGATACATGAATAAGGATGAGTCTGCCTTCGAATTAGTAAATTTCCAAGACAAAAGAGTGGTTTTAAGTCGATCAATCCATGCTCTGGGTGACTGGTGTAAACCATAGATCGCCTTATTCAGTTTGCATACATGATCAGGGATCTAAGGATCAACAAATCCTTCAGGTTGAGGCATATATACAACTTCAGAGAGAAAACCATGTAAGAAGGCATTATTAATGTCCAATTGTCTAACAGACCATTGAAAAGAAGCTGTAAGAGTTAACACAACTCTGATTGTGGAAGATTTAATCACTGGACTATAAGTAACAGAAAAGTCTACACCTGGAATCTGTGTAAAGCCTTTCGCCACTAACCATGCGTTATGTTTGTGCACAGTACCATCAGTGTTATATTTGAGTTTGAACAACCACTTATTTCCAACAAGTTGTTGATCAGCTGAAGGAGGAACCAAAGTCCAAGTAGCATTATTTTTCAGAGCTTGAAATTTAGTGTTCATAGCTTCCATCCAAGACACTGATTTCATAGCTTCTTTCACAGTTTTAGGTTCAGAATTAATAGGCAAAGAAGCATTATGAATGACAGATAACACTTTGTGTTTAATAATACCAGCTTTTGCTCGTGTGATCATGGGATGTGTAGATCCTGTAGGTGGAAGTTTATAAGGAAGATCAGGAGGATTAGAAGTAAGAGTTGAATCAGGAGGAGGACTAATAGTAGAAGTAGGAGTAGGAGGAGAAGTGGAAGTTGGAGAAGAAGAAGAAGAAGGTGAAAAAGAGACAACAACGTAGGGAATAGACAACTCAGACACAGTGGTAGGAGAAACAGATGGAAATAGCTGAGAGAAAGGATACTCTGATTCATTAAACAGTACATTTCTACTGATATACACTTTCCCTTGAGGACTCAGACATTTATAGCCTTTATGAATAAGACTATACCCTATAAAAATGCATTTCTCTGATCGAAAATTAAATTTGTGTTTATTGAAAGGTCGTAAGTAGGGAAAACATGCACAACCAAACACTCGTAAAAGAGAATAATCAGGTGAAGTTTTCCAAAGGCATTCATAAGGAGATACATTTTTGAGAACAGGTGTAGTAATCTGTTTATAAGAAAAACAATAGTATGACAAGCTTCCCACCAAAAAGAGTAAGGAAGTTTAGCTTGAGCTAATAAAGTGAGGGTAGTTTCAATAATATGTCTATGTTTTCTTTCAAATTCGACCATTTTGTTGATGAGCATGGGACATGGATGTTGAAAATGAATACCATGTGTAGATAAAAAATTCTGAAAGGATTTGTATTCACCTCCCCAATCAGATTGAACACATTTAATTCGTAAGGAAAATTGATTTTCAACCAGAGATTTAAATTGCTGAAAAATAGAGAACGCCTCATTTTTCATTTTCATAGGATAAATCCAAGTAAATCTAGTAAAGTCATCAAGAAAGTGTATATAGTATTGAAACCCATCACGAGATTTATAAGGGAAGGACCCCAAATATCTGTGTGAATCAAAGCTAAAAGCATAATAGCTTGTGATGAAGAAAGAGAATAAGGAAGTGAATGAATCTTCCCTAATTTACAGGCATCACAAAACTCAGACTTACAAGACTTATTAACATAAACATTATAAGAATGAAGTACTTGAGATAGAACCTTAACAGATGGATGCCCAAGGCGAGAATGCCATTAAGAAAAAGAATTTGTTGATGTAGTTGCCATCAACACTTTATTGTAAGGAACACCAAACGTAGATGGACGAGAAGGAAAGGAGTATAGATCATTTTTAAGACTCCCTCTGAGTATAGTCAGTCTGGTGTTGAGATCCTTGATCAAACAATGATCCGAGTGAAATTCCACAAAAACAGGATTCTCATTAGTAATTTTGGACACACTGAGCAAATTCTTGGTAATAGATGGAACACATAATGCATCAGAAAATCTTAAAGATGAATGCAAATTAGCTGACTTGATTGAACCTATATGTGAAATTGGTAAAGAAGCACCATTACCAACAACAAGTTGATCTTTACCTGCAAAGACTGACTTGTTAGATAGTTGAGAAGGATCATGAGTGACATGAGCCGATGCGCCACTATCAGCATACCATGATTGATCCACCACTGATTTAGGAGATGCAAAGAAGGAATTTGGATTTGCATACAGAACACTCTGTTGAGAAGATGGAGGTCGAAATCCTTGAGGAGGAGGAGTAAACTGACTATTGTTGTTGGACTATTGCGGCATTGATCCCATGTAAGTATAATCGGATCTGTAGTAATATACTGCCGCTACATGACCTGTCTTTCCACAGATCTAACAGATCGGTCGATTCGAAGAACCACGGCCACGACCACCACGACCACGATGTACACGACCACCATTAAAACCTCCTCTATTACTTCGACCTTGTGACTCTCTTGATTTGTTGTGAAAACTCTGATTCTTGACAAAGGTAGCGTTGGCTGATGGAGCGACTGTTATGTGTGCCAACTTATGCTGTACTTCTTAAATCTGTTGAAGCTTTGCTTCGAAGTTAATCAGCGATGCGTGCATGTCTGTCCAGGTGAGCTCTGCATCTTGTTCAATGACAGTTGTGAGCGGCAAATACTCTGGATCGAGACCAGCAAGTGCACATGACACTAAATCTGACTAGGACATCGGTACTCTGGCAGTTGCCAAGCAATCGGCATGTTCTTTGATCTTTTGCAGGTATTTCGTCATTGTTTTTCCTCCTTTTGTCGCCGTCTGGATGTTCTTGCAACACAGCTGAACCTTCGCTCTGCAGGTAGCTCCGCATAATGATGCGATTGCGTTCCAGGCTTCATTCGCTGTGTTGCACTTGCGACCAACGACCTGACGAACCATATTTGGAGTTAGCGAATTCAAGATCCACCATAGAAGCACTTGATCTTGAGATTTCCATTCCATGAACTGCAGATTTGGCGTTCCGGTGCTTGAATCCACCGGATCTGGACATGGCACTGTCCCGAGCAAGATTCCGTCAAGATTGTTGCCTGTAACAAGAGGCAGTAGCAAAGACTTCCACAAGATGTAGTTATCGGCGTCGAGCTTGATCGACATGGATTGACCAAGCGAATGACCGAACGGTGATAGAGCTGTCATAGACGAACTTGATTGAGATGAAGCAGCCTCTATGGACTGCGATGAAGAATCCATGACTGTCACAGCTGGATTTGCCATGATCAGTCGAGCTGGAGCTCTGATACCATGAAAGATTCTACACAGAACAAGAAAACAAGAACTCTAGAAGAACTGCAAATGTGAAGATTATCATTCTCATTTCATGTAAAATGTAAAGCGATTACAGCTTATATACAAAAGGGCTTTTCATCTCATACGTTCATCCATTTCCTAGATGATATCTCGATGACTCTCTTACACACATCTCACTACAACTTTTATATCATATACATGACATCACTACTTAATGAGCTGTCCTAACAAAGTAGAGGAGGAGATGTTGGGTGATGATGGATCGACATGTGATGGGTGGCTGGATTGTTGGTGGGATGAAGATGGGTTAAGATTATTAATAGGCCTGGTACTCGTGTTAGTTTTTTCATTTGCAGTAAGCCTCTCCCTAACCCTTGGATTTAAAGACTACATATCCACCATTGGATCCTTTGTTGACTGCAGGGTGGATGTCCCATCTCCATTTAAGCCATGCTCCGAAACGTAATCTTTTGTGGCATCCAAATCAGCGACGTGGTGTGATGTGGAAGGAATTATGGCAGCTTTAGCCGAACAATCAGGCATGCTTTCAGAAGTTTTGAACCAGACCTTACGATTTTGTACTTGTTGGGATCGAATGGTCGAGGTGTCTCTTCTCCCGTAGAGTATTGTAGCGCTTCGTCTTCCTCTTCCTATTTGCTCTCGCTGGTTCGAAAAATACGAACTTGGATCAACTCCCATGGACATTGATGGAAATCTTCTTTGGACTCGTCATCTATTTTGTTGTGATCGCTGAGTGCAGACTCCCTGTACGAGCAGAGGGAAGGGCAAGCTTGAGGAATTCTTCTGACTGATTAACTATTCCCTACTCGTATGTGTGTTTATTTTGTTTGTTTTATGTTGGGTTATTGGGATTTGAGATATATGGGACATGTATATTGATATGTTGAGGTCCTTTTGATGTTTTGACTGGCACGACTATTTTAAATATTATGATAGGTTTTCTACATTAGGAACGATGCTCTCACATAATTTATAGTTCTTTGATATAATGATTTATTGATTAAAGTCTTCCACTGAATTATATAAGGTTTACAGATGATTTAAAGTTCATAAGCTAACTAACCTAATTTAAATTGAGAATAGTTAGCTATAAGAGAAATTGACAGATGATTTGGTACGCATGGAAAATAACTAGGCCGGTATAGGTAGGGTTGTGGGTCTATGACGTATTACGTTTTAGAGCATGGCTTAAATTGAGATGGGACATCCACCTTGCAGTCAACAAGGGATCCAATGGTGGATATGTTGCATCTCAGGGAGGTGTTGGCGACGCTGAGAGAGCATCGACTTTACGCCAAGTTCATCAAGTGTGCGTTTTGGTTTAGTGAAGTCAAGTTTTTGGCCTATCTATCTCAACGATTGAGATCTCACGAGGAAAGTTATCCAATGCACGATTTGGAGCTTCCAGTGGTCGTGTTTGCACTGAAGGCCTGGAGGCATTATCTTTACGATGAGAGGTTCGTGCTGTTTACTGACCACCAAAATTTGAGGTACCTGTTCACGTAGAAGGAGTTGAACATGCGACAGAGGAGATGGCTCGAGTTATTGAAGGACTAAGATTTCGCCATTGAGTATCACCCGGGTAAGGCGAATGTGGTAGTTGATGCGCTGAGCAGGAGTGGCATCGAGAGCCAGACGGTACTGCGGCATATGACACACGATCACGGGTTGTTTGAGGTTGAGCAGTGTTATGTGTGACAAAGTCTATTGTTGATCTACACATTTGTGGTTAGATGCGAGTTCCCACGGTGTTTCTTAAGCGGGCTGCTAAGTTACTGAGAGCTGAGGGCTGGTATTTACGGATCGGTGGACTGGCTCAGGATCCAGGGTGCACAGAGTGGTCTAAGGTTCAAATGGGTGCTTAAGACATAGGGGTCGTTTGTGGATACCGAAGGTACTGGAGCTCAAGGACAATATTCTCGAGAATGCACACCAGTCGCGATTTACAATTCATACTGGTCGGACAAAGATGTATCACGACCTACATCAATTGTTTTAGTGGCTAAGGATGAAAGCTGACATGGGGAGATATGTTCGGAGTTGTCCTATTTGCCAACAGGTGAAGGCTGAGCACAGGAGACTAGCTGATTGCTACAACCGCTACCCATTCCTCAGTGGAAATGGGAACACGTGACCATGGACTTCGTCAGTGGCCTACCGCAGACTACGAGGAGACATGATGTAGTTTGGGTAGTTATCGACAGGTTGATGAAATCGGCACACTTTATACCGATCACCTTGAAATATTCAGTTACACAGCTGAGCACTATCTTCGAGAGAGAGATTATTAGATTGCACGGTGTACCGGTCTCCATTGTTTATAACAGAGATCCATGGTTTACTTCGAGGCTTTGGGAGAGTATGCAGGAGCAGTATAGCACTCGATTACAATTCAGTACTACATACCATCCTTAAACTGACGAGCAATCAGAGCGATTGATTCAGATTCTCGAGGATATGCTCAAGACGTGTATTTTACAGTTTGGTGGATCGTGGGAGGATTATTTGTCATTGTGCGAGTTTGCGTACAACAATAGCTATCAGGCGAGTATCGGGATGCCACCGTTCGAGGCACTTTATGCTAGGCGTTGTAGGTCACCATCATGTTGGGTGGCACCGGAGGATATAGCGGCTATAGGACCTAAGGTTGTTGTGGATCACACTGAGAAGGTGAGGCAGATTAGACAGAGACTTCCGGCGGCGGAGGATAAGCAGAAGAAATATGCGGATAGGTATCACGGGAATTTGAGCTACGGGGTTGATGATATGGTGTATTTGAAGGTTTCTCCATGGAAAGGGCATCAGAGATTCGACATTAAGGGGAAACTAGCTCCGAGATTTGTTCGACCATACAGGGTCAAGGCACGTGTCGATAGTATAGTGTACGAGCTAGAGTTACTGTCACAGTTAGTTGGGGTACATCATGTATTTCATGTTTCGATGTTGAGACTGGCTAGGCCGGGGCAAATACCTATGGCTGATGTCAAGCAGGTAGAGGTACGGCCTGATGGCACATATGAGGAGCAACTAATTAAGATTATGGATCATAGAGTGCAGATTCTGAGGAATAGAGAGATCTCGAAGGTTTTGATTCGTTGGCTACATCACGGGATTGAGGGATTCACCTAAGAGCTTGAGTCTACGATGAGCGACGATACCCTCAGCTATTTGGCAATAAGTGTTTAGTTAATTATTTAAATTTCGGGAAGAAATTTTACCTAGTTGGGAAGAATTGTAACGACTCGAAGTTAATTCACCGCTAGTAATGACGTGTTTGCAAATGTGGCGGACAACTCAAACGCTAGTGGGACCCGCAGATAGGTCAGGGCGCACCTGGAGCTAGGTAAATAGTTATTTTGTATGTTGGTTTGCCTAATTTATGATGTTTATGTTGAATTATTGTAAATGACATCGTGATGTATATATTTACATTGTCATTAACGTGTGAGGTAGTGTGTTAAGTATTCGTCTCGATGTGCGTATCAACACGGGTACCGAGTAGGCTAAAAGATGAAATACTAGGTCGGGGGAAAATAATACACACATGAAATGAATTGAATTAAATAATTATCATGGAATATTTATGTGGGTTCTAGTATTGCGGTAGTACGCGTAGGTTGTGTGTTGTGATGCGAAACGGCCGTCGGAACGCTCGTTTAAGGACTTTGAATGATGCAAACCAAAGAGAGTCAACAAGTGTGTCATAATGAGTCATTTAGGCTGGAAAAAAGGTCCAATTATTGGCTATTTGGGAGTCATTATATGTGCATGTGGATTGGTTGATGTGATGAGATGAAGACCAAAGTATAAAAGCTCTTTTGACTTTTTCCAACACACTTTTTTTTCTCTCTCTCTCTCTCACTCAAATCCAAAAAATCAATAGCGTTGGGGAGGGTTTGATCCATTTTTGGTGGTGAATTGAAGGACTTGGAGTGGTGAAATCATCAAAACAAGGTTAGATCTCTCATTCCCTCCATTTTTTCTTCATTTAGGTGGTGTTTTTAGACATGTTGGTTGTGATCCGAGATGTGAAGTTTGATTATTATTTTTGTTAGGATTTTGGTGAGGTTATGGTGTTCTTGTATTATTGATTGGTGGTGTTATTGTTGTTGTTGTTGTTGAGGAAGAAAAGAATGAAAAAAAAATGTTCTGATCAAAACCAGGAAGAAATTCTCCCTGGTATACGATTTGGGAGAGGAGGCACACGCGCGGGCGCACGTGTGCACTCTTTTGCCATGGGCCGGGCCAAGGGCTTGGGCTAGGCTGGGCCCATGAGGCGAGCCAGGCCCAGTGCCCTGGCTAAGGTCAAGTCAGACGCATCAGGGTTAACCTGACTCAATAAACAAATAAATAAATAAATAAAAGAGAAAAACTGAAAAATGATGGAAAAATATGAAAAATAGTTAGAAAATTATGAAAAAATTCAGAAAAATCTAGAAAAATGTGAGAAATAGCTTGAAAATGGGTTTCAAGGTTTTTTGAGCATTTTGATACCCAAGTTTAACTCGAAAAGTGTGCCATAACTAAAAAATTGGAATAAATTTAGACAGTAAATCAATTAATTTGACACTAATCATATAAAATGATTTATTCAGACATCAAGGACATAGGAAATTATAGTCTGGTGTCGAGCACGCATTCCGAGTCGTGAGCGGAGTCGGACTGGGGATTGTTTTCGGGACACGGAGCACAGTTTGAGGTGTGTAATATCCTAACTAAAATTACTTGAGTATTTACTTCTTTTGGCATTTGAATTCAACTTCCGTCTTTCAATACTCTATTCTTGGATTGTGGTTTAATGTGCGGACGTTAAGCGGGGCTCCCTCCGTGCCATTCCAGTGTGTATGCTCACTAGACCATAACACGTGTGTCGGGGAAATTAGTAAATAGTTCAATCCGAGAATCGCGTCGAGACACGTGTGGGTGCGTCGTATGTACTATGTCGACCACGTAGCAGATCCAGATACTGGCCCTGCTTGAGTCAGACTCGCTGACAATACTCTGTGGAAGAGTCCGAATTATGGTGCTACTCTGGCTCTAGGCTCTAAGAACACACTTTAAGCTTTCACTATTATCTATTCATGTGATGAGCGCAGTTACCTATATTTATTTCCACATGTTTATTTAACAACTTTATTTAAATTCCAGTATTTACTTTTAGTATTGCTCACTTAATTTCCTTGAGAATACTCACTCTGGATTCGTCATCTGCCTTTTGTGAAGGCTTGAGTGCAGATCCTAGTGTAGCGACCCCAAACCTATTGGCTGCTACGGTGTGCACCGCGGGCTCACAACTCTGCCAACTCACCATCCAGCTGTGTCCCACGGCCACTCATAAACCATTACCCAATCAATTATTGCTAACTTAATATTGTTTCCTTTAATTATAGTTTAAGTTAGCTTATAGACTCGTTATATCATTTATCCTCAAATTATGCAGCGGAAGTCTCAAGTCATTAAATGATACTAAATGTAACAAGTTTAAATATCAATTAATCTAATGTCGAAACCATACCAAAACGTAGTCTATAAATATAAATCAAGTGTGATCCTCAAAGTCATATACAAACCAAAATGTAACTCTCACAACCCATACCCAGCATAAAACAAATAAATATAAATAAACATACGAGGAGGGCAATCTACAGTCAATCATGAATAATCCTCAAGCTTGTCCTTCTCGCTCTCGTACCAATATCCGCACTCAAGCCATCACAAAAGGCAGATGACGAGTCCAGAGTGAGTAATCCCAAGGAAATTCACCAAGTAAATGCATAAGTAATGTAACGGCCCAACCCAGCCCAGCCCACCCGCAGGTGGCTCCATGGGACGCACCCACTGGCATTGGCTCCATGGGGGCGCACCCCACTAGCACCGCTAGTCACAGGCAGGGTGGTACCAAGCCCTACCTCATCCGTGTCCCCCCATACAGTCTTTCGCCTCCCTCGACTCAAACCTGGGTCCTGAGGGATAAGATTCCAGATTTCACGAGTCGAGTACCACTGAGCTGGGAGGACTTCCCAGAGGTCACCCATCCTAGTACTACTCTCGCTCAGGCACGCTTTAACTGCGGAGTTCTGATGTGATCCGTTGCCTTCGTGTTGAACCAGCTCAGTGGTACTCGACTCGTGAAATTTGGAATCTTATCCCTCAGGACCCAGGTTTAAGTCGAGGGAGGCGAAAGACCGTGTGGGGGGACACGGATGGGGTAAGACTTGGTACCACCCTGCCTGTGACTAGCGGTGCCAGTGGGGTGCGCCCCCATAGAGCCAGTGCCAGTGGGTGCGTCCCATGGAGCCACCTGCGGGTGGGCTGGGCTGGGATGGCCGTTACATAAAAGGCGCCTTTTATGTAACTATCATTAACGCTTCATCCTTTAAGTTCCTCAAACCTAAGCTTTGATACCAAAATGTGGCAGCCCCAATTTCCACATTGGTCCGCCACGGGAGGCCACGCGGGCCCACATCTGACCACTCAATCGCCAGCTGTGTCCCACGTCCAATTATGCATTATCAATCAATGTCGTGTTAACTTTAGTTCCCCTAATATCATTTATCCTTAAATTATGTAGCGGAAGTTTCAAATCATTAAATGATACCAAATGTAACAAGTCTAAATATCAATTAATCTAATGTGGAAACCATACAAAAATGTAGTCCATAAATATAAATCAAGTGTCATCCTCAAAGTCATAAACAAACTAAAATGTAACTCTCACAACCCAAATCCAGCATAAAACAAATACATACATACAAACAACCAGGTATATAAGGGAAGTAGACCCCGTCTTCAGTCACAGATAATCTTTACGTGTCTCCTTATCGCTGCACTTATCAAATCCTGCACTCAAATCACCCAACACATACGGTGACGAGTCCAGTGAGTAAACTCCCAAAGAAAACCATCGAGTAAATAATAACAGATTCAGAAGCCAATAAACAACGTTAGCTACACATGCAAAAAGTATGGACAGCCATAAATCCCTGCGTGTGTAGGTAACAAGTATACAAGATGATCAACCAATAATCATGATGACAACAACATGCTCCACAACAATTCCGATAAAACCAGACAGAAATAGAACGCAATCTCACATACTAGATCATACTTCGTCAATCCGAGCGCCCAGAGGAAACGCATCACACCTGGGATCCACCCGGACCACTAACGGTGATCGGAAACACTCACAAATCCACCGGACACGTGCACCCCGCGGCTCGGGTCACTATCCACCGGCGGCACAAGTACACGTGCTACAATTTAGCATGCTTGATCACGTGCTACAACCGTCCCGAATAAACTTCGATAATGAAAACAAATTCAACACCGACCAATAACCAGAACAACACATGATCCCAATGAGTATGTATAGCAACAATAGTATATGCAAGAATTGAAAGAATTAAATACTCAAATGTGTTTCTGTTGGGGTTTACGCACCTATACCGCAATCCAATTACCCGATCCAGCTCGAATAAATGCTCAACAAATCAAAATTACCACCCGAATTATATCTAAGATCATTTTTCATTAAATTAGCTTCAATTTGATATATTACATCAATTTTTATGTTTTACGAGGTAAAAACCCCGACTATATCTCGTCAACATTCCAAGAAAATCCCAAAATTCCTTTATAAATCCTTTTTCCAATTTCTCCTATTTTTCTAGATTTTTCATAATTTTTTAACTATTTTTCCCTATTTTTTATATTTTATTTTATTTAAAACTATTTTTATTTTAATTTATTTAAATAAAATAATTAAATAAAAATATTAATTAAATAATATGGGGTTGGTCCCCTGAACCGGGTTTGACCCGACCCAACTGGTCAAACCCGGTTCGGTCCACCCGAACCGGGTCCGAATCGGGTCCGGTCCAGGCCCACCAGGTCGGGCTAGGGCCGGTTTGGCCCGGCCTACCCGGGATGGGCCTGGGTCGGTTTGGCCCGGCCCAGGGGGTGCACGCACGCACGCACGTGTGCGTGCGCCCCCCCTTTTTCTTCTTCCCAGAGGCGCGCACAGCGCCTCTGGTTCGTCTTCTCTCTGTTTTTTTTTTCATTAGATTGGGAGGGAGGGGGAGCCGACACGGGAGTCGTCTCCCTCCTCGGACGAACTGCAAGAGAGCAGTTTGTCCGACGTCCCGAACACCACCTCCACCACCACCACCACAACCGAACCATCGCTACCACCACTCCCGCCAACAACACACAATAACAACAACAAAAACAACACAATAACGTCAACGACTCACCTCGCATCTTCCTCGATCTTCCTCTCGTTCTCCCTTCTCCTTCCTTCTCTTCTTCCTCCCCTCGATCGATCGAAAATGGAGAAATGTGATGTCGGTGGTGGGTTTATCCACATTTTGGTGGTGAAATGACCAAAATACCCCTATCCATATCCACACTCCTTTACAAAGTTCATGCCCTTATTGGTCATTTCTTAATTAATTCTTTATTTTTTGTTTTTTAATATATATTTATATATATATATATATATTAAATTATCTATATACATATATATATATATATAAATGTATATTCGCGTATACCTTCGCGCCTATTATTTCGTCGTGCGCGCCAAGCGTACTCGGGCGTGCACACTATCGTATGACCCACGCGTGTCGACCACGACCCCGCATGTCCCTAGGCGCCCAACAATTTACATATTTTATCACATTAAAATTCATTTTATGTATGTATTATTTTCCCTCGGCTTAAATTTCGTCTCTTAGTCGCTCAGGTACCCGCGTCGACACACATATCGAGGCGAATACTTATCACACAATCTCACACGTCAATGACAATATAAACACACATATTGCGATGTCATTTAACTAACTTGGACCTATACATCGCAACTTCACCACCAGAGCACACAATACGAACTGTAAACCCTATCCGGTCGTGCTTTGTCTTCACTAGGGACCTACGAACGTCCCCACTGGCATCCACGTCTGCAATTTCATCATCAATAATGGCCATTGAAAATTGGGCCGTTACAGTTCTTCCCAACTAATTTGAAATTTCGTCCCAAAATTTGAGATAACTAACATCTCTTCTCAGGAACCACAATACTGATGCAACTACCTATCAGGTCAACCAATCTAAACAAACGTTGGTGAGCTAATCAAAGAAGAATCCTGCACCAACCGCCAGTAATAGCCTGCAAGTCCTAAGAAATTACGAATATCTAAAACCGACTCAGATGTCCTCCGATTAATGATCGCTCGAATCTTGTCCCCTTCGACAGATATCCCTGGACTACTGATGACATGTCCGAGAAACTTCACCTCACTCAGCGAGAATGCACATTAACTGAACTAATCGAACTCAAATCTAGGTGAACAAATCAACCTGTCACTGGTGAACCGATCAACCAGTCGTCCACTAACTCCTGGTGTACAAATCAATCCCTGGTGAACTCATCAACCAGTCCATATCAACCAATCCTGGTGAACACATCGACCAGTCCCTGGTGAACCACATCAACCAATCCCATAACAACCAGTTGCAAATGGACTCCTGGTGAACTAATCAACCAGTTTCACAACCTCCTGGTGAACACATCTACCAGTTTCACAACCACCTCCTAGTGAACACATCTACCAGTCTCACAATAACCCTAGTGAACACATCAACTAGGACATGTTGGTTCAAAAATAAACCAACCATCCTATATACAACGAATGCAAAAAAAATTAGAACAAGCGAAAATATATAATGACAACGTACCTAGGGCGTGTTGTCATGTCATCTTTCTGACAGAATGTGTCATTTCATAAGTTCTCTCCCCGGTCGGTGGAATCTATGATACTAGAGAGGCTCCAGGGCAATTCACATTGATGTGACCTCTCTGTCCGCACCGATAACACTTACGTCTGTCCTTGACTCCAGACTGTCGGTCCTTCGAGCGCTGACCCCAACTCTGGTCCCTCTGATCCTGATTCTGTCTGTACGACTGTCTCGGATGTTGTATCGGTATAGGTACAATCTCATGTACCACCTGGCGATCGTCATTATTGAATTGATCATTAGTCTGGTCCTGGTCGTCCTCATGACTCCAATCTATCTGCCCGTCATCATAGTCGTACTGATCATCCCTCGAATCAAGATCATCACTGAAATCATGATCCAACTGCAAATCATCTCTGGGTGTACGATGATCTGATTGCTCCTCGCTCTGCAACAAGTATGTCTCGCGAGCCAACGCCCTATAATAAACAATCTGTAGTGTCTCTGCACCATGGCTCGTAAATCAGCTATCTCACTAGTGATATGATCACTAATCTCCCCAACCTCTTGCTGAGTAGTCGGCGGAGTAGTATGTTGGGAAATGTGCCCTAGGTCAATCCATTAACAGTCTTTATGAATACATTTTAGTTAATAAAATAGAGGATTTCATTTGCTGTTTATTATAATTGATTTGCACGTTTACATTATAATAAGATCCATGGGTATTTACAGAAATATCCTAAATATCCCTAGTCGATTATTATACTGGGAACTATAATGAATTAAGACTAGTGTGAGTCTTGATTGATGATCATACGATGATCATACGTATAGGAATACGAATCAAGATCATGAGTACTTGTTAGGGAACAAAGTACTGGACCGACCCGCTATGAGAACATCACATGGATTAAGTCATAGTTGTTTCTCATGATAGGTATATTTTTCAGCCCTCTGACTTGAGATTACCAGAGACTTCAACATTAGGAATACAGTGATTTGACGCAATCAAACGTTGTCTTTAACCGGACGATTATAAAGGTTGTGATTGGTTACTCGTGTGAATAATGTGGTGAAGTTGTGTAATCGAGATAGAATTTGTCCCTCTCATATAAAGAGAGATATCCAAAGGGATCCCTCGATGTGTTAGATCGTTAAAAGGCCTAGTCTAAGTGAATTGATATTGATCAATGTCACTTAGATGTTTTCGCTACCTAGAAATCGAGACTAGTACGATTGAACATGTTGGATGACAATTCCATGCCTTATGTTTGATCAAAAGAATATCGTGTGACAAAAGGATGTTATATACACTATTGATTAGGTTGTATCGATTTGATATTCGTACAACTTGGGTAGTCATAATGTCTTGCTAGAGGCCACTTATGACTTGTATACCAAAATGTATTTTGGTACACTGCCAACGTTGTATGAGCCTATTGGGTCGCACACTGAGAATGGTTTTGTGAGATTTTAAGATGGTTCAAAAAAATGAATTTTATATGATAAAATTCATGACGTAAACGTCCTTGTGGTGTATTACACTTATACTTCTTTAAGTAGGGGTATATGTGTAATTTACTTAACTGTCTATATACAAGGGTTGTATAAATAGACGTCTTGAGTTAGAATACAAGTACGAAAGAAAAAGGCCGAAATCTCTATTTTTTGTTTTAAGAAACAACTTAGAGTTTTTGGTATGCTCTGGATCGTTTTGGAGAGAAACAAAAAGGTTTGGTAATCTCTCGAAGCTAGCACTTCAAATCTTGGCCGTCGTTCGTGTGTGGACTGCTGATAGAGGGCGTTCGTCGTTGGCAGCGCCTTAGAGATCGATTAATCTTCAAAAAGGTACATTGCGACTGATGTATGATTAAGTTTTCATAGTTTAAACGTGTTTTAATGGAATCAGATTCGGATCCTGTTGGGGTTTTTCTCAAAATTGTTTTGTAATCTCCGCTGCGCATGAACCCCAAAACCCAACAGTGGTATCAGAGCCTTCGAGTTTGATTCCATTAAACTCATTGCTTGTTTTCTTATGATATATGATTGAAAGCATGTTCATAGTTGATGTATATGTGATATACATAAGTTTTCTATGAGATTTATTATCATGTTTTGTGTATATGATACATATATTCGTGATTTAATTGAAATTAGTTTCATACATGCTAGTAATCATATTAGGTTAATTTGAATAATTTTAATGAATTGAGTTTCGTGTTCTATGATCCATGACACCATTAGGTTCGATTGGGATAGTAGTTCATGATTCAATTACATGTTTGTGGTTATTTGGATGAAGATCGAAATTGCAAATAATTAATTTTCGAAATTATTTATTTATAAATAATTAATTTTTGAAATTATTTATATATCTTGTTATATCTATTTTGTTATGAAATCTCTATTTGATAAAGATAGATAACAAATTAGAATAGGAGATAAATATCAAAAATCTTGTTATTGGTGATATACTAGGATTCAAATATCTTAAATCCAAAACAAATAATTAATTTTCGAAATTATTTATTTATAAATAATTAATTTTCGAAATTACTTATTTATCTTGTTATATCTATTTTGTTATGAAGTCTCTATTTGATAAAGATAGATAACAAATTAGAATAGGAGATAAATATCAAGAATCTTGTTATTGGTGATATACTAGGATTCAAATATCTGAAATTTATTTATAAATAATTAATTTTTGAAATTATTTATTTATCTTGTTATATCTGTTTTGTTATGAAGTGTCTATTTGATAAAGATAGATAACAAATTAAAATAGGAGATAAATATGGAGAAGTTTGTTATTGGTGATATGCTAGGATTCAAATATCTAAAGTCCTAATTGGATTAGGATAAGATGGTTAGTTAGATGTGGGCCCGGGTTAATTAAAAATGTTTTAATTGACTTAATTTTGAATAAATTAAGGGGTAAATTTAGTATAGTAAAATCAGCGAAAAATATGATTTTCTATAGCAAATTTCAATTTTCGGAATTCAGATTTGTCTTCTAAAAAAAAAAAAAAAAAAAAAAAAACGGCGCTACGCCTCGTTTCCTCGCATTGACCGGCCAGCGAGACCGCCGTCTAACTAATCCTAGCGCACGGAAGTTCTTCTATTAGTGAATAGCATAAAATTTCCTAAATTGTTTAGTGGTTCTAAAAATCAATAAAATATATGATATTTCATTTCTTACTTAAAAATCACTAAAACTGAATAAAATCCCTCTATTAAATCTTAAGTCTTGTGCCATCCAATTTAAACACTTATCAAGGCCTCGATCGCACTAATATAGTTTCAGCCATAGTTGGGTGTATTGTGTTATCTTGGTGAGATAAGTTGGGTAAGAGTTATATAATGTTTAAATTGGTCCGACTTAATAAAGCTATCAAAATAGTTTTGGGCTTTAGGCATATGATGAGATAAAAACATGCTAATACATAAGATGTCTCATATCTCATAAAAGATCTAAAAATTACATAAGATGTAATTGGTAACTCGTTACCTACCTAAATAATCTAGTTCTCGTGTTTCATGCCATACCGTCATAGAATTAGGTGAAATATGGATTTTAGTCCCCTAAATAAACAAGATATTTTAGGAGGGTTGTTAATTTAGTAGGAGTCTATTCCTCTATACTAAAATAAACTCGCATAATCTTTATTGTAGATCAATGGCCTCTTCAAGTAACAATAATCCCCTGTCACTGCGATCTATCCTTGAGAAGGATAAGCTATCTGGGACTAACTTTCTTGATTGGTTCAGAAACTTGAGAATCGTTCTCAAGCATGAACACAAGTTGTATGTTCTGGATGCTCCGATCCCTGAGGACCCACCAGCAAAAGCTACAAAAGCTGTGAAGGATGCGCATAATAAGCATGTCAACGATTCTACTGATGTTGCATGCATTATGTTGGCAACTATGGTTCCCGAACTTCGAAAGGACATGGAACTAATGGAAGCCTACAACATGGTCGTAACGCCAAAGGAAATATTCCAACAAAGAAGCTAGGCAAGAAAGGTTCGAGACAAAAAAACCCGCATTCTTGTAAGATGACCGAGGGTGCGTCGCTAGTCCTCATGTTCGAAGATGAAGGGCTATGTTGACCAACTTGATAGACTTGGATTTCCCATAAGCCAAGAGTTGGCTACGGATTTGATCCTAAATTCATTACCGGAGAGTTACTCACAATTTGTGATGAATTACAATATGAATAATATGGAGAAATCAATTTCAGAGTTGCATTTGATGCTCAAAACTGCTGAACAAAATATCAAGAAACCCTCTAGTAATGTGCTGATGGTCCAAAAGGGAAAGGGAATGAAGAAGAAAGGCAAAGGCAAGGCTAAAGTTGCCAAGGCTGCTGCTGCACCTGTCGCAAAGCCTGTGGAACAAGTCAAGCCCCAGCCTGTTCCTGCTTCAAAACACCCAAAAGAAAAAGGAATGGAGTTTCTGAAAGGAGAAATCGAACCTTATTAGATATGGTTCGATCTATGATGAGTCATGCGGATCTTCCATTATCCTTTTGGGGTTATGCATTACAAACTGCAGCTTTCACTATAAATCGAGTTCCTTCTAAAGCGGTTGATAAAACATCATATGAGATATGGTACGGGAAGAGACCTAGTTTATCTTTTCTTAAGATTTGGGGTTGTGAGGCTTACGTAAAGCGACAAGTCTCAGAAAAACTAGCACCTAAATCTGATAAGTGTTTATTTGTGGGGTATCCTAAGGAAACAAAAGGATATTACTTTTATAATCCCGCTGAGAACAAAGTGTTTGTTGCTCGGTATGGTGCCTTTATGGAAAAACAGTTTATTTCAAAAGACACTAGAGGAAGAGAAATAAATCTTGAAGAAGTTCAAGAATCACGTATAAATATCGAATCAAGCATCGGAAGTTCAACAACGTTCTGAACCAGTTGAACCTCCGCAAGTGACACAAGGCCCACGTAAATCTGGTAGGGTAAGACATGAGCCAGAGAGATTCGGATTTCTCATTACTGATAGTCGTGATGTGTTGCTTATAGATCAAAATGAGCCCACCACTTATCAGGAGGCTATGTCTGGATCAGACTCAGATAAATGGATAAGTGCCATGAACTCCGAGATGCAATCCATGTATGATAACCAAGTTTGGAACTTGGTTAATTTACCTGAAGGTGGTAAGACCATTGGATGTAAATGGGTTTTCAAGAAGAAAACTGACATGGATGGCAATGTGCATACTTTTAAAGCAATACTTGTAGCAAAAGGTTTCAGGCAGACTCAAGGTGTTGATTATGATGAAACTTTTTCGCCAGTAACCATGCTTAAATCCATAAGAATTTTAATTGCCATTGCTGCATATTATGACTATGAGATATGGCAAATGGATGTAAAAACAGCATTTCTTAATGGAAAGTTGTTTGAGGACGTGTATATGACAGAACCTGAAGGTTTTGTACATCCTGAGAATTCTAGGAAGGTATGCAAGCTTCAAAGATCAATTTATGGATTAAAGCAAGCTTCTCAGAGTTGGAATCTTCGTTTTGATGAAGCAATCAAGGATTTTGGTTTTATTAAGAACGAAGATGAGCCTTGTGTCTACAAGAAGGTCAGTGGGAGTGTAGTTGTTTTTCTGGTACTGTAAGTTGATGACATATTACTCATTGGAAATGACATCCCAACATTGCAGAGTGTCAAGTCTTGGTTAGGGAAGTGTTTCTCAATGAAAGATTTAGGAGATGCAGCCTATATCCTAGGGATAAGGATCTATAGGGATAGATTTAAAAGGCTAATCGGTCTAAGTCAGAGTGCTTACATAGACAAAGTGCTGAATAGGTTCAGTTTGCAAGACTCTAAAAGAGGATTGTTGCCAATGTCTCATGGCATAAGTCTCAGCAAAACTCAATGTCCTAGGACAAATGATGAGCGGGATCGTATGAATAAGATTCCATATGCATCAGCTATTGGATCTATTATGTATGCCATGCTATGCACTCGACCTGATGTATCATATGCATTGTGCACTACAAGCAGATATCAGTCAGATCCAGGTGAGAGTCACTGGATAGCAGTAAAGAACATTCTTAAGTACTTAAGAAGGACTAAGGAAGTGTTCTTGGTCTATGGAGGTTTTGAAAATGATCTAATTGTAAATGGTTACACAGATGCAAGTTTTCAAACTGATATAGATGATTTTAAATCGCAGTCTGGATATGTGTTTACTTTGAATGGGGTGCGAGAAGTGAAAAGTTCGAAGCAAGAGATCGTGGCAGATTCTACAACAGAAGCTGAGTATATTGCAGCGTCCGATGCAGCAAAGGAGGCAGTTTGGATCAAAAAGTTCATTTCTGAACTAGGTGTGGTTCCAAGTATTGCTAACCCTGTTTGTTTGTATTGTGACAATAACGGGGCAATAGCACAGGCCAAGGAACCTAGATCACACCATAGATCTAAACATATACTCAGGCGTTTTTCATCTCATCAGAGAAATTATTGAGAGGGGAGACGTAAAGATTTGCGGAGTACCTAATAAAGACAACGTTGCGGATCCATTGACAAAGGCTCTTCCACAAGCGAAACATGATGGTCATGTTAGATCATTAGGCATTAGATGCATGAATGATTGGCCCTAGAGCAAGTGGGAGATGTTGGGAAATGTGCCCTAGGTCAATCCATTAACAGTCTTTATGAATACATTTTAGTTAATAAAATAGAGGATTTCATTTGTTGTTTATTATAATTGATTTGCATGTTTACATTATAATAAGATCCATGGGTATTTACAGAAATATCCTAAATGTCCCTAGTCGATTATTATACTGGGAACTATAATGAATTAAGACTAGTGTGAGTCTTGATTGATGATCATACGATGATCATACGTATAGAATACGAATCAAGATCATGAGTACTTGTTAGGGAACAAAGTACTGGACCGAATTCGCTATGAGAACATCATATGGATTAAGTCATAGTTGTTTCTCATGATAGGTATATTTTTCAGCCCTCCGACTTGAGATTACCAGAGACTTCAACATTAGGAATACAATGATTTGACGCAATCAAACGTTGTCTTTAACCGGACGATTATAAAGGTTGTGATTGGTTACTGTGTGAATAATGTGGTGAAGTTGTGTAATCGAGATAGAATTTGTCCCTCTCATATAAAGAGAGATATCCAAAGGATCCCTCGATGTGTTAGACTCGTTAAAAGGCCTAGTCTAAGTGAATTGATATTGATCAATGTCACTTAGATGTTTTCAGTCTACCTAGAAATCGAGACTAGTACGATTGAACATGTTGGATGACAATTCCATGCCTTATGTTTGATCAAAAGAATATCGTGTGACAAAAGGATGTTATATACACTATTGATTAGGTTGTATCGATTTGATATTCGTACAACTTGGGTAGTCATAATGTCTTGCTAGAGGCCACTTATGACTTGTATACCAAAATGTATTTTGGTACACTGCCAACGTTGTATGAGCCTATTGGGTCGCACACTGAGAATGGTTTTGTGAGATTTTAAGATGGTTCAAAAAAATGAATTTTATATGATAAAATTCATGACAGAAACGTCCTTGTGGTGTATTACACTTATACTTCTTTAAGTAGGGGTATATGTGTAATTTACTTAACTGTCTATATACAAGGGTTGTATAAATAGACGTCTTGAGTTAGAATACAAGTACGAAAGAAAAAGGCCGAAATCTCTATTTTTTGTTTTAAGAAACAACTTAGAGTTTTTGGTATGCTCTGGATCGTTTTGGAGAGAAACAAAAAGGTTTGGTAATCTCTCGAAGCTAGCACTTCAAATCTTGGCCGTCGTTCGTGCTGGATCATTGCCGATAGAGGGCGTTCGTCGTTGGCAGCGCCTTAGAGATCGATTAATCTTCAAAAAGGTACATTGCGACTGATGTATGATTAAGTTTTCATAGTTTAAACGTGTTTTAATGGAATCAGATTCGGATCCTGTTGGGGTTTTTCTCAAAATTGTTTTGTAATCTCCGCTGCGCATGAACCCCAAAACCCAACATAGTAGGAGTCTGTCCGTCCATCATAAACTACACAACCAACGTGCATTGGATCAGACTCAGTATATATATAAGTATAATATGTAGTACACCATCAAAACATACGTATATGTAATTTCCTAAATTTACCCGCCTCACATCACTTCCCAACTAAGTCTTTAATCATTCACTTGTGGTTTCCACATCTAAGATTTATTCATTGAGTTTATACTATTGTTCAATCTCCAATTCCCAAGGTTTGACCTCACTTCATTGAGTTTATACTATTGTTCATTGAGTTCATACTATTATTCATTGAGTTTATACTATTGTAGCAGTATCAGAGTTAACTATCATTAACGCTTCATACTTTAAGTTCCTCAAACCTAAGCTCTGATACCAAAATGTGGCGGCCCCAATTTCCACATTGGTCCACCACAGGAGGCCACGCGGGCCCACATCCGACCACTCAACCGCCAGCTGTGTCCCACGCCCAATTATCTATTATCAATCAATTTCCTGTTAACTTTAGTTCCTCTAATATCATTTATCCATAAATTATGTAGCGGAAGTCTCAAATCATTAAATGATACCAAATGTAACAAGTCTAAATATCAATTAATCTAATGTGGAAACCATACCAAAATGTAGTCCATAAATATAAATCAAGTGTCATCCTCAAAGTCATAAACAAACTAAAATGTAACTCTCACAACCCAAACCCAGCATAAAACAAATACATACATACAAACAATCAGGCGTATAAGGGAAGTAGACCCCGTCTTCAGTCACAGATAATCTTTACGTATCTCCTTGTCCCTGCACTTATCAAATCCTGCACTCAAATCACCCAACACATACGGTGACGAGTCCAGTGAGTAAACTCCCAAAGAAAACCATCGAGTAAATAATAACATATTCAGAAGCCAATAAACAACGTTAGCTACACATGCAAAGAGTATGGACAGCCATAAATCCCTGCGTGTGTAGGTAACAAGTATACAAGATGATCAACCAATAATCATGATGACAACAACATGATCCACAACACTTCCGATAAAACCAGACAGAAATAGAACGCAATCTCACATACTAGATCATACTTCGTCAATCCGAGCGCCCAGAGGAAACACATCACACTTGGGATTCACCCGGACCACTAACGGTGACCGAAAACACTCACAGATCCACCGGACAAGTGCACCCCGCGGCTCGGGTCACTATCCACCGGCGGTGCAAGTACACGTGCTACAATTTAGCATGCTTGATCACGTGCTACAACCGTCCCGAATAAACTTCGATAATGAAAACAAATTCAACAGCGACCAATAACCAGACCAACACATGATCCCTATGAGTATGTATAGCAACAACAACAGTATATGCAAGAATTGAAAGAATTAAATACTCAAATGTGTTTCAGTTGGGGTTTACGCACCTATACCGCAATCCAATTACCCGATCCAGCTCGAATAAATGCTCAACAAATCAAAATCACCACCCGAATTGTACCTAAGATCATTTTTCATTAAATTAGCTTCAATTTGATATATTACATCAATTTTTATGTTTTACGAGGTAAAAACCCCGACTATATCTCGTCAACGTTCCGAGAAAATCCCAAAATTCCTTTATAAACCCTTTTTCCAATTTCTCCTATTTTACTAGATTTTTCATAATTTTTTTTCATAATTTTTTAACTATTTTTTCCTATTTTTCTGTATTTTATTTTATTTAAAACTGTTTTTATTTTAATTTATTTAAATAAAATAATTAGATAAAAATATTAATTAAATAATATGGGGTGGGTCCTTTGAACCGGGTTTGACCCGACCCAACCGGGTCAAACCCGGTTCGGTCCACCCGAACCGGGTCCAGGTCGGGCTCGGTGCAGGCCCACCCGGTCGGGCCAGGGCCGGTTTAGCGCGGCCCACCCGGGATGGGCCTGGGCGCGCCCCCCCTTCTTCTTCCCAGAGGCACGCATAGGTTCGTCTTCTCTTTTTTTTTTTTTTTTCATTAGATTGGGAGGGAGGGGGAGACGACACGGGAGTCGTCTCCCTCGGACGAACTGCAAGGGAGCAGTTCATCCGAGGTCCCAAACTCCACCTCCACCACCACAACCGAACCATCGCCACCACCACTCCCGCTAACAACACACAATAACAACAACAAAAACAACACAACAACGTCAACGACTCACCTCGCCTCTTCCTCGATCTTCCTCTCGTTTTCCCTTCTCCTTCCTTCTCTTCTTCCTCCCCTCGATCGATCGAAAATGGAGAAATGTGATGTCGGTGGTGGGTTTATCCACATTTTGGAGGTGAAATGACCAAAATACCCCTATCCATATCTACACTCCTTTACAAAGTTCATGCCCTTATTGGTCATTTCTTAATTATTTCTTTATTTTTTGATTTTTAATATATATATATATATTAAATTACCTATATACATATATATATAAATATATATTCGCGTATACCTTCGCGCCTATTATTTCGTCGTGCGCGCCAAGCGTACTCGGGCGTGCACACTATCGTACCACCCACGCGTGTCAACCACGACCCCGCGTGTCCCTAGGCGCCCAACAATTTACATATTTTATCACATTAAAATTCATTTTATGTGTGTATTATTTTCCCTCGGCCTAAATTTCGTCTCTTAGTCGCTCAGTACCCGCGTCGACACACATATCGAGGCGAATACTTATCACACAATCTCACACGTCAATGACAATATAAACACACATATTGCGATGTCATTTAACTAACTTGGACCTATACATCGCAACTTCACCACCAGAGCACACAATACGGACTGTAAACCCTATCCAGTCGTGCTTCGTCTTCACTAGGGACCCACGAACGTCTCCGCTGGCATCCACGTCTGCAATTTCATCATCAATAACGGCCATTGAAAATTGGGCCGTTACGAGTAAAGTTACTGGAATCAAAATACTATAAATAAATATGCGGAACAAAAGAATACAGACAACTGTGGAAGATCATCGCATGCATAAATATAGCAGAAGAATCAAAGTGCGTGCACAATCAAAGTCAGACAATAGCCATAATTCGGGCTATCTGCCAAGCACGGCCCGTGAGAATATCTCGAACGGGTTGACCCTGGACCCTCTAGGTGGCCGGCGTAGACCACGGCGCACCCGCACATGCCTAGCATACTCGGGTAGCATATTCACTGGTGCAAGCCTAGACATATGCTATGGCCTAGTGGACCCTATGCCCCCGCAAAGAATAAGCACCAGGTGGGGATGAACACATCTACCGTAAAGCAATAGGAAATAAAGATTGTGGAATAAACTGAACAGAATTCAAATATGTCAAGCAGTAAGTACTAAAGTGAATTTCAGTTGGGCTACTACACTCCTCAAACCACACTCCTCGTCCCATAAAATAAACCCCGGTCCAGCTCCAATAAACACCCGACAATCAAAATGATCACCCAAATATACCTAAGATTATTTATCATTGAATTAGCTTCAATTTAATATATTATGTCAATTTTACGTTTTACGATATAAAAACCCTGACAACATTTCGCCAAAATCCCGATAAAATCTAAAAACTCATTTATGAACCCTTTTTTCTAATTTTTAATATTATTCTGGATTTTTTAAAATTTTTCCATAATTTTCTAGCTATTTTTCCATATTTTATGTATTTTATTTTATTTAAAACTGTTTTTTATTTATTTAAATAAAATTAAATTAAATTAACTTTATTATTTAAATAATATGGGGTGGGCCCCCTGAATCGGGTCTGTCCCGACCCAGCCAGGCCGGGCCCAGGGGGTGCAGCAGCTGCTCTGTTTCAATAGAATTTTTTTTTCAATTGATTGGGAGGGAGGGGAGACGAACTTCATCTCCACCATCAAACCATCACCACCACCACCACTACCATTCAAACAACGCACAACAACAAGCCAACAACAACACTCATCTCGACGTCGTCGACCTCGTGCTCTCTCTCGGCCAATCCCTCTCTCCTTCCTTCTTCTTCTCCCTCGGTCTTCGATCGATTGAAACAGTGATGAAAAATGGGATGTCGATGGTGCTTATCAACATTTTGGGGTGAAATGACCTAAATACCCTTATGTTCTTATCCTCATTCTTTACAATCAAATGCCCTTTTTGATCATTTCACAATTATTTATTTATTTTCTTATTTTTAATATATATATTTATATATATACATATTTATTTTAAATTACATATATATAAATATATATTCGCCTATATTTTCGCACCTACAATTTCGTCGTTTGTGCCAACGAGCGTACTCGGGCATGCACACTATCATACCACCCACGCGTGTCGACTACGACCCCGCGTGTTACTAGGCGCCCATCAATTTACTATTTTATCACATTTAATTTATTTAATGTGTGTAATATTTCCCTCAACTTAAAATTTCGTCTTTTAGTCTACCTAGTACCCGCGTCAACATGTATATCGAGGCGAATACTCAACACACAACCTCGCACGTCAATGGACAATATAAACACACATATTGCGATGCCATTTAACTAACTTTGACCTATACATCGCAACTTCACCACCAGAGCACACAAAACGGACTATAAAACTTATCCGGTCGTGCTCCGTCTTCAATATGGGACCCACGAACATCCCCGCTGGCATCCATGTCCATAATTTCATCATCAATAATGGCCATTGAAAATCGAGCCGTTACACTAGTACGAGTCGGGGCAAGGGCAAGCTGCCGGAGTACAGTTGATTCAGAGATACATGTCTGACTTGTACGTTTGTATTATACATATTTTGTTTTCATTTTGGGTTTGGGGATGAGAGATACTTTGATTCCTTGTATATTTTGATATTTTGGGACATCTGAAGTAATTTTGGTTATCATATGGGTTTTCCACACTAGGTTTATGATTTATATCACACATTTCAATTATTATTATCTGAGTTAATGTATTAGTAAGACTTCTGTTGTGGTAATTTGAAGATTAAATGATGACTTGGCATATGATTAGAGTTTATTACAACTAAATCAGTAAATTGATGATTAATAAGATTTAAAATGATAAAATGGAGGATATAATCTAATGTGGAGCACAGCTGTCGCTGGTAAGACATATTGTGGGTCTGCATTGGCCCCGTGGCGGTCTGTTTAGAAAATGGGTCATTACATAAATAGTGACAAAATTATTGATTTTAACAGTATTAAATGTAGAACATGAGCCGCGGTTAGCATTGTATCTCCCCAGTATGAAATTGGAAGACTTATTTGTGTCATCATACAACGAACCACATGTAATAAAGTTCGATTACGCTATTTTGCAACACCATTGTGTTGCAAGTTGTCTAGCAATCCCTTTTTCATTACAATTTTCTTTAGATTGATCTGATAAATACTCACGTCCCTGGTCAGTTTTCACATCTTGACACGTTTCTCTAGCTGACTTTCAACCAAAGATATATAATTGAAGCAATCAAATGCTTCACATATATGTGAGATCAAAATACATGACCATAAAGTGCAAAAAATGATTAACGAAAAATAATGAATATGATGCACCATGTCGCACTCTTACATTCATAAGACCACAAAATGTCTGAATGTACTAATTGCAATGGAATATCAACTCATCCAACTTTAAATAGTTATGTAGTTGTTTTCAAGCTAGACAATTTGTACAAATAGGCAAATCAACATTTGCGAGTGAGCCTTAAAAGCCTTATCAAGCAAATCTTTTTCGATCTTGCCGTATATGACCTAATCTAGCATGTCATATGGTTGCATCCATAATTAATAGAAATTGATGATGCAAAAATGAAAAAAACAACTATAATTATTATTAATTTTTAGTATCGCCTTCGAAGCCCAAAATAATAAAACTATTAGACAAGTATCCAAAACCACAAAGTGTGGTGTCCAAAAACACCTTGTTATTGAAGTTCAAACTGAAACCTAAACTAAGAAGGACGACCATTGAAATTAAGTTTTGCCTTATTTCTGGGGCATTTAGGACATCATACAGAAGTAGTATGCGCTCGTTGCGTAGCTTCAAATGGCACGTGCTAATTTGTTGAACAACTATGATGGCGAGCCCTAAGTGTAGGGCTTCGCAGTAGTAATAGTGACGCAAAACAATGTTTGTGCGGGGTTTATCAAATTCACAGGGAATAGTTGCGCATAGCACTAGAGTAGATTAGACGATTTGTAACATAAACAAACAACTAATAATATAATTTATTTTAGACTTGAATCATCAATCAAATTAAATGTGCGACAAATCAATCAAAAGATGTGTTTAACTCAATTTATAGACCATATATCCTACAAGTCATCTCGTCTCAATGTCTCGGTGACGAGAATACTATCTCAACTCTCAGGCTCCACAGGTCTGTGCGAGCAGTATAAGAGTATCAAAACATTAAGTTCAAAACCTTTCAAGGTCTCTCAAAGTCTAGGCAATCGGTCGGTGTACCCTAGCATATTAAGTTCTAGTGTTCAATTCCGGTTCGATAGCCCTTGAGGTCTCGATGACTATCTTTCTTTAATTTCAGTGATTACGTGATCAGTGCAATCAAAGCCTAGAGTGTGGAACACTAAAAATAATATTGAGTAGAACAAGAAATGCAACTAAACATGATTCATCAACACAAAAAATTTAAATAAGCACATCAAGTCTCAAAATTATATAAACTGAAATAATAAAGAGGAGTTCATGAAAAGATCAAACTCAATAGTTTTCGACCCCAAGGTCATGGTGAACCCGATCTCATCTTTTGTCAAATCTATCGATCTCTCCCACTCCAAACTACATTAAGAAATCATGAAAATATAACTAAACTAAAGCCCCCGAGTGTCGCATGAAGGTGAGCTCGGAGCAAAAACAACCCTTAAACACTAAAAACTAGTCCCTAACAATGAAAAATGTGAAAATATGGAGTTTGTTGGTGAAGAGATGATGAGACAAAGGAATGGATGATGAAGATAGGAGGAGGGGATCGATTGAAGAAGATGGTGTTCTTATATGTGGAGGGGGCGGCTACGTTGTATTGGTGTGAGAAGCTCCGTCAAAACAGGGCCAAAACCCTATTTCTATGCAAAATTCCAAGTCTGGCCTTTCTTGGAACACGTTTTCTTGAGGGTTGATGAGAGGATACGCCACTCGAGATGAATCTATGGCTGCTGAACATGGAAAGGAGTTCGGTACGTCGTTCGAGGTGCATCCAAGGGGAGCTCGGCAGTGGATTTGCACGGGATTGGACAGACGGAACGCACGTGTTGAGCGCACATGAGTGGGAGGTGGGCCCAAGTGTGAATACGTGGAAAAGAACTGGTGAGAGTAGAGTTGCAAGTGGGGCGGAGATTCCCCGCCCCCCGCGGGGCCCCGCATCGGCGGGGCGGGGATTCCCCGCATTTTTGCCCTTGCTGGGGCGGGGCGGGGGATGGAGTATGTCTTTGCCCTACGGTTTTCCCTGTAGAACCGCCCCGTTTCCTGCCCCACGGGGAATCCCCGCCGCCCCGCCCCGTACCCCGCCCACGGGGAATCCCCGTCACCCCGCCCTGCATCCGGCCCCGTGCCCCGCCCCATGGGGAATCTTCGCCGCCATGCCCCATCGCCCCGCCCTATGCCCTGTCCCACGAAAAATGCCCGTCGCCCCACCCCATACCCCGCCACACGTCCCACAAGGAATCCATTTCAAAAAACTAGTCGAAATCCAGCGCTTCACACACGGGTTAGACTAAGTGTCAATATATTAGTTAAAAAATAATTAACTTAATGAGAAAAAAACTAAAAAAAAATCTTTACTACATAATCTCGAATAAATTTTAAGTGAAGAATAATATCATTTAGTTTTTTTGCAGCAAAATTAGGGAATATATGCCTTGAAAGTTTAAAAACTTTTTACATATGGTTATACAAAAATATAATCCTAATAAAATTAATTTGATGAGAAAAAGGAAGTGATAAAAAGAGAAAAAAAAACTTATGTAAACATTGGTGAAATCCCAATTTAATACTTTATGAATAGAAGCTATATTTATTTTGAAAAATGATTAATTAAAATTTTGTTGCCACAATAAAGGATATATAACAAATTGACATCTTGTTGAAAAAACTAAAAAAAGGGAGGACATTGATCTAAACAATGCATATAGAGATTGATGATCAGTATATGTCATTTCTAAAATATTTTTGTTTGCTCTTGAAAAGAAAAATAAAAAAGAGATCAGAATAAAAACTCAAAGGTAAAAATCAGAATATAAAAAACACCGAAAACCAAATAGCTATCAAAAAGTCGAAAAGAGCAAAAAAAGTTGAAAAATAACTAAAAATAAAAAATGTTTTGGTAAAAAAGTGCGACATAAGGAAACTTCAAATGTACAAATAAATTTTGTTGAGACAGTGAGGATATATAATAAAAACATATGATCTTGTTAAATAAACTTAAAATTGGAGATCATAGATCTAGACAACACTTACCAGAGATTATCAACAAATACATATCACTTCTTTAATCATTTTGTTATTAGAATTTTGATTCAATCCTAAAAAGAAAACAAAAAAAATTAGAATCAAAACGAAAAGTAGAAACTTGACAATAATGAATATGCGTTGGAAGATATATATTCTCAATATGTGAAAAAACGCATTAAAATATGTTGTGGCTTGTTAGCATAGTTTGTTATTTTGTACTTATATGCCGCATAGTTTGTGGGTTTGATGGAGGGTTGCTGGTGTTGAATGTATGGAGAGAAGAAACACATGGGAGCACAAGAACACTAGTGGGTGTGGGCCTAAGCTCACTTAAGTCTTCTCATCTGATCTGTTGGTGAATGCATCTCGAGGTGATCTTGACAGTTGTTGAATTGTTGAGTGTCTCAACTGCGTTTCTGCTCTATGTCTTCACCTGTTGTGATCAAGCTTTTAATCCTACTGCAGTGCCCGTCTCGAGGCAAATGTGGTGGATGCCGAACGCACTGCAGGAATAGTCATTTTTGAAGGCTTTCCTCAACTAATGCACCACTAATCTTCTTCGGAACTACCATATCATCAACATGGACCACTGTAGGTCCCATCAAGCTATCTCGAAGTGTGTGCAAGCTTGCTTTTACAATGCAAAACACCCAAAAGACTAAAAAATGACCCCACTTTTATTACTTTTGATCAAAGACAAAACCTACAATTGACAAAAACAACTAATTGGAAGCCAATTTTGGAGACTTTGGCGCACTATAATAAAGTAAGTACACATCAAAATGAGGCACATAAACTAACTCATCAAACTACACGCGCAATATTTCCAACATATATCCACTATGCTCCCACTTGAATGTGACGATACTCCACAAAAGCCCCACGGTCTTTTGTTTCATGGCTCGTTGCTCCTGAATCAATAATCTGCAAAGGATTAGTGTCAACAAATTAAACATTGCTAACACAAAAGCAATGATGAGATGCATTTGAAAAGAAAATACTACGATTTTTTTGCTTTAGGACATTTCATAGAAATATGTCTTTTTAAGCCACATTTGTAACATACCATCTCTTTCTTGTCCTTCTTGCCACCTCGCTTGCAATTGGTATTTTTCAATTTTAAATAGTGATCACCCATGTGTTTGCCTTTTTTAGCAACTTTTTTTCGCCTGCTAATAACTCATAGGTTTGGAAGTAGAGTTTTGGAAACTTGATAGCTCAATCATTACCTGATTGAAAGTTTTAGCTGCTACCAAGCACTTTCTATCCAAATCCACATGACGAGATATTTTGAGATTATCAAACATGATAATGAGTTCACGCAATCTAAATTCCCCGAGCTGTATCATACTATTGAAACTCACATTTTAGATCATCTTGCAGATAGCTCAGCAACATTATGCGAGGAATGCAATTCTTGCAATTCCACACTCGAAATGTTTCACGATCCTTCTTGTGTTTAGTAGTCATGCCGACCTCAAGCTTCATGATCACTTGATCAAGAGTCTCTAAGACATCTTGCTCTTTGAAGATACATTGCATCTTTCGATGCCAAATATCATAATTTTCCTTATTTAATTTTTTGCCCTTGTTTAGTTCAACAACTATATTTTTAGACGTTAAAACCATGGATTCTAATGAAAAACACACAATAATTAGATTGATTATTCAATTTATAATCAATCACTTTATTTGTTGCCTAAATCTATTTAAATAATTAATAATAATTAATGGGTATAAGATCGAACGGTCGCTATACTTACAATCATCACTTATAATCCCATAAATAATTATTATTACTTAAAACAATTCGTCCAAATTTTATTTCCCATTTTATGTCATTAATCAGTTATTAATGCAAGAGTAACATAATATAACCTTTACGATAATAGAAATGCACATAAATTGCAATTCGTTTTGGTGGATATTAATATAAGGCAGTGCACCTTTTAAATTCCTCTACGAATTTGGTGTTATATTTTCAATCGGTTTATAAAAAAATTTCTCGAAAAAATATTGAGAGAATATTTCCTATAAATGAACTCTACCATGGATTTTTAAGGAGCCTTGAGGGAGCCTGTAGCTTCTAACCTCATTACTTATGATTCACCTAAAACCATTTTTTTTTTATAATGTCTTAGTTATACATTTTATAAAAAAATATACTTTAAATAACATAGTGCATTGAAATATTGGCACGTCTAATATCAATAGTCGCAGCAAAAAAAAAAATTTCGTCACTCATCCACGAGTCATATCTAAGAAAAATGTGTTGGTTATATTATGTTCTTCTCAATTTTTTCTTTTTTGTTTTTAAAGATGTATATTCTTAATTTTTAAGAAAAAATCCGATTCAGGACTTAAAGCATCATAAAAAAAATATATGCATGCATGTGTGTTCGTTCACAAGAAAAAATCATAAGCCAGAGCTTTTAAAAAAAATATGAACTATTTTTTTTTTATGCACATATAAATATCAATTTGTAGTGATCTTTAATTGGTCACATATGCATTAGTATGACACTAATAAATTATGCGTTTATGTGGGTATAGCATTGGTTAAAACGAACTATAATAAAAATTATAATGCACTAAGATATGAAAAACATAAGCAACATTAAGTAATAAACAGTATTTTAGTGAGAGAACTAGTTTGGCTGGTAAGAAAAAAATTGACTGCTAAGCATTCCAAGTCATCAACAGTTTTACGTGAAGTACAATTTCTTGTTTTAAAAAAAAAGAGGCCGGCTATGTGCACCCAGTCAACACTCAGGGCACCCCATTTACAAGGGCACCCCAAATTGGACGAAAATGCCCTTGAACCCTAAGGCTGAGGCACCCCACCTATTTCGGCTATACCCTAAACCCTAGAACTGGTTTCCATTTTTTCGAAACCTCATTTCCTACAAAAGCTCTCATTGCCATCGTGATTTGGAGGCGAAATCAACTAAATCTCATATTTTTCATCGTTCTCTCCCACATATTCCTGGTTTTTTTCGAGTTGGACAGGTTTTTTCGCCCAGTTGAAGTGGTCAGTGGCAAGGGACAGGTTCGGTTTGAGTTCATTGTGAAATCGAGAGGGAAAGTAAGGTACGTTTGAGTTTTTGTTCGATTTTATGTTCATTTGGTTCGTTTTCTTTGTAGTCATCTATGAAAATGCTTCAATATCTGGGTTTTCTTGCAAACCCGTAATATTCGGCCACACAGGACCGTGATGTAGTCATTAATCTCAGAAATACCATACCGAGACTTATGAGTACTTCTCGTTTGTATCCAAACGACACTTAGCCCATATAAAATCTCATTACATTTCGGACACAAGTAACCAAGATTCTTGTTTTTGTTTCAGTGCCAGTAAACCGAAGCTCGTATATTACTTATGCGTAGGTTTAGTCTCGGAGGATAAATACCGATACTTTGTGATAGATCTTGGTTTTGTCATACCGAAATTTTGCCTTAGGTTTCGGTTATGGTATACCGACATTTTTGTTTTGCTATCGGTTATGCCATACCGATTCAGTGTTGAAAATATATTTTTTGGGGTTTTTTTTTGCTGTACAAGAGATTATATGGTTACAATGTCTTTCTCTATCAGATATGGGTCGAGGAAAATGTATTGTTTCTAGAGAGGATGTTGATGGAGAGCCCACGAGAGCACAACGAGCACGAGCACAATGAGCGTCGGTCGTGGCTGCTGCTCCTTCTGCTCCTGCTGCTCCTGCTGCTGCTCCCTCTTCTTGTGATGTCCGTGGTAAGAGGAAGGCATAGACTGCATCATATCGAAAGCCAAAAGCGCAAGCTGTTGAGGGTGTACGTGGACGCAGACCGGTGAGGGATAACGTCGAGGATAAGGCATCTCATGTCCCTGCGGGGAGCAGTAGTCGGGGTGGTGCCGACGGGGATGAGGCCCGCAGGCCAGCAATGGAAGAAACCACCACATCCCAACCACAAGTAACTAGGAGTAGTAGCGGTGTTGTTGGTGGGAATGTTGTGGAGCCCGAAGATGACCCATCTGCTCCTTTCCCTGGCGGTCCTATTGACCACTCTTTGTTGAAGAGTTTTAAGGATCATGTTGCGGCAGCAATTTGGAATAATGAGGTATGTAACTTTTTTTTGGCAAAATATCAATTTATTTTCAATCAAATTATTCCTTTTGCTATTCATATACGATAATGTATTTATGAATTATGTTTCTTTTGTAGCATCGACCGTTGCTTAAGTGCATAAACCACGGGGCTCAAATAGCTGAGTGGGATTTGCAATCTTGTCACCCCGACACCTAGGGATTGCAAAGAATCATTTAGAGGTTGGGTTTGGCTCCACTAATAGACTGCTCCTATCGGAAGGCCAATAAGGAGGTGATATCAGCTTTTGTCGAGCGGTGGCAGCCGGAGACCAATACATTTCATTTACCATTTGGTGAAATGTCGATCACGCTCGAGGACGTGAGCATTTTACTGAAGATCCCAGTGACGGGCAAGGTGGTGGCGGTTGAGAATTTTTCAAGGTACACAGAGGAGTCTCGCAAGGATACGATTGAGTTAGTTTCAAAACTGCTCGGGGTTTCTCCTGACGAAGCAGAGGAAGAGGTTAACATTACGAAGGGTCTCACAGTGCGAGTAGTTTGGCTGAAGAGTCATTTTTTCCCACCCAAGTCCAAGTCTTCCAGTACTTCCAGTTCTCCTACTACGTACCCTCCAGTGCAATGCACTGCACGTGCATACTTTTTGTACTTGCTCTCTTGCACCCTATTCGCCGATAAGAGTGGGTCACGAGTTTCAATCTCATTACTGAAGCTTCTGGAGAACTTGGATGAGGTCGGGACTTACGCATGGGGTGCTCCTGCTCTAGTTTATCTGTACCGTCATCTCGGGTCAGCCACCAGGGTAGAAGTGTCGCAGATTGCAGGGTACCTAACTTTGCTCGAGGTACATATTTCTTGTACATTACTTGTGAATCGGCCAATACAAATCCAGTACTTTTTTTTATTTTTGTTGATTCTTTTTTTAGGGTGGGTATACGAGCACTTCCCACTCCAGCTTGCTACGTCGAATGCGAAATACATGGACCACCTACGTGTCTCGAGGTGGGTACAGAAACACGAGACGGTAGCTAACGTGGACAAGCTAAGTAGTATTCGTAGGACCCTTGATAGGTTACGACCAAGTGAGGTACTTTGTTTTATTACTTTGAGTTTGATATTCTAATTTATCAAACTTCATATTTTAATATAAATTGTTTGTTTCATTGGTGTAGATGACGTGGGACCCATACAGTGACATCAGGACAGGCGGTATTGTTCTACCGATGGCATTCTACTCTAGTTGTCTGAAGTACATGGAAGTTGTGGAGCCATACCATCCGGAGAGGTTCCTTCGACAGCTTGGCCATGTTCAAGGAATACCGCCGTCTCCATATCGCCCCCTTGAAGCAAACCGAGGCCGCACTGCAATGAAATACTCGATTAAGTACTCATTCCAACCGGAAAATTGAGAAAGGTGGCGTAGCCATTCACTCTCTGTTGAAGATCGAGGGGAGAAGGCGAGGTTCGAGTTCATGGCTGCACCAGAATATCTGCCATGGTTCACACGAGTTTCACATCCTACCATTGAGAACCCAGCGCACAGTGATGACTTCCCGATACGGTTGGTGATAATGAGTTATTAGAGGTAAGAGCCTTGCAACCATTTGAGTTTAAGTTGGTTTATCACATTTCTTTTGTATTATTTATTCATAGTTTCTCTATTGGTTTTGAACAATGTAATCGACGGGCATTGGATAGCGTATTGGCATGGATAGACTTGCCGGCAGGTATGGCCAAGATGGAGGCTGCTGAGAAAATGGCGAATGATGTCGTGGACTACTTGACGGGTAGGGGTCTTGGTACAGATACCACCACCACCACGACCAACACCACAACACCGAGTGCACCTACTCGCTCCTTCACAACATGACAAGACTCCCAAACCGAAAGTGTGCCTACCCCAAGTTCTATTGAGCCTTCGGTGAGAAAGAATGCCCCTCTGCCCACCCCAAGTTCTAGCCAGCCACCTAAGAGGAAGCCCCCCACGACAACATATGTTAGTCGCAAAGCGAAGAAAGAAAAAGGGCTCAAGTGAAAAAACATGTTGTTTGTCTTGTTCATTTGGTATTATTTAACTTGTTTGGTATTTGATGATGGATGATGTTTAACTTGTTAATTTGGTATTGTTTACCTTCTTCGGTATTATTCTATTGAATTGATAATATTTGACTTGTTGGTCATGTTTGAATTGATGTGTTCTACTACTACTATTTGTTGTTCTATTTTTGTCACTGCCATGTTTGCAATAAGTTACCACAAAGAAATCCACGGCCACGCAGGAACGAGAACTATTGAGAATTATCGGTTATGCATGACCGTGATTGGTCCATTGAGCTCGGTCGCCTCCATGCGAACGCTGCCATATTGGCCAAATTTTATATAGTCTTGGTCATGCACACCCGCAAGTAATGTCTAAATTACAGTCATGTGGTACCGAAACTTATGTATGGTCTCGGTAGTTCATCACCGAGATTATTATGCAACGATTACACATAACGACTCGGCCTCTTATTATCACAATTTTGCAGATAAAATCGGTTACGACATTCCGTAATTCATGAATTAGTCTCGGCGATGCACAACCGATTGGTAATTAAGGGTCTCGGTTGCATTTGACCGATGCTCACATGTAAGGAACAGACATTGGATCGGCCACATACTACCGCAATTATTTGCAGTAAATCGGTTATAATGTTCTGTTACTATAGTCTACTTTTTGGTCATCTGTCACCGTAATTTAGCAAGAATCTCGATGTCATGTAACTGAAGTATTTAGGGCACCCCATTGTTGGTTGCTCACAAACCTTAATGTCCGAGATTACAATAGGTGTCACGGTTCTGTATGTCCGAGACTTGGGGGTAGTTTTCGACCTTCTGTAACCGATCCTTTAATTGAGAGTACAAACTTGGTATATCATGAATTTATCCATTCAACAAACATCAATTCAAGTTACATACATCAACAAAAGTACACAAAAGCATCATGCCAAGTTTCGAAGACATAATAATCATTCAACAACATCAATTCAAGTTTGCCGAACATTCCAAAAATAATATACTATGTGATTTGCTTAAGGCGACGCTAAGTCTACCACGAAGGGCGTGTGTACATGAGAAGATTGAACTGGGACTTGTACTTGGATGTTAATACCAAAATCCCACCCTTGAGCATCAACATTCGCGAAGGTCTTCCACACCAAGAATACAGGGGGAACCGGTGCATTAGGCTTGAATATGATCTGTCAAATGGAGGAGCAACATAAAAGAAAGAATAAGTAACATGCATTGACATATTAACCAAAATTTGAAACAAACGCTAAAAACTTACCCTAACCCACTGAGCATCGTTGACATTTGTAATGCCAATAACTACCCGATCTTTCATAGGCGGAGGGGCATTATGTAGAGCAAGAAATGTCATGCAACAACCATATGACATGTTGACAAGCATAACATTAAATGTTGTTGCAATTAGAAGTCCCATGTCTGGAAGGGTCATCCACTTGTCGGACCCGATATCCTTACCTTCAAAGAATTGCACAGCTCCCTTAACTTGGTCGAAGTAACTTCCAAACAAATCCTTCCAAAACTCTTGGTTCTCTTGTAGTTCATTAACCATAGCGATTCTAACCCTTTTCCAAACATCTATGTCTAAGAATCCAAGATCGGAGGCAACACAACGGAAGCCACAATTTCCATCGCTATCTACATTTACTGTAGTCTCAACATGTTGAATCTAATCCGGTTGTATAGTGTGAATGAATCCAATCTCAGATACTCCCATAGATGCCCCACGTGTTCGATGTACTTTATTCCTAACTTGTTTTACTTTCCTTCGCGCACTGGCTACCTCAGCGGGTGTAAGTACATATTCAAAGCCACTTGGATCTCTCGTCGTAGAAGTATCATCTTCCTCGGCTTCCTCTTCATCCCTCTCTTCCCTTTCTTCATTTTCTTGCTCTCTATAACATAATTACCAAAACTATCAAGACTCGGTCTCCCCCTTATCTTCACTTTTGCCTATGGTGCAATACATGACGTCGAGGAAGGACAACTAATCTCTCTTAGTTGTTGAATAGTCCTAACACGCGAATCGTCATCAACGAATGCTTCAAACTTAGACACAACTCTTTGAAGCTCATCATTCAAGTTATAGGTAGTCCGATTCACTGATGCATCGGGTACCATACTCAACTTCTGCCAATACACATGTTTGTCTTCAAGTGGTATAGGTGAACCAGCTAAAATATGTACATTAAGCTCGTGTGCACACAGAAGCCCACAAGTGGTACGTAGGTCACAACCACATAAGCTCCGGTCTGTCCCAACATTCACCCCACATTTAACCTCGTTACGAATCAACTTAAGCGCTTTCAGGGATACATAACCCCGCAAATGGCGATACAATCCATCCATATATCCATGTTGCACAACATTCAAACTAACCTCAAACGACAATTTGATCCTGTTATGTTGTATGTCTAACATTCCATGAATTACACTCCATAACGCCTCGAAGTTTGCAGTACATGTGCCGAGATGCTGTTTGAGAGTGGAATGTGCAGACTCAACCCTTTGCGTTGTGGTTTCTCCAAGATGAAAAAGTGGATTTATCCATGCACGTACAAATCTATTCTTGTAATCCCGCAACCAAGTATCTTCCAAATAATTAAGCAGACCTTTCACATCTGCATACTCAACACGTAAGGTAGCCAATATAAGCTCGAATGATGCTTCGGTCGTAGCATACATCAAATCCGTCCACCTCTATTGAAGAGTTGAAAGTCATCACTTCGTGCGAACATCTTTTTGGTGTTGGTCAACACCATTTTGTTGATATGCCATGTACAAAGTTGGTGGGAACATTGTGGAAAAACTTTTTCGATTGCATTAATAAGGCCCAATTCTCTATCAGTGACAAAAACACTTGGTGTAGGCCACCCGTCTAGTAAACCTCTTAAAATGTTCAATGCCCATGTATAGTTGGACATAGTCTCTGAAGATAAAAAACAAAACCCAACCGAGAATGTAATGTCTGTCGAAGTGACCCCAACAATCTCTAACAATGGCAATCGGTACCTATTGGTCTTATATGTGCAGTCCATTAGAAGAACGTATGGAAAGACCTTAATAAGTTGATGGAGCCAGGATGGGACCAAAATAAGTCTGTAACTACATTCGATTCGGGGTCCTTCCTATGCCATGACAGATACATATTGCCTTCCAATAGATGTAAGAGTTGTTGCATTTGAGTTCTCCCACCAGCTTCGTTAATTCGATTCCTTTGTCGTGCATTGTATATTGTCCGCAATGTTGAAGCATTGTTCTTATCCCTTTGCCTCAAAGTGTTTAGGATCTGTCGTGGCCTAACATTAGCCTTACTCATCTGATCTAAAATAGCTGCCTCATCCTGAGTCAATCTTCCAGCATATGAGTGCCCTTCCAAGGAATTCGCAGAGTTGTGGTTGTGCATGCCATATACCACACTTACATACGAATATGAGTCTGGGTGTTCCTTGAGTTGAATAAGAAAAGGGCACTGACATTTTTTCGTACCGGTGTTTGGTCTTGTGTTGTCCTCTTCCTCTGCGTTTGTCAACTTACGTGGTATCTTCTCAATTAGTTCAGCTTTAGCAATTCCAACTCTTTGGGAAATACCCCTATATGTTCCGGATCTCTCACACGCAATTGTGACCCTTCCCCTACGGCCATTCCCTCTGGCACCAGACTTCTTTGTAACCAGGACAAACTTTCTAGCACGTCCTGTCTCTTGAACCCATTTGAGTGCCTCTTTTCTAGTTTGAAATGGTGCCTCCTTTTTGAAAAGATAAGAGATATCTTCAAATGCACTTGTCGATGTTACTTCCTGCAAGAAAAATTCAAATATCATAAGTACTCGGTGTTAAAAGTTAGAAAATCCTTAAAAACACAATTCTCGGTAGTACAAGTCCGACACGTAAAGGATAGTTTCGGTAGGTCACAACCGAGACCATTCAATATATCTCGGAACATGACCACCGAGTCCACTAGCAACCCTTTACATAAAATGTTCGGTTATCTACTACCGAGAATTACGTTTAAGTATCGGTTGTGTGTCACCGATATATATATATACAGATATCTCGATCCTGTATGGCCGAAACAATCGTGTACGTGGTACATTTGCATATTGAGAAACCCTAGACCTAAAAAAACTTTAAAACTCACCTCCAACTGCCTCGATTCATCCTCACTTGGGTTTTGTTCATCCATTGTACACTAAAACACCAAATGATTTGCTCCAAACCCTAAGTAAACGAGAATCATCAAACACCACCATTGTTAACACCAAAACACACCAAACACAAGATTCAAACACTCAAAAATTGAACAATGGATGAGGATACCGACCTTGTATAAACTCTTTCAGCCAATAACATTATGATTGATCGTCGACGGGACTGAGGTATAGGGATTGAACGGGATTAACCAAGCTCAAAAATGGGGTGGGGTGCCTTGGTAATTCTGATTTTTTGGGTTTTTGTTGTAGATTTAGGTTGGAGGGCACATGAGTCATTACACATACAATTGAAAAAAATGGGGTGCCCTGAGTGTTAACTGGGGTGCACATAGCCGGCTTAAAAAAAATTAACTAGTCAACTCAGTTTAACCAAATATTACACATCTTCTTCCTTGACCCCTGGTCAACTCGTGTTGACCAGATCTGGTGCAAAGCATATTTTCACTTCGAACTCCGGCACCGGCCACCCAAACCGTCGGTCAAAGTTATCTTCTCGACCGTCATCCTCCGGCGAGCAGTGAGTGCGCTGATGCCGTTCGTGCTTGGGTTCCGGCAAAAAATTCATAAATCCGTCACCTTTGCGGTGGTTTTCTTGATTTTTCTTGGCATTTCGACGACCAATATCATCGATTTCAGTGTTCTTTAGATCTGGATTGACCCAGCGAACACCCCGGTGGGTGCGCCGGCTCTAATAGAGGTGAAAACCTAATTTATTTTTATTTAAAATAAAAAATAGAATAATAACTCAAAAAACCCAATCATCTAGGTGTGCGGAATACTAATCACGTGCTTCGACACCAATGAAGGATATGATCAAAATAGGAATTAAAAATTATTGTGGAAACTTACCTTTGTCCTATATTGATTGAGTGGAACTCTAGTTTTTTCCGCAGCGTTTGAAAAACACTTCTAGAGAACTTTCTTCGCATCACACAAAAAATGCCAAAACCCTTGGTTCAAATCAATCTTACGTGATTTTTATTATCCTATCAACCTTGGGACTTCCCAAGAGATCAGGATGGTTAAGATTTGAGAAATTCTTAGTTGTCAAAAAATTATTCGTGGCCAACATGATCAATTTCTCTAAAGAACATGATGTAGATCGAATGCTATTAATGTTACCTTACTTCTCTTACATATACCATAAATGAAGATGATGGCTTAGTTGCCTCCCTCGAAGAAAAGCTACTGCAAGAACAACATCGATTTATTTCTCGTAAGAGTTGCATCCTTAAAATCCCAGCCAAGATTTGTGAATTCGACGAGGAAGCATTCACTCCTAAAACAATCTTCATTGGCCCATACCATTGTGAAAATTAGAGCAATATGAAGCCATGGAAAAGTATAAAGTTCACTATCTTAAACAGTTTCTTGGTCATAGACCTTCGATAACATTGAAAGATTGTGTTGAAATGATCAAGGGACTCAAAGTAGAAGCTCGCGAGTGTTATACAGAGGATATCAACTTTACGAGCGACAATTTTGTTGAAATGATGATGTTAGACAATTGTTTCATAATAGAGTACTTCATCAGGTTTTGGAAGCTAGAGTTGAGAGAGCAGGATCACCCTTTACTGGCAGATGCATATATGGCAACCATGTGTGAAGATGACCTCAGGTTACTAGAAAAACAACTTCCCTTCTTTGTTCTGGATGCTCTATTCAACTTCATTAATAGCTCTAGTGATTTAGAAAATCTTTGGGAAGTCTCCTTTTATAGGCATACCTTGTTTTTCTATAGATGGCCTATTACAGATGCCCTCCTGGAGATGAGCTACCCATACATTTGCTTGATGTATTTTACAAAGGAGCCGTTACATCAAAATGTATCTTAGGACTTTGCCTGATGTTTAAGTCCGACTCAGTGGCCAAGATACCAAGGGCAACTCTGCTGTAGGAAGCTGGAGTCAAACTAAGGACAGCTCCAGAAGACAGACAACGTCAATAAGTAATCGAATAGATTTAAGTCTAGCTACAGGAGCAAAGGTTTCATCAAATTCAATACCTTCTACTTGAATGTATCCTTTAGTCACTAAACTTGCTTTATTCCTGACTACATCTCCTTGCGCATTTGACTTGTTTTTGAAGATCCATTTTGTGCTAATACCATTGACGTAATCTGGTTGAGGAACCAATTCCCACACATCTAACCTTTGAAACTGGTTCAGCTCTTCTTGCATAGCCATAAGCCAGTTCTCATCCTGTAAGGCATCAGAAACATGCTTAGGTTCAATGGAGGTGACATAGCATACTAACCTAACTAACCTTCATTAATCAACATTGATAGTATCTCGTGTGAGCACCCCATCATCAACTAATCCAATGATATTATTAGCAAGATGGTTTTTCTGTATTTTGGTGTTGGGTATAGGGTTACAAGTGGGGCAGAGAATCCCCGTCCCTCGCAGGGACCCGCACCGACTAGGCAGGGATTCCCTACATTTTTGCCCCGGCTGGGGCGAGGAGTGGGGCAAAAGTTTGCCCCGTATAACGAGTGGGGAGGGGGTGGGGATTACCTTTGTGTTAGATTTTTGGGGTTCATACGCAACAAAAAATTCAAAACAATTTTGAAAAACCCCAACAGGATCGCAAATAAGTTTCATTAAATAAGATCTACAAAAGTAAACTATACCTTGATTCATGATTTCCTTATTTGATTGTTCAATCTTCAAGACGTTCAAGCGCGTGTCCTTTATCAGAAATTCATACACGAACGGTGACCACAATTTGGAGTGCTAGCCCCAAGAAAGATAGAAAAACATTTTTCTTTCTCTCCCAAAATCTAGAGAGTACGAAAATTGAAAAAACGAAATTCTTATTTTGTTTTTGGGTATCACCTTTTATTTATATGTGCAGATAAGCTCTCACTTAAAACCCTATTCATAATACAACTACTGTATTTACGCTGTTTAAGTAAATTCGTAATACAACTATTGTATTTACGTTATTTAAGTAAATTACACATATACCCCTATTAATAAGTTATCATATAGCAAATCATAAAGGTTTATACATTATAAATTTTATCTTATAAAATTCATTACTCTGTACCATTTGAAATTGCGCAAAGCCATTCTTTGTGTGCAACCCAATAAGTTCATGCGACGTTGGTAGTGAACAAAAACCATTTTGGTACACAAGTCATAAGCGGTCTTTAGCAAGACATTATGACTACCCAAGTAACATGAATATCAAAATCGATACAACCAAATGAATAACATATATCATATATTTTTGTTGTGCGATATCCTTTGATTAAATATAAGGCATGGAAAGCCACCCTTAATGTTCAATCGTACTAGTCTCGATCTTTAGATATATTGAAAACATCTAAGTGAATTGATATGATCCAAGTGACATCGATCATATCAATTCACTTGGACTTGACCATTTAACAATCTAACACATCGAGGGATCCACTGATGTCACTCTCTTGATTACACACATTCACATATTGCTCATATCATAAACAAGCACAATCTTTATAATCGTCCGGTTAAAGACAATGTTTGATTGTGTCAAATTACCATGCTCATAATATTGAAGCCTATAGTAATCTCAAGTCGAACGACTAAATGATATACCTATGAAGAGTAACACCTATGACTTAATCCATATGGTGTTCTCATAGTGGGTCGGTCCAGTACCTTGTTCCTTAACAAATACTTATGATCTCGATTCGTATCCCTATACGCATGATCATCACATTACCATCAATCAAGACTCACATTAGTCTTAATTCATTATAGTTCCCAATATAATGACCGACTAGGGACATTTATGATATTTTAACAAATACCCATGGATCTTATTATAAGGTAAACATGCAATCACTTATAATAATATAATAAATAAAAAACCTCTATTTTATTAACTAAAACTGTAAGATAAACAATGTTTATAGATTGAACTAGGGCACATGCCCCAACATCTCCACTTGCACTAGGGCCAATCATTCATGTATCTAATACCCAATGACCTAATATGACCATCATGCTTTGCTTGTGGAAGAGCCTTTGTTAAAGGATCTGCAACATTGTTTTCTGCAGGAACTCTGCAAATCTTCATGTTTCCCCTCTCAATGATTTCTCTGATGAGATGAAAACATCTGAGTATATGTTTGGATCTATGGTGAGATCTTGGTTCCTTGGCCTGTGGTATAGCCCCGTTGTTGTCACACTACAAGCAAACAGGGTTAACAATACTTGGAACCACATCTAGTTCAGATATGAACTTTTTTTTTTTATCTAAATTGCCTCCTTCGCTGCATTGGATGCATCAATGTACTCAACTTTAGTTGTAGAATCGGTCACAATCTCTTACTTTGAACTTTTCCAGCTCACAGCGCCTCCATTCAAAGTAAACACGTATCCAGATTGCGATCTGAAGTCATCGATGCCAGTTTGAAAACTTACATCTGTGTAACCATTTACAAAAAGCTTGTCTTCTAAACTTCCATAGACAGAGAACACTTCTTTAGTCCTTCTCAAGTACTTAAGAATGTTCTTTACTGTTATCCAATGACTCTCACCGGGATCAGACTGGTATCTACTTGTTGCGCTTAAAGCATATGATACATCAGGTTGAGTGTATAACATGACATACATGATAGATCCAATAGCTAATGCATATAGAATCATATTCATGCGTTCTCGATCATCATTAGTCTACATTGAGTCTTGCCGAGAGTTATACTATAAGACATTGGCAACAACCCTCTTTTAGAGTCTTACATACTGAACCTATTCAGTACCTTGTCAATATAAGCACTTTGACTTAGGCCGATCAACTTTGTAAATCTATCCTTATAGATTTTTAATTCTAAGGATGTAGGCTGCATCTTCTAAGTCCTTCATTGAGAAACACTTCCTCAACCAAGACTTGAAACTCGGCAAGATTGGGATGTCATTTCCAATTAGTAATATATCATCAACATACAATATCATAAAAACATCCAAGCTCCCACTGACCTTCTTGTATACACAAGGCTCATCTTCATTTTTAATGAAACCAAATTCCTTAATTGCTTAATTAAAACGAAGATTCCAATTCCGAGAAACTTGCTTTAATCCTTAAATAGATCTTTGAAGCTTGCACACTTTCCTAGAATTCTCAGGATGAACAATAAACCCTTCAGGTTGTATCATATATACGTCCTCAAATAGCTTTCCATTTAGAAAAGCTATTTTTACATCCATTTGTCATATCTTAAAGTCGTAATGTGTGGCTATGACAATTAGAATTCTAATGGATTTAAGCATGGCTACAGGATAAAAAGTCTCATAATAATCAACACCTTGAGTCTGTCTGAAACCTTTTGCTACTAGCCGTGCTTTATAAGTATGCAGATTGCCATCCATATCAGTTTTCTTCTTGAAAACCCATTTACATCCAATGGTCTTACTACCTTTAGGTAAATCAACCAGGTTCCAAACTTGGTTATCATACAAGGATTGCATCTCAGAGTTCATGGTACTAAGCCATTTATTTGACTCAGGGCTAGACACAACCTCCTGATAAGTAGTAGGTTCATTTTGATCTATAACCAACACCTCACTACTATTAGTAATAAGAAATCCAAATATCTCTGGATGATGTCTTTATTAGGAAATGTGCCCTAGGTCAATCCATTAATAGTCTTTATGAATACATTTTAGTTAATAAAATAGAAGATTTCATTTGTTGTTTATTATAAATGATTTGCATGTTTACATTATAATAAGATCCATGGGTATTTACAGAAATATCATAAATGTCCCTAGTCGATTATTATACTGGGAACTATAATGAATTAAGACTAGTGTGAGTCTTGATTGATGATCATATGATGATCATACGTATATGAATACGAATCAAGATCATAAGTACTTGTTAGGAAACAAAGTTCTGGACCGACCGGCTATGAGAACATCACATGGATTAAGTAATAGTTGTTTCTCATGATATGTATATTATTCAGTCCTCAGACTTGAGATTACCAGAGACTTCAACATTAGGAATACAGTGATTTGACGCAATCAAATGTTTTCTTTAACCGGACGATTATAAAGGTTGTGATTGGTTACTGTGTGAATAATGTGGTGAAGTTGTGTAATCGAGATAGAATTTGTCCCTCTCATATAGAGAGAGATATCCAGTGGATCCCTCAATGTGCTAGACTGTTAAAAGTCCTAGTCTAAGTGAATTGATATTGATCAATATCACTTGGATGTTTTCAGTCTACTTGGAGATCGAGACTAGTACGATCGAACATGTTGGATGACAATTCCATACCTTATATTTGATCAAAAGGATATCGTATGACAAAAGGATGTTATATACATTATTGATTAGGTTGTATCGATTTGATCTTTGTACAACTTGGGTAGTCATAATGTCTTGCTAGAGATCACTTATGACTTGTATGCCAAAATGTGTTGGTACACTGCCAACGTTGTATGAGCCTATTGAGTTGCACACTAAGAATGGTTTTGCGAGATTTTAAAATGGTTCGAAAGAATAAATTTTATATGATAAAATTCATGATAGAAACGTCCCTGTGGTGTATTACACTTATACTTCTTGAGTAGGGGTATATGTGTAATTTACTTAACCGTCTATATACAAGAGTTGTATAAATAGACGTTTTAAGTTACAATACATGTATGAAAATTAAGGGCCGAAACTTTAATTTTCGTTTTAGAAATGAATTAGGGTTGACTGGTACGTTCTGAATTGTTTTGGAGAGAAACCAAACGTTTGGTATTCTCTCAAAGCTAGCACTTTGAATCTCGACCGCCGTTCGTGTGTGGACAGCTAGTAGAGGGCGTTCGTCATTGGTAGCGCTTTAAAGATCGATCAACATTCTGAAAGGTATATTGCAACCGAGGTATGATTTAATTTTCATAGTTTAAACATTTTAATGGAATCAGATTCGGATCCTGTTGGGGTTTTTCTCAAAATTGTTTTAAAATTTCCGCTGCGTATGAACCCCAAACACCATCAGTGGTATCAGCGTCTTCAAGTTCGATTCCATTAAATTCATTGCATGTTTTCTTCTGATATATATGATATATGATTGAAAGCATGTTAATAGTTGATATATATATAATATACATAAGTTTTCTGTGAGATTTATTATCATGGTTTATGTATATGATACATATATTCGTGATTTAATTGAAATCGGGCCAGACATGCAAGTAACCATGTTAGGTTAATTCGAATAATTTTAGTGAATTGAGTTTCGTATTCTGTGATCCATGACACCATTAGGTATAATCTTTATTTTCGTGTATTGATGCATGGATGAAATCTCTGTAATTCAGTATGCATATTTATGTTACATTAATTTAAGTTTCTTAAATTGTATAAGTTTGAATGTTAATTCGAAACTAATATGATTAGGTTCGATTGAGATAGTAGTTCATGATTCAACTACATATTTGTGATTATTTGGATGAGGACCGAAATTGTAAATAATTATTTTTGAAATTATTTATTTATCTCGTTATATCTATTCTGTTATGAAATTTCTATTTGATAGGAGATAGATAACAAATTAGATTAGAAGATAGTAGCAAAATTGAATTCGTTGTCCCTATTGGATAGGAGATAAATGTCGAGAATTTTGTTATTGGTGATATGCTAGGATTCAAATATCTTAAGTCCTAATTGGATTAGGATAAGATGATTAGTTAGATGTGGGCCTGAGTTAATTAAAAATGTTTTAATTGACTTAATTTTGGATAAATTAAGGGGTTAGTTTAGGATAATAAAATTAGCGAAAAATATGATTTTCTATGGCGAATTTTAATTTTCGGAATTGAAATTCGTCTCCTAAAAAAAAAATGGGGGCGCCGCCCCCTGTTCCTCCGTCCGCTGACCGGCCAGCGGGACCGCCGTCTAACTAATCCTAGCGCACGAAAATTCTTCTATTAGTGAATAGCATAAAAATTTCCTAAATTGTTTAGTGGTTCTACATATCAATAAAATATATGATATTTTATTGTTTACTTAAAAATTACTAAAACTGAATAAAATCCCTCTATTAAATCTTAAGTCTTGTGCCATCTAATTTTAAACACTTATCGAGGCCTCAATCACACTAATATAGTTTCAGCCATAGCTGGGTGTATTGTGTTATCTTGGTGAGATAAGTTGGGTAAGAGTTACCTAAATGTTTAAATTGGTCCGACTTAATAAAGCTATCAAAATAGTTTTGGGCTTTAGACATATGATGAGATAAAAACATGCTAAGACATAAGATGTCCTGTATCTCATAAAAGTATCTAAAATAACATAAGATGTAATTGGTAACTGTTACATACCTAAATAATCTAGTTCTGTGTTTCATGTCATATCTGTCATAGAATTAGGTGAAATATGGATTTAAGTCCCCTAAATAAACAGGTATGTTTTAGGAGGGTTGTTAATTTAGTGGGAGTCTATTCCTCTATACTAAAATAACCTTGCATAATCTTTATTGTAGATCAATGGCCTCTTCAAGTAACAATAATCCCCTCATCATCGCGATCTATCCTTGAGAAGGATAAGCTATCTGGGACTAACTTTCTTGACTGGTTCAGAAACTTAAGAATCGTTATTAAGCATGAACGCAAGTTGTATGTTCTGGATGCTCCGATCCATGAGGACCCACCAGCCAATGCTACGAAAGCTGTGAAGGATGCGCATAATAAGCATGTCAACGATTCTACTGATGTTGCATGCATTATGTTGACAACTATGGTTCCTGAACTTCAGAAGGACATGGAACTAATGGAAGCCTAAGACATGGTTGTAACGCTGAAGGAAATGTTCCAATAGCAAGCTAGGCAAGAAAGATTCGAGACAGTCAAGAACCTGCATTCTTGTAAGATGATTGAGGGTGTGTCAGTTAGTCCTCATGTTCTGAAGATGAAGGGCTATGTTGATAGACATGGATTTCCCATAAGCCAAGAGTTGGCTACGAATTTGATCCTACATTCATTATCGGAGAGTTACTCACAATTTGTAATGAACTACAATATGAATAATATGGAGAAATCAATTTCAGAGTTGCAATTTGATGCTCAAAACTGCTAAACAAAATATCAAGAAACCCTCTAGTAATGTGCTGATGGTCCAAAAGGGAAAGGGAAAGGGAATGAAGAAGAAAGGCAAAAGTAAAGGCAAGGCTAAAGTTGCTAAGGCTGCTGCTGCACATGTTGCAAAGCCTGTGAAACAAGTCAAGCCCCAGCCTGTTCCTGCTTCAAAGCACCAAAAGGAAAGGGAAGGAAATTGTCATTTCTGCCATGCACCTGGACATTGGTTCAGAAATTGCAAACTCTATCTGGAAGATCTAAAGAAGAAAAAGGATAGTGCGACTACCACCTCAGGTATTTATGTTATTGAAATTAATTTATCTACTAGTGATTCCTGGGTATTGGATACCGGATGTGGATTTTTCATTTGTATAAATTTGCAGGAACTAACTAGAAGTAGGAAGCTGAAAAAATGAGAAGTCATCCTGCGCGTAGGGAATGGAGCAAGAGTTGCTGCCCTGGCTGTTGGATCATATGACTTAGTATTATCTAATGGACTTATTTTAACTTTAAATAATTGTTATTATGTGCCTGCCTTGAGCAGAAACATAATTTCTATTTCATGTTTGGATATGGATGGTTTTGATTTTATTATTGCGAATAATAGATGTTCAATTTCTCGTAAAGGCATTTTTTATGCAAATGCTGATTTGTGTGATGGTTTTTATATTCTAAGCATGAAAAGGTCCACTGATACTCCAGTCTTTAACATAAATACAAAGAGATTCAAGTCAAATGATTTGAATCAAACCTATCTTTGGCATTGTCGTCTCGGTCACATAAATGAGAAATGCATAATGAAGCTCCATAAAGATGGACTTCTAGATTCATTTGATTTGGAATCATATGAAACGTGCGTATCTTGTTTACTAGCCAAGATGACTAAAAGTCCCTTTACTGGACATAGTGAAAAGCAAGTAATTTATTAGGTCTAATACATACTGATGTATGCAGTCCTATAAACACAATGGCTCGAGGAGGTTATCAGTACTTTATTACATTTACTGATGATTTCAACAAATATAGTTATGTATATCTTATGAAACATAAAGCTGAATCATTTGAGATGTTTCAAACATTTCAAAATAAAGTGCAGAATCAACTTAGTAAAACTATCAAAGCACTTCGATCAGATCGAGGTGGTGAATATTTGAGCCAAGAATTTGATGATCATCTTAGAAATTGTGGGATTGTCTCACAATTAAGTCCACCAGCAACTCCATAATGGAATGGAGTTTTTAAAAGGAGAAATCGAACCTTATTAGATATGGTTCGATCTATGATGAGTCATGCAAATCTTCCTATATCCTTTTGGGGTTATGCATTACAAACTATTGCTTTTACTTTAAATCATGTTCCTTCTAAAGCGGTTTATAAAATCTCATATGAAATATGATATGGGAAGAGAACTAGTTGTCTTTCCTTAAGATTTGAGACTGTGAGGCTTACGTAAAATAACAAGTCTCAGAAAAACTAGCAACTAAATCTGATAAGTGTCTATTTGTGGGGTATCCTAAAGAAATAAAAAGATATTACTTTTATAATCCCGCTGAGAACAAAGTGTTTGTTGCTCGGTATGATGCCTTTATGGAAAAACAGTTTATTTCAAAAGACACTAGTGGAAGAAAAGTAAATCTTGAAGAAGTTCAAGAATCACAGATAAACATTGAACCGCTACTGAAAGTTCAACAAAGTTCTGAACCAGTTAACCTCCACGTAGATCTGGTAGGGTAAGACATGAGTCAGAGAGATTCGGATTTCTCATTACTGATAGTCGTGATGTGTTGCTTATGGATCAAAATGAGCCCACCACTTATCGGGAGGCTATGTCTTGACCAGACTCAGATAAATGGCTAAGTGCCATGAACTCTGAGATGCAATCCATGTATGATAACAAAGTTTGGAACTTGGTTGATTTAACTAAAGGTGGTAAGACCATTGGATGTAAATGAGTTTTCAAGAAGAAAACTGACATGGATGGCAAAGTGCATACTTTCAAAGCAAGTCTTGTAGTAAAAGGTTTCAAGCAGACTCAAGGTGTTGATTATGATGAAACTTTTTTGCCAGTAGCCATGCTTAAATCCATAAGAATTTTAATTGCCATTGCTGCATATTATGACTATGATATATGGCAAATGGATGTAAAAATAATATTTCTTAATGAAAAGCTACTTAAGGACGTGTATATGACACAACTTGAAGGTTTTGTACATCCTGAAAATTCTATGAAGGTATGCAAGCTTCAAAGATCTATTTATGGACTAAAGCAAGCTTCTCGGAGTTGGAATCTTCGTTTTGATGAAGCAATTAAGGATTTTTGTTTTATTAATAATGAAGATGAGCCTTGTGTATACAAGAAGGTCAGTGGGAGTGTAGTTATTTTTCTGGTACTGTATGTTGATGATATATTGCTCATTGGAAACGACATCCTAACATTACAGAATGTCAAGTCTTAGTTAGGGAAGTGTTTCTCAATGAAAGACTTAGGAGATGCAGCCTATATCCTAGGGATAAAGATCTATAGGGATAGATTTAAAAGGCTAATCAGTCTAAGTCAGAGTGCTTACATAGACAAGGTCCTGAATAGGTTCAGTTTGCAAGACTCTAAAAGAGGATTGTTGCCAATGTCTCATGGCATAAGTCTCAGCAAAACTCAATGTCCTAAGACAAATGATGAGCGAGACCGTATGAATAAAATTCCATATGCATCTGCTATTGGATCTATCATGTACGCCATGCTATGCACTCGGCCTGATGTATCATATGCTTTGAGCACTACAAGCAGATATCAATCAGATCCAGGGGAGAGTCACTGGATAGAAGTAAAGAACATTCTTAAATACTTAAGAATGACTAAAGAAGTGTTCTTTGTCTATGGAAGTTTTGAAAATGATCTAGTTGTAAATGGTTACAAAGATGCAAGTTTTCAAACTGATATAGATGATTTCAGATCGTAGTCTGGATATGTGTTTACTCTGAATGGGGGTGTAGTAAGCTGGAAAAGTTCGAAGCAAGAGACTATGAAAGATTCTACAATAGAAGCTGAGTATATTGTAGCGTCCGATGCAACAAAGGAGGCAGTTTGGATAAAAAAAGATCATTTCTAAACTAGGGGTGGTTCCAAGTATTGCTAGCCCTGTTTGTTTGTATTGTGACAATAACGGGGCAATATCACAGGCCAAGGAACCTAGATCACACCATATATTTAAACATATACTTAGGTGTTTTTATCTCATCAGAGAAATCATTGAGAGGGGAGACGTGAAGATTTGCAGAGTACCTACCGAAGACAATATTGCAGATCCATTGACAAAGGCTCTTCCACAAGCGAAACATGATGGTCATGTTAGATCATTAGGCATTAGATGTATGAATGATTGGCCCTAGAGCAAGTGGGAGATGTTGGGAAATGAGCCCTAGGTCAATCCATTAAAATTCTTTATGAATACATTTTAGTTAATAAAATAGAGGATTTCATTTGTTGTTTATTATAATTGATTTGCATGTTACATTATAATAAGATCCATGGGTATTTACAGAAATATCCTTAATTTTCCTAGTCGATTATTATACTGGGAACTATAATGAATTAAGACTAGCGTGAGTCTTGATTGATGATCATATGATGATCATACGTATAGGAATACGAATCAAGATCCTGAGTACTTGTTAGGGAACAAAGTACTGGACCGACCCGTTATGAGAACATCACATGGATTAAGTCATAGTTGTTTCTCATGATATGTATATTATTCAGTCCTCAGACTTGAGATTACCAGAGACTTCAACATTAGGAATACAGTGATTTGACGCAATCAAACGTTGTTTTTAATCGAACGATTATAAAGGTTGTGATTGGTTATTGTGTGAATAATGTGGTGAAGTTGTGTAATTGAGATAGAATTTGTCTCTCTCATATAGAGAGAGATATCCAGTGGATCCCTCGATTTGTTATACTGTCAAAAGGCCTAGTCTAAGTGAATTGATATTGATCAATGTCACTTGGATGTTTTCTGTCTAATTGGAGATCGAGACTAGTATGATCGAACATGTTGGATGATAATTTCTTGCCTTATATTTGATCAAATGGATATCGTATGACAAAAGGATGTTATATACATTATTGATTAGGTTGTATCGATTTGATTTTTGTACAACTTGGGTAGTAATAATGTCTTGCTAGAGACCGCTTATGACTTATATACCAAAACATGTTTTGGTACACTGCCAACGTTTTATGAGCCTATTGGGTCGCACACTAAGAATGGTTTTGCGAGATTTTAAAATGGTTCGGAAGAATGAATTTTATATGATAAAATTCATGACAAAAACGTCCCTGTGGTGTATTACACTTATACTTCTTGAGTAGAGGTATATATGTAATTTACTTAACTGTCTATATACAAGCGTTATATAAATAGACGTTTTATGTAACGACCCAAATTCTCCACGACCCAACCTATGGGTATTTTGATAATTTCATGATAAAAATATGTTGGGTGTTTGATGTGAAAATACAATTCTAAACTTGTAAAATTAAATATGAGTTAGGGAGTAAGTAAGGTTTTATTTTAAATAATAAAGCCCAATTGAGATTATGACCCAAAAGGACATTTTAGACAAGTTGTAAATAGTCATAACCCTAATCCCTAACCCTAATGCTATTTAAGCAAATCAAAGAAAACCCTAGCCCCAATTTTATAAGACACCCACATGGAGAGGAGGAGAGCAAGAGGAGATATCAAGTTCAAGAGAGGTACAACCTCACTTCCCTCCTTGATTTCTTTATTGTTTATTGAAGATTTGGAGACCAAAGGGTCGATGGCATCGACAGCGGCAATCATGCGAGCAAAATAGAGAAGAAAAGAAGAAAGGAAAGATTTGATCTATTTTAGAATGAGATTTTGGAAAGGATTTGGAGTCAAAAACTCCATTGAAGGCATGGTGAGACACTAATACTCTCTAAATTTATGGTCTTAGTGTTGGTATTGGCAATAAGAGTTGATGATTTTCAAAGTTTGTTCAATATTTCTTAGATCTAGTCTTGAAATGGGTTATAGAAAATTTTAAGCTTTATGATAATGAATATTAAGATGAATCAATTTTGTTTTCCATAGTTTGACGGTATATGAAAGGGTTTTCCCATGATTTTAGCAAATTGAACGCGGTTGAAGTTTATTGATATGGATTTGGCATTTAACGTTGAGTTGAGATTTAAAAAGGGACTTTGAATATTTTCTTTGGGAAATAAACTTATTCGATAAATTTGTGGACTTTGACTGAATATTGTCATTTGGGAATTTAAAGTTTAAATTGAGTCTTGTATGGTGATTTGGATCTTTTTAATTATAATTAATCGAATGTCTTCGATTTATGTTGGAAAAACCAAGTCTTAGCGGATTTTCCTTGTTTTTCATCACCACATTCCTATTTTACTCGAATCATTGATTCTAATTTTAAGTGTCGATTTTAAAGTCGTGAATGACCTTTAGCGAAGTCAGCTATAAAATAGGGTGAATCTCTAAGGTCTAGACAATTAATGTTAAACTTGTATGGTTGTAGATACATAAAATAATTATTCTTTCAAATTGTCTAGATTCGCGAGACGGTTCACATCGAGCCCAAACGCGAGAGGATCAAGATTAGGATTTGCGGCGAGTGCAGGTAAGTGGGGAGCTTGCTCAATCATCAAATATGGCATGATAATTAGTTATGCTTAGGATTCATAATTTGAATTAAAGACTTGGGATTTATGGGTTGCGTCGTGGTATTGGCTCGAACCTACGTATCTATGGAATGTGAATGCACTGTTATCTATGGCCCCAGAATGTGTGGAGTTCCACCGAGGGTCTTAAAGAACACCTCAGAATGTTGTGGTACCACCGAGGGTTGTTAACACCCCAGGATGTGTGGAGTTTATCACCGAGGGCTTTACTTGACTAATTGAATTCATAAGTATGTCACGTAGGGACATGAGTTAGAGTTACCTTCTCTTGTACTCTTGAGACATAGAGATGTGCATCGGTGATGGCTTGGACGAACCTACTGTTGATTTGATGGGACAAACGAGAGGGCACATAAGGCCTGTGTGCTAGCTGGTTGTTTCCATCACTTTGAGAGTAGGAGAATCGGTCACCGGATTCTTGCCAATATCTAGTATGCATTGAATGGAACATCGACTTATCGTATTATTATATTTTATAGTACATAATCTCGCGAAACCCCCTCATTTATATGAAAGTTTGAAATTATGAAATGATTTGTCAATCTCTTTAATGCTATGCATGATTATTGTTGTTATAATTTGATGGCTTAAGAATACGTCATATTTGTTATGAAATGATGAAATCCTATTTATTTGTGGCTTACAAACCTTATGTCCATGATAGTATTTGATGATTCATTATAAGTCTATCTCTTATGAAATCTTGCTACATGTTATTATTCAATGAATCCTTGTTTGTTTGTTTTCCAAATACATGCTAGACTTTGCATGTTTATTAGGTATTACTTGCATATTTGATGGTTAAGCGGGTTTTCTGCATTCCTGAGCTCTGTTGGTTCTTTTAGCTCACCCCACTTACATCTTAGGTATCCACGACAGCTCTAGGTTGAGGCAAGGGAGAGACGAGCTTGAAGTCTCCTCTTGATGTGAGCCTTTGTATATATATATATATCATGTATATTTGATTTTGAAACTATCAACTTGGGGTTAAAATTAAAATAGATCTTTGGGTAGCTTGAATCCTAGTTATCTTTAGTTGGTCCATTTCGGAGATTATAATAAACTTGTTTAGTTTAAAGGAGCATGAACATATGTATATTTTTTATAAATGTTCTATGAACTTAAATCTATTGGCTTAGGATATCTTTTTATATTCTTTCCGCAATTATTATCCTTTGTTTAGCCAATGTGTATTTCGCAGGTTTATTTGTTGAGGCGTGCCAGATCGTTATTTGGGCCTGGTTCAGGTATCAGGTCTAAATGGCAGTCAGTCTGGGCCGGGCGACCTGACCCTTGGTCAGGGATGGGTCATTACAGTTGGTATCAGAGCATAGGGATTAGAACCTAAGGAAACATTAGGTTAGAGAAACTTAAGATGTAGGGCCTTTAAGTTTAAAGGTCAAGTTAAGTCGAACAAATCAGTGGTATGGGACATTGGTTCAAAGTCGACTTAACACGCAATAATGATAAATCCTAAGATGGGATGGGATAAAAGAAATTTGAAAAAGACTTAATGTGATGATTATTTGCTACTTTGTATATATAAATATATCGTTAGATATATAGGTAAATGTCTTTCCTTAAGACGTGAAACATTGGTTCCACGAGTTGGGAATGACAATTAACGACACAAGAAATCGAAGGGAAGTTCGTAGAAGGTTCCACATGCGCTGCAATGAAGTCTACAATGCTTTGCTGCAAGAATGGTTCTGATAGAATGACTAAACTTAGAGTGGAAATTGTATGGCGAGATGTGCCTATACTTAACGATAGAGTGGCAAATAAATACTTAAGCATGTATTGATAGACTTGAAAGGACAATGAGACGCCACGCTAAATACACAAGACAGAATTGTGACGTGGTCACATTTCAGAGAAGTAACTCTGACGCCGAAAACTCTATTAGGATAATTAAAATTAATGATATCTTGTTGAAAACGAAAGTTAACAATCCTAGTAAGGATGCAAATGAATCTTTGGTTTCAAACAATGATAAGCAAGTTAGTCTGGCCAGGAGGCTAAACTTAATTCAAGATATAGACGTCAAGTATACTCTAAAAACCTCTAATGCTTGATTAAGAGTGTGAATCATTGGTCTATAAATTCGATTCGAAGGTTATTACTATAGATCGAATTATGTTGTTTCAAGTGATCTATTTTTATCGAAAAATGATTTTTTGACTATATTGGACCATGATTTTTGTATTGTTTTCGAGTTGATGTTTGCTGCACTTTATTGAAGTTTTCATGGAAGGATTTAACGTGTCTTTACAAAATTTTGAAAAGGCAAACAAGTAAAAAAAAAATGAAACCTAACCTGATTGGTAGGGGATGGTTGAATGAAAAATGATGTTGAAGAGTAATCGAGGCAAATGATTGTCAAATAACTTTAGTCAATAATGATTTGGTTCTTAAAATTGGGGATCCTAGAATAGGATCGACCCATGGAAAAACGAATGAGTAATTTGGTGATGAGAAGAATTGCGAACTCGAGACAATATGTATTGCAATAGTACCATATTCAAGAATCATTGAATTTGGAGAAAATGAAGAACACTATGAATGGTTTTGTGCTAAGTATAAGCAAGAAAACCATAAGCTAAACAATATAAGAAAATTTTCGAAGCAAGTATAAACATGAATTTGGGTACCTTGAATCAAACATTTAATAGCAAGTTATGCAAGGTAAACCTATATGAATTCCACGTACACTGATCTGTACTTTATTGTTAAAGTATCCAACAAAACGTATATGAAGTGCGATAAAAGTAACACACGAGTGTAATAAATTGAAATGTAAGGGTGAGTTATGAACTTGAAATAACTAGATCGTAGAGTGACACGAGTTCTTAATAACCACATCTGAAGCATAGATTATGTAACTCCTAAGAAATGATGTGAATGTCAGGTTCGAAACATGAAAGCTAAATCACCTTCATTTCTTAGAGAGTGAGGTACTAAACACATTATAAGAGCTAAGTGTTAGTGCAGAAAGATGAGAAAGAACTATTGTATACCAAAAGGGGTCATGACTAAGTCAACAATGTTTAAAATAGTCACCCAAGATCGTGAGAATTGATCAGTGCGACGACGCATTACGATAGATCTCCTGAAAATTGAGATATAGTGAAAAGAAATCTTGGTATGAAATAAAAAAAATGGTGATGCAATGGAGCGCATTCAGATGAATGTTGAAACCTACTTAGAAATAATGACGATGTTAAATATATTCCACAAGATTTTAAAGGTGGAAGCTTGTTTATGTCAATTAACAGTTAAGTGTGACAGAGGAGCTACAAAGTGGATCATTAGTCAAAAGTTGACTTGAAATATGAACCTACAAGAATGAATGTCGATAAACATGTGATGCCAATAATATTAAGGTATTATTCTAGAAAGGAATATTAAGTCTGCCCATTTGTAGCCTTCACAGATAAGCCGCAAAGACATGATGAGTCGTTCAATGATATGCGTAACCGAGATGTTGATAGAGATGGTGTGCTAGTGCTCATGTTATAGCAGATGCCTATCCTTGTTTCCCTACTACCAGTTAGTGGTATGGTTTCAATGCCAGATAGGCAGAGATGTACATTGACACAGATATGCACCAAATCATATCTCAGTATGGTTCTACCTCTCTGTAAGTTGAGCGACTTGAGCGTATATTGCGACTTCGGTGAAGATTATAAAGGACTACCTTAAGAACATGTGACGACAGAAGAACTTGGCAATTGGCTGAGTGTAATGATTTTATTGATGACCTACATGAGGTGGGCTTTATGAATTTTAGTTTGCAAGATGAAAATAAAAAAAATGAGATATATTAAAGTCAGGGGTAAAACTTTATTTCATGCAAGGAAACGAGCAGAGCATGCAGGTAAAGATGGCCTCAGTAAAATAATGAGTCGAAAAGAAATCCTTATGGACAGACACTAAACTACGTTATACTTTACTTTTACTTTCGAGGACGAAAGTTCTTAAAATTGGGGATATTATAACGATCCAAATTCTCCACGACCCAACCTATGGTATTTTGGTAATTTCATGATAAAAATATGTTGGGTGTTTGATGTGAAAATACAATTCTAAACTTGTAAAATTAAATATGAGTTAGGGAGTAAGTAAGGTTTTATTTTAAATAATAAAGCCCAATTGAGATTATGACCCAAAAGGACATTTTAGACAAGTTGTAAATAGTCATAACCCTAATCCCTAACCCTAATGCTATTTAAGCAAATCAAAGAAAACCCTAGCCCCAATTTTATAAGACACCCACATGGAGAGGAAGAGAGCAAGAGGAGAGTTCAAGTTCAAGAGAGGTACAACCTCACTTCCCTCCTTGATTTATTTATTGTTTATTGAAGATTTTGAGACCAAAGGGTCGATGGCATTGATGGCGGCAATCATGCGAGGAAAATAGAGAAGAAAAGAAGAAAGGAAAGATTTGATCAATTTTAGAATGAGATTTTGGAAAGGATTTGGAGTCAAAAACTCCATTAAAGGCATGGTGAGACTCTAATACTCTCTAAATTTATGGTCTTAGTGTTGGTATTAGTAATAAGAGTTGATGATTCTCAAAGTTTGTTCAATATTTCTTAGATCTAGTCTTGAAATGGGTTATATAAAATTTTAAGCTTTATGATAATGAATATTAAGGATGAATCAATTTTGTTTTCCATAGTTTGACGGTATATGAAAGGGTTTTCCCATGATTTTAGCAAATTGAACGCGATTTAATTTTATTGATATGGATTTGACATTTAAGGTTGAGTTGAGACTTAAAAAGGGGACTTTGAATATTTTCTCTGGGAAATAAACTTATTCGATAAATTTGTGGACTTTGACTGAATATTGTCATTTGGGAATTTAAAGTTTAAATTGAGTCTTGTATGGTAATTTAGATCTTTTTAATTATAATTAATCGAACGTCTTCGATTTATGTTAGAAAAACCAAGTCTTAGCGGATTTTCCTTGTTTTTCATCACCACATTCCTATTTTACTCGAATCATTGATTCTAATTTTAAGTATCGATTTTAAAGTCGTGAATGACCTTTAGCGAAGCCAGCTATAAAATAGGGTGAATCTCTAAGGTCTAGACAATTAATGTTAAACTTGTATGGTTGTAGATACATAAAATAATTATTCTTTCAAATTGTCTAGATTCGCGAGGCGGTTCACATCGAGCCCAAACGCGAGAGGATCGAGATTAGAATTTGCGGCGAGTGCAGGTAAGTGGGGAGCTTGCTCAATTATCAAATATGGCATGATTATTAGTTATGTTTAGGATTCATAATTTGAATTAAAGACTTGAGATTTATGGGTTGCGTCGTGGTATTGGCTCGAACCTACGTATCTATGGAATGTGAATGCACTATTATCCATGGCCCCAGAATGTGTGGAGTTCCACCGAGGGTCTTAAAGAATACCTCAGAATGTTGTGGTACCACCGAGGGTCGTTAACACCCTAGGATGTGTGGAGTTTACCACCGAGGGCTTTACTTGACTAATTGAATTCATAAGTATATCACGTAGGGACATGAGTTGGAGTTACCTTCTCTTGTACTCTTGAGACATAGAGATGTGCATCGGTGATGGCTTGGACGAACCTACTGTTGATTTGATGGGACAAACGAGAGGGCACATAAGGCCTGTGTGCTAGCTGGTTGTTTCCATCACTTTGAGAGTAGGAGAATCGGTCATCGGATTCTTGCCAATATCTAGTATGCATTGAATGGAACATCGACTTATCGTATTATTATATTTTATAGTACATAATCTCGCGAAACCCCCTCATTTATGTGAAAGTTTGAAATTATGAAATGATTTGTCAATCTCTTTAATGCTATGCATGATTATTGTTGTTATAATTTGATGGCTTAAGAATACGTCATATTTGTTATGAAAGGATGAAATCCTATTTATTTGTGGCTTACAAACCTTATGTCCATGATAGTATTTGATGATTCATTATAAGTCTATCTCTTATGAAATCTTGCTACATGTTATTATTCAATGAATCCTTGTTTGTTTGTTTTCCAAATACATGCTAGACTTTGCATGCTTATTAGGTATTACTTGCATATTTGATGGTTAAGCGGGTTTTCTGCATTACTGAGCTCCGTTGGTTCTTTTAGCTCACCCCACTTACATCTCAGGTATCCACGACAGCGCTAGGTTGAGGCAAGGGAGAGACTTGCTTGAAGTTTCCTCTTGATGTGAGCCTTTGTATATATATATATATATATATATATATCATATATATTTGATTTTGAAACTATCAACTTGGGGTTAAAATTAAAATAGATCTTTGGGTAGCTTGAATCCTAGTTATCTTTAGTTAGTCCATTTCGGAGATTATAATAAACTTGTTTAGTTTAAAGGAGCATGAACAAATGTATAATTTTTATAAATGTTCTATGAACTTAAATCTATTGGCTTAGGATATCTTTTTATATTCTTTCCGCAATTATTATCCTTTGTTTAGCCAATGTGTATTTCGCAGGTTTATTTGTTTAGGCGTGCCAGACCGTTATTTGGGCCTGGTTCAGGTATCGGGTCTAAATGACAGTCTGGGCCGGGCGACCTGACCCTAGGTCGGGGATGGGTCGTCACATTTTAAGTTACAATACATGTATGAAAATTAAGGGTCGAAACTTTAATTTTCGTTTTAGAAACGAATTAGGGTTGACTGGTACGTTCTGAATTGTTTTGGAGAGAAACCAAATGTTTGGTATTTTCTCGAAGCTAGCACTTTGAATCTCGGCCGCCGTTCGTATGTGGACAGCTAGTAGAGGACGTTCTTCATTGACAGCATTTTAAAGATCGATCAACATTCTTAAAGGTGTATTGCAATCGAGGTATGATTTAGTTTTCATAGTTTAAACGTTTTAATGGAACCAGATTCGGATCCTGTTGGGGTTTTTCTCAAAATTGTTTTGAAATTTCTGCTGCGTATGAAGCCCAAACACCATCAGTCTTACCTTATCAGACCTACGTGGGCCTTGTGATACCTGTGGAGGGTCAACTAGTTCAAGACTTTGTTGATCTCTCACTGGCGGTTGAATGTTTATTTGTTGTTCTTGAACTTCTTCAAGACTAACTTTATTCCCATTGTTGTCTTTTGGAATAAACTTTTTCTCCATGAAGACATCATTCCGAGCAACAAATACTTTATTTTCAGCGGGTACTATAAAAGTAGTATCCTTTAGTTTCTTTAGGATAACCAACAAATACACACTTAGTAAATTTGACTGATAATTTTTTTGAGATTTATCATCGCACGAAAACCTCACAGCCCCAAATCTTAAGGAAAGACAAACTTAGTCTTTTCCTAAACCACATCTCATGTGGTGTTTTATCAACCGCTTTAGAAGGAACATGATTCAGTGTAAAATGCAACAATTTCTAAGGCATAGCCCCAAAAAGAAATAGGAAGATCTGCAGGACTCATCATAAACTGAACCATATCTACTAAAGTTCGATTTCTCCTCTTAGAAATACCATTCCATTGTGGAGTTGATGGAGGAGTTAACTGTGAGATAATCCCACAATTTCTAAGATGATCATCAAACTCTTGGCTTAAATATTCACCACCTCGATCTGATCAAAGTGTTTTAATAGTTTTGCCAAGTTGATTTTGCACTTCATTATGAAATGTTCGAAACATCTCAAAAGATTCACCTTTATGTTTCACATAACCATATCTGCTGAAATCATTGGTAAAAGTAATGAAGTACTGATAACCACCTCTAGCCATTGCGTTTATAGGACCGCATACATCAGTATGTATTAGATCCAATAAGTCATTTGCCCTTTCACTGTGTCTAGTATTCAAAATCAAATGAATCTAAAAGTCCATCTTTATGGAGTTTAGAAATGCGTTTCTTATTTATGTGGCCAAGTCGACAATGCCAAAGGTAGTTGTGATTCAAATTATTTGACTTAAATATCTTTGTATTTACGACAAAAACAAGAGTATCTATGAACCTTTTCATGTTTCGAATATAAAGATCATCGCACAAATCAACATTTTCATAAAAAACGTCTTTACGAGAAATGAAACATTTATTATTCGTAATAATGAAATTAAAACTATCCAAATCCAAACATGAAACTAAAATGATGTTTCTGCTCAAGGCAGGGACATAATAACAATTATTTAAAACTAAAACTAGTCCACTAGATAAAGACACCTCATAGCATCTTACTGCCAATGCAACAACCTTTGCTCAATTTCCAACTCGTAAGATAATTTCTCTTTTCTTTAGCTTTCTACTTTTGGTGAGTCCCTGCACATTAATGCAAATGTGAGTACCACATCCGGTATCCAATACCCAGAAATCACTAGTAGACAAGTTAACTTCAATAACGTAAATACCTGAAGCAGTAGTCGCACTACTCTTCTTTTTCTTTTGATCTTCAGGATAGAGCTTGCAATTTCTTAACCAATGCCTAGGTGCATGACACAAATGACAATTTCCTTCTTTTTCTTTATCCTTATGGGACTGTGAAGTAGAAGCAACCTTAGGCTTAACTTGTTTCACAGAATTTGTGATTGGCACAATACCCTTGGCAACTTTAGTCTTGCCTTTGGTTTTCTTCTTCAAAGCCTTTTCTTTCTGAACCATCAAAACATTGGCAGTGGGTTTCTTGACATTCAGCTCAACAATTTTAAGCATTAAATGCAACTCTGAGATAGATCTCTCCATATTATTCGTGTTGTAGTTCATCACAAATTGTGAAAAACTATTAGACAATGAATTAAGGATCAAATCCGTAGCCAACTCTTGGCTTATGGGAAATCCAAGTCTGTCAAGATGGTCAATGTAGCCCTTCATTTTCAGAACATGAGCTCTAACTAACGCATCAACAACCATTTTGCAAGAATAAAGGTTCTTGACTATCTCAAACCTTTCTTGCTTAGCATGCTGTTGGAACATTTCTTTCAACATTGTAGCATGTTGTAAGCTTCCATGTGTTCATGTCCTTCTGAAGTTCAGGAACCATGGTTGCCAACATAATGCATGCAACATTAATAGAGACGTTAACATGTTTGGTATGTGTATCCTTCACGACTCTTGCAACATTGGCTGGTGGTTCCTTTGGAATAGGACCATCCAGGATGTACAACTTGCATTCATGCTTAAGAACAATTCTCAAGTTTCTGAACCAGTCAAGAAAGTTTGTCCCAGATAACTTATCCTTTTCAAGGATGGATCGCAGTGATAAGGGATTGATGTGATTTGATGAAGCTATAAATCTAAAACAAAGATTATGCAAAAGTTCATTTTTAGTATAGAGGAATAGATTTTCACTAAATTAACAACCCTCCTTAAAATGCTATGTTAACTTAAGAGACTAAAACCCACGTTTCACCTAATTCGAAGACAGCTAAGGCATGACATTTTAAATTAGGTTATTTAGGTAGGTACATATTACCAATTAAATCATATGTAACTTTTAGTTATTTTTATGAGATTATGATATCTTATGTCTTAGCATATTTTTATCTCATCTTATGCCTAAAGCTCAAAATCGTTTTGATAGCTTTATTAAGTCTAACCATTTCAAACAATAGAATAACCGCTACTCAACTTGTCTCACCAAGATAACACAACACACTTTGCGGAAGCAGACTCATATTGATGTGATCGAAGCCTTGACAAGTGTTTGAGAATTGATGACACTGAACTTAAAATTTATAAGAGGAATTTTTATTTGTTTTAGTGATCATAACATAAACAAAGATAATATCATATATTACATGAAATGTATAATCACCAAACAAGTTAGGAAATTTAACTAATATTGACTACTATACGAATTTCCTTACGCTACACAAGGATTTTTTTTAGACAACAAATTCATATTTCGAAAATCAAAATCGCCTAAAATTTTTCATTATTTTAGTCAATTTAATTGACCAAAACTACCCTTTATTTTTATTTCTGAAAATTAATTAAAATATTTTTAATTAATACAGGCCCACCTCTAACTCAATATCTAATTCTAATCTAATTAGAATTTAAGATACGTGGAATCCTAATCCAATTAGAATTTAATATACTTAGAATCCTAATCCAATTCAAATTTCTTATACATCTCACCTATCATATAAGATTTACTACTATTCTTAGTCAATTACAAGTTTATCTCCTATCTAATAGGAATATACTAACATATAACAACAATGATAATTTCGATTCTTATTCAAAAGAAGAACAATTGAATTAAGGAACGAAATATTAATCATGTATTCAACACAAGAATCACATTATATTAATCATATTACCCTAAATATGATTTCTTATAGAGACATATATGATTATTTCACAAAATGAACTACGTATTCAATAACAGAATCATATTAAATCAATCATATTAACCTAAATATGATTTCTATCGTGGAACATACAAAATTTGTATTGTTCAATTTAAAACATATTTTAATCGAAATATACTAAACATGAATTCTATCAATGAATCATATTATGCATATGTATCAAATATATAAATTAACAACATGCTTTAGAATCAATTCCTGATAACAATTATAACATAATCATATATAACTAAATCACAATCATGTTTTTCACACATATATCACATGTACATAAGAGAAAACATGCAAACGTTTAAGAGAACCGAACCTAAGGCTCTGATACCACTTTTAAATTTTTGGGGTTCATACGCAACGAAAAATTCAAAACAATTTTGAAAAACCCCAACATGATTAAACAAGATCTACAAAAGTAAACCATACCTTATTCGCGATTTCCTTCTCTGATTGTTTGATCTTCAAGACGTTCAAGTGCGCGTCCTCTATCAGAAATTCACACACGAACGATGACCACAATTTGGATTGCTAGCCCCAAGAGAGATAGAAAACGTTTTTTTTTCTCTCCCAAAATCCAGAGAGTACGAAAATTGGAAAAACGAAATTCTTATTTTGTTTCTGGGTATCACCTTTTATTTATGTGTCGATAAACTTTCACTTAAAACCCTATTCATAATACAACTATTGTATTTACGCTGTTTAAGTAAATTCGTAATACAACTATTGTATTTACGTTGTTTAAGCAAATTACACATGCACCTCTATTAATACGTTATCATATAACGAATCGTAAGGGCTTATATATTATGAATTTTATCTTATAAAATTCAATACTCTTGACCATTTGAAATTGCGCAAAGCCATTCTTTGTATGCGATTCAATAGGTTCATGCGACGTTGGTTGTGAACCAAAAGCATTTTGGTACACAAGTCATAATCGATCTCTAGCAAAGCATCATGCCTACCTAAGTAACAAGAATATCAAAATCGATACAACCTAATGAATAACATATATCATATCCTTTTGCCGTGTGATATCCTTTGATTAAATATAAGGAATGAAAAGTCACCCTTAATATTCAATTGTACTAGTCTCAATTTTTAGATAGACTGAAAACATTCAAACGACATTGATCATATCAATTTACTTGGACTTGTTCATTTAACAATCTAACATATCGAAGGATCCACTGATATCTTTCTCTTTACGAGAGCGACAAATTCTATCTTTCTCTTTACGAGAGCAACAAATTCTTTCTTGATTACACACCTTCACATATTGCTCACATGATAACCAATCACAATCTTTATAATCATCCGGTTAAAGACAATGTTTGATTTTGTCATATTACCATATTCATAATATTGAAGTATATGATAATTTCAAGTCGAAAGACGAAATGATATACCTACGATGAGTAACACCTATGACTTTATCCATGTGGTGTTCTTATAGCGAGTCGGTCCAGTATTTTGTTCCTTAACAAGTACTCATCATCTCGATTCGTATCCTTATACGCATGATTATCATATGACCATCAATCAAGACTTACGCTAGTCTTAACGCATTATAGTTCCTAGTATAATGACCGACTAGGGACATTTAGGATATTTCAATAAATATCCATGAATCTTATTATAAGGTAAACATGCAATCACTTATAATAATACAACAAATGAAAAATCTCTATTTTATTAACTAAAACTGTAAGATAAACAATGTTTATAGATTGACCTAGGGTACATGCCCCAACACCTTGCCCTGCGGGTTTTCCCTGTACCCCGCCCTATAGGGAATCCCAGTCGCCCTACCCTGTGCCCCGCCCCACGGGGAATCCATTTTAAAAAACTAGTTGAAATCCTGTGCTTCGGGCGCAGGTAAGACTAAGTGTCATTATATTAGTTAAAAAATAATTAGTTTAATGAGAAAATAATTGAAAAAAAACTAAAAAAATAGTCTTACTGCATAATCTCGAATAAATTTTAAGTGAAGAATAATACCATTTAACTTTTTTGTAGCAAAATTATGGAATTTGTGCCTTGAAAGTTTAAAAACTTTTTGCATATGCTTATACAAAAATATAATCCTAATAAAATTAATTTGATGAGAAAAAGGAAGTGATAAAAAGAGGAAAAAAACTTATCAAAATATTGATGAAATCCCAATTTAATACTTTATGAATAGAAGCTATATTTTTTTTAAAAAAATGATTAATTAAAATTTTGTTGCCACAAAGAATATATAACAAATTGACATCTTGTAGAATAAACTAAAAAAAGGGAGGTCGTTAATCTAAACAATGCATACAGAGATTGTCGATCATTATATGTTATTTCTAAAATATTTTTGTTTGCTCTTGAAATGAAAAATAAAAAAGAGATCGAAATAAAAACTCAAATGTAAAAACCTGAATATAAAAAACACCGAAAACTAAATAGCTATCAAAAAGTCGAAAAGAACAAAAAAAATAGTTGATAAAGTAGCCAAGTGACAAGAAAAAGACTAAAGATAAGTATCAAAACATAAGGTGCACGAACGAAATTACATAAGACACCAATTATATAATCACAATCAATAAGTGAAGTAAATCAATTAATCATCAGTACGTAGTTTTCAATAATGTTCTAGAACAAATGTGGATTAATTATGTCTCCCCCTTGAAATACTAATAGTATACAATTGATTAAAAAATTTGCTTGATAAATATTCAATTGTTAATTAGTATGATTGACTTATTCTAACTAATCATATAAAATTTGGAACTAGTAGTACTTAGGTAGAGACGCGTTGTATGTGCATCAAATAAAGACAAAAAAGACCAAAGATTGCGGATCAAAACTTAGACTTATATAAAGTTCACGCCCGCGGGGAATCCAACAGGGCGGGGCGTGGGGTGGCGAAGTTTGCTCCGCAGAAATTTCGAGGATAAATCCCTGCCCTGCACCCCCTTGGATGTGGAGACAGTATCTTCAATCCCACCCCGCTCTGCCCCACTTGCAACCCTAGTTGGGTTCTTTATTGAAACATGATGGTACGATCTCAGATGTAGTAGTTGTATTAGCTTCATGACCATCTGTTGGACCAAACACCAAAGGTGCTGTTGTAACAATGTCAGAGGCATTACGTACTTCATCATCTCCTTTTGCTTGGTGCTGAGACTATGATGATGTGTCATCGAACACAACATTAATCGACTCCATTACTTTCCCAGTGCCTTGTTAAACACCCTCTATGCACTGCTAGTTTAGGAATATCCCAAAAATATTCATTCGTCACTTTTCTTGTCAAACTTTCCAAGAGGTATCTTGTCTTTCAACACAAAACACTTACAACCAAAATGGTGAAAGTAACTAAGATTAGGCTTTTTACCTTTCCGCAACTCATATGGTGTTTTGTGCATTGTTGGACGAATGTAAGTTTTGTTGATCACAGAGCATGCAGTGCTAACAGCCTCGACCTACACCGTTGTAGCTAGCTCATTTGATGTAAGTATGACTCTGACCATTTCTTGTAGATGTCTGTTTTTCCTTTCCACCACTCCATTCTATTGAAGAGTAATGGCTGCTGAGAATTCCTGATGAACTCCATGCTTTCTGCAAAACTCATGAAGACTTGAGTTTTCAAACTCCTTTCCATGGTCACTTCGAACTCTAATCAAATGTTCTCCTGTGGACTTCTTTTCTGTCATGAGCTTTAGACAAATCTTGAAATTTGTCAAATGCATCTGATTTTTCTTTAAGGAAAAATATCTAAGTAACAAGAATGTAACAATTACCAGAAATGCTAGTGATTTGAGTTGAACCCACAAATCAATGTGGAGCAGTTCTAAGATTAATGATGTGTTACATCCTTCAATAGATTTGTGGTTTTCCCTTTTCTATTTTCCCAATTGACAAGGACCACAGACTCGTTTGGTGGTAAGATGAAACCTTGGAAGTCCTCGAACAACATTCATATTTGCAAGTTTATGCATATGTTTGTAATAAACATGTCCCAACTTTTCGTGCCATTCTGCGATATGGTCAGTCTAGCTGTTGCAACAGGAAAGCTTTGGCTGTCGTAACAGATAACAGTTGTTGACAGATCTATCTCCAGTCATCACACATTTTCCCTTAGAGTCACAAACTAGACATCCTTCTTTGGTGAAGTTCACATAATACCCCTGATCACATAGCTGACTGATGCTTAAAAGATTTCCTTTCATGAGTTCTGCTACATGAAGTACATCTTCTAGTATTGGAAGATCTACAATTTTTAGTGCTCCTTTCCCAATGACTTGACTTCGAACTCCATCTCTAAATGTAACATATCCTTCAACACATGACTGATAATTCTTAAGAAGATTTTTATCACCAGTCGTGTGCTTAGAACACCCACTATCAAAGTACCATTCCGTGCTTATCATGGATTTCAAGGATATGTGTGCTACATTGCACACTTCTTCCTTCCTAGGAACCCATCTCTTATGAGATATGATGGATTATTTTGCTCCAGAGACTCATTATGTAACTTAATATTATATTCTGGTCAAGTCTCTAATCATCTTGTAGCACTTGGGGCGTATGTGGCCTTTGATTCCACAGTAGTAGCACGTAAGTTTGAACCTTAGTCTGACTTGTTGATCAGAAATGACAGCCTTTTGAGATTCTTTGACAAACTTCACTTGCTTTGGTGCTAGATTATTTGAAGATATGCCTACAACATGCTGAGACCTTTATGATCTCCAATCCCCTTTCTTTGAGAGAGGATGTCATCGAGTTTCGCATTTCCTCTGTTCAGCTGCTTCAAGGTATTCTGGGTCTGCTCTAGTTTGGCTTTGCAATCAGCTAGTTCACCTTCTTTCTCGTTGAGACGAATAAGTAGATACTGATTACACATAACTGCTTATTCCCATTTGTTCATCATTTTAGAGTAGGCGGCATTGAAACCTACATCTGAAATCAAATTGTAAGATTTACAATCAGAATCATCAGAATCACCTTTAAATAAATGAGTAGCAATTTCCTTTATTTGTTGAACAGGTGACGTGTTATCAGGTATAACAGACTTTATCACTTCAGTTGCAACCGCATCAGATGCCGGTGCTGTAACAGCTACCGCAATGAAAGCAACATGCAGGTTAGTCATCTCCTCGTCATTATCAGAGTCAGAGTCACTCCACGTAGAGGTTAACGATTTCTCCACCTTCGAGGGACATTTTGCCTGAAAATGACCAAATCCTCCACATTCTCTGCAAATCATCTTGCTTTTGTCAAGCACTTTAGGTTCTCCTTCCTTTCATGATGAGCCTCTAATCTTCGAACCTAAATTTTTTTATATAATTTATTATATTTACGGGTTAGTAAAGCAAGATCTCCCTCAATTGGAGTAGATGTACCTTCAGTAGTTTTCAAGGAAAGTTCCTTTGTCTACTTTTTTTTGTTGATTGAGATGCATCTCATAGGTTGTTAACAAACCTATAAGTTCCTCAAAGCTCAAAATATTCAGTCTACGATTGTCTTGTATATAAGCAACTTTTATGTTGAACTTTTCAAGTAGTGTGTTGACAACCTTCTGCACCATTTTTTTATTGGAGTACTTTTGCTCAACTGATGTGCTTGATTTGCAAGATCCTTTAGCTTGGCAGTGTAGTCTGATAGGGTCTCGTCTTCTCCTATCCTCATCAACTTAAACTGTGATTTGAGCATGAGAAGCTTTGACACTCGCACCTGCTCATTACCTTCAAAGAAGTCTACCAAGATCTGCCATGCTTCTTTGCTATTTTGCACGAGGAGATTAGTTTGAGATGTTCTTGTCTAACATCTCCAAAAATGGCATTTAGAGCTTTGGCATTTTTTGACAATAACTTCTCTTCAGCTTCTGTCCAGTCTTTAGGGTTCTTTGCTATCCCATCAACAATAGGTGTGACATAGCCTCTTTCGATCGATCTCCAGGTCTTGACATCAAAGGACATAATATACCTTCCATTCTTGCCTTCTATTACGTATAATTTGTACTGGTCAACAGAGGAGGTTGAGTGTTGGACATTCCTTCCGGCTAGTCTGACTTATTTCCCTGATACATTTGATTAGTATTCGGACCTCACTACAGTCTGTAAAGATAACAGAGTTTGAGTAATGCCCTGCTCTGATACCAAATGAAATTATTGAACCAATGCGTGTTACAACAGGAAACGTAGTATGTTGTAACAAGGAATTAAATAGTACTGGAATGTAAATAAAAACAGTAAAGTAAACTACAAGACCAGGAGATTGTTCACGCAGTTCGGTCTACGACCTACGTCCTTAAGGCCATGCCCAGATGCAAAATCCACTATGAACACGTACGATCTACAAGACTCCTTTAGTGACTCCCTCACTGACCTGCTAGCATCTCCCTAAGTTTCTCTGGATCTTACACACAAGTCTCCCACTTGCAGGAATGAGGCTCCCCCTCACAGTAGCACCCAAGTCCCTTGGAGCTTTACAACTCAATAAATAAGTGAACACATATTCAATGTACATAACAACAAAGAGATGAATCAATGAATTCATACATACTCTCTATTTTGACACATATTTATATATGATTTACAAGATTCTCAAATCCTAACAACTACTAGAATTCGATCATCTTGATCCTCAGAAACTTTTGCATTCTTATCATGAATCACGTGGGCAATATCGCTCTCATAATCTGCACCAATCTTCAACTGCTTCTCGTTTGGTTAAGTATGAATTGTAACCCTCCGCAACTACCAGATTTAGAGCTCTGTTATAACTAATCTGATCTTTGTGTTGTAACAGAATATCCTAACAGATTGTGGGTCTCCACATCAGCACGTGAATCACATTAAATCATTAACTCATTTTAAGACAGTTGATGACAATACATCACGATAGTAACAGAAATTAAGATAATATTTTTTATATACTTGTTTACAAATTAAAGATGTTTAGACACCGAACTCACTAAGGTCTATGTTTGATTATTTTCACTCCGCAAGAAATATCATAAACAAGGATTACAATTGAAGGTGATGGTGTACGTAGTTTCCTCTCTCGAAGCCAAGCTACTACAAGAAGAGCATCGTTCAATGTCTAGAAAGGGTGGTTGCATCTTTAAAACCCCAGCCATATTTCGTGACATAAATGAGAAAGCATTCACTCCTCAATTAGTCTCCACTGGCCCTTACCATCGCAACAAATTAGAACAATATGAAGTCACGGAAAAGTATAAAGTTCCCTATCTGAAACATTTTCTCACTCACAAATCTTCGATAACATTGAAAGATTGTGTAGAAATGTTGAAGGGACTAGAAGAAAAAGCTCGCAAGTGTTATGCAGACGATATCAAGCTTACGAGTGATGAATTTGTGCAATGACCCTTTATATGACCACATGTATTTCCGACACGTTAGAGTAGACTTACTACTCCTTGAAAACCAACTTCCCTCTTTGTTATGGATGCACAATTCAACTTCACTAATAACACATAGTGGTTCAGAAAAACTTTGGGAAATCTCCTTTTACGAGCTTTCCTTGGGATTCTATGATCAATGTTTCTTCTTAATAAGAAAGAAAAACTTTTAAGATTTTACCGTACGTGATAAGCCTACTCATTTGCTTGATCTAATATACCCAACGCATATATATATATATAGTCCCAAGTATAGATGCAGAATGGACAATCTTGTCATTGCCTAGGGCAACTCAGCTGCAGGAAGCTGGAGTCAAATTTAAGGCAGCTCCAGATGACACACATCTTATAGATATCAAGTTTGAGAATGGAATACTGGTAATCCCAAAATTGAGATAAAGGGACATTATACAGAGACCATCTTTCGAAATTTGATTGCCTATGAACAATTTTAGAGAGACACCGCCTCCTACATGGTAAGCTACTTGAGCTTCCTAGATGATCTCATTGACTCCGCCAACGATGTTGGTTTGCTTAAAAAGCAAAGGAATTATCACCAGTTCGCTTGGAGACAATGGAGACGTCTCAAACTATGTTAACAAGATAACAAATAATGCATTCATTACCACAGCATCACATTTCAACTACAATGATCTTTACACGAAACTAAATCAATATTATCAGACTCCTTGGCATAAATGGAAGGTCAAGTTGAAACGTGATTATTTCAACACTCCATGTGGTTGACCATAGCATTCGCGGCCGCATCAATAGTACTCATTTGCACATTCATTCAAACAGTCAGCTCAATCATTCAAACAGCGAAACAGTTTACAAGTTAAATAGTGATGCTTTTGTGCGTTTACATATATACATTATTAATTTATTATGTGTTAAGATTTTGACAGAAAGTAATGACAATAGTAAAACAAGAAAAGAGAGAAAGAGAACAAATCACTAGAATTTTATATGTGGGAAACCCTCTAAGGTAAGAAAACCCACAGCCGCCAACACAATCTTATTCAAGACTCTCACAGCTCATGCTTTTTGTACATCAGAGAGAGATATATATATACTTATAGAGAAAGTAAATCCCTATTAGAATACAATCCCAGTTAGAATACAATTCTTATTAAAATACAATCCTTATTAGAATACAATCCCTATTAGAATACAATCCTTATTAGAATACAATAGTAAACTAATCATATGGATCATACATGGGCTTTAGAAATCAGGCCCACATACTTAACATATCTCCCACTTGGGACTGATTCTAAAATTATTTTCTCGTATAGTAGTATCTCCTTCTCATGTAGTGTCTTCAGCGCTATGGTCGCCTTGTCGTCTTCAAGTAGCAAGACCAAGAGAAGCTATGCAAAACTTCACTTTCTCTTTAGGGACCGATTTGGTGAGCATATCTCAGAGAATTTTTGTTGGTGTGTACTTTCTCCAATTTGAAAGATCCTTCTTCAAGCATAGCTCGTATGAAATGATACCTTACATCGATATGCTTTGTCCTTGAGTGAAATGCAATTCTTTGCCGATGAATTGCGCTCGATTGTCACTTAGTAGTCGACAATCCGCTTGCTTATGATCCAGCTTCACTCAACAAGCTCGTAACCAAGTCATCTCCTTACACGCTTCAACAACATGCAACATATTCAAATTTCAAGTAGTAGATAATGCAACAATCTTTTGTAACCTTGATACCCAGGAGATTGCTGCACTTCCAAGAGTAAACACATAACCTGTAGTACTCTTCCTACCATCAATGTCACCAGCCATGTCTGAATCAACAAAGCCACACAACTGTATTTTTGCACTTGTATAGCACAAGGCCACATCTTTTGTTCCCGCAAGGTACCTTAAAATCCATTTTACTGCATTCCAATGATAAGAACCAGGATTAGACATGTACCTACTCACAATTCCCACTGCATGAGAAATGTCGGGTCTTGTACAAACCATGGCATACATAAGGCTACCCACTGCCGATGCATACGGGATGTTCTCCATATTCTTTTGTTCTTCTTCTGTTTTGGGACTATGTTGTTTCGAAAGATTTTTGAAATGTCCAAATTTAAAGGTGTGCTCACCGGTTTTGCACAATCCATGTTGAACCTCTTGAGCACCTTCGATATGAACTCCCTTTGGCAAAGTTTTAGTAACTTGTTCTTTCTATCTCTTTCGATCTTCAAATTTCCCAAAATTTGTTTCAAAAGACACCTAAGTCTTTCATTGAAAATTCTTTCGCCATTTGCTTTTTCAAATTTTCAATCTTTTCAATGTTGGAACTTGCAATCAGCATATCATCGACATATAGGAGCAAAATAACATACGTATTGTCCAATTTCTTGAAATAACAAAGAAGTGATCTCGCATGACAACGTATGTACCCTATTGTTAACATGAACTTGTCAAACTTCAAATACCATTGTCTCTGGGCTTGTTTCGACCATAAAGGCTTTTGTGCAACTTACACACTAGATGCTCCTTACCAAATTTATACATATCCCCGTGGTTGTTGCATGTATATATTTTCCTCCAAGTCACCATGAAGAAAGGCGCTTTTTACATCCAACTGTTCTAAATGTAGATCCTCCGCAAAGAACAATGCTTAGAACAGTTCTAATTGTAGTCATCTTGACCATAGGAGAAAAAATCTCAAGAAAATCAATACCGCCTTTTGTTGGAAACCTTTTGCTACCAATACGGCCTTGTACCTCGAGAACCATCTTGCTCCCTGTTTCGGTCCGTACACCCATTTGTTCTCGAATCGCCTTCTTTCCAGCATGGAAGCTTGACCAAATCCCAAGTCCGATTTGTGTAGAGAGACTTCATTTCGTCATCCATGGCTTTCTTCCATTCTTCCTTATTCTCGACTTGCATTGCTTCCTCATAGTAATTGGGTTCACCACCATCTGTGAGCAACAGATAGTGTATGGATGGAGAGTAATGGTTTGGAGCATTGATGGTTCGTCTTTCACGTCGAAGTGCAATGGGTGGTGTCACTGGCTCCTCCTGAACTTCATGTTCATCAATGTGTTCAGTAACACTCTGACTAGGATCATAGGGAAGGATATCGTCAAGTTCAAGATACTTTGATCCTTTTGGTTTCTCTTTCTTCTTGATCCTATCCTTATACAACATCTCCTCATTGAATATGACATCTTTACTTCGATCACCTTTTTACTCTCGATCCCATAGCCTATAACCAAAGCTATCAACTCCATATCCCAGCAAGATGCACATTTTTTACTTTGCATCTAGCTTTGACCTATTTTCAGCATTGATATGGACATAGAAAATACAACCAAAGGTTCTTAAGTGTGAAAGTTTTACTTCCTTTTTGTCCATTCCTCCTCAGTGCAAATCGCAATCAATTGCGGTAGATGGTCCTCTCGTTGATCGATAAGCAAGCAGTATTCATAGCTTCAGCCCAAAACTGCTTAGGTAGCCCAGCACTCAACAACATGCTCCTAGCACGTTCCATAATGGTTCGGTTCATACGCTCAAATATACCATTCTCATTGTGGTGTCCTTGGTACTGTCTTTTCTCTTCGATGTCATACATAGCACAAGACTCTCATCAAATTCCTTGTTACAAGATTTCTCCACCATTATCCGATCTCAAGCATTTCAGCTTTAGACTGTCCCGGTTCTCCACTAGACATTTCCACTTTTTGAAAATTTCAAACACTTGAAACTTATTTTTCATAAAGTAAATCCAGAGCTTTCTAGTCGAATCATCAATGAAAGTAATGTAATAACGAGAGCCATTAAGGGAGGATACCTGTGAAGGACCCCAAACGTCCGTGTGCACAAGTTCTAGCTTTTCAGTTTTGGGAGTTCTGCCCTTTTTAGAAAAAACCGACAACTTTTTGTTTTCCAACCACACAACCTTCACATAGAGACAGATCAACACATGACAACCATCTAACTTCCCTTTTGACACCATTACCTTCATTCCCTTCTCACTCATATGCCCGAGGCGTTGATGCCACACCTTTGCACTGACCTCAGAGGAGGCCACATTCATGGAGTTTTCATTGAGAACTCTGTAGAGAGTACCATCTCTCGACCATGTGCTACTACCATGGCACCTTTTATGATCTTCCAAGATGTTTTAGTGAACTTCATCTCAAGACCTCGCATCATCGCAAGTTGGCTTACCGAAATTAGATTTCTAGCAAGTTTCGGCACATGTCTAACTCGTTGCAACCTCAATCGCGTCCCATTTTCCATTCCTATCAAGACGTCTCCTTTACCGATTATGTCACAGGGCTCATCATCACCAAGGTACACCTTGCCGAAATTGCCCTTCTCATAATTAAGGAAATATTCTCTCGTTGGAAGTAGCATGAAACGATGCACCGAATCTAGTATCCAAAGCAGATTCATCTTTATTGTCACAACACATGATCGCGCGATTCATCCGAACTTGATTCGTTTGAGACATTCACCGAGTTGTCAGTCTTTATCGTTTTCATCTACCCTTTTCTTTGGTGCTTTACAAATCACGCTTGAGATGACATTTCTTCTTGCAATTCCAAAGAAGTTATCCGAGGGCCCCTTGATCGACCTCTTTTAGATTGTGAGCGTCCATTTCCTCGGCCATTCGACCTCTTTGAGGATCCGCCCCGTTCTCGCATTCAGGGCACTATTAGAAACATCATCAGAAGAGTTGTTTCTCCTTCGCGTATCTTCATCAAGAAGAACTCCCACTACATCCTCAAATTTCAGAATACTGGACCCTGATGAGTTGGTTACAGCCATAACCAGACCATCCCAACTATCGGCTAAACCCGACAAAATAACAAGAGCCAATACTTCATTAACAAAGATAATACCCACAGATTCTAACTGACTAGTGATTGTATTGAAATCACTCAGATGCTCTTGTATAGGTCTACTTTCAGGTTTCTTCATATTAAACAACCGTTTCATTAAGAATACTTTGTTTGACGTCGATGGTTTCTCATACATCCGTGTTAGGGCTTTCATCACATCTTGTGTGGTCTTCTCTTTGGAGATGTTGAAGGCTACCGATGATGACAGTGAAAGGCGAATCGCACCCAAGGCCTTTCGATCTAGGATTTCCCCAGCCTTGTCATCCATATCTATAGGTTTGTTGCTCTTGCCACCGAGCGGTAAGTAAAGATCCTTCTAATATAGGTAGTCTTCGATCTGCATCTTCCAAAATCCAAAGTTCGAACCGTCGAACTTCTCAACTCGTAACTTCCTTTCTTCTGCCATTACTCCCACTTGAGAATAACCTTGCTCGATACTACGCTTGTTAAGATTTTGACAGAAAGTAATGACAATAGTAAAACAAGAAAAGAGAGAAAGAGAACAAATCACCAGAATTTTATATGTGGGAAACCCTCTAAGGGAAGGAAACCCACAGCCGCCAACACAATCTTATTCAAGACTCTCACAGCTCATGCTTTTTGTACATCAGAGAGAGATATATATACTTATAGAGAAAGTAAATCCCTATTAGAATACAATCCCAGTTAGAATACAATTCTAATTAGAATACAATTCTTATTAGAATACAATCCTTATTAGAATACAATCCCTATTAGAATACAATCCTTATTAGAATACAATAGTAAACTAATCATATGGATCATACATGGGCTTTAGAAATCAGGCCCACATACTTAACATTATGTACTTGACTTAATTGGAATTTTAATATGTATGGTACCTACTATGTATTACGTGTTGGTTTGGAATTAATGTATGTTAATCTAATATGGCATAATTGGCATTGGGCATCTTCTTCCCCAGTTTTCTCTATATTTACTATAGTGGCTCCTACATACTAAACTACTTAAGACTCCTATATCATCTCATCGACACCCCCAACGATGTTGCGTTGCTTAAACAGAATGGAATCATCATCAATTTGTTTGGAGACAATGAAGAGGTATCAAGCATATTTAACAACATTGGAAGTACTCTCATCTCAACGTGGGACTTGCAGCACGTACAGGGATCTTTACGAGAAACTGAATCACTTTTACACAGAACCCTGGCGCAAATGGTCTTGTTGAAACAGGATTACTTCAACAGTCCATGGTCCTTCATAGCATTTCTAGCCGCATTAGCAGTACTTGTTTGCACATTCATTCAAACAGTGAATTCATTTTAAAGTTTAGTAGTGAATCTAGCTAGTGATGCTTTTATAACACTTGGGTACGGTACTCTTTGTGTTTTCATTATGTACTTGACTTAATTATGCAGTGGCATTATGCTTTATATTGCTTTTGATTTTATGTTGATCCTATGTATCTATGGCATATTATTCTTCTTCCCCAATTCTCTCTATAATCTATAAAGAGAGGTCCAGTGACCCGTGTCAACTAATTTCTTTCAATCTCAAACTAAATAATATAACTTCTCTAAAAAATTTCTTCCCTGTTAACGCTTCACTAAATTCAACTGAGCAGCCATCCATATCTGCCTTTGAAGATGAAGCAACAGTGAAAAAGTCAATTTCCCAAATGCGTCATTATAAGACACATGAAAGTATGAATCCTTAAGAAAATGAAGGTCAAATGGGCAAAATAGGGGGATACAAATACCAAGATTTTCCATAGAATCTTGGGGGCTAGAAGGAACAAGAATTGTATTGATCGAGTACGGTAGTCCGATGGCACCTTTTCAGAAGATCCGAAGATTATCTGTGATGAGTTTGTGGCATTCTTCAAAGAGTTATATACCAATGACATGGAATACTCTTGGGAGATTGAGGGGATCAATTGGGGAACCATACCTTCTTCGCTGGCTACAGACATCGAAATACCATTTATTGAGGATGAGGTATGGCAGGGAATTTGTAACAGTGAGGGAGATAAAGCCTTAAGGCCAGACGGATATACTTTTACTTTTCTAAAGAGATGTTGGGGAACGCTCAAACATGATATCACGGCTTTTTTTGCAGACTTCTACCGTAATGGGGTGGTGAACTAGAAAGTGAATGAAACTTACATTTGCCTCATTCCAAAAGGTAGTCAGGCAAGAGTGGTGGGTGATTTTTGGTCAATTAGTTTTCTCACCCCTCTCTATAAGTTGCTAGCTAAGGTACTTGCAGAATGGATTAAAGAAGCATTAAAACACACTAACGTAAGGGAGCATAATGCGTTTGCGCCGGAATGATACATGTTGGATGCCGCATTGATTGCCAATGAGGTGGTGGAATACGCGACAAACAAAAAATTGAAGGGCTACGTTTTGAAACTTGACATTGCAAAGGCCTATGATAGAGTGGATTGGGAATTTCTGGATTTTGTGCTACTAAAGAAAGGCTTTGGGGAGAGACGGAGAAAGTGGATCCATGGTTGTGTTTTTTCAGCAAATTACTCTATCATGGTGAATAGCAGGCCAAGAGGAAAGTTTATTGGAGAGCGTGGGTTATGACAAGGCTACCCCCTATCCCCGGCTTTCTTTATTATGGTGGCAGACGTCATGGATAGAATGATTGACAAAGCTAAATCTAACGGACTGGTGGAAGGACTCAAAATTGGAAAGGATGACTTCGAACTTTCTCACCTATTTTATGCAGATGAATCTCTTATTTTATAGCCAAGAAAAGTGATTGTTTGCCTTGCAAACTCACACTTTTCCTTCTTTACAAACAATTGGTTAGTTCGTAAAGTAGTCAGAACTTTCCTCAAATGATCAACATGATCTTGGAGGTTTTGACTATATACAACAATTTCATCTAAATAGACGACTACAAATCGATCAATAAACTCCCTCAATACGTTATTCATCAAATGACAAAATGTGGCAGGGGCGTTCGTGAGACCGAAAGGCATAACAAGATACTCAAACGAACCATACCTCGTTACCATGGCCATTTTAGGTTCATCTCCAACAACAATGCGAACTTGGTAGTACCCTGGTCGCAAGTCCAACTTGGTAAAGTACGAGGCGCCGGACAAGCGATCGAACAGATCCGCCACCAAGGGAATCGGGTATTTGCTTTTCACTATGTGCTTGTTCAAAGCCCTGTAGTCGGCACACATTCAAAGGGACCCATCATGCTTCTTCTGAAAAAGGATTGGGGCTTCGAATGGTGCCTTGGATGGCTGAATGAACCCTGCATCCAGCAACTCCTCCAACTGCTTTCTCAGCTCCTCCAACTCCTTAGGAGCCATTCGATTAGGGGTTTGGGCTAGCAACTTTGAGCCTGGTACATGCTCAATAGCATGATCAATGGTTCTCTGTGGTGGTAGATCCTTTGGCAATTCTGGAGGCATGGCATCTTCAAACTCCTCCAGCACACCAGCCACCACATCAGGGACCTCCAGCATAACTCCTGGCTTCATCTCCACTAATGTTGCTAAGTAGGTTGGTTGCCCTTTTCTCAGACCGTCTTTGAGTTAAATCGCCGATAGATGTGTTTGCTTGTCACCTTCCTTCCCTATAGCATCACCAACAGCAGGTACAAAGCAAGGGTGAGACTTGTTCATGATGAACAATTCCCTCAAAAAAAGCATTAGGATAATACTCCCCGAATAGAGAAAATCATTCCCTAGAATGATGTCGAAATAATCCAGAGGAACTGCTATTAGGTTGATCTTTCCTTCCCAAGATCCAACCTTAATGTCAACATTAAAGGCCATACCTTGGATTTGCTTGGCCTCCGAATTCACATCTTTCATGCGACTAGAATTTTCAGCAAGTGTAAGCTCCAGCTTACTCACCATTTGATCTGCCACAAATGAGTGTGTCGCCCCCGCTTGTGTTGGTTCACTATCGCCTCCATGTTGACCAATCCCTCTGATTTGCTTGGCCTTGCTTGTTGAATGGCATTCAATAACTGTAGTGGGTTCATCCGAGTCTCAGCAGTATTCTCTGCAATCAAGGTAGAAATCTTCTCCTTTTTTAGACACTCCCGTGTCCGATGAGGCCCATTGCAAATGAAACAACCCTTTGAGGATGACAAGGGTTGTGCTGTAACAACCCCGAATTTTTAATTGACTTGTGTTACACGTGCCAAGATTATGACCTGGCTACGTGGATACTGGATGGTATTTCAAACTTCAGTAGTCGACGCCGAGGTAATTTTATGATTCTTTGACTTTGTGTATTAGTATTTTAGTATTATACGGGTCTCGAGCCGCTCGGACTATATTTTAATTGAGTGAGGTGTCGCTTCGTTGAACGGGTTTTCGGGAACCATTTTAATGGACATTATTAATAAACAAAGTCAAATGAAATATATAACCTTAGTTGAGGAAATACAATTTTATCAATAAAGTATAACTTAGATATGAGGAAACTTATTTTAATACTAAGTGTGGGACCACCTCGAGAAGTGTGTCGTACGCGGGACACTATGTACCGAGTAGGCGGGAATTTGTGCGACCTTATTTATAATTTAATAAAATTAATCTAATGTGTTAATATGGGATAAGATTGTTAAGGTGACACAATATGGTGAGGAGAACCATTGGATGGGCATGGAGATGTGTATGTGTGTTAAATTACGATGATGAGCAAAATGACCCATAAGGGTAGCTGTCCAAGGGATGTGCAAGTTTTAAACTCAAGGGCAAAAGGGTCATTTTGTCCTAATTCACTTATATAAAAACGTTTCATACCCCAAAACCCTAATAAACACTAATCATCTTCATCTCTACAACTGCCGTCACTGTTCACCTCCTCCCTCTCGCCACTGCCGCTGCCTCCCACCGGCGACGCTGACCCCGACGAGGTGAGTCTCCCTCTCCAATCTATCTCTCTCTTTCATTTCGTCACTCACTCACTCTCGTTTCTTCATGCTCACGCTCTCGGCCCTCGGCTCTCTTACGCCACAGTCCTCTCATCCTCGGCTGGACAACCACCACCGCCACCATCGACGAGCCTGACGTCCCAATGCCCACAGGCAAAGTTGAGGTGAGCTCCCTTCCTCTCCCTTTCTTTTTCTCTCTCTCTGTTGTGCTCTCGATGCACCTCCCTCTCTCGGTCCATGTCCCTCTAACTTGGTCGAGTACACCACCGATGGTAGGTCCCGAGGTTGCCAAGGTCTACCGATCACCAGAGTCGAGGTTCCCCTCCCCCACACTCTTGGTTTTTCCTTCCTTCCCTTCTCGGCTTTTCCTACTGTGTTTGGCCATTTCGTGACTGTTTTGGCTATTATTTGGACTGTCATGGCTTGGTGGGTCCGTTCCCGACCAAGGCTAATCGAAGGTGGTCCTCCGATGACCCCACTAGCCGGAGATGACCCCCCTGTGCAGCAATGAGGTGTTCGAATGGTTGATGTAAAACTGTGGTGTGTGAGTTGCGAGAGTTATTGATGTAAAACCATGGTGTGGATGTGTGTGCATGGCTTGTACACTGTGTGTACACCACAATGGGGTATACATAACAGTGTGTGTCTACACCACAGTGGGTTGTACACCACAGTGGGGGGTACACAACAGTTGTATATGTGTGTGCATGGTGAAAATGTGTATATAATATAGTTTTAAGTAATAAAGTGACGTATTAATGCATGTGAACATGGGGGTAAATAGCAGTGGGGTGCACACAACAGCGGGGTGTTGTGTGCACAAAACAACGGGGCGTGTGTGAAGTGTGTGTGTGCACACTAGTGGGTGTACACATCAGTTGTATGTGTGTGTGTGACCATAAAGTACATTATTATATGTATGTGTGAATGAATAAAACAAGGAAGTGTATGGAAATTTTTAAATAATCGTGGGCTTATATTAAGGCCCAACAAGGACCCAACTTACTCATTATAATATGGGTCCATAACAAGTCACAATTGGTGTGTATATGGGTTGTGTAAAGCCCAATAAGGGTTTAAGATAATAGACACAACTTAAAGCCCAAAACAAATACATAAAATGTAAGAATGAGCCCATATATCCAGGCCCAATAATTGTCCACATATTAAGCCTACTTAGATGGATATAGGCTTGACACATGGACCCAACAAGAGCCCAACCAGGGTGTAAAGGGCATCAACTATAGTATGGGTTAGGTTAATTAAATGAATTCAAACCAAGTTTATGAGAATCACCCTAAAACTAAACATGAACTCTAAAACAATATTCGGGGTTTGATTCGTTGTCAGGTAGTTGAGAAACACGGGGAAACGCGTTAAAGTCATGGAGTAGTACCGAGTTACGCTAGTTCAGGTAAGTACACTTGCCCTAAAAAGCATTTGTACGTTAGTAGGCCAGTAAGGAAATAACATGTGATTTATACATCCTATATTCATTGATATTGTTGAATTGATTCCCTTGTTTGAAATTCCATTCCGTTTTCCTTGGTTGTATGTTCTCGACATGAGTGTGTGTCTCGAAGGTATCATGTGGTCCCACACTAGCTGGGACAATGAGGGTGTCCTCTGTAGGGGTAACTGACCACCCCTAGTGATGTGTGTACTGGGTACTGGATTCGAGAGGTGTTGCGATGCCTCTCGATTTCACGTTGCGCTAGTGTTGCGACATTGCCCGGGGAGATCTTGCGAGATCTTTGTCATATTGCTGTGAAATTAGACCACTCATGGGCGTCTTTTGAATCTTAGAACATGCAAATTATCGATTGTTTATCTATCAGTCTGTTTATCATGCACTTGATTTATTTACGTTTCCTGTTGTTTCATTTTCGCATGATATTTAGATTGCCTTGTTTGTTTAAATCATAAATTACCGTTACATTCTTTTGGCACTACTTTCGATTTCTTTAGTTGCTCACCGTGTAGTTTGTGACGGTGGGTGCAGATAGGGTGGAGTGCAGTAAGGGCAAGGGGCTCTGCCTAGGAGATATGCTTTGAGGACTAGCAGCGGGATTAGAGATACTATAATATGTGTATATATTTTTGCTGATTTGTATATCGTTTCATACTTATTTTGTTGGAATTATTGAACTTGGTATTTTTGGTGAGACTGGTATCATGTATATATGCTTATCGAATTGTACATGAATACCCGGGGTTTTCCACACTTATAGAATTCCTAATTTCCCTTTGATTGAGTTATTTCCCCTTATTATTTACTGTTAGTCTTCCGCTGTGTATTATTACAATAACTCTTTCATAAATTACTAAATTGATTAAATAGGAGGCTGACTAGGCTCGTCAAGTTGCCGAGTGATGACTCGGGGCTTGTACAGGTCTAGGCCAGACGTACCCAATTGCATGGGAAAATTGGGGCCGTCACAATTGGTATCAGAGCTTAAGGTTATAACGACCTGACTCTTGATTTAAAAACACAAACCATTAAGATAGCGGAAGTTAGAAATGGTTGAACTTAGAGTAGAAAACCCTAAGATCCTAATTAGAACTTTAGTTTGGAGGGATGAGTTGGGATAAGTCGGATGTGATGTTTATACATATTACGATTGTTGATTGTAATATATTGTATGCGGTAGCTATCCATTGATCCGAGAAATTCGTTTTCTTGTTTTGACGATGATGGCGGATCAACTAGGTCCGAGTGACGATATCGGCGTGATTTTGTCACGATGCCTTGAGGAGATACGTACATTATCTCAGAGAGCCGCGACGTAGGACCAGAGATTTGAGGAGTTACTAAGGACGCCCGCACAGGCTACCACGACACCATTGACTCCGACTACGCTTTTGCCGCCTGTTTCTACCACTCAGGGGACGGAGACTCTAATAGCTACGCTTCCACCGCCCCGATTCCGTTAGCGGTGATTCCTGAGGGAGCAGTTGCTGTGACAGGTACACAGACCGAGGTAGAGACACCTCCGTTACAGACAGAGCTAGTACGAGTGACGGAGACACCGACTACGCCAGTGGTTGCTGCAGAGACTACTCCTGTCACTACACCGGTCACTACTTCGAGAAGAGCCCTAGGACCACTGCTGAGGCGAGGCAGTGGAGAGAATTTAAGAGGCACGATCCAGTTAAGTTTTTTGGTGGTACAGACGTAGCAATGGCAGAGCTTTTCCTGAAGAACCATGAGAAGATTCATACTATTATCGCGACCGAGGATTACATGAGAGCGACGATTTCCTCATCCATGCTTCAGGGGGAGGCGGATGATTGGTGGACTACCATTGTCACTACTCGAGGCATTCTGCGAGACTGGATCGATTTCAAGACCCAGTTCAATCAGAAGTATTTCCCACGGACAGTGTTACAAGTGAAGAGGAATGAGTTCACTTCATTACGACAGTCAGTAGGAGAGCCAGTGATGGATTACATGGGCAGATTTATTCATCTATTACCTTATGCGGGAGGATCAGCAGATTTAGAGGCCGATCGTATCTACTATTTCACTGAGGGTTTGCTACCTTCCATTGGAGGTTCAGTAGTCACTACCGAGCCAGAGACTCTTAAAAGGGCATACGAGCGGAGTTTGGCTAGAGAGAGTTACCTGATTTCTCTCCTAGAGGAGGCGAGACCGGTCAGACTGGAGACTAGATCAGAGGAGCATCAGGACAAGAAACGGAGGAAGAACAGACTTCGTTACCGAGACTCCAGAGCTCCGAGTGTAGGATCCATTGCACCACCTGCTCGACCAGCACGGACGACTCCACCAGTGCTGAGCTTTGCTAGTCATCCTCCACAGCCTACGAAACCTGTACAGCAGTCACAGGGACAGTCTACAGCGAGCCGAGATTCTGGCAGAGGAGGTAGACAGAGACATACATCGAGGCTAGGATAGACTCGAATTCAGAGATCTACACAGAGTCGTGGACAGGGTCAGACTCAGGGTACACAAGATACGCGTACATGTTAGAGATGCGACAGAGCTGGCCACATCCAAGCGCAGTGTCTCAGCCTGAGAGGACACAGGCACAACATCATCAGCACCAGAGGGAGCGGGTGCAGGCAGTGGTTGAGCCAGATCTGGGGGCGTCCCGAAACTTAGTTAAGGGTATGATTTCTATCTCTAGTACATTCATGCATACCATGTTCGATTCCGGTTCGACTGTTTCGTTTATTTTCGAACATATGGTAGACATGTTAGGGTTGAGACCCATTAGACTTAGTAGACCCTTGATCCTTAGCATGACTGGCTTGGGGACAAGACTTACCTGAACTTTCTATGTGTCGAGTGTCTAGTAGAGATAGAGGGCTATGAGTTTCCTGCTAACTTGAGAGTACTTGAGTTTCTCGAGTTCGATGCATTGTTGGGCATGGATTGGTTAGGAGCGTACCATGCTCACATCAGTTGTTACGAGAAGACGATCACAATTCCATTGGCAAATGGTACGAAGATCAGCATTCAGGGTAACGCACCATTACTTCCGATCACCAAAGGCAGAGAAGCCACGAATGTCGATGTCGAGATTGTTGCAAGCGTCATGAGTACTGGTGTGAGACAAGAGGTTGATATAGAAGATGTACCGATCGTGTACGAGTTCACTGACGTGTTCCCCGAGGATCTGCCAGGATTACCACCGCAGCGGACGATCGATTTCATCGTTGACTTAGTCTTAGGGACTAGACCGATTTCGATACCACCATATAGGATGGCACCCCGAGAGCTTGAGGAGCTGAGGAGTCAACTAGATGAGTTGCTAGAGTTGGGCTTCATTAGTCCTAGTATGTCGCCATGGGGAGCCCTAGTGTTGTTTGTCAAGAAGAAGGACGGTAGTTTGAGGCTTTATATCGACTACAGACAATTGAACAAGGTTATAGTGAAGAATAAGTACCCGTTACCGCGCATTGACGATTTGTTTGATCACTTAACCGGTGCGCAATGGTTTTCTAAGATAGATCTAAGGTCAGGCTATCACCAGCTTAGGATCAGGGCTGAGGATCAAGAGAAGACAACATTCAACACGAGATACGGTCACTTCCAGTTCACAGTCATGCCGTTTGGATTGACTAATGCGCCGGCGATGTTCATGGACCTGATGCACCGAGTGATGAGGGATTTCCTAGATCGATTAGTGATTGTGTTCATCGACGACATCCTCATCTATTCTAGGACTCGTGAGGAGCACGAGGGCATCTACGAACAGTGTTGCAGACTTTGAGGGACCACCGACTTTACGCTAAGTTTAGCAAGTGCGAGTTTTGGCTACCAGAGGTCAGATTTTCAGGGCACGTAGTTGGAGCTGACGGTGTTGCCGTTGATCCAAAGAAGATTAGAGCCATGGTTGAGTGGCCTACTTCGACGACCGAGACTCAGATTCGTAGTTTTCTTGGATTAGCAGGTTACTATCGCCGATTTGTACAAGATTTCTCCAAGATCGCTACACCAATGATGAAACTGACGCAGAAGAACGTGAAGTTTGATTGGAACGAAGAGTATGAGCAGGCATTCTCTACTCTGAAGGAGAAATTGACAACCGCACCTGTCTTAGCATTGCCCGAAATCGGGAAAGACTTAGTCATGTATACCGATGCGTCGAAGATTGGTTTGGGTGGTGTGCTGATGCAAGAGGGCGGAGTTATTGCTTATGCATCCCGACAGTTGAAAGTTCATGAGAAGAAATACCCGACCCACGACTTAGAGTTGGCGGTGATTGTATTTGCGTTGAAGATTTGGAGACACCATTTGTATGGCGTGCGCTTTGAGTTGTATACAGACCACAAGAGCTTGAAGTACTTATTTTCTCAGAATAAACTTAACCTGAGATAGAGACGTTGGCTTGAATTCCTGAAGGACTACGATTTCGCATTTGAATATCATCCGGGGAAAGCCAATGTTGTTGTCGATGCTTTGAGCCACAGAGGATCTGATGCAGAGGTAGTTGTATGTCGTATGACTCACGAGTATGCATTACTTGAGGCAACCGAGATGATGAGTTCAGCGGACGTGCCGACGACTACCAGGACACAGATGTGTGGTCAGATGAGATTGCAGACTGTATCACTTCAGACTGTTCTCGAGGGACAGCAGGGCGATGAGTCGTGCCAGCGTTACAGTGAGATGGCAGACAGTTCAAAGTATCCAGATTGGAGTGGGTCGACAGACTCTTGCTTGAGGTATCGTGGGCGATTGTGGATTCCATTGGCGGCTGACTTACGCACCGAGATACTTCAGGAGGCTCACCGTTCCCCTTTTTCTGTGCATCCGGTCGAACCAAGATGTACGATGACATGCTACGTCTTTTCTAATGGCCAGGGATGAAATCCGATGCATCGAAGTTTATTCGAGCGTGTAAGATATGCCAGCGCGTGATGGCTGAGCATCGACGGCCTGGAAAATTGCTGCAGCCCCTACCCATTCCTCGATGGAAGTGGGAGCACATTGCTATGGGTTTCGTCAGTGGCTTGCCCCGATCTCCTCGTGGTCACAACAGCATCTGGGTAATTGTGGATCGATTGACGAAATCTGCTCATTTCATTCCGGTATCCACTACACATAGAGTTGACAAATTAAGCATCCTCTACGAGTGCGAGATTGTCAGATTGCACGGAGTTCTGTTATTGATTGTGTCAGATTGAGGTGCGCAGTTCACTTCGTTATTATGGTAGAGCATGCAGGCTCAATTTGGCACCAGATTGGAGTTGAGTACGGCGTTCCATCCACATACAGACAGACAGTCCGAGAGGTTGATTCAGGTGTTGGAAGACATGCTCAAGATGTGTGTTTTGGAATACGGCGGGTCATGGGAAGAGTATTTTCATTTGTGCGAGTTTGCATACAACAACAGTTATCAGGCAAGTATCGGTATGGCACCGTTCAAGGCGCTTTATGGTAGGCCTTGTAGATCACCTTCTTGCTGGGCTGAGCCAGAGGATGTTGTGGCAGTTGGGCCTAAGATTGTTATTGATCATACTGAGATGGTACGACAGATTTGTTAGAAACTTAAGGGTGCCCAGGAGCGGCAGAAGAAATATTATGATCAGTATCACGATGAGCTTCAGTACGACTTGGGAGACTATATATACCTGAAAGTCTCACCTCTGAAGGGTCAAGAACGGTTCGGAATCAAAGGGAAGCTCGCTCCGAGGTTTATCGGTCCCTTTAAGATTGTGAAGAGAGTCGTTAAGGTTGCATATAAGTTAGAGTTACCGCCAGAGCTCGCCGGTGTTCATCCAGTATTTCACATTTCGATGCTTCGACTAGACAAGTCAAGTGGAGGGCAGCGACCGACGGTAGACTTGAGTCAGATCGAATTGCAGGACGATGCTACGTACGAGGAGCAGCCGATCCAGATCATTGACCGCAAAGTCAAGACGTTGAGGAACAAAGAAATCCCTTCAGTGCTCGTGAAATGGCAATTTCATGGAAACGAGGAGTTGACCTGGGAGTTAGAGTCCTACATGCGCGAGCATTTTCCCTACCTTTTTGATTCCGGTAAGTTTGTAAATTAGTTTACTTATTAGTTTAAATTTCGGGGATGAAATTCTAATAAGTGGGGGAGACTGTAACAACCCCGAATTTTTAACTGACTTGTGTTACACGTGTCAGGATTGTGACCCGGCTACGTGGATACTGGATGGTATTTCAAACGTCGTAGTCGACGTCGAGGTAATTTTATGATTCTTTGACTTTGTGTATTAGTATTTTAGTATTCTACGGGTCTCGAGCCACTCGGACTATATTTTAATTGAGTGAGGTGTCGCTTCGTTGAACGGGGTTTTCGGGAACCGTTTTAATGAACATTATTAATAAACAAAGTCAAATGAAATATATGACCTTAGTTGAGGAAATACAATTTTATCAATAAAGTATAACTTAGACATGAGGAAATTTATTTGAATACTAAGTGTGGAACAGCCTCAAAAAACGTGTCGGATGCGGGACACTGTGTACCGAGTAGGCAAGAATTTGTGCGACCTTATTTATAATTTAATAAAATTAATCTAATGTGTTAATATAGGATAAGATTGTTAAGGTGACACAATATGATGAGGAAAACCATTGGATGGGCATGGAGATGTGTATGTGTGTTAAATTAGGATGATGAGCAAAATGACCCATAAGGGTAGCTGTCCAAGGGATGTGCAAGTTTTAAACTCAAGGGCAAAAGGGTTATTTTGTCCTAATTCACTTATATAAAAATTTTTATACCACAAAACCCTAATACACACTATTCATCTTCTTCTCCACAACTGCCATCACTGTTCATCTCCTCCCTCTCGCCACTGCCGCCGCCTCCCACCGGCGACACTGACCCCGACGAGGTAAGTCTCCCTCTCCAATCTCTCTCTCTCTCTCTCTCTCTCTCTCTCTCTCTCTCTTACGTTTCGTCACTCACTCACTCTCGATTCTTCATGCTTACGCTCTCGGCCCTCAGCTCTCTCACGCAACAGTCCTCCCATCCTCGGCTGGACAACCACCACCGCCACCATCGACAAGCCTGATGTCCCAACGCCCACCGGCGAAGTTGAGGTGAGCTCCCCCTCCTCTCTCTTTCTTTTTCTCTCTCGGTTGTGCTCTCGGTGTACCTCCCTCTCTCGATCCATGTCCCTCTAACTTGGCCGAGCACATCACCCCTGGCAGGTCCCGAGGTCGGCAAGGTCCACCGCTCACCGGAGTCGAGGTTCCCTCCCCACACTTTTGGTTTTTCCTTCCTTCCCTTCTCAGTTTTTCCCACTATTTTTGGCCATTTCGTGACTGTTTTTGGCTATTATTTGGACTGTCGTGGCTTGGTGGGTCCGTTCCCGACCAAGGCTGATCGGAGGTGGTCCTCCAACGACCCCATTGGCCAGAGATGACCCCCTTGTGCAGCAATAGGGTGTTCGAATGGTTGATGTAAAGCTGTGGTGTGTGAGTTGCGTGAGTTATTGATGTAAAACCATGGTGCGGATGTGTGTGCATGAGGTGTATACTATGTGTACACCACAATGGGGTGTACACTATGTGTACACCACAATGGGGTGTACACAATAGTGTATGTGTACACCACAATGGGTTGTACACCACAGTGGGCGGTACACAACAGTTGTATATGTGTGTGCATGGTGAAAATGTGTATATAATATAGTTTTAAGTAATAAAGTGACGTATTAATGGATGTGAACATGGGGGGTAAATAACAGTGGGGTGCACACAACAACTGGGTGTTGTGTGCACAAAACAGCGGGGTGTGTGTGAAGTGTGAGTGTGAACACCAGTGGGGTGTACACATCAGTTGTGTCTGTGTGTGACCATAAAATACATTATTATATGTATGTGTGAATGAATAAAACAAGTGTATGGACATTTTTAAATAATCATGGGCTTATATTAAGGCCCAACAAGGACCCAACTTACTCATTATAATATGGGTCCATAACAAGTCACAATTGGTGTGTATGTGGGTTGTGTAAAGCCCAATAAGGGTTTAAGATAATAGGCACAACTTAAAGCCCAAAACAAATACATAAAATGTAAGAATGAGCCCATATATCCAGGCCCAATAATTGTCCACATATTAAGCCTACTTAGATGGATATAGGCTTGACACATGGACCCAACAAGAGCCTAACTAGGGTGTAAAGGGCATTAACTATAGTATGGGTTACGTTAATTAAATGAATTCAAACCAAGTTTATGGGAATCACCCTAAAACTAAACACGAACTCTAAAACAGTATTTGGGGTTTGATTTGTTGTCAGGTAGTTGAGAAACACGGGGAAATGCATTAAAGTCATGGAGTAGTACCGGGTTACGCTAGTTCAGGTAAGTACACTTGCCCTAAAAAGCATTTGTACGTTAGTAGGCCAGTAAGGAAATAACATGTGATTTATACATCTTATATTCATTGATATTGTTGAATTGATTCCCTTGTTTGAAATTCCATTCCGTTTTCCTTAGTTGTATGTTCTCGGCATGAGTGTGTGTTTCGAAGGTATCATGTGGTCCCGCACTAGCTGGGACAACGAGGGTGCCCTCTGCAGGGGTAACTGACCACCCCTAGTGATGTGTGTATTGGGTACTGGATTCGAGAGGTGTTGCGATGCCTCTCGATTTCACGCTGCGCTAGTGTTGCGACATTGCCCGGGGAGATCTTGCGAGATCTTTGTCATATTGCTGTGAAATTAGACCACTCATGGGCCTCTTTTGAATCTTAGAACATGCAAATTATCGATTATTTATCTATCAGTCTATTTATCATGCACTCGATTTATTTATGTTTCTTGTTGTTTCATTTCCGCATTATATTTAGACTGCCTTGTTTGTTTAAATCATAAATTACTGTTACATTCTTTTGGCACTAATTTTGATTTCTTCAGTTACTCACCGTCTAGTTTGTGACGGTGGGTGCAGATATGGTGGAGAGTAGTAGGGGCAAGGGGCTCTGCCTAGGAGATATACTTTGAGGACTAGCAGCGGGATTAGAGAGACTATAATATGTGTTTATATTTTTGTTGATTTGTATATCGTTTCATACTTATATTGTTAGGATTATTGAACTTTGTATTTTTGGTGAGACTGGTATCATGTATATATGTTTATCAAATTGTACATGAATACCCGGTGTTTTCCACACTTATAGAATTCCTAATTTCCCTTTGATTGAGTTATTTCCCCTTATTATTTACTATTTAGTCTTCCGCTGTGTATTATTGCAATAACTCTTTCATAAATTACTAAATTGATTAAATAGGAGGCTGACTAGGCTCGTCAGGTTGCCGAGTGATGACTCGGGGCTTGTACGGGTCTAGGCCGGGCGTACCCAATTACATGGGGAAATTGGGGCCGTCACATGTGCATCTGCTTTGGGTGTCAGCTTTGAGTTCGGCTTCTTCGAAGGAAATGACTTCTTTTTGCCCTTCTTTGAGTACTCCTTGTAGGGCTTTTTATCCTTGTTCTTCCTTTCTGAAGGCGAAGAACTAGTCTTGAAATCAACAAAACTATCAGCAGCAGCTATCACTCCTAGTAAGTCCTTCACACATTGCCTCCTTAACTTAGCTTGTGCCCATGTCCAATTGTAAAATTGAAGAGTTTATCCACTTCTCACATGTTTTTAATGTCCAGCAGCAAAGAGGAAAACTCCTTCGCGTACTCCCGAACAGAGCCTGTATGCTTCAGCTTACGCAAAGCCTCCCTCGCCTGCCAAACTGCATTAGTGGGAAGGAATTGATCCTTCAATTTCCATTTCAGCACATCACACTCGATGATCTTCGGCCTCCCAGCAGCAACATCATCGTCAACTTTGATTCTTCACCAAAGATTTGCATCTCCTTCCAAGTACATTGAAGCTAGGATGACCTTCTGATAATCCGGAGTCCACACCGTGGCAAAGTACCACTCCATGTCCCAAAGAAAGTTCTCTAGTTCTTTAGCATTTCGCTTACTAGAGAATTTCTTTGGTTTAGGAACTTTTGGTTTAGGTAGCTTTATCGCTTCCGCAATATCTGAGGTTCTACCAACTTCTTCTTTAGAAGACTCACCTCCACATCAATCATCTTTGCGGTGTCAGTGGTAAGTTCGCTAACCGCACGAACATCAGCAACTAGCTCATCAAAACGAGCCTTCCAACTAGAGATCATCCCCATGTGAGATTCCTCTCTAACCACCAACAAAGCAATGAGTGCTTCCAAGCTTTCAACTCACTTTGCCAAGGAAGAGCTCTGAGCCTCCTCCCTTTGCATACTGAGTGTTGTCACAAGCTGTTCCAGGTGAGATACCCTCTCACTTAGATCCACAGCTGCTCGGGTCGCCATCGTCGCTAAATGAGGCTTTGATACCAACTGTCACGGGGTCACTGATGAGAGGGTTTACCCTAAGGAAATTCTTCTCACTCAATATCACTCCGTAGTGCCTAAGGACCACCTTAGTACAACACACCAACAAATTTCACACTAACAAGCAACAATAGGCACAAAGGGGAGCTGTACTGATCTTTGATTTATGGGTTACAACTCTACCACCTTATGCTTCCCCAAGCATAAGGGGTTGGCTTTATAGAAAACAGCCTAAAATGGTTACATAATCGAATGGACATATGTCCTAGTTTACAAGCATCAAAGACTAAGTAAACCACACCACACTCCTATGTAGTCAAGCAGTTGCCTAACTGCTTGCCTCCTTTACTGCCACTTAGCCTCGTAACTGCTATGACCACCTGGTCAATAGGCACATCTCCAATGTGCTAGGGACTTGCTTGGACGTGCCTTGGTCATGCTCTAAGCCATGACCAAGGTAGTTGCCTAACTGCCTAGGAACTGCCATGCTTGAGTTGGTCCATCCAAGCCTAGGAACGTTCCTTGATTTTAAGTCGTTCTTGGTCGTGCCTAGCTGAGCCTAGGCACCCTTGGGTGCATGCCGGAGCCTGACTACGCCTGGGTCCTACCGGCTCGAAGGTGGTTGCATGATGGTTTTTGGGCAAGGCCTAGGCATGCATGCCCAAGGCCTTCTCTAGGGTCACCCTTACCTTCCTGCCCATACCACCCCCAGGAGAGGTCCCTCCCTTATAGTAGATGTTAAGCGTTCTTGGCCCTCCAATAGGGAACATACAAAAGTGAGACCAATCATACTTTGACCTGGTCAACGCCAGAGTCAAGGAAAGTCAATTATGCTCCTGCCAAGGTCTTGTCTTGCCCGTGCCAAGGCATGACCTTGCTCGTGCCAAGGTATGTGCCAAGCTTTTGCTAAAGTACGCCCCAAGTCATTGTCGTGCTCTCCCCAAGTCACTGTTGTGCTCGCACCAGGGAAAACGCCTTGCTCGCTCACGTGCTCACTTAGGTATGCGCGATGTGCCCGCTTAGGAACGTGCCGTGCCACACTGTGCCCGCTAAGGTATGCGTCGTGCGACACTGTGCTCGTTATGGTACGCGTCGTGCCACACCGTGCCCACTAAGGTATGCGTCGTGCCACACCGTGCGTGCTAAGGTACGCGCCGTGCCACACCTTGCCCACTTAGGTAAACACCGTACCCACTTAGGTAAACACCATGCCCACTAAGGTAAACACTGTGACCACTTAGGTATGCACTGAACCTCAATCCGTCCCCTGAGTCCCCCAAAGCCTCCCGAGTCCACCGAGACTCGGTCATTTGCTAAGTAATCATGCTGCCCAGCCCAGCATGCTCCGGTCCAGCTATTGGGGTGGTATCAGTAGACCACTTCATTGTCATGGAAGATCTCATCAACTCCCCTGTGATGTTGCCTTGCTTAACCGCAAAGGAATCATCATGAATAATCTTGGAGAGGTGTCAAACCTGGTTAACAAGATGCTAAAGAATGCCAATTTTGACAACAAAAATTTACGAGAAAGTGAATCAGTATTACCAAATTCCTCGGCATAGACAAAAGGCCAAGTTGAAACATGATTACTTCAACAGTCCATGGTCCTTCATAGCATCTGTAGCCGCATCTGAAATACTCATTTGCACATTCATTCAAGCAGTGAATTCGTTTAAAAGTAAGTAGCTAGTGAATAATCTAGCTAGTGAGGCTTTTATGTACTTAACTTAATTATGTAGTGGCATAATGCTTTACATTAATTTCGATTTTATGTTGATCCAATGTGTCAATGGCATTATACTTCTTCCCAGGGCCGGATCTACATGTGTTTTGCCTTGGGTTGTAAGACACATGTAACCCCCTTATATTTCTAAACACCAGCCCACCTCATGAAGAAGTATTTTTACGCCTAGCCCACCCCAATTTTAAACAAAAAAAAATCAATTAAAAAATTAAAACAAAGAGCGAACTTTGTATTTAGTTTACTGCACTATTGTTGTAATATATTGTCATTTAACTACCATTAGTTCCTTCACTTTTTCATCTTCTATTATTTCTTTAAATGAGGACTTGCTTTTATGGTCTTCAATATATAAAATTGTATGGATTAGAAACAAGAATAAAATGAGCTAGTTAGTGGTGGTTCAACTAGTAGATTGAATTGCATCACGATCATGCATGCCGCCAATTACAATCGAGTCGAATGTTGTATTATAAGAAAATTGGTTTCGTTCCTTTGCACAAACTAAAACTAATTTAGATGTTATTACTTTCTTTTCTTTTTGGTTACCCCACGTGGTGTCCGGCGCCAACCGCACTGATAAATCCACGCTCAAGCATTATTAGGCCCCCATATAGGAGGCGTCCCTCCCAACCCAATTTTTTTTTCATATTCGAGTACTCGAACGTCGGACCTCGCTTAAGGAAACCAAGTCCCTTACCACTTGAGCCAACCAATTATTTGTACTAGCAAACAAATCTATATTATATAACATTTGATTTTTTACTGCTAACCACGATGACGTGGGTAGCTACAATATTATCAATTAGCTTACTTTTTTAAAAGAAAACTATAATTAACACTATATAGGTAATATAAATAGATAGTTTTCTTAATTTGGATAAAAAATACATGTTAGTTATTTAAGTCTAGCCCAGGGCTCCGAGATATCCTGGATCCACCCCAGTTCTCTCTATAATCTATATAGAGAGCTCCAAACATCCAGTGACCTCTGTCAACTAATTTCTTTCAATCTCAAAATATATAATAGAACTTCTCTAAAATTGTGAAGAATGTCTATATGGGCGAAGATTTCCACTACAACGGCCTCTACGAGAAAGTGAATGACTATTATGAGAATCCATGGCGTAAATGGAAAGCCAAGTTGAAACATGATTATTTCAACACTCCATGGTCGACAATAGCATTTTCCGCCGCGGCAGTAGGAGTCATTTGAACAATCATTGAAGCAGTAAATTCATTTAAAAATCACACCGAAAGACTTTGATGAATTCGGGTTTTGGGTATGGTTTGCGATATATGTTAACTGAATATGTCATTGTTCTTTTTCCCAGTTTTCTCTACATAAAATTCATTCTATTTAAGAAGTTTTTTGTTGAATTCCTCTACTCAATCAAATACATTCACAAGAATCGCAACCAAGTACAAGTGATTTATTGAGTCCTAAAACAATCAAAAGAAAACAATGAAGAACAAGCATTGTGGTTCGTTAACATGTTCTATAAACACACTCGTGAAGATTTGGGAAGAAAAAACAAAGATTGAAGAGCAATGAACCTCAATTTCATGCGATGATGAGGAAGCTTGAAATCGAAGGTGTGAATCCCAAAAACGCCAATCCCAAGTTCCCAACTACTTGCGCTGATTGGGCTTAAGCGAGAGTCGACATGCATTGTGGACCGAAATTCGGCCCCTCCGTTGCTAAATATCCTTTGTCACTTGATTTGATACCGAAGTGGGAGTGGGTTGTTGTCTATTAATTAATAGTGATAATGTTTTTTTTTTTTTTATCAGAAAGAGATATTTGTCTTACTATAACAAAAGCTAGGATGGGAATTTTTGTTCCACCTAGAATACAAAAGTATATTATATAGTTCTTTCTTCGTTTCTTTCTCACTTCTCCCAGCCTTTCATCCGAAATCCAAATTCTCTTATTCGAAAGTCTATTCCTTAGGCCAAAACCTCTAGTCCGCTGCGACCCCGTGACACCAACCATGTTGGCTTCAAAAAAAATAAATAAAATTAAAAAAATCCAACCATGTTATTCCTTATATAAAGACTGAAACAAAAAGGGCAACAAAAATTGGAGCTTTTAGATAAAAACAGCCCAGATTGGCATTGAAATCAAAGAACCAATTCTAATATTCCCCCAAAACCCAGAACTGATAATGCAAGATTGATCCAAAAACTCAAATGCATATGAAGATTTGAATATAAAACCAAAGAATTGTATGACAAAGTGACCTCAATTAGCCACAATTTACACTAGAGGAGATGCGGTGATGAGAAAGATTGATAAAGAAACCTTAGCCGTCTTTGCAGTTACAAGTTCTTTTTTTTTTTTTTTTTGAAGTTCATCTTTAGTGCAAGAATGACAACGGAGATGGCACCATGCGCACCTCGCGATATTGATATACACAAATCCTAGTGCATAACATGCAGGTCGAGACTGCATAGATGAAATGTTTTCGGTAGTACTTCGAATGTGCCTGCAGATGTTACAATTCAAGCATTGCGAAATGAAGTAATGACGACAAATGCAAAAGTAGACTCTCAATAGGTAAATTTGTTTATATATTAATGGCAATTATACATGTTAAGTTTGTTTCTAGTATTGCCAATATTAATTTTGACGATTGATTTGTAGATGCTAATAGATAGCATGATTGAATTTTTGGCAAAATCTAGGTTTCGTTGTTCACCGAATGAGCAGGTAAAGGTTAAAATAATAGATCTTATTCGACATTTATTTATTTTCTTATAAAATTTTGTTGTTGATTTTAATGGTAGTTGAAGAGCTGCAAAAGGGAGACTTTGAGACTTATTTTCTATATGTTTTACAACTCATGGAGAAGCAATATATAATCTCAATCCCCAAAATTCATGGGAAATTTGACAAAATAGCCCAAAATAGACTTCATTAAAGAAAAATAGCTCAAAATTTTTAGATTTGTTTTTCTAGCTTAAATCTAAGGGTGAAAAGTCTTTTTTACCCTTCACTTTACAATACAACCCATTCCTTCCACTTCTCCCTCTCCATCGTCCTCCTTCCCTCCAACTCTCCTCTATCCATCATCCTTCATCCTCCACCAGGTCTCCATCTCTCCGTCATCCTCATTTTCATTCCTCCTCCAGCTCTCCTCTCTCCATCGTGCTCCTCTCCAGCTCTCCGCTCTCCATCGTCCTCCTTTCCATTTCCCTCCAGCTCTCCTCTCTCTATCATTCTTTCCATCTCCCCATCTCATCGACTTTTCTCTTTTCCTTTTTTTCTTCTTCCATTAAAGCAAACTTCTTCATCTAATCGACTTTTCTCTTTTCCCTTTATTTGTTTATGCATTAGCAAGTTTTATTGACGTCATAGACAAGTTGCTTGCTCCTCTCAATCATCAAATGCACAAAGTCGGATACCTCTCATTATTTGCAACAACCAACTCTTGGGTTGTCAACATTATTGAATCCCTTGTTTCTATGTAAGTTCACCATATATGACTTTGTTTGCATTTATTTTTTTAACCTAAACCTTCTCAATCAACTAATTAATACATACATTTTACCCACACGATTATTCGATGATGTTAGGAGACTCCGTTGCCATGAATATGAGTTGTCCAATACCTTTCATTGCTAGTAATGATTAAGTGTAGTTCTATAAATCATGGCTCCATTGTATTACAATGTTTATGTAATATTACTGTGAAGTAACCTCTTGCATAGATTTACTCATAATAGTCCAGATTATAGATGGATATTTTCAGATGTAGTTTTTTCATTTGTTATTGTATCCATAATATATATATTGACAATATCGTTTATATTGACAATCACTTATATATTGACAATATCATTCATAGCAATAATAATACTTGTTATGAAAATAGATTGCAAATGGTTTAGAATATAAATATTAAGTCTCTATTTACTCCTTTATTCATTTTAATAATACCTTTCAAAAAGACAGCAATGCATCTTCAATAATTGTTTTTTGTCAATAACATCTATATTAATAATATCGTCAATAATTACAGTAATTATATTCATTTCTACAAACTGCAATTAGTTGCACATATAATTTGTTTTATAACTTGATAGACCATCAACTACTTTATCTCTTTCTATGATTCATACTAATAGTTTTTTTTTCTTAATTTCAGATGTACCTCATGTCAAATTTGTTATGCAATATGGCGGAGAGTGGGTCACCACTGATGGTGGCAATAAGATGTACAATACCAACACTAATACTGAGATGATATCAGTGCTAAGAAATTGCTCGTTCCAACAATTGTTCAAGATTCTTGCTACTCATTTCAAGATTAACACTGTATCTCACTCGGTTACATTAAGTTATGGGTGCAAAACAGTTATTGGCATAGTGGTAGTCAAAGTGAATAATGACGCAGATGTGCATCATTTTGTTCATGAGTTCAACATGTCTACAAACAATATAACTCCATTGTTCTTAAGTATTGAACTTATAAATCCACCAAGTGAACATGCTTTTGAAGACCAACCTGCACAACCTTTCAATATGGTATAAGAATGCATGGAGTTATCTATTACAAGCCAATGGAAAGATTCTAATAAGAATGCTAATAGAAAAATCGGGTTTGACAACTCATGGGGAGATGCAGTCATCATTCCACTTGATGAAGAAGATGAAGTGGGGATTGAAGATAATGTCGGCAGTGGCACTATTAATATTGTCATGGAATGTGATGCTCATTGCATAGGTTTAGATGATGACTTCAACATAAACATGTATTTTTGCGAGTATGTCGGGCTCACAGATGAAAATCAAGGAAAAAATATTGACAATGATGACATACTAGAAGTTCAAGTTAATGATAAGAAGAGTGGCGGTATTCGACCGTCCATCATGGCTTCTGAATCGTTAACATTAGATGCTTTCATGAAAGATCAATTATTTGTTAATAAGAAAAAGTTGCATCATAGTCTTGGACTCTTTGCAATGAAGAAAAATTTTGAATATAAAGTTTTCCGTTCAACAAAAAAAATTGTTTGTGGCTAGATGTGTGCAAGAAGGGTGCAAATGGCAAGTTAGGGCAACAAAGTTACCATCTTCTGATTACTTTCGATTGAGGAAGATACGCATGAATCATAGTTGTTCGAAAGATATTATGAACCATGATCATAGGCAAGCAAGTAGTTGGTTGATAGGAGAGTGCATTAAATCTAAATATGAGGGAGTAGGCTGTGACGGCCCCAATTTCCCTGTGCAATTGGGTACGCCCGGCCTAGACCCGTGCAGACCCTAAGTCATCACTTAGCAACCTGACAAGCCTAGTCAGCCTTCAATTTAATCAATTTAGTAATTTATGAAAGAGTTGTTGCAATAATACACAGCGGAAGACTAAACAGTAAATAACAAAGGGGAAATAACTCAATCAAAGGAACTATAGGAATTCTATAAGTGTGGAAAACCCCGAGTATTCATGTACAATTCGATAAGCAGATATACATGATACCAGTCTCACCAAAAATACCAAGTTCAATAATCCCAATAATATAAGTATGAAACGATATACATAAAAGCAAAACATAAGGAAACTTACAAAATAGTCTCCAAGTCCAGCCGCTAATCCTCATAAAAGTCACCTAAACAGGGCTCCTTGCCTCTACTGCACTCTGTTCTATCTGCACCCACCGTCACAAACTAGACGGTGAGCAACTGGAGAAAATTGAATGTAATGCCAGAAGAAGATAACAATAATTCATGATACAACAAGTAAAGCAGTCTAAATATCATGCGGTAATAAAAAGACAGGAATTTAAATAAATAAGGTGCATGATAAACAGACTAATATATATCAATCGAAAGTCAAGTGTGTTCCAAGGAATCAAAAGAGGCTCATAAGTAGTCTAAATCATAGCATAACGGCGAAGACCGAGTGAGGTCTTCCCGAGCATCGACACAAGCGAAGGCACAGCTATGACGGGAGGGACTCTAACCCACCCAGTACTCGGTGTCACACGGTCACTAAGGGTGGTCACACACTCGTGCGCACGAGTGCCCGCATTTTATCCCTCTAGTGCAGGTCCTAATACTTTCGAGACGAAAACACTTACGCCAAGAACACACAACAAGGAATAGAATGGAATACCAATAATAGAGCATAACAAGACTGAATAAATGATAATGAATGACATGGCATTTTCTTACTGGCTTACAAACGTACAAATGCTTTTTAGGGCAAGTGTACTTACCTGACTAATCGCAACTCGGTATCACTCCGAGACCCTAACGCGTTGCCCCGCGAATTCTCGACAACCTGATAAAGTTTTGAATCTCGAATATTAGTTTAAGGCTCGCATTTAGTCTTAAGGTGGTTTGCATATGTTTGTTTTACAACCATTTGTTGATGCTACCCAAATCGTTGTGGATTAAACCATCTATATGGTTATGGCCCATTTGTTTTACAAATCATAATGGTCTTTGGGCTTTTGTTGGGCCCATTTATCAAGTCTATCCTTACCTAAGTAGGTTATTTGTGTGGACAATTATTGGGCCTAGATATATAGGCTCATTCTTACATTTTATGTATTTGTTTTAGGCCTTAAGTTGTGCCTATTATATTGAACCTTTATTGGGCTTTACACAACCTATAAACACACCATTTGTAACTTGTTATGGACTCATATCATAATGAGTTTGTTGGGCCCTAGTTGGGCCTTAATACAAGTCCATGATCATTTAAAGAAATGTCATACTTATAGACCTTTTTACTTATTTACAAACCTACAATTTTATACATTATGGTCACAACTCACATTTTATACACCTCACACTTGGTACACCCCACTGTTATGGGCACCCCGCAGTGGTGTGCACACAACACCCCATTGTTGTGTGCACCCCACTGCTATACACACAAATACTCATTTTCACCATACACACAAGGTACAGTTTATGGTCACATATTCAATAATCCATACACCCCATTGTATGCACCCCACACATCACACACCCCACTGTTATGTGCACACAACACCCCTCTATTGTGTGCACCCCATTGTTATACACACCCACACTCACCTATCCCTAAACCGTCTCACATACACACACATGCATACACATGCATGCACATGCACACACACATGCAGAGACATACACACCACCCCAATAGTTTTCACCAAAACTCTATACCACACACCCCATCACGATCTTCACCATGAAAGTGAGCTACCTCCGATTAGCGGTGTTGACGCCTCCGATCTGCCGTGACTGGGGATGGTCCCACCAGCCACGACAACTCTAAAACCGAGAGAACAGAGAGTGCTGGCCGTAAGAGAGAGAAAGAGAGACCGCGAGGTGGGGATGTGTGAGACCAAGAAAGGGAGAGAGTGAGAGAGAGAAAGTTACCTTCGACGAGTCTGGCTTCCCGTGCTATGGAGGGTGGCGGTGGCGACAGTCGAACGAAGAAGGTGAGCCGTGAATGAGAGTGAGGGGGATTAGAGGCCGAGAGTTCGAGTGAGAGGGGAGAGGAGCGACTGTGAGTGAAGAGAGATGGAGAGGGAGACCGTGAAGATGCGAGGGACACCATGAGGGTGGCGGCGAAGGAAGGCCGAGAGAGAGGGAGGCCGAGGAGTTGAGTGGGAGAGGAGATGAATAGTGGCGGCTAGGGTGGTTGGAGATGATGAATAGTGATTAGGGTTTTCTTTGTTTTTATATAAGTGAATTAATGTGAAATGATCCTTTTGCCCTTAGACTAACACTTGTACATCCCTTGGACAGCTACCCTTATGGGTCATTTGGCTCATCATCTTAATTTAACACATATACACATCCCCATGCCCATCCAAGGGTTCTCCTCGCCATATTATGTCACTTTAACAATCTTATCCTATATTAACCCATTAGATTAATTTTATTAAATTATAAATAAGGTCACACGAATTCCCGCCTACTCGGTACACAGTGCCCCGCGTTCGACACGCTTCCCGAGGTGGTCCCACACTTAGTATTCTATTAAGTTTCCTCATGTCTAAGTTATACTTTATTGATAAAACTGTATTTCCTCAACTAAGGTCATATATTTCCTTTGACTTTGTTTACTAATAATGTCCACTAAAACAGATTCCCGAAAACCCCGTTTAACTAGGCGACACCTCACTTGATTAAAATATAGCCCGAACGGCTCGAGACCTGTAAAATACTAATATACTAATACATGCATCATCATCCACAAATAACCAAATTTCCAGGTCGTTACAGTCTCCCCAACTAACAAGAATTTCGTCCTCGAAATTAGCTCTAACTCGAGCGAATAAGGGGAATCAACATCTGTTCGCACCTCGTCCAAACTGTGGGCTTACAGCCACTTCAGACAGCTTGGATCCTTTATCTCGAACTGCGGACTACCTCAAAGTCACTTCAGACAGCTCGTTCCTCATCGTTGAACTGCGGACCGATGCAAAGTCGCTTCAGACAGCTCAATAAGCTATGACCAACTGCGGACTTTCGCGAGAGTCACTTCCAACAGCTTGACATCAGGTATTGAATTGCGGACTTGTACAAAGTCCCTTCGAACAACACAACATCTTTAATCCACTCCCTTTTCTCCATATCTACCAAACAGTGGGCCTCTGCCACTTCGAACAGCTTGATTTTTCTTGGTCTTTAGACTGCGGGTCGCAACATCTTCAAACAGTCTAACTCAACTACGGTCTCTCAAGATCGCTCCCGTTTCCCCAAAATGGTAGGAATGCCAACGACCTCGTCGTAGACACCATCCACTACCACACACAACTTAGGTAATTACGAAATAAGACGCTACGATCGCGACTCGCACGTCAAACCCGTAATGACCTCCATACCTATTCGCGTTTCAATGCAAGTTTCATTCATACCCAGGCAGTAAATATGTTCGACAAAGTTGCAACCGTGGCCACCATGTACACTACGTGTCCATGCATCGTAAGATGAATCACAACCAGTCTGGTCCTGCCTCTCTTTAGGTGTACTCGTGGCTAGTTTTGGCAACCCATTGTGCCCAAACTTACCATCTCTTTCGGACTCTAATCTAAGTTAGGTTTGTCTCATCCTAGACAACATTGCTAAGGTTAAATGGTACCACTCTAGCCGGTATCGACCCTAACTCTGTCACATGATGTCCGACATCGCATTTTAAACACCTAAAGTTTCAAATAATTAGTTTCATATATGTTGTAGGATAAACAGGAAAATCCTTTACCTCCGGTAGGATCACGAACCACTGTCAGCTGGCTCAGTCACCATGTGCACGTCCTCAATGGCCTGAAGCTGATCGTCATCCTGCTGGTCCTCGTAAAAATCCGGACATCAGTTCTGAAAATATCCGGTTTGTCCGCACTGGTAACACACCTTCCGCTTTCGAGAACCACTATCATTGTTCGGATTCCTCGTTCGTTTCCTATCATTTCCCTCTGATCGGTGCTCTAACTGCAATTCAGGTCGATCAGGCTCAATCTTCTCTTGGTGAGTACTCAAGTAACACTCCCTAGCCAAGCTCTGCTCATAAGTCCTCTGCAACGTCCCTAGCACAACTGTAATCGGAATCGGTGCTATGAAAGCCGTAGCTACTGGAGTCTCCGTCCCCTGAGTGGTAGAAATAGTGACAAAGGCGTAGTCGGAGTCAATGGTGTCATGGTAGCCTGTGCGGGTGTCCTCAGTGATCGCACTAACTCCTCAAATATCTAGTCCTGCTTCGCGGCTCTCTGAGACAACGTATGTATCTCCTCAAGGCATCGTGACAAAATCATGCCGATATCGTCGCTCGGACCTAGCTGATCCGCCATCATCGTTTGAACAAGAAAACGAATTTCTCGGATCAATGGATAGCTATTGATACGATATAATACACACAACAATAGTAATATGTATAAACATCACATTCGATTTATCCCAATAAGTTTTCAGTTTCCATTCCCCGACTCATTCTCACTCCCCAACTAGGATTCTAAGTCAGGATCATAGGGTTTCCACTTCTAAGTTCAACTATTCCTAACTTCCACTGGTTTAAATGGCATGTGTTTTATGAATTTAAATCAAGAGTCAGGTCTATACAACCTTGCGCTCTGATACCAACTGTGATGTTGGTATCACAATTTTTAGACAACTCTATACTCTGTCCTTAAGATTATAAAGCCTATGCTCTGATACCAACTGTGACAGCCCCAATTTCCCCGTGCAATTGGCTGCGCCCAGCCTAGACCCGTGCAGACCCTAAGTAATCGCTTAGCAACCTGACGAGCTTAGTCAGCCTTCAATTTAATCAATTTAGTAATTTATGAAAGAGTTATTGCAATAATACACAGCGGAAGACTAAACAGTAAATAACAAAGAGGAAATAACTCAATCAAGGGAAGTATAGGAATTCTATAAGTGTGGAAAACCCCGAGTATTCATGTACAATTCGATAAGCATATATACATGATACCAGTCTCCCCAAAAATACCAAGTTCAATAATCCTAACAATATAAGTATGAAACGATATACATAAAAGAAAAACATAAGGAAACCTACAAAATAGTCTCCAAGTCCAGCCGCTAATCCTCATAAAAGTCGCCTAAATAAGGCTCCTTGCCTCTACTGCACTCTGTTCTATCTGCACCTACCGTCACAAACTAGACGGTGAGCAACTGGAGAAAATTGAATGTAATGCCAGAAGAAAATAATAGTAATTCATGATATAACAAGTAAAGTAGTCTAAATATCATGCGGTAATAAAAAGACAGAATTTAAATAAACAAAGTGCATGATAAACAAACTAATAGATATCAATCGAAAGTCAAGTGTGTTCCAAAGAATCAAAAGAGGCTCATAAGTGGTCTAAATCATAGCATAACGGCGAAGACCGCGCGAGGTCTTCCCGGGTATCGACACAAGCGAAGGCACAGCTATGACGGGAGGGACTCTAACCCACCCAGTACTCGGTGTCACACGGTCACTAAGGGTGGTTACACACTCGTGCGCACGAGTGCCCATGTTTTATCCCTCTAGTGCAGGTCCTAGTACTTTCGAGACAAAAACACTTACGCCAAGAACACACAACAAGGAATGGAATCGAATACCAATAATAGCGCATAACAAGACTAAATAAATGATAATGAATCACATGGCATTTTCTTACTGGCTTACAAACGTACAAATGCTTTTTAGGGCAAGTGTACTTACTTAACTAATCGCAACCCAGTATCACTCCGAGACACTAACGCGTTTCCCCGCGAATTCTCGATAACCTGATAAAGTTTTGAATCTCGATTATTAGTTTAAGGCTCGCATTTAGTCTTAAGTTGGTTTGCATATGTTTGTTTTACAACCATTTGTTGATGCGACCCAAATCGTTGTGGATTAAACCATCTCTATGGTTATGGCCCATTTGTTTTACAAATCATAATGGTCTTTGGGCTTTTGTTGGGCCCATTTATCAAGTCTATCCTTACCTAAGTAGGTTATTTGTGTGGACAATTATTGGGCCTAGATATATAGGCTCATTCTTACATTTTATGTATTTGTTTTAGGCCTTAAGTTGTGCCTATTATATTGAACCTTTATTGGGCTTTACACAACCTATAAACACACCATTTGTAACTTGTTATGGACTCATATTATAATGAGTGTGTTGGGCCCTAGTTGGGCCTTAATACAAGTCCATGATCATTTAAAGAAATGTCATACTTATAGCCCTTTTTACTTATTCACAAACCTACAATTTTATACATTATGGTCACACCTCACATTTTATACACCTCACACTTGGTACACCCCACTGTTATGGGCACCCCTCGGTGGTGTGCACAAAACACCCCATTGTTGTGTGCACCCCACTACTATACACACAAATACTCATTTTCACCATACACACAAGGTACAGTTTATGGTCACATATTCAATAATCCATACACCCCATTGTATGCACCCCACACATCACACACCCCACTGTTATGTGCACACAACACCCCACTGTTGTGTGCACCGCATTGTTATACACACCCCACACTCACCTATCCCTAAACCGTCTCACATACACACACATGCATACACTTGCATGCACATGCACACACACATGCATGGACATATACACCACCCCAACAGCTTTCACCAAAACTCTATACCACACACCCCATCATGGTCTTCACCATGAAAGTGAGCTACCTCCAACCAGCAGTGTTGACGCCTCCGATCTGCCGTGAGTGGGGATGGTCCCACCAGCCATGACAACTCTAAAACCTAGAGAACAGAGAGTGCTGGCCGTGAGAGAGAGAGAGAAAAAGAGACACCGCGAGGTGGGGGATGTGTGAGACCGAGAAAGGGAGAGAGAGAGAGAGAGAGAGAAAGTTACTTTCGACGAGTCCGGCTTCCCGTGCTGTGGAGGGTGGCGGTGGCGACGGTCGAACGAAGAGGGTGAGCCGTGAATGAGAGCGAGGGGGATGAGAGGCCGAGAGTTCGAGTGAGAAAGAAGAGGAGTGACCGTGAGTGAAGAGAGATGGAGAGAGAGACCATGAAGATGCGAGGGACACCGTGAGGGTGGCGGTGACCGTGAGGGTGGCGGCGAAGGGAGGCCGAGAGAGAGGGAGGCCGAGGAGTTGAGTGGGAGAGGAGATAAATAGTGGCGGCTAGGGTGGTTGGAGATTATGAATAGTGATTTTAGTGAATTAATGTGAAATGACCCTTTTGCCCTTAGACTAACACTTGTACATCCCTTGTACAGCTACCCTTATGGGTCATTTGGCTCATCATCTTAATTTAACACATATACACATCCCCATGCCCATCTAAGGGTTCTCCTCACCATATTGTGTCACTTTAACAATCTTATCCTATATTAACCCATTAGATTAATTTTATTAAATTATAAATAAGGTCGCACGAATTTTCGCCCACTCGGTACACAGTGCCCTGCGTCCGATACGCTTCCCGAGGCAGTCCCACACTTAGTATTCCATTAAGTTTCCTCATGTCTAAGTTATACTTTATTGATAAAATTGTATTTCCTCAACTAAGGTCATATATTTCCTTTGACTTTGTTTACTAATAATGTCCACTAAAACGGATTCCTGAAAATCTCGTTTAACTAGGCGACACCTCACTCGATTAAAATATAGCCCGAACGGCTCGAGACCTGTAAAATACTAATATACTAATACATGCATCATCATTCACAAATAACCAAATTTTCGGGTCGTTACATAGGTCGTATCTATAAGCCAGATGACATTGTTAGTGATATACGCATAGAGCATGGTGTGAATATAAGTTACGATAAGGCTTGGAGAGCCAGAGAGCGTGCTCTTGATTTTGTATGAGTTAGTGCAGAGTAATCATATACATTGTTGCCACATTATTGTCCATTGCTTGAAAAAAAATCCAGGTACAGTGACACATATTGAAAAGGAGAATGGGATTTACTTCAAGTATTTCTTCATGGCATTAGGTGCAACTATTAAGGGGTTTCGTGGTAGTATTCGACCAGTCATTGCAGTTGATGGAACGTTCTTGACCGGTAAGTACCAAGACACATTGTTTGTTGCTGCGTGCATGGATGGGAACAACCAAATTTATCCCTTAGCATTTGGGATTGGCGACTCAGATAATGATGCTTCTTGAACTTGGTTTATGATGAAGTTAAAGAGTGCGATTTTAGATAGAGTTGGTAGTAATTTTGTGTTTGTATCAGATAGAAATAATAGCATTGCAAAGTCTATAAAAGAGGTTTTTCCAGATGCATTCTATGGTTTGTGCATTTACCATTTAAGTATGAATTAAAGGGCAAACTTCAACAAATGGATTGATTCTATTATGCCTTTATATTTTGTTGCTGCGAAGAAGTACTTAGAATCAGATTTTAATAGGTTGCTTATGGAGATAGAGAATTGTGATAAAGATATAGCAACTTACCTTCGAAATGTTGGAGTTGAAAAGTGTAGCAGAGCTTATTCTGATCAGAGGCGATACAGTATCATGACGACAAATATTGCTAAATGTCTTAATGCAGTTCTTAAGGAAATCAGATCTTTTCCTATAACAATGGTGGTTGATCACATACGTGGGGTGTTGCAAGATTGGTATTACGAACGCAGGAACCTGACATCAAACATGAATTGCCACTTGACAAGTTGGGCCGAGTTCGTATTAACAGAGAAATCAGCAAAGTCAGCACGATGGAGAGTGAAACCAATTGATTGTCATGAGTTCGATGTGTTTGATAAATGGTCATGTCAATCTTTACACAAAATCATGCACATGCCGTGAATTTGACTTAGATCAGCTACCTTGTGGTTATGCGATTGCTGCAACTAGCCTTAGAGGGATTTCATTGAACTCCCTATTATCAAAATATTACACCGCAGATGCTCTTATGGTGGCATATGAAGAACCGGTGTATCCAGCTGGTCGTCCTGCAGATTGGATGTTGCCTAATGAAGCAGGTGATATGATTCTTCCCCCAATTACAAGAAGAGCCCTGGGAAGATGTCGAAAGCAAAGGATACCATCAAATGGAGAAGAAAGGAAAAAGAATAAGTGTGGCAGGTTTCATGGATTTGGTCATAATCGTCAAACTTGTAAGGAGCCCATCTCACTACATCCTAGTGGTTCTGCTTAAGAAGCTGATTTCAGTGGATGGATTTTTTAGCACATTTTTGAATGTGTGGGAGAATGTTCAGCATCGATACTCTACTATCTTTTCAGTTTATGTCGACATCTGAACATCTTATAGTCACCTACTACATAGTGTCATAATGTCATCATTTTGTTTATATCAATTGTATACACTTTTTGTAAATGTCAGTATTGTCAAATATTGTTAGTATTGTCGCAATAATGCTAATATATCTTTTGTAGTCTAATTCTATACAAATCTATATTTTGGAACACCTATTATCTGTTGTCTTTTGATATTATATTACTTTACTGATATAGTAGTGCATTTTGTAACTAATTCCATAATGTTTTTTTGAAGTACCTAATGTCATCATTTTCTTTATATCAATTTTATACACTTTTTATACATGTCAATATTGTTAATATTGTCAATATTGTGTCTACTACCTATTGTGTTTTAATTCATATTATATTACTTTATTGATATAGTAGTGCATTTTGTAACTAATGTCATAATGTCATCATTTTGTTTATATCAATTATATACACTTTCTATACATGTCAGTATTGCTAATATTGTTAATATTGTTAGTATTGTCAATAGTACTAATATATCTTTTGTAGTGTAATTCTATATAAATCTATATTTTGGAACACCTACTACCTGTTGTCTTTTAATTGATATTATATTACTTTACTGACATAGTAGTGCATTTTGTAACTAATGTCATAATATTTTTTGAAGTACCTAATGTCATCAATTTGTTCATATCAATTAGATACAGTTTTGTACATGTCAGTATTGCCATGTTAATATTGTCAATAGTACATGTCAGTATTGCCATGTTAATATTGTCAATTGTAGATTTCTTTTTTTTGAAAACATTAATTGTAGTTTTCTAACAATTTTTTTGCAGTATAGATTTGCAGTTTTGTCAATATTGTCACTTTTGACAATTCAAACAATTCTTTGTAAATGTTGTCAAGTGAATAACATTTGGCGTTGATGCATTGCAAGTAAAATCTAAAGTGATTGTTCAACAAGGTAGAAAAGTAATACTTAAAACCTGTTTAGTCACATGAAAACATGAAGTTGTTTGACAGTTCCAAAATGTAGTTTAACTACAGTTGTTTGACATTTACAAAATGCAATACACAAAAATGACATCTAAACATTGGCATTGACATCACCACTATGTATGGAATATAATTCACTACAAAATGTCCACTATTCAATCATGTAATCTTCTCATGTTACTCCACATCTTTAAAATTCGAACTTGTAGAAGTTAATGTTCCCCACCTAAAAAAATCAACAGCCTTCTTTTTTCTAAATTCTACAATTTTTGATTGAGTCAACAACTTTGGATCTTTTCCAAATACTAGGTACTCTAAGGGCATGAGAGTGAAGATTCCACTGTCTTCCCTGCCAAACAATTCGAACTTGAGTCAATGATTGGAAAACAAAATTATAACTGTATTAATAGAATAAGGATTGGTATCAATTACCCCTTTTGTTGTGGTATTTTTGGGATAATTATTTTCCATTCATTGTCAGGCACCTCCCTCCCACACGCAATGAACATCTTGTCTATTGTGCTAGGGAAATATTCTATTTCTTTTTCCCAATGACTTCTACTACTCATCATAGAATCATGAACAAAAATAACACGATCATTGATGTCACAATCAAGTGCAACCCAATGACTATTTCTAACATTGAGTACGAAGGCAATATGCACCAAAACATAATATTAATAGTACATGCATCTGGTTGTAAGTACGTATACAATAACATATAAATTAATTACCTCGTCTCTTTGAAAAAAATAATTACCTTGTCCGCTTCCTTGAATGAAATTGACGGGTTTTGACTACAAAAACTTCCATTCATATGACTCAATAATGTGTCATCAATTGTGATCTTGTTCCCTCATTTATAAAGCATTGACTGTATCAAATCGTTCCATATAAAATCAACACATTATAATTGATTGACAAAATAAAAATGATGGGAGGGTAAAGTGCATATCGAAAATATTGTGTCAAATATAGCAACACGTGGTTTATGATTAGGTGACTTCGGCATTTTCTTCCGCAACCACCATGTCCCCGCATCAAGATGCTACTCATATTGTTGGAAAAAAGAACAAATAAGTAGCATTCATAAGTGATCATCCCTAATGAAAATAATATTAAAAAGAATGAATCAACATAATGATGTGAACTTGAAGTTTGTATAGATATATTAAGAAAATATACCTTATTGTCCAACCACTTGTCTTCTGTCCACAATATCTTAAACCATATGCGGTCTCCAATGCAATAATTCAAATCAACTACCGTATCATCCTTAGATGAAAACCAATGTTTGATTCTCATAAATTCATCATGGGGACGATCTTCATCAGGGTCATATGAATCTTCATTTTTCTTTAGCGTCTTCCTTTTTGCGTTTGGTCCATATATGGTTTAAGGCAAGACGAAGCCTTCTTCCTTTTCCTTCTTCCTTTCACAATACCAAACCAATGAGGTATATTTTCCAACAAATTTTCTAAAGATTTTTCCTCAATTTCATTTTCTTGTGCGAACTTCATTACATGAGGAGTGTAATCTTGACGGGTAGCTTGACAAACTTCGTCAACAACATCTTCTGCAGTGTCAAATTCTTGAGGTTTCCCAGGTTGAAGCTTTACATTCTCATTTGTAAACTAAATATCTTCATTTGAAGTGGACATGTACTTTGTCTTTAGACTTGCATTTCCATTTGTAGCACATGGAGTTTGCTTCAACAACATATCTAGTTTCTCATCCATTGTCTTTATATCATTTCCTATATCACACTTCACTACACTAAAATCACACTTCAGTGCATGAAAATCCTCTTGAATGCAATCTACTTTACAAGCTAAATTCTCCAACAAACTTTCAATGTGTTTTTGTTTCTTCTTGGGTATACCTTTAAATTCATTTTCACCACCAGAAGATGTTTCGTCGTCTTTGTTGTTGCCTTCGAAGATCAAGTATACTACATCGTAGTTAGGCATTCCATGAGCAATCCATTTGAAGATTGTATGAGCCCCTTCGACATATTCTTTATTAATTGAAGCATACAACTCCCTTAATCCAATCACCACCTCATAAGCCTAGACCTACAAAAAGAGAAGCAGAAATGTGAATCAAACTTAAATCTTTTAACCAAAAAAAAAATGAAATTGCATATACTAAGATGTAGTTTAAATACCTGAAATGCATAGGGAAATCCAGTAATACTATAACTCTTTTGTTTAGATTTTTCATCGCTTTCCACACCTTCATTGATTTTTTCAGTAACTCAAGAGTCATCTTGTACACATATGAGCCCCATGAAAACTTATTAAATTTCTTCAAGTTATCCACTAGAGCTAGAATATTTGTATCAACATTTGTCTTTTCATCTTTTCCCATCAAACTAAGTTCAAGAAAGTAGACCAAAGTAAGCCTAAAAAATAACTTGTCATCTGTCGTGTTCAACCCCTTGTAGGCTTCATCAAGTTTGGTCCTCTTGATCATGTGGTTGCCTCCAAAAAACTCTTTTATTATGGAACTTGTATTGATGTCTTGCTTATTTTCAGGAAAGCTAGTGGACCCAATCTTCAACTCGGTTATCTTATGAAATTGTTCTGCATCGAAGATGTTGACATTGTCACCTATTACCACTTTTATAGAATCTCAATTTGATGCAGCTCCTTTTCTTAGCAACAAATTATGAATAATGTGACCGGATAGATGTATTCTAGGAAGCTTGTAAATTAAGTCTACAAAATAAGATTTTTCTACCATCGCATGACGTATTGGAGACTCATTTATTTTCTTTCTAATCTCCAACGTCTCTTGTAATTTTGAGCGTTGCCCAACATGTGCGGAAGTCCTTTTGTATCGATATGAGAACCTTTCATCCCATTTATAAGAACGGTCAACTGTGCTCCATTAGAAGAAAATAAAAATATAAGTTCAAATTGAGAATCAAAATGGACTAAATATGACAATACAAAGAACATAAACAACTCAAATAATATAGACAATAGAAATATAAGATATCGCATTTTATAGCTCTTTAGAAAAATTATGCACTTAAACACAAACAATATAGACAATAAAAATATAAGATTTCCTATTACATAGTTCTTTAAAAAAATGATGCTCTTAAATTGAGATGTAAATCGAGACTGTTGATTTAATATTGTTGTAGCTAACTATCCAACAACCTACACGATTTGATATTATATTACAACATCAACATGATTGATTAATAACAATAAAACATCTAACAAGGTTTTCTTTTTTTAGATATACGCAAGTTTTTTTTTCTAAGTCATATCAATGCTTATTGTCAATATGGAGGATATAGACTATATGGATAAAACAATAATTTCTACTATAATAATTTAGGTGTCATTAATCATGCTAAGTTAACCAATTAAAAGACATACTAATTGACTTGCAGTCTGTTGAAGAAGATTCGACATCTTTATTTTGTTCAGTAGAATTTGAGTTGATGACCTCTTTTCTCTTCTGCAAAGTCTTTGATTTGTGCTTCACAACGTTCTTCATTCTTTCGCAAACATGTGTAGATAAACAAATAGAAAAGCAAGTGAATTATTAAAAAAAATAAAAAGAAGATCAAATCAATATGTTACCAATAATATAATTCACAAATAACATTCAAAATAAGAAAACAAAAATAAAGGATTCTAGCAACTTAACAATTACCCAAAGTCTCATTCCAAGGGTTGAGCAGATTGACAGTGTATGGAAAAGATTCAAGTATTGAAAAATATAATTCGTGGAAGGCTTTTATCAAAGGAATAAAAATAATTAATGGAAGATCAATCAGTATTAGTGACTCTTTATATGCATGCACATAATGCACAAAAAAAAAGAGATACATATGCAACTTGTCATGTATATTTAAAACATTTACTAGTGAGTGGATGGATAACAATTATTTATGTAAGGGAACCATATGTGTTATTCTTATTTTCTTATCAAATACTAAAACACATAAGCTACACAAATAATTTATTTTGCAATAATATTTGTTCTTTACGCATTTAGTGTTTTCTTTATATTATTTAATCCAAAAGAATTAGTTGCACTCACATGCAAAGAGAAAAATGCTAAATTTATATTAATAGAAACATGAAAAGTCAAATAAGAAACTATGATGAAGAAAAGGAGAGATCATAGTTTCTTTACACCAAGTGGTAACTATATTGACAATGTGGATAATATTGACAATTGATATTCACTAAATTTATATTGATAGAAGCATTTTGTGTTTCATTTACATTTTTAATCTAAAATAATTAGTTGTGCTCATGTGCAAAGGGAGTATGTTTATTTACACACCTACATTTGTATTAATTCTCTTAAACACCTTGAAAAGTATGGATGGATAGATTTGACAATATTGACAATATTATCAATATATTATATTAATAGTGATAAAGGAAACATGAGCCCTATACAATATTGTCAGACCTCCAACAATGTTAGTAACAACTAAAATAATTAATTTCTCCTCAAATCAAGATTCTCTCATTGAAATGAAAACCTCATCCTCTTTGTCCCCAAACACACGCATCTACACAAACTAACAACCATAAATCTCAATTGTTAGAACCTGTCAAAACTTGTGTTATTGGTTAGGAACTTGAAGAATAGGAAAGAGGCGGCTCTAGTTATCATCAATTCACAACTAAAAAAAGTATTCTTCCATCAAAGCTTTCTCTTTATCATTAAATTGACAGTTTTATTTTTTAAGAATAATTTTTTGTTGAGTTATGGTTCTACGATAAAAAATGAATTGGTAAAAAATGAAGAGCAAAAAAACTATTTCTTTTTGTTTAAAAGTTGCAGAAAGAGATATCAGATTAACCTTAAAAAACTCATCCTAAAAAATAATAAACAAGAATGGAATGCAAGATTGTTCCTAAAATTTATCCAAAGGGAATATGTCTCTTTACACACCTACATGTGTATTAATTCTCTCAAACACCCACCTTGAAAAGTATGGATGGATAGATTTGTCAACATTGACAATATTATCAATATTGACAACATTGATAATATTATCAATGTTATCAACCCATTTGGTGCATTGATGTTTTTTGGTTCTTTGAGTACAGGCTGAGCGTGGGTATGATTCGTTTTGGTAGTCTGTTTGGACATCTTATCATTAATTTGTAACTCTTTACATTATACTTTTGATAGTGCGGGAACGAGTAGAGGTCTTTAATGGAGAAACCAAAAGAAGATAAATGATAAAGTTTGAGGTTTACTTTACTATTATTTTTTTTATTTGCGACTATATTTTTTGTTTACTCCATAGTTTAATTGTTCTATCATAATTGCAGTTCTTTCTTTTTCATTTTTTTTTATATCATGAGGTTTTTTTTACATGGCATCGTCGTAATAACCCACGAATTTATTTTTTCTTAAGATTGAATAGAGATCAAAGTTCTACTACATTACTCTCTAACCTTATTTTTGGGGTTTGGCTTTGATTGGGAACGGGAGGCCGATATGATGTCTACATTTTGATATGGGTGTGGTTTATCTCAGAGTAGTGCTGATTTTGATTAGGACGTGGGAAGGGTCAGGCGGCAAGAAGAAGTCTTGGTGTGGAGTGTTGGAAGCAATTAAGGAGTAATACTATAGAGTGTGAGAAGCAGTTTGGACAAAGACTTCAAGATGCAACTTTCTTATCAAAAAAATAAAAATAAATAAATAACTCATCCTAAAAAATAATAAACAAGAATGGAACGCAAGATTGTTCATAAACCCTAGAATCACAACTCTTTTAATTGAAACCAACAAACAACATAAAATACGAATCAACACCAATAAATCAAACAAAAACAAATCAAGAAGCCTCAATTCCTTCCATTATAAATTAAATCAAAGCTAAAGTGAAAAAAAAACCTTTGTTTCTCTTCCTCACACCCAAACTCAAACAACTTCTCTCGAGCAATATCCAAACACGATTAAGACTTCTCACCGCCCAAACGCCCTAGACACCATCTTTCCCTTTGTCGAACAAAACCCACCTCTATCAAAATTGACAAAAACACCATAATCCAAGATACCCATATGACATAACCCATAGCAACATTGAATCTAGCATATTAGCAAACAAACCCCCATCTCTATCAACATTAACAAAATCATCACAATGCAATATACCCATAAAAATAACCAATCATATCAACATTCAATCTAGCATTAACAAACAATTATAACATAACATACCACACACCACGATCACAATCAAACAATATCATATATAGACATGAAAAACCATGAACTCAACAAAGAAACCAATATTAATGCAAAAGACTGAACTTTATACCTAATTCTTCCCAGTGGGTTTCAAATCCTACATAATGCTTTAGCTCTCTAGGTCCCAAATCTTGAGACTCTCCTACGTCGCCGAGCACAACCAATACCTCCCTCCGCGTTGATTATTGCTCCAGTATCGAGCGAGTACAACTTCTTCCCCTTCCGCCAAGTCCCACAACAACGTCACCCCATCCCTTCCTCCGCTCGCACACAATGAATCATCCGGACGAGTTAGGAATGTTCCGAAAACCAGGGCCGCAGAGAGACAGACAACACAAATAACAAATGCAGAGACGACGACCCTGTCAAATACTTGTGTTGTCAAGGCTGGTCTTGGCGTGTGAGTTGCGACGCGTGAAGGTGACGATGAAGAAGATGAACAGTGGCGCCTCCTCCTCTTCCCTTCTTTTGCTCCTTTTGGTCTCGATTCAATAGGGAAGAAGGGAAGAATGGGTTAGGTTAGTGTTTTGAAATTGAAGGGTAGAAAAGACTTTTCACTTCTATATTTAGGCTAAAAAAACAAAATGGAAAAGAGTGGAGCTATTTTTCATTAGTATGGTCCAATTTGGGCTATTTTGTCAAATTTGCCAAAAATTCATTCACCTCTTTTTGACCGTCACCACCAGGTTGACCCCGAAGACGTACGAATAGTGGTGGAAAAACTTGGTTCGTACCCTCAGGAAAAAGGACGGAACCTGATGGGAATTAATTCGATCCCAAGAACTAAGAAATGCATCATTTTAATGCTAGAAGAATAATTCAACGAGAAATTTTCAAAAACATTAGGTTCCTGTGCATGTAATGAAATCACATGGAACCTATCTGATCAGTTGATTTGAAGATGGTAAGGATATATAAGGGGAAGCAGGAATAGAGGCTTTGAGCAGTTCCATTGAACAACATTCTAGGTATACGTTGGTTTGAATTTAGGCAGCATGGCATCTACGTCTTCAATTGATCATCATCAGGTAGATTATTGACTGCTATATAGCTAGCTGTTGTTAATAAATAATGGGAAGTTAAATGTTTTTCTACACTTAATTAGATCTCTTACAAAAGGATATATGTATATTGTTTAGGCCCTGCAACTCACTAATTGATGGCTTTGTTTGATTATTTTCAGGACTATGCTGCTGATAATCTAGCAGCCTCCCTCGTGAAAAAGCTTGAAGTAGAGTATCCCTTAATATCTCCTAACCGCTGCATCTTTAAAGTCCCTCATAAACTTCGTGTTGTAAATGAGAAAGTTTTCGTTCCTAAAGCAGTCTCCATTGGCCCTTACCATCACAAAAAATTAGAGCAATATGAAGCCATGGAAAAGTATAAACTTCACTATCTAAAACAGTTTCTCCACCACAATCCATGCATACCATTGAAAACCTGTGTGAAAAATTGTGTACTGATGTTGAAGAGATATGAAAAAAGTGCTCGTGAGTGTTATGCCGAAGATATCAGCAAGCTTTCGAGTGATGAGTTCGTGGAAATGATGATGTTAGACGGTTGTTTCATAGTAGAGCTTTTTCTCATGTTTTGGATTCCACCAAAATTTAGCACACACTTTGATCCTTTATTTGCCCACAAATATTCACTAAACAGGCAATTGATTGCAGAAGACTTGGTACTACTAGAAAACCAACTTCCCTTCTTTGTTCTGCAGGCTCTATTTGACTTCATTAATAATGCTAGTCAATCACAAAACCATTCGGGAATCTCCTTCCTCAAGCTTGCCTTGAGATTCTTTAATTGCAATGAGGAAGGTACCTCTACGTTAGAGGAGCCCAGTCATTTGCTTGATTTAATATACAAAACCAGCATTCCATCCAAAAGTCCCAAAGAAGGAGATGAGATGGAGGAGAGAGATGGAGGATGTCTCCATCTCCTCAAGAAAAAAAAAAAGATGGAGATGGAGATGGAGATGGAGATGGAGCCGAGTCATTTGCTTGATTTAAAATACATAATGAGTATTCCATCCAAAAAGACCAATGATAATGGAGATGGAGGGGGTTCGCCCCGGACATTACCAACCGCAACTCAACTGTGGGAGGCTGGAGTCAAATTCAGGGCAGCTCCACGTGGCACACACCTTCTATATATTAAGTTTGAGAATGGAACACTGGAAATCCCAACTATTATAGTTGAGGACGACACGGAGCAACAGTTTCGAAATATGATAGCCTATGAACAATGTTCCGGTGAAAGGTCACACATGACAGACTACTTCATTGTCATAGATGATCTCGTCAGCTCGCCCGGTGATGTTTCCTTGCTCAAACGAAAAGGAATCTTCATCAATTGGCTTGGAGACGATGAAGAGGCGTCAAACATGGTTAACAAGATGGGAAAGAATGTCTATGTGAGTAGTGAAGAATTCCAATACAAGGATCTCTACAAGAAACTAAATGACTATTACGCAAATCCTTGGCGTAAATGGAAGGCCATGTTGAAACATGATTACTTCAACACTCCATGGTCCCTCGTAGCATTTCTGGCGGCATTGGCAGTACTCATTTGCACATTCATTCAAACAGTGAATTCGTAGAAAAGTTAAGTAGCTAGTGATGCTTTTATGATGACTCCATATATATATATATATATATGTGTGTGTGTGTGTGTGTGTGTGTGTTTGTGTGATGTGTACCCTCTATACATATATTTGAATTGGAGTTGTTTTGAATTGCTTTATTTAAATTCCTCGATCTACTACCCAACCAATATTGCACTCACAAGTCACAACCAAGTAGCAGTGATTTTCGCTCGCGCAACAACCGCAGCTTCCACGCAGGAAGACCCTAAAACGTTGAAGAACAAACACATCTATGACTGCAGAATGAATAGGCAGTCCATAAAACCCTGCCAGGCTTGGATACAATAATGGGCCGCTATTCTGACCCACGACCCATTGTCCACATAAAAAGCCAACTTCTTAATATTTATCTCATTTTAACCATCCAAGTATCCAACTGTTAGACCCCCAATAGCTTGAACCAGCGAAGGCTAAGCCGGGCAGCCAAGTTACCTAACAATGTCCGGGTCTTGGTGGATTTGGAGGTCCCTAGTACATTTGGAATGAGACTTAGTTGTTGGAGTGGCTCATGATGGGCATTGTGTGCGTATGTTGCCAAAGTGCATAGCGTGGAGGCACACATGCGCATAATTGCCTAATGCGTACACGCGCGGTGACAGAAAACGTGCAAAAGCGGACACGGGCGCATACCTAAGTTGGCACGAGTGCATACCTAAGTGAGCACAGGCGTGTACCTAAGCGGGCACGGGCATGCGTACCTAAGTGCCCACGAGCGGGCGCGCGTACCAAAACGAGCACAAGTGCGCCTGCCTAAGTGACGCGGTGAGGAGGGGTTGGACCATGTGGCAGTGAAGCAGCGCACAAGAAAGGCATGATTTCGCGTGAAGAGAGAACATGGAGGGTTGGGATAGACACGTGGCGACACAGGATTTGCTGGAGGTGATGTTTGTTGACTCGGTCTGGCTAATGGGATCACGCCACGTGGCGTCATGGAAAACGCGGGACTTCGTTCTCAAGAGACGCTGAGGTTGTTGGGTGGTCAACTGCTGTGTTGACTTGCTGTATGATGTGGCGCGTTGTGATTTACGGATGTGATTTTCAAACTAAAATTTTGGCCGTGACTTATACTGCAATTTGAGGGCTATTTCAAAAAGTAATGTTTTTCTTTAAAATTTTTTTAATAAGTTAAATTTTTTTAAAATTACAAAAGTAATGAATTTCGCATTTATAAAATGCGTAATACATCCGACGTGGCTTCCATAAAACGAATGACGCCTTTACAAAAGGTGTCATTCGTTCCACGTGAATTTTGTTTTTCATTTTCTCTTTTTTCCTTTTTTTTCTCCTTTTTTTTCTTTTTCTTTTCCTTATGGCGACGGGGTGCCTCGTCGCCAATTAAATTAACAACAATACAAAATTTATATATCATAAACCCTAAATTCATATACAATGAATTCATACATTCCTAATTCATTCCGGTTGGTGGTTGCTTAATACATTTCACGGCACCAATGAATTAACACATTCCATACATTCCAATAGAATTTAATCAAATTTGAATACATAAACTCAGTGTATCAATAATTGTCTCTTTCCATATCAATACAAAAAAAAAATCAAAATAGGAGAACACAAATTAAGTTTCCAAAAAAATCATCATAAAAATACACTCCATTCATCATATATACCATAGTTTCCTGCAAAAAAAAAAGAAAAAGAAAAAGAAAATAAGTTAAACTTTGAGGTATACAAACTTTGAGGCAATCAAATTCATTGCGCTAAAATTAAAATACCAACAATATTTAAATTCAAATTCAAATTCAAATAACAATTTCAATATTGTAGCAACTAAAAGCTACAAAATGTATTTTCAAAAAAAAAAGCTACACCATATATTTTCAAAAAAAAGAAAACTACGCATGTAACAATTACATATGAATGCAACATGACAAGACAAGTACACCTTCGAATTCGAATTTGCAACTTTTCTTCTTTGCAACCTGTCCAACAGAAATAAAAAAATCAATAATAGTGTAGCATATCTTTTGATCGAAGAACATTGAGGGAAAAAAATTTAAATGAGTTCAACCAAAATGGCAACCCAAAAAGTACCAAATTTTTGTCAAAAACTCTAATGAACACAAAAAACTTGGTCTTCTCATCATCTACGTTACAACTATATATCTAACAACAACAGATAAGTTTCTCACATTCCAAACAAAATCATCAAATCATGACCACAATAAACAATCTTACAAACCACATTCGGAATGCTTAAAATTAAGTTAACAGAAGAAATCAACTTTTACAAATGGTTAGGCAATAAGAGAGTTCTACAAATGCTTCGAATGATAGAAACTAACTATGACCGAAACTTTTTTTTTGGTAGGATTATGACTGAAACTTTAAGTTCTCAATCCTATGCATCCCTCTTTCGAAGGGTTACTTACTGCAAACGAGCAAACAAACAATTCTAATGGTTCTTAATTTGTTACATCACAACCCATAAAGGAAAAAACATTATAAGCGGGGATTTAACATATCAAACAAAAGAAACGAATTTGAAAACAAACATTAAAGTGGTTTGAGGGCTTTACCCGATTAGAGATGGCATATGACCGTGTTCGAGATAAACCCTCCAATTGTGTGTGCGCTCACACTTACATCGCATCCACAATTGGGTACTCCATTGTGTTTCGGAAACTTAATCGATCGCCTTTTTGAAAGACATTGCCAAACCGTTGGGGGAGCGCTTGAAAGAAAATAAATGTGACCAAGCTGTGATTAGCAGATAATTAAGGTTAACTAACATTGCTAGACAAATTAGCATGGGAACAAGGTAAGAGCTCAGTGTCACAAACCAAAAGCACTACCCAAATCCGATGCATCCTCTAGTGAATTTCTCGATGTCAAAACGCTATGCATGGCTCAGTGTCAAGGTAAGAGCTCCCTTTAGGCCTGACTACATGAGCCCTTCCAAACTCGAATGATTGCATGCTACATGGACTTCCTGAAATATTTTTGATGCCATCACCATAAAAGAAGTCCAAATAATAAAACCAACACCATTATCATTATATGAATGTTGAGCTTATAACCAAACCATTATAGACAAAACAATAAAAACATGAACTGCAGACTGAAATACACATATATTTAAGAGAACATGTCCAATGCATATATTTAAGAGAACATGTCCAATGCAAACCTATCTCAAACATAGAAAAACATAGCAATATTGAGCAGAACTAACCAGAACTCATGGTTAGCCCACCAAAGCTCATATCAAAACAGATAGCATATGGCCATATTTGCATCTACATCTAGAACAAGTACTTGCCCACCACCAAAATCAGATAAAACAACTACAAAGCAGCCCTAAGAGTAACAACTGCATTAGAAAATCAGTCCACTCCTAAATATTGGGTAAAACTGAAAAACAGAGCAATAACGAATACAAGTATTTAAGTAGAAGAACTCTCTGAAGATAGTTTTATTCATAAACTGAGATTGCCTTTATATTGGCATTTGATCAAACCTCTAATAAGCGCAAATTGTGGACACATATCCAACGTGCTTTGACTTAACAACAAATCAAAAAATTAAGGAAATACAATCTGAGCTGAACTAGACTTATTTAACAAAAAAATAGAGTAACTAAATTAGACTAAGTCCTACAAGCAACGGTAAAATAACTAACAACTTTGAATCATATTTTCAATACTAAAACAGAGCATATTGATCATATACTAAAGATTAACATGAGTTCCAACTTGATTTGGAATTCGATAAAGATTAACATGAGTGCCATCTAGCAAGATGGAGATACTCCTCTCATGATCCACCGTACTCTAACACACACATCCTCAACATATCCTCGACTATTTGAATCAGTATCTCTGACTGTCCATCAGTCTGTAGATGATAGGCGGTCCTGAGATCCAACCACGTGCCAAACTGTGTCTACAAGCTTTGCCAAATTTGAGATGTGAACGATGGCCCGCTGTCAGACACAATCAATAATGATACACCGTGCAGTCGAACAATCTCTAGCTCGTACAAACCTAACAGCTTATCCACCTGATGTATGGTCAAGATCAATAAAAAGTGCGCAAACTTCGTTAACCTGTCTACAAATAACCTAGATGTTAGCATGTCTGCGTTCAAATCAAGGTAACCCACTGACGAAATCCATGGAAATATGCTCCCACTTCCACTGAGGAATGGGAAATCGTTGTAATAACCAACCGGGTCTGCGATGCTCAACCTTAACTCGCTGACATATCTCACACCCTCGAATGAAGTCAGAAACATTGGTTTTCATCCCTGGCCACCAGAAAAGATAATGCACATTTGCATACATTTTGGTAATGCCTGGATGAACCGTAAAATGTGAGCGACCTGCCTCATGAAGTATCTTATTGCATAGCTTAACCACTAATGGAATCAACAATTGTCCTTTGAACCTCAAGCATGAGTCTACTGACTAACTCTAATTTGGATGATCCGGACTCTGAGCCAACCCAAGAAACCTCTAATACTGCTCATATCTCTGCTGACCCTTAAAAACACTCTGATTAGAGACAGTTTGAGTCCTCATCTACCCATAAATCAACACTCTGGTGCTAGTCGGGATATTAACAAAATACATCACCTCGATCGCCTCAAATAACTAATACTTGTGTGTCACGTGGCACGTAACAACATTGAGTTAACCCCTATATGGCTTAATGCGTCTTTCAGAACATTGGCCTTCTCCGGGTGGTACTCTAAGGAGAAAGCATAATCCATGAGGAACTTAAGGCAACGTCTCTGTCGCATATTCAGCTCCTTCTGAGTGAAGAGGTACTTCAAACTCTTGTGGTCAGTAAAGAACATAAATTTGTTACCATAGAGATAATGACGCAAAATCTTCAGTGTAAAGACCACTGCCGCTAACTCCAAGTCATGTGTAGGGTAGTTATTATCATGAATCCTTAGTTGTCATGATGCGTAGGCAATCGGTCTATCATCATGCATCAATACATATCCCAAACCGACCTTAGAAGCATCGGTGTTCACCTCAAACTTCCCAGACTCCGGCAAAACTAAAATTGGTACATTAGTGAAACGTTCCTTCAATATCAGAAACACATGTTCATAACTGTCATTCCACTGAAAATAGGTATCCTTCTTCATCAATTGCATCATAGGTGTCGCGATCTTAGAGTAGTCCTAAACAAAATGCCTATAATACCTAGTCAAGCAAAGAAAACTATAGATATAAGTCACTAATTGCGGTGTAGGCCAATCAATCACTGCTTTGACCTTCGCAGGGTACACTAACAGTCTTTTAGCTCCAACGATGTGACCTAGAAATTCGACCTCGGTAAGACAAAACTCATATTTACTGAACTTGGTAAACAGTTTATGCTCCCTCAGTATATGCAAAATCTTCTTGAGGTGCTCCTCGTGATTTTCACGAGTCCTGGAGTAGGTAAGGATCTCGTCGATGAACACAATGACAAACCTATCCAAGTGCGAAATACAGTCTTCTCCCTACCCTCTGCTCTAATCCTCAACTGATGGTACCCAGATTACAAATCAATTCTCGAAAATTGTTGTGCTATTGTCAACTGATTGTACAATTCATCAATGCGAGGAAATGGTTACTTTTTCTTCACTGTAACCCTGTTGAGCTGCTTGTAGTTGATACACAATCTTAGGCCGCCATATTTTTTCTTAACAAACATGACCAGCGCGCGCCTAAGGTGACATGCTCAGGTGAATGAATCCCAACTCATCAAGCTGTGATCTATGCTCCTTCTATTCTATCGGAGCTATATGGTGCTGCAAAATCGATATATGTTTGGTCCTCGAGACCAAATCAATAATGAAGTCGATCTCCCTAGGCGGTGGTAAAAACACTAGTAAATGTCGCGACATCAATGCTAGAAACTACCCTGCCTTTGGTAATCAGTAAACTGGTTAAAATCCCCTAAAAACTGAACTTCGGATGCCCAAGAATCTGAAACGTGATCCTCTTGCTGAAATAATGGATCTGTGTATGATACACACCCAACCAATCCATGCCCAACAAAGCATCAAACTCTAGGAACTTCAACACTCTCAGGTATGCAGGTAAGATGTGACCCCTATCTGTACTAAACAGTCAAGACACAACAAATTTGGGTAAATCTTTTCCCCAGCAGTTGTGCTAAGGATAAAATGTCTCTCTAGTCTAGTGGGTTTCCACTACAAAAAAAAGCAAATCAAAAACGGAAATTTCCGTCTCTGATTTGCAAAAATTCCGTCTCTAATTGCAATTCGAAATGGAACAGAGACGAAATCAATTCTGTCTCTAAAAACGTCGTCGCTGATTCGATCAGAAACAGAAAATTGATTTCGTTTCTGATTAGAGACAGAATAGAGACGGAGTAATTCCGTTTCTGATTAGAGACGGATTTAGAGACGGAAATTAGAAACGGAACAGAGACGGAACATAAATGGAATTTTTCCGAAATGGTGCGTTTGTAATTGCAATCCGTCTCTGATTCTGTTGCTAATCAGAAACGGAATCAGAGACGGAAATAAGAATTCCGTCTCTAATTCCGTTGCTAATCAGAAACGAAATCAGAGACGGAATCAGAGTCGGAATGCAAAAGGTCCGTCTCTGATTTCGTTGCTAATCAGCAACGGAATCAGAGACGGATAATTCCGTTTCTGATTCCGTCTCTGATTCCGTTTCTGATTAGCAATGGAATTAGAGACGGAATTCTTATTTCAGTCTCTGATTCCGTTTGTGATTGATGCATATATTCCTGGAAAATTAGAGACGGAATAGCAACGGAATGTTTGAATTCCGTCGCTAATCCGTCTCTAGTTTTCCTGTTCATTTTATTTTCAAACATAAACATAATCCAATTGGTTCTCCAACCTATAACTTGAAATTACAACCATAGGACCTACTCCATCGCCTGCACCCCCTCCAACAACTCCTTGGAGGTGCTAACATCCCATAAAAAAACCAAATTTGACATTCATACGTCGAAAGTATATATCAACAAATATTCAAAAGAGAAAAAAAAATGTAAAAATCAAAATTTGAAAAAGATTTATATATCCACGGAAAATTGTCTTGTATTACAAAAGCTCCAAAGTTGTAAGTATTCACAAAAACCACCAATCCTATTGTTCAACAACCACAAAAAAAAGAAAACTTACAATCCTATAAATATGCACAAAAGAATTAAGCTTAATAACCAAGAACAAGTTGCCTCTAATGTTCAACAGCTCCAATCACCAAAACTCTAACATGACTGGTCAGAATAAGAAGAGCAATAAGGACTCCATATAATAACTATAACGCAGCTTTGAAGCACTTCTAATTCTCCATCTGAGGACAACCAGTGATAATGCATATTCACAGGGTTCCTTTCGAGTAGTCCTGAACCACATAGAGAGCTAAATAGCGTCCAGAAACAGATCCGCTCCAACGTCTGGTAAAAGCAATACACCACACAACATCAAGAGCTTTCAAGGAAGTAAAAATATATAGGAAAAGAAGGGGAGAGGCTGGAAAGTATATGGGGTTCCAATCGTCCAGTAATCAGAAATATGGACGAGCCTACCTCAAATTTTTAGTCTTCTTTCAGTCCCTGATAACATCCATAAATGAAATAATCTCCATAAAGAAGTATGGGAATCTAGTATGGTTGGATGTTTAGTGGCCCTTAAAAAATGTCCATTGCTTGTTAGCACACTTATGCGAGTGAATGATGGATTAAGATACCCAAAAGGAATGCAAGCAATATATGGCACAATATGAATTAAGAAAAGTACGAGAGAAGAAGAAGAGATAGAATTGCATCAAGTCACAGCACAAAATCCTTACTTTCAGTAACTAATGGGCTTATTTTCATTTTATTGAATATGAGATGGCCATTGATGTGTTCTATTTGCTTAAATTTTGGGAATTACAAGTTACAACTCAAGGAAGAAATGCAAGAAAATACCCATCATGGCATATCAATAAGATCTATAGGTATATTTAGATGTGAATTTGAAGCATCTAACGTGTATCAACTATCACCTGCATGGTGTCGAAATTTCAGTACCTTTGAAGCACTAAGTTACTTTTATCAAATGCAATCCATACACCCAACAGCCATGAATATTGACGTACCTCGTTAATTTCTGAACTAGTGTTCCGTATAGTACAAGTGCATCATCTATGACAATTTTGGGGAGACCCAATCTGTTGGCAATATTAATTGCTTTTGAACGACCTGTGAATTGTTCCAAACTCCTATTAGCAAACTCAGGCATGAGAAAAAAAGAAATAACCAAAAGCAAGAATTTAATATGAGAAAAAAAAATTAGTTTACTGCTAAATTTTGTTTTCACCTGAAAATTCAAAGTTACCCAATGGCAAGTAAGCAAGTCCTTAATTGTAGGGGGTAATTGCAAAATAATTAAAGGCTAAAATTTTGTTTGAATAGGGAAAATTTATTTGCTCTGTCCTTCAAGAAATTTGGCTTTTAAGAAGTTAAGGAAAAAGAAGGAAGAATCAATTATGGTGTGCTTTCTACTTTTCTAGTATAAATACATAGGATTAAAGTATGTATCAATAAGGATATAAATGTAAGTTGTTTATGCTCTTGTGGAACAAAGGATTAATTAATTTAAAACTGGAGACAACTAATTACACTTGAATAGATCCATAAAAAATTTCAAATACTCTGATAAACAGGATTGTCATGATCAATTCTTCAAAGTACGGCGAATTCTAAAAGCAAAAGGTTTTCATAAGCATGAGGTGCAGTTACAGAAAAATGAACAAAAAGTTCTGATATTTCAGATACTTCCAATAACATCCTATCTGCGGATCTATGACTGAAAATATTTATGATTGAGAATATGCATGAGCGAAAGTCAAATATCGTGTTGCCCCAAAGTAGAAAGAAATCTCACCAACAATGGCAAACCGAGTATCGATTATCATCCAGATTCATAAGAGTATGCAAAACAGTCATCCAGATTGTTCAAGTTGTTTCATTCACCAAAAAAGTATATTAGTAACAATCATGATTGAGAAAATTAGCTTACTTCGGTTACTCCATATACAAATACTCCCGAACCTTGCACTATTTTATTTGTAAATAGATATGGGTTGAATTATTGCCTTGATTGAATTCTCAGGATGTTTTCTTCTCCCAAATATTCTGCAAATATTCTGTAGATATAGTATATTTTTCTTTACATAAGAATTTTTCTAGCAACGACGGAAAAGGTCAAAAAAGTAAAATCCATGATAGATTATGGAATATCAATCTAAATATGCACAAAAAGAAGTATCAATCATAAAGTAATGCGAAGAATTGCTAAAGTTATCTACAAAAGCAAACGTTTAATCTAAGAATTTACACAAGCAACAAGTAAAATACCTATGTATCACCAAGCTGCTCATCTCTCGGAAGCCACGCTTACGTCTCACGCTCAACATTGTCCCCTTGTTGTGGTGGATCGACCGGATCTATTTGCGACAATTGTTGCTGGTCATGAGGTGGCGGTGGTAGTGGTGGTGGCGGTGGTGGCGGCGGTGGTGGTTGTTGCTGAGATAGGCCTGTTCCGTCCATGTTCATCCCGAGATGCTGCTGCATGAACTCCATAACCTTTCGTAATTGCTCTGCAACGACATTGAACTCTGCACGCGGCACCAAATCCGGCATCTCGGATGTGCTAGCACCAGGATCTGCATATCTCCTCTTCTTTCTCCCTAAAGACCCGAGACCGTAGACACGTCCTTTAGGACACTCACCCGCCACATTGAGGTACACCACCTCATCATCCACCGATTGGTCCGGTGTAGCCTGGGTGAGCTCCTGACATCTCCTCTGGAGCCTATCCTGCAAATATCAACAACAAACAAAATACATGATATGGTTTAAAGTAAACTTAATACTATTTTACATTTCATTTCTATACTTACATAGAACCGCTCTGATCTAGTATCGATGAATGTCATCTTGTCGTGATTTACGGTGTGGAGATGCAAATACAATTCATTCACTGTCGGTGGCATCTCGGATGAATCATTCTGCATACAGGACCAAGCATAGTGAACAAGTGTATAAATGTAAAAAAAACTTACCAATCTTTCTTGGGTAGTCACAAAAGACACGGAACCACCACTATGCTTCGAGGGTCCAGTCCCAGGGCCTTCGACCTCAGTGTTCCTATTCGCCGTCGTTTGACTAGACCTGGCAAGGAAGTCCTCGCTCTCCTAGTACTCCAAGTATCTCCTCCATGCCTCATCTGTAACATACACTGGTTGCACACGATTCTTCTTTAACTTGTGCATGAATGCGGTGTACCTTATGCCTGTAAGCCTGTCGTACGCCGCCCGAATGAGATCCTCGGGACTCGCGTCATCCCATCTAAAAAATACCTACAAATTGGCGATTGCTATTGTTACGAGACATTGAGGAAATAGTATAAATCATAAGACATTTAGTAGTCGTGTTTACCTTCCATTGGCGCCGATATTGGTCTTTATGATGAGCGGCATCGACTTCCAACAATACCCTTCAGGAATCATCCATCTTTTGAAAACTTTCTTCATCCTCCGTGCACAAAAATGCGAAGGATGCAACTCCCTGTGTTTCATGAACATGCATAACATCTTAACTACTTCTTCAATAATTTACATCCATATTTAAAACGACATATATGAGTCAAATACAAACTTACGTATCATTGGCAATCAGTCTGATAGGGATCCCATGTACGCGAGGGGGCTCCATCCCTGTCCTTTGAGGTGCCCGCGGAGGGCCTGTCACCTCCAACCCTGCTCTTACATCGTATTGTGGGGATGCTGCCGGTGATGCTATGTCTGGGGGTGCAGGCCTCGTGGGTAAAGGAGTCCTTGATGTCGACGATGGTGACTGGAATTGCATATTTGGTATAGTCCTTGATGACGACGATGATGGTACAGACGACGCCGACGGTATGGAAGGCGAAGGTGACGCTGCGGCTGTCTCGTGATCGAGAGAACGAGAAGTCGAAGTCGATAATACAGGAATCGACCCACGACCTCGACCGCCACGACCTCTATGGACCCCTCGTGTGGCCTGACCATGAGGCCCAATCGGTATATTGCCTCCAGAGGTCGGTGCCGCACCTCTTCCGCTTGGACGATGTCCTCCTAATGGGAAACCTCGACGTGGGGGATGACACCTCCCGGCATGAAACCTAACAAAATAGCAATAAAATTTCAGAGGAGGGCATACAAAAACTAGAAATTAAGTCTAAATGATTGGAATTAATAACGCAGGATCCATGCTGATAAAAGTAACTAAATGATTGGACGTTGACATAACATATACATACATTATTCGCTATCATCCGTTTCAAATTCACTCTCATGATTAGAAGTTGATGATTATTTTTCTGAATCATCTCCACTATATACTTCTTCACTTGGACCCGCTTCAATAATGAATCGAGTCCCATTCGGGTCATCCAGATTATTGATATCGGTGATTGCATCGTCGACTACGCACGTGGTGGCCATCCCATCTTGGAATGCAATCTCTGCCGAGCCCTGGTCATTATCGTCTTTGCTAGTTTCCTCGTCAGCGAATTTTGGTTGACAGCAACAAACTGCTAGCCATTCTTGTCAGTCGTTCCTCATAGAAAGGTACGAAAGGTAGTACACTTGAGTGGCTTGCATTGCTAGTACAAATGGCTCGTAGTTGTTATATCGTCGACTTCGATGAACCTCTACCAATTGAAGTGTTGGGTGAGTCCTCACACCATGATTCGGTGTAGGGTAATACCATTCACACTTAAACAAGACCACACGCTTGAGGCCGGTATACTCAATCTCCACAACCTCTTGTAGTACTCCATAATAGTTATGGGAAACATCGGCATAGTTTGAACCCTTCACCAAAACACCGCTGCTCTGCGTCGATCTATTATCGTCATATGTTGCGGAGTGGAACTTATACCCATTAACAAGGTAACCAGGGTAGACAGTACATGATCAACTAGGACCAACAGAAAGATCAACAAGCGTCTCGTCAACTATAGAATTCCGAGCCTATTCAAAAAAAATTAGAAATGCAATATGACACATTACTTATGGAAGAAATTTATGAATCTATAACGTACAAAAGTAATGACCTTACATATGTTTGAAACCAAATGGGGAAGTTGTGCTCTAGACTACTATCAACTTCCGACTCCCCCATTGCTTGAGTGATTTCATTGACGAATATCCTAGAAGAAACGAACATGTAAGTAGGTTGTCTTAGTAAAATATGAATAATGAATGTACTGTAATATTGAATGAAAGTGACGGACATACTGGACGTAAGGAGCGATCTCTGGACAATTAAGCAGTATGTACGAATGAGCGGCATTAAACTCCTGCTCTGTTAAGTACCGCTCCTTCGACTTGCCCATGGGTCGACCAGGATAAGTGAAAATTGAGAAATTGTCGACAAAATGCGGTGTGGGCCCGGTACTGCCATCGTTGTTACGTTGCACTTTGTCATGCAACGTAAAGACGTGATCTTTGAAGTAGTAAGAACAAAAGGATGTGACCTCTTCGACCAAATAAGCATTACACATGGAGCCCTCTACCTTCGCTTTGTTCTGCACATTATTCTTCAAATGTTTAAGGTACATGTATGAATGTTATAGGAAGTGTTGATTTAAAACTTATTGAATGGGAAAATAATTTCAATGGCTCAAGATAGTACCTCTCAAATGGATACATCCATCGAAATTGAACGGGACCGGCCAGACGGGCCTCGTAGGCCAAGTGGATTGGTAGGTGTTCCATAGAGTCGAATAAGCTTGGAGGGAATATTTTCTCCAACTTGCAAATGATATTTGGTATTTCAGACTCTAAGACCTCCATATCTTTGAGACTGACACATTTCGCAGTTAGGGATCGAAAAAAAAGGCTTAATTCGCTAATTGCAACCCAAACCGGGTTTGGGAGGAGTTCTCTGAATGCAATTGGTATCAACCGTTGCATGAAAATATGACAATAATGGCTCTTCATGTCGAACATTCGCAGTTTCTTCGGATCCACACGTCGACCAAGATTCGAAACGTTACCATCAGGAAAACGCAACTTTTCAACCCACTCGCACAATTTTTGTTTTTTTGATGTATCAAGAGCATAGCATCCAAGGATGTAAGTATTTGTCGCCGAATCAATGTGTAGAGAAGGTCGGTGACAATATTCACAAATATCTTGTCTCGCTTTCGCATTGTCCTTACTCTTGCCCGGTACACACATAATAGTGTTGAATATGTTGTCAAAAACATGTTTCTCAATGTGCATGACATCTAAGTTGTGGCGGATCAAGTTTGTCTTCCAATACGGCAAGTCCCAGAATATGTTTTTCTTCCTCCATCCCGAATTCTTAGCTATCCGCCCATTCACAGAATCAGCTCCGATTTCTGTCACCTTCATCAAGCCTAACGATTCAATTTTTGCCAAAATTTCTTCACCAGAACGCAAAGCGGGCGGATCATCATTTATGACCATTTTGCCTCTAATGAAATTTTTTTTGTCTTTCCTTAATGGTGATGACTTCGCCAAGAAACGACTGTGACAGTCGAACCATGATGTCTTACCACCATTTCGCAATTGAAATGCATTTGTATCCTCCATACAATATGGACAAGCGTACTTACCGTGTGTGCTCTAACCGAATAACTTGCTATATGCAGGGAAATCACTAACAGTCCATAAAAGGGCAACTCGCATGAGAAAATTTGTTTTTGTGGAAACGTAGTATGTAATCACACCATTGTTCCATAAATCTTGCAACTCTTTCACAAGCGGCTGAAGGAATACGTCGATTTTCTGCTTTGGGCTGGTCGGTCCAGGAACGATAACCGTTAAGAACATAAACTTAGATTTCATGCACATCAACGGTGGAAGGTTGTAAGGAGTCAAAATCACGGGCCACGAAGAGTACGATTTCCCTGAAAGCCTAAATACTTGAAAACCATCAGTGGACAATCCTAAACGAACATTTCGAACCTCGTCGGCGAAGTCTCTATTGACGTCATTAAAATGCCTCCAAGCAATCGAATCAGAACAGTGTTGCATAACATCTTCTGGCGAGGAATGATCTCCATGCCATCGCATATGTTTTGTCGTTGACTTAGACGCATACAGTCGTTGCAATCGAGGGCCCAAAGGGAAGTAGTACATTTTTTTGCAAGGGCAGTTTTTTGTGTTCCGACCACAACCTCGTCGATGTGCAATGTAGTGTGATTTCCCACAAAATTTACATGACGTCAACTCAGAGTCCACTCCCCAATAAATCATACATTGGTCCTCACAACAATCTATTTTCTCAACAGGTAGACCTAGACCTCGCATTAGTCTTTTAGTGGCATAAAAATTTTCAACCAATGAATTGTCATTTGGCAAACAATCCTTCATGAGTTTAATGATTTCATTATACCCTCGTTCAGATATATGATGTTCTGACTTGATCGCAAGTAATCTTGCCATTGCGGACAACGTTGTCATGGTTTCGCAGCCCGGCCACAATTGTTCCCTACTTGCATCAATCATGCCATATAGTTGGCGTGCTTGGGGGTTTGGTGATTCTTCCACGTGATTCCAATTGAAACTTGGACCTGCCACGTTGTGTAGCATCTCGCGGTAAGTTGTCGGATCGTATCCTCCCACATCAGCATCATCAATATGGTTATCTATTTGGTAAAAGTTTTGCGGGCCTTCATCTCCGTTCTCACCATGTTCGTACCAACAGTGATATCCCGGAACAAATCCATACCTACATATGTGGTACTCAACCGTTCCGACGTCCAGGTACGGTACAAGTTGACATTTCTTAAAATTGCACGGACATCTAATCTTTCTTTCACTTTGGTATGTAAGACAATGTTGTTTGGCAAATGATATGAATTCTTTAACCTTCGCCGCGAATTCAATTCGAACGTAACCGTTGTCGAGCCGGTTGTACATCCAGTCTCGACTTGTAGACGACATTCTATTGAAGTGTTGTGCAATTAAATTAGTTAACTAGTTTCTTCCTTTCACTTTGGTACATGACAACTTGTGTGTCCAACTAAACAATTTATAAATAATACCGATATAAAGAAGCCTTATTCAACATGTTTGACACGTGTAATGTGACGACCTTAATTCCAAGATATCACTTATGATATCTGAATAGTTATACACATCAAGATATCATAAAATAGCAAGGGAGACATACTGGTGGCCATTGGGCCTACTTTACAAGGTACTAATTGAAATTATCCAACGTTATATCAGTTCCACTGGCATTTAAACGATAAGGAGTTTAAAAGGGAACTGCTAAAAAAATCTTAGTGAAAAACTACCATAATGGATCCCAAATTAAACTTCAATCACTACTAAAATGAATCGAAGCATATAAACTAGCATGGGAGGATTGATAATAGTTCAAACCTCACTTACTTCGTTTGCCGCATTATTTTGACTTGTAGAGATATCTAGGATCAAAGTTTTTTTCTAAGACTTATTTCCTCAAGTGAAAATACTTAAGTGATTAACTTCTTTACAATGACTACTTCTTAAGTACCTCAGTTGTTGATCTAAAAAAAAAATGGTTATAACATAAGAGATCTTTATTCCATGCGTAGGTTTTAATACTATTTATCTATTTAGTTTTTATGTAATAAACAGGGGTCTTCATATGGGTTTGGGTTATCACTTGTCACAGGGGTCAACACTTCAACTTGCTCAATAAGTTCAGATTCACCTAACTGTCAACAATCCGTATAATATTTAATAACGAAACATAGGAGCAATATCAACAAATTAATGCTAACATGATATTATAAAACATATAATCAATATAATGAACTACCATGTATTACAAAACTATTGACCAAGAAACACAAAAGAACGGACACCCATCGAGAAACATAGTGAGAGGCTTGCAAGGATAGTTCCCTTTCTTCCTTTTTCCCTTTTTTTATTATATAGGTAAACCTCATAAATTTAAATCAATTTAAATTAATAGAAAGATGTAAAGAGTTACAACCAAATCGAATTTATTTAAATTATACATTTCTAGCTTTGTCTCTTTAACAAGCTTTTTTGAACTTCAAGATCTCTTTTGTGCAATAGCAAATTTGTGCTGATAACATGTATAATCCAAAGTTAGCCTTGCTAAAGACTTAAGCATGGAGGGCTTAATTAAACTAACAATTAGAAGAGCAAGTAGAGAAGGGAAACAAAAGAGAAGAGAGTTAGAGATATTGTAGAGATTGTATTTCAAGAATTTTTATATTGTGTACAAGAGAATGAACTCCATTTATATGCCCTTGATCATGATGATCATATGTACTTTGAACAAAGATTACAAGCTACACTTAGTGGACAAGGTAAATAGAAGAGTACACAAAGTGGAACAAGTAACATATAGACAACAAGTAATTACATAGTTGATGTTACAAATACATGTCGTCGTGAAGATTCATCCAAATATTTGCCAACATTGCAATCGAATTGTTACTCACCAAAACAACTTGTGTATAATAAACTTGCAAAAAAACAACTAAATACATGAAACAAAAAATTCTCACGCCCGAGTAAAAATCACAAATCATTGTAAAAGCAAACAAAACATTTCACTGCCAATTAACCAAAAACAATGTTTCGAGAGGAAAGAGGGAGAACTCACCAATGAAACACAGCGAGGCGCGGACTGAATGAGAGCACAATGAGAGAGCAGAGACGTCGAAGAGGGGACTGAATGAGGGCACGATGTGAGAGCCGAGAGGAGCAGAGGCACGGACTGAAAATGTGCAAGACTGGCGCTACGACTAGAGCAGGCCAGCGCTACCAGGGAGCAATAGAGTGTGAGGACGACTTGTTGGGGGTTGGGGATTTGGGGAGCGGTGACTGGAGAGAGACGGAGAGACCAGAGAGAGACACCACTATAACTAGTTGAGCAACAGACGGAGAGACCAGAGAGAGAGAGTTGAGAGTAACGGAACAGAGACGAGAGATTTGTTGGGGGTTGGAGATTTAGGGGCCGGTGACCGGAGAGACGGAGAAACCAGAGTCTAGAGGAGAGACGAGAGTATAGAGGAGAGACAACGAAGACGAGGTTTTCTCGCGGTGGGAGTTAGGGCTTTCGGTGGTGGGGAGGACGAGGAGGGGTGTTAGGGGGGGTAAAGGGGAAATCTCGAGATTTGTTGCACAAATCTCGAGATTTGATGAACGGGTAGAACAAAATAAAGTTTTGGTGGGAATGTTCACTCCATTTTTTAGAGACGGAATTTAATTCCGTCTCTAATTTCGTCTCAATTCCGTTTCTGAAGTTTCCGTCTCAATTCCATCGCTAAATTTTTTTTTAGAAACGGAACTTAATTCCATTTCTGATTTGCTATTTTTTTGTAGTGTTCAATCCCAACTCATTAGCCATACAACCCGAAATAAATGAAACTGTAGAACCAGAATCAAACATAGTATGCATAAATCGATTACAAATATAAACCATACCCTCAATTAAGTTACGGGTAGCAGTCTGGTGTGGTGTGGTAATAGCATGAACTTGTTTCTAACTCTACTATGGCTGCCCTCGGCTTAATCGTGGACATGCACCGGAGAAATGGCCTAACTGCCCACATTCCCAACATCCACTCTGAGATCTCGATCCAATTGGACCATGTTGTCCGTGTCCCTGTCTTTACACTTGATAGGGACACTGATCTTGTATCTGGCCATACCTCTGTCCCTGACCACTACCTTTGTCTTCAGTCCTTTGATACTACTAGTACTGAGGTCCTGACTGTGCCGGCTGTTGTGGTGTGATAGCATAACTTTGTACTAGAACAATCAGTGCTATCATTGTAGTAGGCAGTGACACAATAAATCCCACACTCTGACCTCGGTCTTTCCACATCCACTGGGTTTATTTCTCCTCCGATCACATCCCGAACTAACTCCTGGCTGTGATGGTGTTGAAGGGGCAACTAATGTTTCAGTGCGTGTGCTAAAAACGGTCTCACTGGCCATACCCCTCTTGTAGTCCTCCTGTAATGTCCTCGGAGTTGTAGTCACCATCATATATCCAATTAAATAAGCCATGCATAAAGTAGTAGGCCTAGTCCACATTGGTGTCAACTATGCTTCTGACATACTCCATCAATCGCAAGTATCGGCACATGTACTACATCACTATCTCGTTGGTCCCTATTCAGATATTCTGAAATTCAGTCCTCTTCAATTTACGGACCAAAGGAGGAATATTCTTTTGATCAAATCTCTCCTTGAACTCAACCCAGTCTTTGGGCTTCCCCTTCGTAGCCACCATGTTATGCCACCAGACATTAGCCTTCCTAAATATACTAGGTCGCATGTACTCAGGTGTGGATAATACACCATGAATCTTCTTGTGGCTCCTCATATACTACTCAGCTGCCTCGAGATTAGTACCACCGTTAAACTTCTCTGGATGGTGTCGCTGGAACTCGCAAGCCTGCCTCGCCTCAGCTATAACCCTAGTACTCATACCTATCGGATTACTCGGTATATACTCAACTGGTGAATCTGGCGTAGGTGGTACTATCTCAGTTGGAACTTATGCCTCCATGGCTATAGTAGGTCCTGCTTGTACTGTGGGAGCTGCAAGTGTATCCTGAACTATCATAACACTCTCAACTTGGGTAACAGGTGTTGTAGACGTAGAAGGTTATCGTGTAGCCTGGGTCCTCAACAGTCAGAGGATCTCCTAAAACTACTGGCCGTGCGACGTAACTAGTTGGGACACCTCATTTAGTCTCCCCTGAACATCTCTCGAAGCACTATCACTTGTCTCGGACTGATCAGCCATCACAATTTGAAAAGAGAGCGATTTCATGATCAAGATATGGCTATTATTAATATTATATACAATACATCAAATAGCTCATATAGTCCAGTTTTAAATTCCCCAACTCTTCTCACTTCCCAACTAAGACTTGAGTCAGGATCATAGGGTACCATTCTAAGTTCAACCATTGTCCTAACTACCATTGGTTTGTGTCTTAACTGGTTGTGAGTAATCAAGAGTCAAGTTTTAAAACTTTAAGCTCTAAAACCAACTGTGACGGCCTTAGTTCCACAGCCTTAAACTGGACCTCGCCTAGCCAAGACTTACGTGGACCTCGAGAGAACCTTGCACAGTCAATGCAAGCCTAGTCAACCTTATTTACCATTTACCATCATTATAAGCAAATTAAAGTTGAGTTAATCAATTTAATTAGTTATCAAAGGAAATGCGGAAGCAATTGAAACTCAAACTAACTGAAATAACTCTCAGACACCTGTTAGGACAATCTAAAGTGTAGAAACCCCACATATGTATACCATCATCAACATATCAAGTCAGAGGAGAGTAATATCAATGTATACATGTCCCAAGATCTCTCATAAACCCAAAACCTAATGTGAACAAAATGAATATACATATACACAAAATCAAACCTATATCAGTCAACAGGGAGAAAATTGCTCCAGTATCCTTATAGTAGATCACCCAAGTGTGGAGCCTTTCCTTTGCTAGACTGCGGATTTGCACTCAGTCAAACATAAGAATGATGAGTCCAGGTAAGTAACGCCATGCAGGATGTATACAACATTTCAAACAAATAAGCAGTTTAATTCATGCAGATAGAAAGAAAGGTACAAGGAACGCAAGAATATATAAAGATTGTAAATAAATATGAATCAATTGAAAGATGAGTGTCCAAAAAATCAAACAGAGAGGTACAAGTAGTCCTGAACAAATGGTCGTTGTGTTAAGGCCAATTCTACAAGACTCAGAGTTTAGGACGTGGTCAAATACCTAACAACCCTAAATCCTCAATATCGAGTCTTCTTGGTAATCAAGCTAAGAGCTCACATCTCGCACAAAAATCAATATAACGTGTAGTACATCCCGAGGTCGTGACGTTGGTATGTTACCTATGTCCGTCACTCCTCCCAAGGATAACCATTGACTCAATTGCCCTCGTGCAACTCATCAGAATGGAATTCCAAAACAGGAACAGATCGATAACAATAACAATTTAAAACTTAAAGAAATAACTATACAATTCATCACTAGTTTAATTAACTATATTCGAAACTATATGCACCCAAAAGCCCGACATTCCGTCAAATCAAATCCCATATGCTCGTCAATGAATTACACCCTTGGTATTCATTTAATTACAATTTATGTTGATTTTCCTTAAATTTCCAAATTTTCCATAATTTTATTCATTCGCCAAATTGGGTCGATTACTTGGGTATTTGGTTGTATTCAGATCCATTTGGATACCTGCGAGATCCCTGAAGTTTTTCAAAAATTTTCAAAAATTGGTCTGATGAACAATGTCATGCCGTGAGTGGCGTCGTTGGGGTAAACACTTGGTGGTGTTACTTAAGGCATAGGAACAGGGGTGTCCCTATCCCAGAAGCCGTGAATGTCGCCTTGGAGCCGCCTTAGAGCCTTAGGCTCCACGGCGTAAGGCTCTACGACGTCCTTAAGGGCGTAGAGCACAATTCGATAATTCTAGGATTTTGAAACCCCATCTTGTGTTGTCGTGTTACAAGCCTATCCCAAACTCATAGGGACCTACCTCTGTTATCATCCAAAACCATCGCCAAATCATGTTCCAAAGCCGTGATCCAACAATCGAAACGAAAACCCCCAAAAATCATTGAAAATGGATCAAAACTCTGAAACCTCCTCAAAAACCATAGCAACATCAATACCCTCACTCCTTGATCATCAAAAGATGCTAAAACCAAATCTAGAAAAATCATTGCACAACATTGTTGTCCCCAAACTCTGACGAAAACACGCGAACTTAAGGTCAAAACATAGCGAATTAAATGGCGCATCGAGATCTCACCTTTTCTCAAGTAATTACTAGCTCCTCAACCATCGATTCACATTCCCAAATCTCTAGAAATAACCCCAATTTTCGTTTTGATTAGATGAGGAGATAGAAAAGGTGACAAAAGACCAAAAATCCTCACATTTATAGTAATCCTAGCATCTTGGCTCACAACCTCATTGCAAGGTTAATCTAGTGGCCTTCAATCACCCCATTCACTAACTATTGTGACTGCATTAGGTGAATTTGGTTGACTTGGTCACTTGGTCCTATCATTTCAACTAAAAATATTCATTTCCCGAGCATTTTTGCACCTGGACTGCACCACGACTCGCAGCGACATATGCTCACGAATGAACCAACGTACTGAACACGTTTTACATCATTTATTTGTTATTTATATTTGCATTTTGTCAGTGTTTTAATGTAATTCCCCCCGGACAACTAAATACCTATTAATTGTTCACCCATCACCCGTATCACACGTTTTTTTCAAGCTGAACTCGTTTCACAATGCTAACGTGTAGTCACAAACGTCGACACACGTTTGGGACATTGGAATTAAATTTTGGTAATAAAATAAATAATGCAAATACCAAACAAAAATAACATACCTCAGTGTCGATGACAAAGAATTAGACACGCATATCCCGTTAAATGGTCCCACGTATGATCTAAGATGACACGTGGCATGAGTTAGATTTTAGGGTCGTTACAGGACTTATCAATGCAGTCAAAAAATTTTTCCCACAATCATCTTATCTACTTTGCATGTGGCACATAAAAATATGTATTGACCAACACGAAAAAGATGTTCGCTAGAAATGAAGACTTCACTCTCTTTAATGATAAGTGAACGACATTGATGTACTCTAAGTCAGGGGAAATTTTTAACATTTGGATGAGTGAGATACTATCCCATTATGTAGGTGTGAAAGGGTTGGTCGAGTACTTTAAAAACTTTTGGTTAACGGAGTTTAAGGAAAGATTCAAATCAACATGGATGAATCATATTTTGCACCTTGGAGAGACCACAATGCAAAGAATTGAGTCGTCGCATTCCACCCTTAAGAAACATGTTGGCAACTGTCAAGCAAACTTAACCAATGTTTATGGCTTGGTAGACTGCCAACATAACAAGATCAAGGCATTTTTCGAGAAAAGTTTGAATGTGGTCAACACAAGTGTATCAGTTCTTTGTATACCTGGCTACGAGGTTATGTATCTCATGCAACACTTAAGTTGATTCGGGAAGAGGGTGAGCGTCCATAGGATATAGGGACAAACCAATATCTTTTGTGGTTGTGAGCTACGCAGCACACATGGCCTTCCGTATGCACATGACATTGATGTACATCATTTGTCCAGTACACCTATACCACTTGATGCAATTCACATTCATTGGCATAAGTTGAGTATGATACAAGAACTATCTGTTGGCCGATCTGACTATAAATTCAATGATGATATTCAAAGAGTCATTGGTAAGTTTGGAACTTGGGTTTATGAGGACGCCCGTCTGAGGATCATTCAACAATTAAGAGAGATTAGCGACCCTTCCTCAACATCAGTTATTGTACCACCCTTAAAAGTGAAGACAAGAGGGAGACCTCCCTGTACATTCTTAGGGCGCAAGCCAATTCTAGTAAGAAGAATAAAAAAGGAAAAGTGAAAGCAGTTAAGAGGAAAATAGAGAAAGATGATATATCTATGATAAAACTGCCATGTGGGTTTGAATTTGTACCCGGTCATGAGAAGTTTGCTTGTTCATGAAAGAAACAAAAGCCATGTCGTGTCTATCGAACACATGGGGTTTCTAGGGGTGTGTTTAAGGTTGGCTTCACATCTAACATTCAGCCAGATTGGGTTCCATACATTGAGAGTACTTTTGATGTGGCTAGCGATGGACATTGTGGCTTCTGTTGTATTATTGTCAGTCTTGAACTCCCAAAGCCAGATGGATAGAGGACAATTAAAGAAGGTCTTATTCGGGAATTGGATGAAAATCGATGTCTTTGGGAAGAACTTCTTGGCGATGCCTATGGAACAATTAGGTAAAGTGTGTATTGCATGGTTGTGAATGTTATCAAGGGGGACAAGTGTATGACCCTTCCTGATAAGGGACTTTTAATTGAATCATATTTAGTGTCATTTTAGTAATGATATCTCTAATTGCTTGACCTATCCACCTTTTCATAATGCCCCACCGATTTCTTTTATTGATTGGGTTATCATTGGCGTGAAAAATGTCAACAAATGTCATTTGGTTAGGGTAAGTTTTCTATACTTTACGTGCATTAGTTTTTAGTTTTTATGACTTGTGTGTTAACAATAATCACTTATTGTATGTTGTATTTTTAATTCGTAGGTGGAGTTCAAAGTTGATGCACCACTTCCACCCATGTTCCCATTATGGTACACCTCAAAGAACATGTTGTTGACGGGTAGGGGTAAGGGATTCCACATCCACGAACTCATACCAGTTTTATCTTCTCAGCTAGCCACGCATGATGTTGTTAACTTAGCATCACCTTAACTAAGAGGAGAAAGTTCAAAATCTTTTTTGTATAAAGCTAATAGATTAGTACATACGTGTATGCAAATTTTTTGTATATTTTTACGAAACTCATTAATTGATATATAAACAATTGCCTTGTTTTATGGGTTTGAATCATTTTAAACTCTATGATTTTGTTAAATGGGTATTTTGGATAGTTGTCACATTGACTAGTTGTACAAATATAGTTGAATTCATGGTTGGAATGTTTATTTATGTTCACTCTTATTTGTTGTATGTCGGAATAGATTGTTTGACTATTGCCATTTTACATTTTCGTTCAAAACGAGAATGTTTTGATCCTGCATGTCTAGGACAAGTTTCATATCGGACCTACAGTATCGACACCCTTCAAAACTACTCGTTCACTCTATACCGAAACAAGACATTGAACCCTCGGTTTTCTATTGAACGAGACACTCGGTACGTGGTGTTAAATGGGGTGCCCTAAGAGAAAATGGGCAGCCCTAATACATATTGGGGTGCACCTAGCGCGACTTTTTGGTTATCGTGGCTTTCTATTACGGTGGTAGGAAACCGAGCCTATAAGACAATGTCTTGGTGGAATATGACTAATACATATAGAAACTGGGTCAGACCTGGACATCCGAGTCGTGTTGAAAATAGATGATCATAAAGGTTACCGAAAATGTTATAATGAGAGTGTCGACTATGTCTCGAACATGATGACCGATACATATGGGTATTGTATCGGAGATAGACGTCCGAGACATGTTGAAAATAGATCATAACTGTTCTTGAAATATCTAAACTGAGAGCGTCGACTATGTCTTGGACAGGATGTACTGATACATATGGGAACTGTCTCCGACATGGACATCCGAGACATGTTGAAAATAGATGAACATAATGGTTCTCAGAATTGTTATATTGAGAGTGTCAACTATGTCTCTGACTTGAAGTATTAATACGTATGGGTACCGTCTCGGACCAACAGTTTTGATATATTGGATGAAAACTAAATTTTAATGATAGAAACATATGTTACATAACATAAGTAAACCAAATAGTTATTAATTAAACCACATCATCACATCAAAAAGAAATAACCAGTTTAAGACCAAAGTAATAAATCACATAAGTTAAGAAATTTTTACATCCGTACAGCTAATTTACTTTGAAATCCATAAGTATAGTAGGTTTTCTTTTTATTGTCCAACTACTGTATTCAATCTTTTGAAGTGGGGAATTAGAAAAGGAAACAATGACTCGTGTAAGTGTGTGTGAATCACATAAATAGTGCCTAGAGGAGTAGCGAAGTAGGAGTCGAGAGGCAGAGCCAGCAGGGAGAGCGAGAGAGGCGGGAGAGCTGGGCGATAACAGGGAGAGCCGAGAGAGAGAGAGAGAGAGAGAGAGAGAGAGAGAGAGAGAGAGAGAGAGTTAGGTGTTGGGGGGACGTTGGAAGAAGAGAGTAGGGTTTGTCAGAGAGTTGGGCTGAATTAGAATCCATAAGATCGATGGCGGATTGAAAACCAGGAGATTGTTAAGGTGCAGGCTTTTCTTAATTATTTTTTTAATAATATTTTTTTAGTTATTTAGTTTGCATTTGAATAAAATAACTAACTTTATTTTTTTATATGGAATATTAATTTTTTTTGTAGGTCAGGGAATATTAAATTGAAGAATAAAACAAGAGGGAAATAGTAAGAATTTTATTTATTATTTTTATATTGTGTAATTGCATAGTTTTTTTTTTTAGAAAAGGTAGTTAAGTAGCATGTGTTTATTGCATGGTATGTATAATTTTAACTGTGTTTTTAATTATTTTGTGCTTTAAAAAATAACTTTAAAAAATGGAAATATTAGAATTCACAACTAGAAAGAAGGTTTTTCATAACTTGAGAAAAATGTTGTGACATCAATTTAATTGTTTTTTTGCCAACGTTGTCACATGTCTTTCTTTTAAGAAAACTTATAGGTTAACTATTAATTGCTTTTAGTTAACGTAACTACTAATTACTTATAAAAATGGCTACCAAAGGATGTTGTAGCTTAATATTGTAGTTAACAAAATGTTACAAAAGTTAAAACCCCATTAAGACCATTTAAATTAAAATGTATGTCTTTTATTTATTTTATATTATTTTTAAGTAGTGCCTATGTCTTTTTTTGCATTTCAAGAAAGGTGGAATAAATCTAAAGCTATAGAAAAGTTAATTTTTAGTAGTGATTGTCATAGTTTATTGCTTGTAGTAAAGTATTTTTCAAAAACTAAAAATAGAGACAACAATTGAGTGATAAAAAAATGTTATCCTTTTTATCTAGAATAATTGAAGGCTTGTTATTCAACAGTATAACATGACTTATATGCCCATTTAAACCAATATAAACATTGCTAGATTCAATATGAATCTATTTGGCCGGATCCATCATATTGAATTGCAAATGAATAAGAAAAAAAGAGTAAAAGAAATGAAAATTGAATATGATATGTATTTTCTAATACCATAAAAAAGATAAAAAAAACTCCAAATATATTTGAAAATCGAATGTATCCCTAAACCGTGTTTGGATTTTTCATTGCACTCGACTTCCTTTATGTATAAATCTAGACCTAAGTTAAGTTCCTTATAAGGGACTCATTCCTTTTCCTAAGATGGGACTCTAAGAAAATTGAATACTCAGTTGATACTAAGTTCCTTAGAAGGGACTCATTCCTTTCCCAAGAGGCTTATCGAACAACCCTAGGATAAAATTCAAATCATTTTGAAAAATTACTATAAGTTGCTTCATTTTGATATAAGAACAAAAATAATCTTTGATGAGGATTTTTTTTCAAAAGTTCGATCACGCCTCAAATCCCCATTTTGATCATTTTTTGGCTTGATATATATGTAATCTTTTTTACATTATCAATGTGGTAAATTATGTAGGTCATGGAATGTAGGAACATCCCGTTTCAATTTTATGCATATGGAGAAGTTGTTTAGGTTTCGCGAGGCATCGAGTACAATAGACCCCATCAATGATCTCGATTCTTAAGTTTGGAATGAGTAAACATGAGTTGATGGATCATGTGTATAACGCGTTTGGTATCTCGTCCACTGAGACTCTCATTACGATGACGTATCGTCACGTAATAACCCATCCATTAAGTTCACAATATTTTATCCCCATGTTGTTGTAAGATGAGACCCACTTTGAGTTTATGTGGTTAACAATGTTGAATCTACAATTATCAACGAAGGTAGAGATTTATTTAACTTTCGAGCCAATCAATCCTTTCCAAAACTCTACTGTGCATTTACAAGTGGTAGAAGAAAATGTCCGCATGACATGCCCTACATCAATGATGGAAAGATTATATATGCAATCACTTATAGGTGATGTTGTGCAAGATAGATTTGTTTCTCTGATTGATAGTGACATTAGTGCCCCCAATGATGACCCTAACGACGACGATGACAGCGACATGGACGAGGACGTATGTCCCCTCAAGGATGTTGTGCCATTTGTTGATTGGAAAAATATAAATGTTGTAAAAGACGACCCAACCTATGAACCTCCAGGAGTGAAAAACTTGCAAGATGATAAGCAATTTGCTATTGACGAAGAAGAATACATGGAAGAAGCAAGCGATGAAGAAGTTTACCAACTGTTGCTGGCGTATAATGAAATTGATTGGGAAGTGGCTAATTCTATTTTGACCCAACATTCTCATCATTCAACTGGATGGAGCATGCCTAATTTTGAGTTGGAAAGAGGAATGTGTTTTGACAATAAGAAAGACTTTCAGCATGACACCAAAGTATGGCATCTTAACAAATATTTTCAATACCATATTATGGAGTCAACTACAACCTTGTGGGCGGTGAAGTGCAGAAGTGCGCCAGAAGCTAGGTGCATGTGGTGTCTCCGTGCTTATTTATGAAATAAGAAATAATTGTGGAAGATCACTTAATTAGACGAGCTGTATAGCTATATAAATCCTGGTATAGAACGCGATCATGCCTAACTCGATGCAACATGCTCGCACGTGAGATATAAAACGTTGTCTAGATAGATCAGACAATTACTATCAAGGCCTTGGTAGAAATTATTAAGCTAAAATACGGACATGAAGTTCCCTACAAGCGAATGTGGGATGCCAAAAGAAAAGCAGTTGAAAATGCATTCGGAGATTGGGACGCGTTGTATGCATTCAGAATAAAAGCCCAGGGACAAAGATTGAGTGGTCAAATAGACAGTGGCAGTAGATGAGATCATGACAGAACATCCTCAATTCTGTCGTATGTTCTTTGCATTCGAAGCATCAATAGACGGGTTTAAGCATTGTAGGCCTTTTCTAAAGATTGACACGATGTTCTTGTCTGGAAAATATAGTGGTAAGCTAATGATTGCCATATCTGTTAATGGTAATGGACACCTACTTACAGTTGCATTTGTAGTTACGGAAAATGAATCAATAGACTCGTGGAGGTGGTTTTTGAGGATGTTGTGCAAACACGTGACCGATAGAAATGGTATTTGTATTATTTTTTATCGTCACTCTAGCATTCTCGAGGCTGTTAACATACCAGCAAATGGTTTTGGCCCACTAAGAGGATACCACCGTTATTGTCTGCGACACTTAACCAATAATTTTAACACAAATTTCAAAAATGAATTGTTGAAGAACATCCTTTCTTAAGCCACTGGTCAACATCAAGTGAGGAAACTTGAAGCATGCATGGAGCGTTTTGCTTATTTGTCATCAGGAACTCCTCAATGTTTTCAATATGTGAATGCCATTCCCAAGGAACTATGGACTTAATCGCATGACAGAGGCTTGCAGTAGGATGAATTCTAATGGGGTTGGTATGTAATCGATAATAGTTATGTTTGTTATTCAATAGCTTTTTATTATTGTGTTGATATTATTGACATGACATTATTTTACTATTGTAGAATGTTTTAACGGTGTATTGAAAGGGGCACGATTCTTGCCAATAACAGTAATGGTTCAAATGATTTACTATAGTTTTGTGACATACACCAACTGACGCAAGTAGGAGATCAATGAAGCAATTTCGCACGGGCACTATTACAAAAAATATGACATGGATAAAATTGCACATTATTAATAATATGCAAGGAGACATTACATCAAATTGATAAATCGAGACAATGGCGAGTTTGAGGTGCTTACTGGACGTCTTGGTGATCGCATGCATAAGGGCAACAATACACAAATTGTTATCTTGAAGAACTGGTATTACAGTTGTAATAAATGGCAATCATTTGGTTTCCTTTGCTCACACGTATTAGCTGCATGTGCCCTTATTCGACTTGATTATACACAATTTATTGAGCCATACTACAGGATGAACGTGTACGCACAATGCTACTTCTTTCAATTCAAAGCCATCCTCGATGAGAAGTATTGGCCGACTTTTGCAATGAAGATTCTACCAGATCCAAGGTGTAGACGTGGCCGAGGGAGACCGAAGGGAACACGAAGGTAAAATGAGATGGATCTTCCTAATGTTTCGAGGACCTTGCAATGTGTCACATGTCATCAAGAAGGACATAGGCAAACAACATGTCCAAATAGAGATCGTGCTCAAGTCCCTACTAGGAGGAACCGATGTGATATTTGTTATGCAGAGGGACATAACAAAAAAAATTATCCAACAAAAGCTCAACCCCCAATCCAAACCAATGATGGAATTTGTATTTTGTTTGTAAATGGTGTCAGTTTGTAATTTGATAACATTTATATTTATATAGTATTTAGAGATATTACGTCAAGTAATATATAAGTCTTTGTTAATGTTTTAACTCATATTAATGATTCGTTGTGACTTTTAAAACTACTCTACTAATTTTCCTAATTACATAGTTGTAGGCAAGTACATAAATGGAACCTGGTCTATCTGATCCTTCTCTTCTATGCCTCCAATCTACACACAAATCATCACAAGTTTGGGGGGGTCTGGTATATACATTTAATATGTATGTGTCTAATATTTATGCAAAAACTTTTAATACATATATATATCAACACATTTTTTTCATTATAAGGACATGAAACGATGTGCGTGCGAAGAAGACGGGATGTTTGATGATTGGCAGGTGAATTACCATTTTCGAATGATCCCTTACCTATGTTCTAGTGGCTTTTATGGGGTTTCACGTGTAGGATTTATCAAACTTGATTGGGCTTTGATCACTGCTTTCGTTGAGAGATGACGTCCAGAGACACATTCGTTTCACATGCATTGTGGTAAGTGTACGACTACAATCCAAGACGTTGAGATACAACTTGAGTTACCTATTAATGGTATGTCTATAACTGGAAGCATAGATAACGACTATCTTGAGGTATGTGAAAGACTACTTGGTGCAAAATCTGATGCACTTGACCTTTCTAGGAATAGAGTTCTTGTCTCATAGCTCGAAAAAAATGTGCCAACTATAAAGGATGGCAGCAATGAGGACATCGTTTGACATTATGTTCGTTCGTACATTCTACAACTTATTGGTGGTTGTGTGTTCGCTAACAAGTCGAATCGATATGTCCATTTGATGTTTCTTCCATTGCTTGAGGATCTTCAAACAATTAGATAGTATAGTTAGGGAAGTGCATGTTTGGCTTATTTATACAGGGAGTTGTGTCGCGGATCTCGCTCTGGTGCGCACGAGGTCGCTGGTGCGTCAATTCTTATACAACTATGGGCTTGGGATAGGTTTCCATTTATAGCACCAAGGCGCTTACCTGTTCCTAGAGCTCGAACTCGAACATGTGATGGAGTAAACATGCCCAATGAAGCTCCTCTGGGATATCGGTATTAAAAATGTTTCTCATATTATTTTTAATTATTCATTGTGTCTTTTTAATTTATGACTAATTTATTGTTTTGTATACAAATGGATAGTTACATTTTCAGTTACTAGGACTTCCACACACATTTTATCATCATATCGTGATGCACTTAACACGCAGAGGAAGAATGTTGTGGAGTGGCAACCATTTTTTGATATCCTCGAGTTACTTCTACAATTCTGTACTCAAGGTCATGGGAGCTGGCGTTTAACGTCTCTTTTAATTTGTTTCTATATAATCTAGTGGCATCGACCGAAAAGGGTAATGAGACAGTTCGAACTGACACAGGTTGTGCCACCTAATTATAATTTCGATACATGACTGCACCGCGTCCAATTAAGAGGTCACCCTCAAGAAAATTGGACAGTGTATCATAGGAGATTTATAGAGTTGTGGGAAAATCGTGGTAATACTATAGCCACAATGGAACAAGAAGGGGAACATGATCAAGAAGAGTATATGAGGTGGTACGGATCTATCACCAGCCAATTCATAGGACGTGATGGAGCTCTACGTGAATATGCGGTAAGCTTGAAACTATTATGTTGTTATCCTCATAAGTCATATTTTAAATTGTTACTAACACTTATATTTTTTATATCAGTCTACATTTGTGCGTCAATTACAGTGAGTGTTCATTGATGGCGGGACTGATCGAGGCATTGCTGCTCTTGATGAAGGCATTAAAATCTTAGATTAGGATGAACAGAAGAGAACTACTATGTGGAATGATGAAAATGTTGTTGACCCAGAAATAGATGATGAAGCTTCCCAAAAGAACATGAAGAATAGGATCAAAGCCTAGCAAATAGAAGGAGGAGAAGAAAAACAACAAGGACACTGACTGTGGGTGAGAGCAGCAGACGCTCTCCTCCACCACCTCCAACTCATCCAATACCAAGAACGATAGAGACTGTTGGTGAGAGCAGCAGAAGTTATCCTCCAACATGTCCTTCTTATGGGTACACTCCTTTGCCATCCCCAATGCAACCTGAAGCTCATATATTTTTACCTAGGGCAATGAATATGAGTTTTCATCCATATCATTTCGTTCCATATGTGCCTGGGCCATCATCTTCCTACATGGACCATAGAATGCCTACAAATTTAATCCATGGTTCATTGCCTCAATACATGCCAAGTCCATTTACTCCGCCATATTATAATTACAATATGCCATATAGTGGAGATGGCTCATTCATGCTCTTATTAAGCAAGCCACCTCATGTTCCCTTCAGCCAACCACATATTGGAAGCCAGTATGTCAGAATGGTTCAACCCCCTATCTTTGATGGCACTGGTAATAGAGGTGAATCGAGTCAACACGAGGAAGAAGATCAGTCGACAACCAAAGTTACAAGCACAAAGAAATCCACATGCACGAAGAAATCCAGGTCAAAATAGAGTGCGTATGGTTTGCCTCACAGAGGAGCAACGTCAACGTCCATAGAACTGCATCATACTTTTGTATGAGTTTTTTTGATGTCATGGTAATTTCTTGGATTTGTATATTTGTTCGAGTTTTTTTGCTATGTGTTTTTCTCTTACTTGTATGCAAATTTTCATATATGATGCAGATGGAGATGGGGATAGAGGCAATCAAGTGCTAAAGTTATAATGGTAGTTTTAATTCCCTTATTTATGAGGAAAGCCTGAATTAACTGTAAGATCTCCAAACTAACATCTCTTTCAAAGCAATCAATGTAATTTTTTGGGTTTTTCAATTTGGTTTTGCTATTATGTCATTTGTATTTTCCTTATCATGAATTACTTTTGATGCATGTTTCCCTAACACTGTGTAAAGGTGACGGTAAAATGTTAATTTCGTCGTGTTGTGTACTTGAAAACTTAATTGTTGGAGGAATTCAATGAAAATGGTGTTACGTTTGAGGAATGCTACACGGACATACCGAAACGAACATTGATGAGTAAGTTGTCTATATGCGCCTCTATTTAGTGTGGAACACACGCCAATGTGTATTTTTATGTGGTTTGGGTTGATGTATGTGTAGTATTTTTCAATTTAGCGGGCGAGAGTATGGTTGAGGTAGAGTTACATGAATTACTCCTTTTGAAAAGGAGTTAACCATACACTTAATATTTTGTTCAAATGACTTATTTTCAAAAAGAGTAATACATACTCACAATGACGCCTTTTGAAAACTCACAATACATTACTTTTGTAATTTTAAAGAAATCGTCCCTATTTGATGAATTTAAAAAAAACAACATTATTTTTTTAATAACTCCTATAAGTTAAAAGTATCAAAAGTAGTACCGAAAGAAATAACAGCTTAAGGTCAAAGTATTAAACTCTTACAAACACTCAAGACTTGTTTTTCCTCGCATGACGACTAATGTATATATTTTCGTACAGGCGCTTGTTCTTTGGAGGCTGTGATGCGTTAGGGTTGGACACGGGTTGGGTGTTGTCTTATAGGGAGTCTCTTGTAGGTGTAGATGGTGTCGTCGTAGTGGTGTTTATGGTGGTGGTTGTGGCAGTGGTGGTACCCGTCCTAAGACCCCTACTTGACAAAAATTCCACGACATCATTTGTCATTTTACTTGCAGCCTCAGATTTCGATGCACCTTTCGGCAAGTCTAACCATGCTAACGTGGCGTCCAACGGTCATCTATTACACTGTTCAAGAAAAATATACACAATCAATAAAAAGTGAAATCTTACAACATGACCAAGCTATCGTAGGAACCTCTCCGGATGGTATGGCTCCACAACGTTAATGTACATCAAAATACCAAAGTATATGGCCAACGACTGAACGATACCATCGGGCCTGATGTAAATGTACGGATCCCAAGTTACCTACACAAACCAAGGGAACAAGTTATAAAAACTACAAAAATATGAACAGGAAATCAAACAACGCAAGCAACTTATAGGTGGGATCATATACCTCACTAGGTTGTAACTTATTAAGAGTTTTGAATATAAAAGCTAGCTTGCCCGCATTTGCAATTGTCTCATATTTCCATATCTACTTAGAAACACGGGGTTGAATGTGGTTGATGTATTTTGTGTTTGGCGTAACAACCAGGAATTTGAAGTGCTCGTAGAACCATCCCTAAAATAACAAGTTACAAGTCAGGACAATTAAGTAGTGCAAGTGCACAAATAAAAACCACACAAAACAAAAATGTCTAAAACATTAAGTGCCTTAAGTAAAGTTAGATACCCTGCAATCTGTGACACTTCGACTATAGTAGCCGGCCCTAAGTGACGATAAAGGTAAGCCAATGCAGTTATGCCCCATGCAAAATTTCCAACCTCATCCAAACTGTCCAAAAGCTTGAGTAAAACGATGGAGACTTTACCCCAATCTTGTTAGTAAAAAGAGTGCAGGATAGTAGGAACAACAAGTATGCACATGTAGTGCATTCTACCTGTGGGAAAGTAGACGTCTTTACTTTAGGGCACCATGTACTCTTCAACCAACACTTCCCCACAGTCAGACCTCTACTAATGTTAACCATAGCCTCTGCTTCTTCAAGGCTAACTCTGAGCAGATTGGAACCTATGTCGATTGCATCCTTCCTCAACTCTTAGGTGTACCTCGCAAAATCCTCAACCACTACCACCTTCCCTGTCATTGGGATATTTAATAGACATACTGACATCCTCCCAAGTGATAAACATTTTATCAAATGGTAAGTGAAATGTATTTTTCTCTGACTGCCACCTCTCAACAAATGTGGAGATTAGCTCCTTATTGCCTTTTGATTTGAACAGTCTATAAGTGGATACAACCCAAACTTCTAAAGAATCCTCTACAGGCCTGCAATGTCAAGGTGGCAAGATTGCAAGTCCCACTCAAGTAATTGAGCCCTATGGATTATGCACTTAAGCAAAGGGTGATGCTGCAAGAAAGAAAACTAATGTCATAATACTTTGTCAAATTGAAATTATGGGTACCAAGCATACAACAACATGATTTTTGAAGCTTATCAACAACGAACGATCGATAGGACCACTGGGAAGAGGAGCGGATGGGTCATCTTCAAGCTCTTATATATTCCTCGTAGTTACACTACTAATACTTGTGCTCACACGCCGTTACATTCTTAGTGGATGCACCACTTATTCTGCTCACACACCGTTGGGTTGTGTTTGTTCCATGTCATTTTTCTTCCGAAATAGGATCAGATGAATCAGGTGACTCATCCCCCCTCTCAACACAACTAGTCAGTATGTCTTGCTCGGGAACATGTGATACCTCATCCTATACATCATCTTCGGCAGGGCCGCGTGGACGTGTTTTGCTTAGTGACCTTTTGTTTTCCTTCCGATAAGATATTGTTTGTGGTTTCCTCTCACTATGAGTACATGTAGTACTCTCCAGTTGTTGTCGACCCATGGACTTACCATAAACTTATTCGCTACTAACGCCAGTCTTCCTTCGAGCCATATCTATTTAGGAAACTCAATGTTAAAACAGTGCAAAAAACCTAAAAAATCCAACAGAAAATAAAGCTTCAGTATTACAGAACAGAGACATGCTTACATGTCTCGATTACAAACCTCGAAACCTAACTTCCGAGATAATTACAAAAAGACCTTACAACTTTACTCGGTTGGGGAACACCGAGATATGTAGATATGACTCAGTTATATAACACGATCACTTCAACATAGATCTCTGAGCCTAACCTTCGAGATGTGTACAAAACATACCTTAAAACATAACTCGGCTGGGTGCCACCTAGATATTGAGCTTTATCTTGGTTGCATAGCACTGAGACCTTATGCCTTGCCTCAACGGTTTACATCAACATGCCTTTGGGTGGTCCCTTATGTTTAGTGTCGATGGGATTTGACCGATACCTTTCAAATAGTCACGACATGGAAGTATCATGAAATTATAACAAGGCATGACCTTGCGTGACCAACTTTTACGGGTTTGGAAAACAAGCCCTAGCTTGGGTACATCAATGCTAATGACAACCAAAGCTAATGAAATGAACGACAAATTCTTGGAAAATAGGCACTTACTTTTGTGAGAATGTCGACTGATTAAAGTTCCCAACCTAAGTAACCAAAGGCCCAGCCCACTACTTTGTCTTCTTCCTCAACGAAAATTGCCCAAGCTGAAGCACGAGGAACACCATAATCAACAAAATCGAGCAAAAAAACGAGGGGAATGGATGATTTCTTACCAACTTCGACGATAGAGAAGCTATGGGAAGCTAGGGTTGTAAGGTTTAATGGCTTCGAGTTGCAGAGGCGGTTTTCACGAAACACTCATGGGATGCGCACCTTTAAAAAACTAACTGAATTAGGGGCATTTTGGTAAAAGTATTGAGGTGCCCTTATAAATTGTTGGGGTGTCCTAATCAATGGGGTGCACATAGCACTACTCTTTTCAAAATCCTCAGACTTATTGACAACTCATTCTCTACAATTTAGACTATACCAATCTAATTAATCAGATTAGGACATGTCACTGGCTCATTGTCATATTCTAATTCAAACTATACAAGCTTTCAAATTTCACCTTCAGTATGAGCAGTTACACTACAACTACATGTACAAGCTTTTCCTCATTGTTTAAATATGGATTAGCAACATGTTTGGAAACCTTATACTTCATAGTAACTCATGAAGTACACATACATTGGTGGTTATTTAACCTCAACTAGGTTTTTACTATCGTTTACCACTAATTTTTCTTTTTGAATGACCTTTAATTTTGTTTAACTAGTTTCAATACTAGTATATATGCTACTCAAAGTGAATCATCATCTTTGAGTTTCTACAGAGGTCATTCAATGTTTTATTCAATTTTTAATGTCAATTATCCTAACATATGTCTCACAGTCCAGGTTCAATTGATCCTTCTTCATCGACTATTATTAATCAAATAATATCAGTGAGAATAAAGACTATTAGAGACTATTCAATAGGAGAATAGTTTACTTTTATCTTTCTTTATTATGCATATACCATTGAGATTTAGGGTTCGACAAATCTTAACCCTCAATATTTTATCAACTCCTAAGACATTGATGATACAAACCATCTTATTATATTTCCACTATCTTCCTTTGTTGGAACATTCCTTATGTCCAGCTCTTCACAACCCTCTCTATCGTTACTCTTTGGATTCCTAGGATATAAATGGGAGATAAGACCTTCTGAATCATGTATAGGCAAGACAGGATAGCTATATTTATCGCATAGATATAATAAAGCTCAACAAATACTATAACTCAAGCTTTTTATCTTTCAGTACCCCAAAACATCGATAAAACTATTTGTTAAGTCCTAGGTGATCTATAACTTGAGAACTAATCTCCAAGTCAGTGAACTTATACTCCAATTCAGTTTATAGGTAATGACTTTAGGCTCTAAATCTAAACTGTATCAGAGTTATTCCTTTATTCTAATAAATCTTGGAAGAGTGATACCAAGTTCTATAAACCTGTTCTATAAACCTTGGCTCTAATACCAAGTTGTATAAGAGCTGCCACTTAATTCGAAACTAATTCAAAAGTGATACACTCAGGCTCTATAAAACTTGACTTTAATACCAAACTGCATCCGAGTTACACCTTGACTCTAAGTCAATTTACAGGTAGTGAAACTAGGCTCTGATATAAAACTGTATTAGAGTTATATATTGACTCAAAGTCAATAGATAAATGGTAAATTGGACTGCAATTATAAAGAGAATGGTAAGAGTAATCTATGATGAAGAGATAGAGATTGAAACTATAGAGAGAGTTTGCAAAATTTTTTTGAAGCTTAACTTTTGAATACCCAACTTTCGAATGAATCCTTCTTCATTCGAGCTTTCTATTTATAGATGAAATTAAACAACTATTACAACAACCATACAAACAACTATTACAACAACCATTATTGCCGGACACTATTACAACAAACATTATTGGTAGACACTGTTACAACAACCATTATTGTTGGACACTATTTCAACAAACATTATTGCTAGACACTATTACAACAAACTTTCAACAAGTGGGAAACGACATAAAGACTGAAAAACAAACTATTTAACATAAAGACTGACTGATTGACATAAAAATAAAGATAATAATTTACAAAAGCAAAAATAGTGATGACTTTTGTCACATCATATTATCAATTGTATTATGAGGTTTCCTTGGATGACTTGATGACTTGATTTTAGATGATCTGATCATATTGATATGTGTAATTGGATGATTGGATGACTTGATTTTTGGTGCGATGATATGGGCAGGCATTGGGCCTGGAGGCATGGGCCTGAATTTAAGAATTTGCATGGGCCTGAGGCAGTCATAAAGCTGGTGATGGCAGGCATTGGGCCTGGAGGCATAGGCCATCATTAACTTAATTGGCATGGGCTTGAATTAATATAAGTCGGCCTGAATTATTATAAGTCAACAATATACTCAAGGGTTCCTGAACTTTCTTCATGTTCTGAATTATTATTGGATGATATTGAATGAGTTTTTTCAATTTTTTGAAGTCTCTCATTAATTTTCCTGGATTCTTCTTGCATTTTCTTTAATTCTTGCAGAGTAAGACTTGATGTATCAAAAGTTGCTTCAGACGACTATGACAGGATTTACCAAGTGAATATAATCAACTCGAAAGATGATAATAGAAACTTGGTGTTTAGAGTCCTCCAAAGTCCTTCATACACCTAAGTGTTATCAATCTTATCGTTGTCAATGATGATCTATATCTTCGGGCACCCTAATAAAGTCTAAAGAAATACAAGAGCATTCTCCTCATCGCTTGACCAATTAAAAGCATATTCGGCGAAGAGTTTTATAGTCTTACCGTTCTGCACATCCGGCTGAATTCCAAAATTATATAATTCATCCACTAACCAATTTATGAGGATCACATAGATCCATGAATCTTTCAACTAACTCTGGGTAATCTTTAAAATAATTTTTCTGAATTAAACTTTCAAAAAGAACTGAATCTATTTACGAAAGTAAAGCTTCATAAAATTTCAAAAAATTTAATTGAGACATTTAGGGATGGAATTATGAGGATTTTAAGGATGGAATTATGAGGATTAGGAATTATGGCATTGATTTGATTTTTCAAATTGAGGCTATGATGATGATAATCAAGAGGACAAATGGAAAAATAGCTTCTCAAGTGATAACTGGATATTTGATCAGAATTGGAGGCTGGATTTTTGAATTGGATGAGTAATGGGGAAAATTTATTTTGTCTTTGATAAGTGAAAAGAGATTTTCCTTTATCCATGATGATCTGAAACAAGGAATATTATAAAGTTACAAGGAATTCTTTGGATAAAAAATCTAGAAGGGAGTTAGTTTCTCCTTTTATATATTCGATATCGAAATAAAAAATACTTAAAATAGCTTGCCATCTAGCAAATATTTGTTTTGAAACTAACTTCTTTATATCTTTTAAAAGTATCTCTTTTGCTGATTTACAATCAATTCTTATTAAAAATTTTCGATTGAAAATATCTGCTTGAAATTTTTGAACCGATAAAACAATTGCAAGAATTTCTTTTTTGACCATAGCATAATTCTTTTGGGTGTTATTCCAAAGCCTTGATGTTTAACATACAAGTTGTTCATTTCCATCTGGGGTTTGTTGGAGTAATATTCCGCCATAACCTATGTTAGAGGCATCTGTTTGAATATTTTTTTGATAAGTGGAATTGGCTAAATGTAAACATGGAAAAGCTTTTACTTTTGACTTAATCTTTTGTATTGCTTCTATATGATTAGGTGTCCAAAGGAATTTATTATCTTTTTTAAGAAGTTCTAAAAAACATTTTTTATCTATTGTAGAATTTTTTTAAAAATCTGATAAATAATTTAAACAACCTAAAAATCTTTGTAATTGCTTTTTATCTATTAATTGATCCGGGAATTTATTTGCAAATTCAATAACTCTATTGATAGGAGTTATTGTTTGATTTTGTATTTGAAATCCTAAATAATTTATAGTTGTTTGGAAAAGTTTTATTTTCCTTTGAGGTAATACTAATCCTTTTTTAATTATTAAAGATTGAAATGTATACAAATGTTTCCAATATTCATCAATTGATTTTGAAAATATAAGATTGTCGTCTATATAGACTAAAATATATTCATAATAAGGATGGAATACTTCATTCATCATTTTTTGAAATTCTGAAGGGACATTTTTAAGACCAAATGGCATAACATTCCATTGATACTATCCGAATGGAGTATTGAACGTTGTTTTATATCTATCTTCCTTTGTAATTTGGATTTGCCAAAATCCTGACTTTAAATCAAATTTTGAAAAGATAATTTAATTGGTTATTCTTTTTATTAAATCATTTTTATTTGGTAATGGATATCTTATTATTTTTAAAATATTATTTAGTGGTTTATAATTTATAACAAGTCTAAGGGCTCCTCGTTCTAATTCTGCTGCATTTTCTACATAAAAAGCTATACAACTCCATGGAGATTTAGATGGAGTTATTAATTTCTTTTGTAACAAATCTTTTATTTCTTGATCACATAATTTTAATAATCTTTCATTCATTTGTGAGGGATTGGCTTTTGTGGGTATTTTATTTTCATTTGATTTTGATATCTGAGAGATATTTTTAATTTCTTTTTTTCATTTAAAATCTCTGTATAATATTTATATTTTAATATTGGGTCTTCTATTTGTTCGCCGATATCTAAAATTAATTTTTCATGTGCTGTTAAAATATTAATTTCATCTTCTGAATTTGAGGTAGATGTAGAGGTATTTTGTATATTTTCTATGCATTTACAAGTTTCTGAAGAACTATCGTCTTCTACTACTTCATTAACTTTCTTTTTATAATTTTTAAATGACATTTATTTGCATAATGACTTTGTTTTCCACATTTAAATCACTTATTAGTCTTATTTTTAGTAAATTTATAATTTCTTTTATAATTTGTCTTCTTAGTTTTATAATAAGAATCTTGATTGTTTTTGTTATTAAATCTTTGTAATCTTCATCTTACTTTATAATTTGGTTTATAAGTTTGTGTTTGTGCAACTTCATGTCCGAATTGATAACAAAAATCACCTATATCTCTACGATTATCTTTAGAATCTTTATGTAGTTGTCTTTTTAATTTTATATCATTATATATTGATAATCCTACTATCTGAATTATTTGAATTATATCACCATAAGTGAATCTATTATAATTTAAAGTTCCATCGCATTTTTCTCTTAATATATGCCTAACATTTTCTGCAAAAGAGAATGGTAATACTGAAACAAATCTTTCTTTATAGAATGGAGATTCATCTGAAGTTAATGTATATACTTTCGTTAAAAATGTATCTTTATACCACCTGAAATCGGATAATGTTTTGCATCTTAAACTTTGTAATTGTTCTCTAATTTTTCTTCTATATGACTTAATGTTCATATACAATGCCATATTATATTAGTTATCAAGGTTCTTACACTATTAAATTGTTCTATACCATTTTCATCTAACATTGGATTACCGTTTTCGTCTCGGGATATCGAATTTAAAACTTCTAGTCTTTGATAAGTTGACAAAGAATTATTCCACCAGCCATGTATTTGTCCTGTAAACTCTACGTTTATTGCTCCTACTATATTAGGTTCTGGATGGTTTTGTATTTTACATGCTACTGCATAAGTTAATATTTGTTGCATTACTTGCAAAACTTTATATTCTAATAACCCATCTATATTCCATTCATAAATTGAATTTCCATCAAACTTAATTCTTTTTTCACTTTTTTCTTCCAATATCATATCTACAAGAGATGGTCTTGAATAATAATGTTTACTATTCCTAGTGTTATAAGTTTTATATTTTTTTAGGATAATGGATTTTATTTATATCTAAATCTGATGACATTTCAATGCTAGATTCCATTATTTTTACAAGGTTAATTTCTAATGAATCTTCTGATAAACTATCAGATGTTATTGATTGATTGTCTTCTAAAATATTTATTTCAGGCATATTTTCTTTCGTATCTTTTTGATTTATCTGTAATGTACTAATTTTTTATGCTATTGTTTGTAATAATTCATCTGAATAATTTGGTTTTATTAAAGGTAAATTTCTTAAATTATCTTTCATAATAGTTTTTTTTTTTAATATTAATTCATTTTCTACCTTTCTACTTATAGATTTTTCAATATTCATACTAGTAGAGGGAACACTATGAGAAGTTTTTGATAAAGAAGATCAATATATATTAGTATTATTATTTTGTTCTATTAAATGGTTTAAATCTTTTCTTGATATAGGTTTATCTTCATCGAAAGTATTTTTTAATGGTACTGCCTTAATGTCTTCTTTTATTTTTATAGAAGCTAATGGAGGATTAGTCTATATGTATTTTTCACCTTTTGCTCCTTCCTATATAGCATTTATCTTATGTATTATTTTTGAACAAGATTGTGTTAAATAATAAAAAAATGAATGTTTAGTTTATTATTTTTAATAGAGGCAAAATATTTTTCTCTAATTATTGCTTGTTGAGATTTTGAACAAACTTTATAAAATATTGGTGTCATTGGATGTTTAAGAAATTATTCTTTTAAATTCTGATAATCTATTTCAAAATCTTCTTCATAATCTATTTTAACCATATTAACTTGATAATCATTAAAATCACTTATGGAAACATTATCTTCTGAAGGTGTAACAGGATAAGATATATGTGTTTGTATTTTTGAAGTTGATGCACGAGCAGGTTGGGTGTCATAAAAAGTCTCAGTATTTAATGAAGATGGAATTGTAGAACAAGATTTTCTTGGAGCAAAATTTAGTTCAACTAGTCCATCATCATGAGCTATTATAGTATGAATTTGATCATTTGTTTTGTCGACTAGATTTTCTTTTTTATTTGTATCTTGAATTAACCATGTTTTTGGTGTATCTATATTTTCCAATTTAATTGTTTTCTAGTTATTACTTTATTTGTTAAGTTTGTTAAAAATAAAGTTGAAGTTCCTTTTTGTAAATTTGTATATGCAACTACAGGGATTATAGTATGCATTAATTTATAATAAATTCAATAAACTACTGCAACATTTGAACATATTCCTTTCATTTCAAACCCTTGAGTATATAAACTTAATGTTGAAGCTTCATGTGCAAATTGATCATGTAAACTGATTGTGAAATTAGGAAAACAATTAAAGAAAATAGGTCCTTTAGACAAACTTCCTTCAATTATTCCTAATAATAAATCATTAAACTTTATTTGTCTTTTATCTCTTACGGAGGCTAACACAGATGTATTTAGTCCTAAAGCAGTTAACGGTTTTATTGCAACTTGTATTAATCCTATATGCAAATATTTATATTTTTCTTTATATGCATTAGTTTTTTCTGGAGATATTAAAAGTATTTTTTGGCCTTCTGCATCAATTGATTTAGTTTCTTCTTCTAATTTAACTATAAAATCTTTATTTTTAGAGAAAGTTCCATGAATATATATTTTTTTTGGATCTATGGTTGGTAAATTCCAATTTTGTAGTGATTGTTATATATCTACATATGATATTTCACTTATATTTCTTTAATCTAATGTTGATTTCATTTTTCTGGCTTTATAATTGATTTATGATCAGATTTTGATGTCGAGGTGGATGATTCAAACTTAGGACTATGTTTTCTTAATGAAAGAAAAGATCTCATTTTCTTCATTAATTCACTCATGTCTCACGTGGGTTCTTAGAGTTCTAAATTGGTCAATGATTTACTGCTAGACTTACACTCCGTCTACTAGCCTTACAACGTAACTAGAAAACTCCTAACTCTAATGGTGAAGGTTAAACACAAGATAAATTAACAGAAAGAAAATAAAATTTTAACATTCAAAAGAATTTTCATAGTAAAAAGTTTTTCAAATCCTTTTTGAAATCATAATCAAACTCAAAACCGATTAAATACTTACAGGAGATAATAATGGAGAACTTGATTTTCTTGAAGATGGCTCTAGATTTTCAATTGAACAAGGCTCTGATACCAAATTGGCAGGATCGGGTTCAACAGAGAAATGATAAATTGGATTGCAATTATAAAGAGAATGGTAAGAGTAATCTATGATGAAGAGATAGAGATTGAAACGAAAGAGTGAGAGAGAAATGATAAATTTTTTGAAGCTTAACCTTCGAATACCCAACTTTCGAATGAATACTTCTTCATTCGAGCTTTTTATTTATAGATGAAATTTTGCAAACAACTATTACAACAACTATTATTGCTAGACACTATTACAACAAACATTATTAGTATATACTATTGCAACAACCATTATTTTTTGACACTATTTCAACAAACATTATTGGTAGACACTATTACAACAAACTTTCAACAACTGAGACACGACATAAAGACTGGAAAACAAACTACTTAACATAAAGACTGACTGATTGACATAAAGATAAAGATAATAATTTACAAAAGCAAAAATAGTGACTACTTTTGTCATATCATATTATCAATTATTTTGCTTTATTTGTGATAAGCTTTGACATGATTCTGGATGACTTGATTTGCGATGATGCGATGCTCTTATTAATATGAGCAATGATATGTGCAGGCATCGGGCCTGGAGGCATGGGCCTGAATTTAAGAATTGGCATGGGCCTGAGACAGGCATAAACCTGATGATGGCAGACAGGGGCCTGGAGGCATGGACCTGAATTAACGTAATTGGCATGGGCCTGAATTAATATAAATCGATAATATACTCAGGGGATCATGAGCTTCCTTCATGTTCTGAATTATTTTTGGATGATATTGAATGAGTTTCTTCAACTTTTTGAAGTCGCTCATTAATTTTCCTGGATTCTTCCTACATTTTCTTCAATTCTTGAAGAACGAGACTTGATGTATCTAAAGTGGCTTCTGATGATGATGACGAAACTTAAACAGGATTTACATTCTTGACTGGTTCCTATTTCTTTTCATTAATTTTTAAGGATGCTTCTTTATAGGTCTTCTGAGGAATTGTATCGAATGATGGAGAAAACTGATAAGCAACTTCTTCTTTGAGCGAATTAATATCAAACTCATCCTACTATTTAATATAAATTTCTCTAACCAAATGAGTAGCTGGATTTCCTTCTATATCTTTGATTGCTGTGGTATGTAGTTCCATTTTAATATCCACGGGATTGTATACTTGAATATAAATAAGAATAAGTTTAACTCTTTTTTATATATGATATACCATGAATGACCTTCTATTGGCTTCTAGTAAAACAGTATGACTTTCCAAGCTTCAATATAATCATTGTAACTTACTTATATTGTTGTTTGTTCTTCTGTATTTCTGATATTCTTTAGAGCAATTGGTTGATTAAAGTGACAAGGCATTTTAACTAAGCCATGTTGCTTAGACCATTCATCACTTGATAAAACTTTCTGGATTTTGAATTTAGAAAAAGTAATTTCTTCAGAATTAGAATTTTGAAATGATAAAAAATAACCGAGCCTTTTTGTAAGAGTAAAGCTTCATAAAATTTTATTGAGACATTTGGCCTTCTTAGGATGAAATTATGAGGATTAAGAATTATGGTATTGATTTGATTTTCCAAATTGAAGCTATGATGATGATAATCAAAAGGATAAACAGAAAAATAGCTTCTCAACTGATAACTGGATCTTTGATCAGAATTGGAGGCTAGATTATTGCACTGATTGAATAATGGGAGAATTTATTTTGGCTCTATCTTTGATAAGTGAGAATTGATTTACCTTTATCCATAATGATCTGAAACAAGGAATAGGAATTTTATAAGGTTACAAAGAATTCTCTGGATAAGAAATCTGGAAGGGAGTTAGTTTCTCCTTTTATATATTCGATATCGAAATAAAAAATAATTAAAATAGCTTGCCATCTAGCAAATATTTGTTTTGAAACTAAATTCTTTATGTCTTTTAAAAGTATCTCTTTTGCTGATTTACAATCAACTCTTATTTAAAATCTTTGATTCAAAATATCTACTTGAAATTTTTGAACGGATAAAACAATTGCAAGAATTTCTTTTTTGACCGTATCATAATTCTTTTGGGTGTTATTCCAAAGTCTTGATGTATAAAACACAAGTTGTTCATTTCCTTCTGGGATTTTTTGAAGTAATATTCTGCCATAACCTATGTCAGAGGCATCTGTTTGAATAATTTTTGGATAAATAGAATTGGCTAAATGTAAACATGGTAAAGCTTTTACTTTTGACTTAATCTTCTGTATTGCTTCTATATTATTAGGTGTCCAAAGTAATTTATTATCTTTTTTAAGAAGTTCTAAAAGACATTTTTATCTATTGCAAAATTTTTATAAAAATCTGATAAATAATTTAAACAACCTAAAAATCTTTGTAATTGCTTTTTATCTATTAATTGATCACAGAATTTATTTGCAATTCGATAACTCTATTGATAGGAGTTATTGTATGATTCTGTATTTGAAATACTAAAAAATTATAGTTATTTGGAAAAGTTTTATTTTCCTTTGAGATAATAATAGTCCATTTTTAATTATTATAGATTGAAATGTATACAAATGTTTCTAATGTTCATCAATTGATTTTGAAAATATAAGAATGTCGTCTATATAGACTAAAATATATTCATAATAAGGATGGAATACTTCATCCATCATTTTTTGAAATTCTGAAGGGGCATTTTTAAGACCAAATGGCATAACATTCCATTGATACTGTCTGAATGAAGTATTGAATGTCATTTTATATCTATCTTCCTTGGTAATTTGGATTTGCCAAAATCCTGACTTTAAATTGAATTTTGAACATATATATGAATTAGTTATTCTTTTTATTAAATCATTTTTATTTGGTAATGGATATCTTATTGTTTTTAAAATATTATTTAGTGGTTTATTAATAAAATTGAAATTAACTTCTTTATTTTCTACACTTGATTTTACTCCACTTGCTGTTACTGAGAATGGTTGAATTTTTTGAAGAAATGGAGCGTCTAATAACATATCATGTTGCAAATCTTTAACTATTATAAAGGATGTTGGTATACAAATATTATTTGTACATATATGGGCAAGTGGGATTTTTAATTTAATCAATGATTTATTTTCTTCTACTATTGAAATTTGACTATTTGTTGTTTCACAATATTGTAAAGAAATTAAGCCTTCTCTTATACAATTTAGATCTGCACCAGAATCTATTAAAGCTTGTAATGAACATTTAAAATCTTTTATTTTTAAAGTTATTGGGGTAAACCTTCTTTGATGCGTATAAGCTTTAAGTGTTTCTATAAATACATTATTATCATAAACAGAAAAATTTTCAGAATTTATATTCTCATCTTCTAATTTAATTATTTTTTCTTTAAGAATTCTTATTTCATCTTTTAATTGATTTATTTCATATTGTAATGAATTTATAGTTAGTCCTATAAAAGATTTAGATATTTTATTTACATCTTGAATTATATCTTTCATAGTATGATAATTATTATGTAAATTAATTTAATGCTGAAGTTTTATTTTATTTTCATTTGATTTTTATATCTGAGAGTTATTTTCAATTTCTTTTTCTTTATTTAAAATCTCTATATAATATTAATATTTTAATATTGGGTCTTCTATTTGTTCACCGATATCTAAAATTAATTTTTCATATGCTGTTAAAATATTAATTTCATCTTCAGAATCTGAGGTAGATGTATAGGAATTTTGTATAATTTCTAGGCATTTACAAGTTTCTGAAGAACTATCATCTTCTACTACTTCATTAACTTTCTTTTTATAATTTTTTAAATGACATTTATTTGCATAATGACCTGGTTTTCCACATTTAAAGCATTTATTAGTCTTATTTTTAGTAAATTTATAATTTCTTTTATAATTTTTCTTCTTAGTTTTATAATAAAAATCTTGATTGTTTTGTTATTAAATCTTTGTAATCTTCTTCTTACTTTATAATTTGGTTTATTAGTTATGTTTGTGCAACTTCATGTCCGAATTGATAACAAAAAATTACCTATATCTCTACGATTATCTTTAGAATCTTTATGTAATTGTCTTTTTAATTTTATATCATTACATATTGATAATCCTACTATCTGAGTTGTTTGAATTATATTACCGTAAGTGAATCTATTATAATTTAAAGTTCCATCGCATTTTTCTCTTAATATATATGCCTAACCTTTTCTGCGAAGGAGTATGGTAATCCTAAACAAATCTTTCTTTATAGAATGGAGATCCATCTGAAGTTAACGTATAGACTTTCGTTAAAAACGTATTTTTATACCACCTGAAATCAGATAATGTTCTACATCTTAAACTTTGTAATTGTTCTCTAATTTTTTCTTCTATGACTTAATGTTCCTGTAAAATGCCATATTATATTAGTTATCAAGGTTCTTACACCATTAAATTGTTTTCTACCATTGTCATCTAACATTGGATTACCGTTTTCGTCTCGGGATATTGAATTTAGAACTTCTAGTCTTTGATTAGTTGACAAAGAATTATTCCACCAGCCATGTATTTGTCCAGGGAACCCTACGGTTATTGCTCCTACCATAATAGGTTCTGGATAGTTTGGTATTTTACATGCTATTTAATAAGTTAATATTTGTTGAATTACTTGCAAAACTTTATATTCTGATAATCCATCTATATTCCATTCATAAAATGAATTTCCAAAAAACTTAATTCTTTTTTCACTTTTTTCTTTCAATATCATATCTACAGGAGATGGTCTCGAATAATAATATTTACTATTCCAAGTGTTATAAGTTTTATGTTTTTTAGGATAATGAATTTTATTTATATCTAAATCTAATGACATTTCAATGCTAGATTCTATTATTTTTACTGGGCTAATTTCTAATGAATCTTCTAATAAGCTATCAGATGTTATTGATTGATTTTCTTCTAGAGTATTTATTTCAGGCATCTTTTTTTATATCTTTTTTACTTATTTGTAATGTACTAATTTTTGATGCTATTATTGGTAATAATTCACCTGAATAATTTGGTTTTATTATAGGTAAATTTCTTAAATTATCTTTCATAATAGATTTTTTTAATATTAGTTCATTTTCTACCTTTCTACTTGTAGATTTTTCAATATTCATACTAGTAGTATGAGAAGTTTTTGATAAAGAAGATAAATATATATTTGTATAATTATTTTGTTCTATTAAATGGTTTAAATCTTTTCTTGATATAGGTTTTTCTTCATCGAAAGTATTTTTTAATGGTACTGCGTTAATGTCTTCTTTTATTTTTATAGAAGCTAATGGAGGATGAGTCTGGATGTATTTTTCACCTTTTGTTCCTTCCCATACAGTATTTATCTTATTTATTACTTTTGGACAAGATTGTGTTAAATAATAAAAAAAAAACTGAATGTTTAATTTATTATTTTTAATATAGGCAAAATATTTTTCTCTAATTATTGCTTGTTGAGATTTTGAACAAATTTTACAAAATATTGGCGTCAATGGATGTTTAAGAAATTGTTCTTTTAAATTCTGATAACCTATTTCAAAATCTTCTTCATAATCTATTTTAACTATATTAACTAGATAATCGTTAAAATCACTTATGGAAACATTATCTTCTGAAGGTGTAACAGGATAAGATATATGTGTTGGTATTTTTGAAGTTGATGCACGAGCAGGTTGGGTTTCATAAAAAGTCTCAGTATTTAATGAAGATGGAATTGTAGAGCAAGATTTTCTTGGAGCAAAATTTATTTCAACTAGTCCATCATCATGAGATATTATAGTATGAATTTGATCATTTATTTTGTCAACTGGATTTTCTTTTTTATTTGTATCTTGAATTAACCATGTTTTTGGTATATCTATATTTTCCAATTTAATTGTTTTCTAGTTATTACTTTATTTGTTAAGTTTGTTAAAAATAAAGTTGAAGTTCCTTTTTGTAAATTTGTATATGCAACTGCAGGGATTATAGTATGCATTAATTTATAATAAATTCGATAAACTACTGCAATATTTGAACAAATCCCTTTTATTTCAAACCCTTGAATATATAAACTTAATGTTGAAGTTTCATGTGCAAATTGATCATATAAACTGATTGAGAAATTAGGAAAACAATTAAAGAAAATAGGTCCTTTAGACAAACTTCCTGCAATTATTCCTAATAATAAATCATTAAACTTTATGTGTCTTTTGTCTCTTACGGATGCTAACACAGATGTATTTCGTCCTAAAGCAGTTAACGGTTTTATTGCAACTTGTATTAATCCTATATGCAAATATTTATATTTTTCTTTATATGCATTAATTTTTTCTGAAGATATTAAAAGTATTTATTGGCCTTCTGCATCAATTGATTTAGTTTCTTCTTCTAATTTAACTATAAAATCTTGATTTTTAGATAAAGTTCCATGAGTATATATCTGTTTTGGATCTATGGTTGGTAAATTCTAATTTTGTAGTGATTGTTCGATATCTACATATGATATTTCACTTATATTTCTTAAATCTAATGTTGATTTCTTTTTTTTCTGGCTTTATAATTGACTTATGATCGAATTTTGATGTCGAGGTGGATGATTCAAACTTAGGACTATGTTTTCTTAATGAAAGAGAAGATCTCATGTCTCACCTGGGTTCTTAGAATTCTAGCTTGGTCAACGATTTACTGCTAGACTTACACTCCGTCTGCTAGCCTTACAACGTGACTAGGAAAGCTCCTAACTCCAATGGCGAAGGTTAAACACAAGATAAATTAACAGAAAGAAAACAAAATTTTAACTTTCAAAAGAATTTTTATAGTAATAAGTTTTTTCAAATCCTTTTTGAAATCATAATCGAAATCATAATCAAACTTAAAACCGATTAAATACTTACAGGGGATGATAATGGAGAACTTGATTTTCTTGAAGATGGCTCTGGATTTTTAATTGAACAAGGCTCTGATACCAAATTGGCAGGATCGGGTTCAACAGAGAAATGGTAAATTGAATTGCAATTATAAAGAGAATGGTAAAAGTAATCTATGATGAAGAGATAGAGATTGAAACGAAAGAGAGAGTTTGAAAAAAAAATTTTGAAGCTTAATTTTTGAATACCCAACTTTCGAATGAATACTTCTTCATTCATGGTTTTTCTATTTATAGATGAAATTAAACAACTATTACAACAACGATACAAACAACTATTATAATAACCATTATTGATGGACACTATTACAATAAACATTATTGCTAGACACTATTACAACAAACTTTCAACAACTGGGACACGACATAAAGATTGACAAACAAACTACTTGACATAAAGACTAACTGATTGACATAAAGATAAAGATAATAATTTAGAAAAACAAAAATAGTTATGACTTTTGTCACATCATATTATCAATTGCATTTTGGGGTTTCCTTGGATGACTTGATGACTTGATTTGAGATGATCTGATCGTATTGATGTGTATTTGGATGATTGGATGACTTGATTTTTGGTGCGATGATATGGGCAGGCATTGGGCCTGGAGGCATGGGCCTAAATTTAATAATTGGCATGGTCTTGAGGCAGGCATAAACCTGGAGATGGCGGGCATTGGGTCTGGAGGCATGGCCAGAAATAACTTAATTGGCATGGGACGAATTAATATAAGTCAACAATATACTCAGGGGATCCTGAGCTTTCTTCATGTTCTGAATTATTTTTTGATGATATTGAATGAGTTTCTTCAATTTTTTGAAGTCTCTCATTAATTTTCCTGGATTCTTCTTGCATTTTCTTTAATTCTTGCAGAATGAGACTTGATGTATCAAAAGTGGCTTCAGACGACTATGACAGGATTTACCAAGTGAATATAATCAACTAGAAAGATAACAGAAACTTGGTGTTTAGAGTCCTCCAAAGTCCCTCGTAGACATAAGTGTTATCAATCTTATCATTGTCGATGATGATCTGTATCTTCGGGCACCATAATAAAGTTCAAAGAATTACAAGAGCATTCTCCTCATCGCTTGACCAATTAAAAGCATATTCGGCGAAGAGTTTTATGGTCTTGCCATTCTGCACATCCGGCTGAATTCCAAAATTATATAATTCATCCACTAACCAATCTATGAGAGGATCACATATGTCGAGATCCATGAATCTTTCAACTAACTCTTGGTATTCTTTAAAATAATTTTTTTTGAATTAAGCTTTCAAAAAGAACTGAATCTATTTGCGAAAGTAAAGCTTCATAAAATTTCATTGACACATTTAGGGGTGGAATTATGAGGTTTTTAAGGATAGAATTATGAGGATTAGGAATTATGACATTGATTTGATTTTCCAAATTGAGGCTATGATGATGATAATCAAGAGGATAAACACAAAAATAACTTCTCAACTGATAACTGGATCTTTGATCAGAATTGGAGGCTGGATTATTGTACTGATTGAATAATGGGGAGAATTTATTTTGTCTTTGATAAGTGAAAAGAGATTTTCCTTTATCCATGATGATCTGAAACAAGGAATATTATAAAGTTACAATTAATTCGCTGGATAAGAAATCTGGAAGGGAGTTATTTTCTCCTTTTATATATTCGATATCGAAATAAAAAATATTCAAAATAACTTGCCATCTGGCAAATATTTGTTTTGAAATTAAATTCTTTATATTTTTTAAAAGTATCTCTTTTGCTGATTTACAATCAACTCTTATAAAAAATCTTTCATTCAAAATATCTGCTAGAAATTTTTGAACAGATAAAACAATTGCAAAAATTTCTTTTTTGACCATATCATAATTCTTTTGGGTGTTAGTACAAAGTCTTGATGTATAACACACTAGTTGTTCATTTCCTTCTGGAGTTTTTTGAAGTAATATTCTGCCATAACCTATGTCAGAGGCATCTGTTTGAATAATTTTTGGATAAGTATAATTGGCTAAGTGTAAACTTGGTAAAGCTTTTATTTTTAACTTAATCTTTTGTATTGCTTCTGTATGATTAGGGGTCCAAAGGAATTTATTATCTTTTTAAGAAGTTATAAAAGACATTTTTTATCTATTGCAGAATTTTTATAAAAATCTGATAAATAATTTAACCAACCTAAAAATCTTTGTAATTGCTTTTTTATCTATTAATTGATCAGGGAATTTATTTGCAAATTCGATAACTCTGATGATAGGAGTTATTGTTTGATTCAGTATTTGAAATCCTAAAAAATTTAAAGTTTTTTGGAAAAGTTTTATTTTTCTTTGAGATAATAATAATCCATTTTTAATTATTATAGATTGAAATGTATACAAATATATCCAATGTTCATCAATTGATTTTGAAAATATAATAATGTCGTCTATATAGACTAAAATATATTCATAATAAGGATGGAATACTTCATTCATCATTTTTTGAAATTCCGATGGGCATTTTTAAGACCAAATAATATAAAATTCCATTGATAATGTCCGAATGGAGTATTGAATGTTGTTTGATATCTATCTTCCTTGTAATTTGGATTTGCCAAAATCCTGACTTTAAATCGAATTTTAAAAATATAATTGAATTCATTATTCTTTTTATTAAATCATTTTTATTTAGTAATGAATATCTTAGTGTTTTTAAAACATTATTTAGTGGTTTATTAATAAAATTGAAATTAACTTCTTTATTTTCTACATTGATTTTATTCCACTTACTGTTAGTGAAAATTGTTGAATTTTTTGAAGAAATGGAGTGCCTAATTACATATCATGTTGCAAATCTTTAACTATTATAAAACATGTTGGTATACAAACATTATTTTTTCATATGGGCAAGAGGAATTTTTAATTTAATCAATGATTTATTTCCTTCTGCTATTGAAATTCGACTATTTGTTGTTTCACAATATTGTAAAGGAATTAAGCATTTTCTTATACAATTTAGATCTGCACCAGAATCTATTAAAGCTTGTAATGAACATTTAAAATTTTTTATTTTTAAAGTTATTATAGTAAACCATCTTTGATGCGTATAAGCTGTGAGTGTTTCTATGAATACATTATTATCATAAATAGAAAAATTTTCAGAATTTATATTCTCATCTTCTATTTTAATTATTTTTTCTTTAAGAGTTCTTATTTCATCTTTTAATTGATTTATTTCATATTGTAATGAATTTATAGTTGGTCCTATAAAAGATTTAGATTTTTTATTTACATCTTGAATTATATCTTTCATAGTATGATGATTGTTATGTAAATTAATTTGATGTTGAAGTTTTACTTTATTTTCATTTTCATTTGATATCTGAGACATATTTTCAATTTCTTTTTCTTTATTTAAAATCTCTGTATAATATTTATATTTTAATATTGGGTCTTCTATTTGTTCACCGATATCTAAAATTAATTTTTCATGTGCTGTTAAAACATTAATTTTATCTTCTAAATATGAGGTAGATGTATAGGTATTTTGCATATTTTCTATGCATTTACAAGTTTCTGAAGAACTATCATCTTCTACTTCTTCATTAACTTTCTTTTTATATTTTTTAAATAACATTTATTTGCATAATGACCTGGTTTTCCACATTTAAAGCATTTATTAGTCCTATTTTTAGTAAATTTATAATTTCTTTTATAATTTTTCTTCTTAGTTTTATAATAGCAATCTTGATTGTTTTTGTTATTAAATCTTTGTAATCTTCTTCTTACTTTATAATTTGGTTTTTAAGTTTGTGTTTGTGCAACTTCATGTCCGAATTGATAACAAAAATCACCTATATCTTTACGATTATCTTTAGAATCTTTATGTAATTTTCTTTTTAATTTTATATCATTACATATTGATAATCCTACTATCTGAATTGTTTGAATTATATCACCATAAGTGAATATATTATAATTTAAAGTTCCATCGCATTTTTCTTTTAATATATGTCTTACCTTTTCTGCGAAGGAGTATGGTAATCCTGAAACAAATCTTTCTTTATAGAATGGAGATTCATCTGAAGTTAATGTATAGACTTTCGTTAAAACGTATCTTTATACCACCTAAAATCGGATAATGTTCTGCATCTTAAACTTTGTAATTGTTCTATAATTTTTTTCTTTTATATGACTTAATTTTCCAATAAAATGTCATATTATATTAGTTATCAAGGTTCTTACACCATTAAATTGTTCTCTCCCATTGTAGTCTAACATTGTATTACCGTTTTCGTCTCGGGATATTGAATTTAAAACTTCTAGTCTTTGATTAGTTGACAGAGAATTATTCCACCAGCCATGTATTTGTCCAGTTGCTCCTACTATATTAGGTTCTGGATGGTTTTGTATTTTACATGCTATTGAATAAGTTAATATTTGTTGCGTTACTTGCAAAACTTTATATTCTGATAATCCATCTATATTCCATTCATAAAACGAATTTCCATCAAACTTAATTCTTTTTTCACTTTTTTCTTCCAATATCATATCTACAGGAGATGGTCTTGAATAATAATATTTACTATTCCTAGTATTATAAGTTTTATATTTTTTAGGATAATAGATTTTATTTATATCTAAATCTGATGACATTTCAATGCTAGATTCTGTTATTTTTACTGGGCTAATTTATAATGAATCTTCTAATAAGCTATCACATGTTGATTGATTTTCTTCTAGAGTATTTATTTCAGGCATTTTTTATTTCTTATCTTTTTTTTTATTTGTAATGTACTAATTTTTGATGCTATTGTTTGTAATAATTCATCTGAATAATTTGATTTTATTATAGGTAAATTTCTTAAATTATCTTTCATAATAGGTTTTTTAATATTAAATCATTTTCTACCTTTCTACTTATAGATTTTTCAATATTCATACTAGTAGTATGAGAAGTTTTTGATAAAGAAGATAAATATATATTAGTATAATTATTTTGTTCTATTAAATGGTTTAAATCTTTTCTTGATATAGGTTTTTCTTCATCGAAAGTATTTTTTAATGGTACTGCTTTAATGACTTCTTTTATTTTTATAGAAGCTAATGGAGGATGAGTCTGGATGTATTTTTCACCTTTTATTCATTCCCATACAGTATTTATCTTATGTATTATTTTTGGACAAGATTGTGTTAAATAATAGAAAACTGAATGTTTAGTTTATTATTTTTAATATAGGCAAAATATTTTTCTCTAATTATTGCTTGTTGAGATTTTGAACAAACTTTACGAAATATTGGCGTCAATGTATGTTTAAGAAAATTTCCTTTTAAATTCTGATAATCTATTTCAAAATCTTCTTCATAATCTATTTTAACCATATTAACTTGATAATCATTAAAATCATTTATGGAAACATTATCTTCTGAAGGTTTAACAAGATAAGCTATACGTGTTGGTATTTTTGAACTGATGCACGAGCAGGTTGAGTTTCATAAAAAGTCTCAGTATTTAATTAAGATGAAATTGTAGAACAAGATTTTCATGGAGCAAAATTTATTTCAACTAGTCAATCATCATGAGCTATTATTGTGTGAATTTGATCATTTGTTTTGTCGACAGAATTTTCTTCTTTATTTGTATCTTGAACTAACCATGTTTTTGGTATATCTATATCTTTCTAATTTAATTGTTTTCTAGTTATTACTTTATTTGTTAAGTTTGTTAAAAATAAAGTTGAAGTTCCTTTTTGTAAATTTGTATATGCAACTGCAGGGATTATAGTATGCATTAATTTATACTAAATTCGATAAACTACTGCAACATTTGAACTTATTCCTTTCATTTCAAACCCTTGAGTATATAAACTTAATGTTGAAGCTTTATGTGCAAATTGATCATGTAAACTGATTGTGAAATTAGAAAAATAATTAAAGAAAATAGGTCCTTCTGACAAACTTCCTTCAATTATTCCTAATAATGAATCATTAAACTTTATGTGTCTTTTATCTCTTACGGATGCTAACACAGATGTATTTAGTCCTAAAGCAGTTAACGGTTTTATTGCAACTTATTAATCCTATATGCAAATATTTATATTTTTCTTTATATGCATTAATTTTTTCTGGAGATATTAAAAGTATTTCTTGGCCTTCTGCATCAATTGATTTAATTTATTTTTCTAATTTAACTATAAAATCTTAATTTTTAGAGAAAGTTCCATGAATATATATCTTTTTTGGATCTATGGTTGGTAAATTCCAATTTTGTAGTAATTGTTTTATATCTACATATGATATTTCACTTATATTTCTTAAATCTAATGTTGATTTCATTTTTTCTGGCTTTATAATTGATTTATGATCAGATTTTGATGTCGAGGTGGATGATTCAAACTTAGGACTATGTTTTCTTAATGAAAGAGAAGATCTCATGTTCTTCATTAATTCACTCATGTCTCACCTTGGTTCTTAGAGTTCTAGCTTGGTCAACGATTTAATGCTAGACTTACAACGCGACTAGGAAAGCTGCTAACTCCAATGGCAAAGGTTAAACACAAGATAAATTAACAGAAAGAAAACAAAATTTTAACTTTCAAAAGAATTTTCTTAGTAATAAGTTTTTCAAATCCTTTTCGAAATCATAATCAAAGTCATAATCGAACTTAAAGCTGATTAAATACTTACAGGAGATAATAATGGAGAACTTGATTTTCTTGAAGATGGCTCTGGATTTTCAATTGAACAAGGCTCTGATACCAAATTGGCATATAGAGAATTTGATTTTCTCCAGAAAAATTAATGCATATAAAGAAATATATAAATATTTGCATATAGGATTAATACAAGTTGCAATAAAACAGTTAACTTCTTTAGGACTAAATACATCTGTGTTAGCATCCATAAGAGATAAAGGACATAAAGTTTAATGATACATTATTAGGAATAATTGAAGGAAGTTTTTCTGAAGGACCTATTTTCTTTAATTGTTTTCCTAATTTTACAATCAGTTTGCATGATCTATTTACACTTGAAGATTCAACATTAAGTTTATATACTCAAGGGTTTGAAATGAAAGGAATATGTTCAAATGTTGCAGTAGTTTATCGAATTTATTATAAATTAATGCATACTATAATCCCAGTAGTTGCATATACAAATTTACAAAAAGAACTTCAACTTTATTTTTAACAAACTTAACAAATAAAGTAATAATTAGAAAGCAATTAAATTGGAAAGATATAGATATTCCAAAAACATGGTTAATTCAAGATACAAATAAAGAAGAAAATCCTGTCGACAAAACAAATGATCAAATTCATATTATAATAGCTCATGATGATGGACTAGTTGAAATAGTGTCCAGCAATAATGGTTGTTGCAACAGTGTCTACCAAAAATGTTTGTTGTAATGGTGTCCAACAATAATGGTTGTTGTAATAGTTGTATGTATGGTTGTTGTAATAGGTGTTTACTTTCATCTATAAATAGAAAGCTCGAATGAAGAAGGATTCATTCGAAAGTTAAGCTTCAAAAATTTTCATAAAATTTCATTGAGACATTTAGGGATGGAATTATGAGGATTTTAAGGATGGAATTATGACTTTGATTTGATTTTCCACTTTGAGGCTATGATGATGATAATCAAGAGGATAAACAGAAAAATAGCCTCTCAACTGATAACTGGAGCTTTGATCAGAATTGGAGGCTGGATTTTTGAACTGGTTGAATAATGGGGAGAATTTATTTTGTCTTTGATAAGTGAAAAGAGATTTTCCTTTATCCATGATGATCTGAAACAAAGAATATTATAAAGTTACAAGGAATTCTCTGGATAAGAAATTTGGAAGGGAGTTAGTTTCTCCTTTTATATATTCAATATTGAAATAAAAAATACTTAAAATAGCTTACCATCTAGCAAATATTTGTTTTGAAACTAAATTCCTTATATATTTTAAAAGTATCTCTTTTGCTGATTTACAATCAACTCTTATTAAAATCTTTGATTCAAAATATCTGCTTGAAATTTTTGAACAGATAAAACAATTGCAAGAATTTCTTTTTTGACTGTAGCATAATTCTTTTTGATGTTATTCCAAGGTCTTGATGTATAACACACAAGTTGTTCATTTCCTTCTGGGGTTTTTTGAAGTAATATTCCGCCATAACCTATGTTAGAGGCATCTGTTTGAATAATTTTTGGATAAGTAAAATTGGCTAAGTGTAAACATGGTAAAGCTTTTACTTTTAACTTAATCTTCTGTATTGCATCTATATGATTAGGTGTCCAAAGGAATTTATTATCTTTTTTAAGAAGTTCTAAAAGACATTTTTTTATCTATTGCAGAATTTTTATAAAAATCTAAAAAATAATTTAAACAACCTAAAAATCTTTGTAATTGCTTTTTATCTATTAATTGATCAGGGAATTTATTTGTAAATTCGATAAATCTATTGATAGGAGTTATTGTTTTATTCTGTTTTTGAAATCCTAAAAAAAATATAGTTTTTTGGAAAAGTTTTATTTTCCTTTGAGATAATACTAATCCATTTTTAATTATTATAGATTGAAATGTATACAAATGTTTCCAATGTTCATCAATTGATTTTGAAAATATAAGAATGTCGTCTATATAGACTAAAATATATTCATAATAAGGATAAAATACTTCATTCATCATTTTTTGAAATTATGAAGGGGCATTTTTAAGACCAAATGGCATAACATTCCATTGATACTGTCCGAATGGGGTATTGAATGCCATTTTATATCTATCTTCCTTGGTAATTTGGATCTGCCAAAATCCTGACTTTAAATCAAATTTTGAAAAGATAATTGAATTGGTTATTCTTTTTATTAAATCATTTTTATCCCATAACTTTAATAATCTTTCATTCATTTGAGAGGGATTGGCTTTTGTGTGTATTTTATTTTCATTAAAATCATTAATGTAAGGTAAAGAAACTTGATAAGTTTTTCTATCCCAAAATGCTGATGGTATTTCTGAACAACACTTAGTAATTAATTGATCTTGAAACATTTTAATTTTCTGTTGAAAAGATGGAGTATTTATAATTTGTTCTGTTTTTAAATTTTTAATTTCTGATTTTAATTGTCCTATAAAAGTTTGTTTATGTTCAACTAAATTAATCAATTGATTTACATATCTAGTTGTTGGTTTATTAATAAAATTGAAATTAACTTCTTTATTTTCTACACTTGATGTTATTCCACTTGCTTTTACTGAGAATGGTTGAATGTTTTGAAGAAATGGATTGCCTAATAACATATCATGTTGCAAATCTTTAAATATTATAAAGTATGTTGATATACAAACATTATTTTTACATATATGGGTAAGTGGGATTTTTAATTTAATCAATGGTTTATTTTCTTCTGTGTTGAAATTCGACTATTTGTTGTTTCACAATATTGTAAAGGAATTAAGCCTTCTCTTATACAATTTAGATCTGCACCAGAATTTATTAAAGCTTGTAATGAACGTGTAAAATCTTTTATTTTTAAAGTTATTGGGGTAAACCATCTTTGATGCGTATAAGCTGTGAGTGTTTCTATGAATACATTATTATCATAAACAGAAAAATTTTCAGAATTTAGATTCTCATCTTCTATTTTAATTATTTTTTCTTTAAGAATTCTTATTTCATCTTTTAATTGATTTATTTCATATTGTAATAAATTTATAGTTGGTCCTATAAAAGATTTAGATTTTTTATTTACATCTTGAATTATATCTTTTATAGTATAATAATTATTATGTAAGTTAATTTGATGTTGAAATTTTATTTTATTTTCATCTGACTTTAATATCTGAGAGGTATTTTCAATTTCTTTTTTCTTTATTTAAAATCTCTGTATAATATTTATATTTTAATATTGGATCTTCAATTTGTTCACCTATTTCTAAAATTAATTTTTCATGTGATGTTAAAACATTAATTTCATCTTCTGAATCTGAGGTAGATGTATAGGTATTTTGTATATTTTCTATGCATTTACAAGTTTCTGAAGAACTATCATCTTCTATTACTTCATTAACTTTTTTTTTTTTATAATTTTTTAAATGACATTTATTTGCATAATGACCTGGTTTTCCACATTTAAAGCATTTTTTAGTCTTATTTTTAGTAAATTTATAATTTCTTTTATAATTTTTTCTCTTAGTTTTATAATAAGAATCTTGATTGTTTTTGTTATTAAATCTTCGTAATCTTCTTCTTACTTTATAATTTGATTTTTGTGTTTGTGCAACTTCATGACCGAATTGATAACAAAAATCTCCTATAACTCTACGATTATCTTTAGAATCTTTATATAATTGTCTTTTTAATTTTATATCATTACATATTGAGAATCCTACTATCTGAATTGTTTGAATTATATCACTATAAGTGAATCTATTGTAATTTAAAGTTCCATCATATTTTTCTCTTAATATGTGCCTAACCTTTACTGCGAAGGAGTATGGTAATTCTGAAACAAATCTTTCTTTATAGAATGAAGATTCATCTAAAGTTAATGTATAGACTTTCGTTAAAAACGTATCTTTATACCACCTGAAATCGGATAATGTTCTGCATCTTAAAATTTGTGCTTGTTCTCTAATTTTTTCTTCTATATGACTTACTGTTCCTATAAAATGCCATATTATATTAGTTATCAAGGTTCTTACATCATTAAATTGTTCTCTACCATTGTCGTCTAACATTGGATTACCGTTTTCGTCTCGGGGTATCGAATTTAAAACTTCTAGTCTTTGATTAGTTGACAAAGAATTATTCCACCAGCAATGTATTTATCCAGTGAACCCTACGGTTATTGCTCCTACTATATTAGGTTCTAGATAGTTTGTATTTTACATGCTATTGAATAAGTTAATATTTGTTGCATTACTTGCAAAACGTTCTGGATGGTTCTGGATGGTTTGTATTTTACATTCATAAATTGAATTTCCATCAAACTTAATTCTTTTTTCACTTTTTTGTTCTAATATCATATCTACAGGAGATGGTCTTGAATAATAATGTTTATTGTTCCTATTGTTATAAGTTTTATGTTTTTAGGATAATGAATTTTATTTATATCTAAATCTGATGACATTTCAATGCTAGACTCTGTTATTTTTACTGGGCTAATTTCTAATGAATCTTCTAATAAACTATCAGATATTATTAATTGATTTTCTTCTAGAATATTTATTTTAGGCATCTTTTCTTTCTTATCTTTTTGATTTATCCGTAATGTACTAATTTTTGATGCTATTGTTTGTAATAATTCATCTGAATAATTTGGTTTTATTATAGGTAAATTTCTTAAATTATCTTTCATAATAGGTTTTTTTAATATTAATTCATTTTCTACCTTTCTACTTATAGATTTTTCAATATTCATACTAGTATAGGGAATACTATGAGAAGTTTTGATAAAGAAGATAAATATATATTACTATAATTATTTTGTTCTATTAAATGGCTTAAATCTTTTCTTGATATAGGTTTTTCTTCATCGAAAGTATTTTTTAATGGTACTGCCTTAATGTCTTCTTTTATTTTTATAGAAGCTAATGGAAGATGAGTTTGGATGTATTTTTCACCTTTTGTTCATTCCCATATAGTATTTATCTTATGTATTATTTTTAGACAAGATTGTTTTAAATAATCAAAAAACTAAATGTTTAGTTTATTATTTTTCATATAAGTAAAATATTTTTCTCTAATTATTGCTTGTTGAGATTTTGAACAAACTTTACAAAATATTGGCATCAATGGATGTTTAAGAAATCGTTCTTTTAAATTCTGATAATTTATTTCAAAATCTTCTTCATAATCTATTTTAACCATATTACCTTGATAATCATTAAAATCATTTACGGAAACATTATTTTCTGAAGGTGTAACAAGATAAGCTATATGTGTTGGTATTTTTGAAGTTGATGCATGAGTATCTTGGTTGGGTGCCACCAAGATATTGAGCTTTATCTTGGTTGCATGGCACCGAGACCTTATACCTTGCCTCGGCAGTTTACATCAACATGCCTTTTAGTGGTCCCTTATGTTTAGTGTTGATGGAATTTGACCGATACCTTTCAACCAGTCACAACATGGAAGTATCATGAAATCATAACAAGGCATTACCTTGTGTGACCAACCTTTATGGGTTTGGAAAACAAGCCCTAGCTTGGGTACATCAATGCTAATGACAACCAAAATCGATGAAATGAACGACAAAGTCTTGGAAAATAGGTACTTACTTTTGTGAGAATGTTGACTGACTGAAGTTGCCCAACCTAAGTAACCAAAGACCCATCCCACCACTTCGTATTCTTCCTCAACAAAAATCGCCCAAGCTGAAGTACGAGGAACACCACAATCAACAAAATCGAGCAAAAAAAGGAGGGAAATGGATGATTTCTTACCAACTTCGATGATAGAGAAGCTGTGGGAAGCTAGGGTTGTAAGGTTTGATGGCTTCGAGTTGCAGAGGTGGTTTTCGCGAAATACTCATAGGGTGCGCACCTTTAAAACACTAATTGAATGAGGGGCATTTTGGTAAAAGTATTGAGGTGCCCTGATAAATTATTGGGGTGCCATGATCAATTGGGTGCACATAGCACTACTATTTTCAAAATCCTCAAACTTATTGACAACTCATTCTCCCCAATTTAGACTATACCAATCTAATTAATCAGATTAGGACATCTCACTGGCTCATTGTCATATTCTAATTCAAACTATACAAGCTTTCAAATTTCACCTTTAGTATGAGTCGTTACACTACAACTATATATACAGGCTTTTCCTCATTGTTTAAATATGGATTAGCAACATGTTTGGAAACCTTATACTTCACAGTAACTCATGAAGTACACATACATTGGTGGTTATTTAACCTCAACTAGGTTTTTACTATCATTTACCACTAATTTTTTTTGTTGAATGACCTTTAATTTTGTTTAACTAGTTTCAATACTAGTATATATACTACTCAAAGTGAATTATCACCTTTGAGTTTCTACAGAGGTCGTTCAATGTTTTATTCAATTTTTAATGTCAATTATACTAACATATGTCTCACAGTCCAGGTTCAAGTGATCCTTCTTCACCGACTATTATTAATCAAATAATATCAGTGAGAATAAAGACTATTAGAGACTATTCGATAGGAGAATAGTTTACTTTTATCTTTCTTTATTATGCATATACCATTGAGATTTAGGTTTCGACAAATCTTCATCCTCAATATTTTCTCAACTCCTAAGACATCGATGGATGCGAACTATCTTATTATATTTCCACTATCTTCCTTTGTTGGAACTTTCCCTATGTCCAGCTCTTCACAACCCTCTCTATCATTACTCTATGGATTCCTAAGATATAGATGGGAGATAAGACCTTCTGGATCACGTATAGGCAAGATAGGATAGCTATATCTATCGCATATATAATAAAGATCAACAAATACCATAACTCAAGCTTTTATCTTTTATTACCCCCAAAACATCGATAAAACCATTTGTTAAGTCCTAGGTGATCTATAACTTGAGAACTAATTACCAAGTCAGTGAACCTATACTCCAATTTAGTTTATAGGTAATGACTTTAGGCTCTAAATCTAAACTATATCAGAGTTATTCCTTTATTCTAATAAATCTTGGAAGAGTGATACTAAGTTCTATAAACCTTGGCTCTAATACCAAGTTATATAAGAGCTACCACTTAATTCGAAACTAATTCAAAAGTGATACACTCAGGCTATATAAAACTTGATTCTAATACCAAACTGCATCAGAGTTACACCTTAACTCTAAGTCAATTTACAGGTAGTGAAACTAGGCTATGATACGAAACTGTATCAGAGTTATATATTGACTCAAAGTCAATTTATATGTAAGTGAAACTTGGCTTTGATACCAAATTGTATCTGAGCTATTACTGGAACCAAGCTTTAACCAGGCTCTGATACCAAACAACAGCATCCCCTAACTTGATTAGGGTGATACCTACCCTAAAACCCAAATAAAACTCCAGTACACTAGCCAGATTTAACTAATGCTAAAAGCCTTTCACCAACACCTAATAAACACAACTTGTATAACTTGATAATCAAATATAATTAAAAACAAAACGCAACAAGAATTAAAACATTTTGGATAGTAACAAGATATACAAAAATCGGCATAAACCTCGGTATTAAAACCACACCTCAACCCTGTTTATTACAAAATAATAATTCAATACAATATAAATACAACAGGGAATATCATTACATTGTAAAGAATGCTTGTAAACTCCTAATCTTCTTCGTTCCTAAGTCAAAGTGCACTCGCTAACCTGAAATGTTAATTAGGGAATGAGCATTACAACTTACTTAGTAAGTAATGCTCGTAAACCCATCAATTATCTACTAATAACAATGAACAAATGAATAAAAATATGAATCCAAAACATATCTATTCAGGCGTATGAAATGATATAAACAATAGATATCAAAATGCAGTTCAAGGTAAATTGCAATAGTACTTGTGACTTGTAATATTGCATTTTCAAAACAGAGCCACATTCCCACATCTCTCAAGAATGCAACCATTGAATCCACAGGTTAGCCGATATAACAGCTGGTTGATTAAAGATTGATGCTACCGCCAGCTCTAACTGGAGAATGTCAACATAGGTAAACTTTGGTTATTGAGGATGAAAATGTGGTATACAGCACCCATGCATACCGTTCATACCTCAGTCCCGATCCACCCTATATTAATTTACATTACATAATTGATAAGAGTACGACTCCCACTTACATATACTGAGCTTTCCTAACTTTTTACCAAAGCTTTCAAGTCTCCAAGAAAACTCCCAGATAAATCTACATCAAGATATGTTAACTTTTTATTAATTTTGATGTTTTACGATTCCTACAACGACACTAAAACCCCAATTCAACTCCCATTCGAATATAGGACTTAAAGACCTATTTTCCATTTTATTTTCCATATTTAAGTCTCGACGTCGTGGGTGGCGTCTTACCGTTTAATCTCACGGCGCTTGCCACGACGCCATTCAAGACAGAACACTGTCATGTTTGGTGTTGTGGGTGGCGCAGTGGGTTTTACACTTATAGCGCCACTTGCAGCGTCATTTCCTGTAACCCCTATACGGGGTCTCCTTCTTCCCTAGCGACTCCCACAACTTCTCGACGCCATTAAACCATCCAAAAGACCTCCAATTCAATCAAGAGAGGCCTGAAATGGGTCTTACCTCATTCCTAATCATCTACAACAACAATTATCATAAACCCAACCAAATCATGAATTCAACAATTGACGAATAGGGATGGGAAGAGAGCTTACCGATGAAAAAGAAGATGGGAATGATCATTCCATCGATGCTCTTATCATCTCCTCTCTCTCGATCAATCAAACTCTCTCTCTCTTTCTCTCATTCTCTCGATATATATAGAACAAAGAGGCAGTGGTGGTGTTTGATTTTAATTTTTAATTTTCCTCGAGATACGCATGATCTAATGATAAAGTGTCTAAAATGACACCTTAAACTGACACAGATCTTGAGACCTTAAAGTGGCAGTGGTGGTTTTTGATATATTGATATCATTGGGCTACAATTCCAATGCGCACACCAATGAGCACTTTCGAGCGTGCACACTATTGTACGACCCACGAGTGTTATCCTCGACTCCGCGTGTCACCCTGCGCCCTGACGATTTATCATTATTTATTTATTTCAATATATATATTTATTTATATATAAACCTATATATATACACCTATATTTACGCCTACAATTTCGTTGTACCCGCCAATGAGCACTCTCAGGTGTGTGCACTACCCATGACCAATATGCATCACTCTTAACCCACACATATTATTAGGCATCCCATAATTTTGCTAATTATTCCATTATAAGCTAATTAATTCCATAAATAATAATACAATCTATTCAAACTCAATATAACATGCGAATCACTCACACGCTAATCAAAACAAGTTGGGCATAACCATAAGCCCAACTCGGGTTTATTACGATTCAAATTAACACTAATCACTTTTTTAGGGTTATGGGTCGTTATATGGACCGATCCATTATGATTACTACATGGATTAAAGTCATAGGTGTTACAACATGTCAAGTACTGATCGTTAAAACTTTTACCACCTCGGCAGTCGCATTTTGGTTTTCTAAATTTTACAACATGTCAAGAAAATTAAGAAACATAAATAACTTGCCTCAAACAAGTAGAGTCTAATGAGTCATGTGAAACTAAACCAATGTAGATACTTCAGGAAGACCACTTAGAACTTCTCGAAACGAGTTGGAATTAGGATTCTGACACTACAAGATAATTATCAATTGTGTCGTGACATTAGAATAATTAGGCATAATGTAAGTTAGAGGTCATTGGATGGGATGGGTGCAAGGTTGTCATGGGCATAATTCTCAAATCCTTTACTCATATTTTCTGTGGTCGCATCAAATAAGTGGCTCAAGCCACTAGATGATGACTACCGAAGTCCTTGCTTAAATCCTGGGGATCATTTCTTGGAAGTGAAGTTCTGGATCATATGAACTTTGGTTACTTGATTGGTACGTGACTTGGGAAAGAACCCTCCCAACATTGATAAGTTAATTAAAAGCCACAAAAGCCAATGTGTCGATTAACGGTTATTATAGGGTTCATTAGGAACCATTTGAAAGGTTTAAATGAACCTTAAAAACTGTAATAAGCTTTTTTTCATGAGTAGGGTTGATTTCACAATTTAAGTTTTTTAAATATGATTACAATCGAAGCTACTATACCAGGTCGCATAGCTTTTTATATACTCATCCAAATCAACTGTGTTAAAGTTTTAGAAACCAGAGTACCTGAGGAAATTAACGAATCACTGATGAACTAACTTTCACACATCAATACTGGTGTTGCGCCGAACAACACTATTAAAATTTTGGAAACCAAGGGAATTGAAGAGATTAATGAATAGTGATGAACTAAACACACATCATACTCACATAAAATAGATATCGCAGTAAGACCTCAATGTCTTCCTTTGTGTAGGCTCAACCTAAATAATCAATTAATCAAATTGATAATGTGTACAACCACTAAAATGAACTCTCGTTCTTATAAAAATCAAGCTATGAACAATGTACCATTTAATGGCGTTCATGTGTGTTTATAGATTCAGATTATGTACTCTATTGAGGAATTTTGTTCCAAACAACTTACAACTCGAAAAACCTCCTCGGTCTCCAATTGTGAATTTTATTGGAGTCATCCAAGGATCAACAACTAAATCTTATATTGGAGTCCCCATAAAGTTTGTGAATCCTTTATGTACCTATCTTTCAGATTTGTTGTTATAATCCATCTTGAAGTTCTTTACTTGTAGTATCGAGCTTCTTCGTGTTGTAGACTCTTGACACTTACCCTGTGACAGTATCCAATTCGTATCGTATTCTAGCTTTGACTTCAACTTGTCTTCGTCTTGAACTCAGACTCTGATAATATAGTCTATACTGGAATTTGCGTTTTAGTCTAACTCTAAGTTGTATCTACAATCGGACATCTTGTTGCGTCAAGGCTCCAATCTTCAATGCAACTACATACCTAACTAACTTAACTTTTGTTTTGACAATATATTGCCAACAAGGATAGACCGACCCAAACACAAAAACTAGGGTCTAATAAACATAATTAAAAATAGTCCCGATTTCACCAACTACAATTGATTTATAGTGAGGAAAGTACAGGATCTAATCCACAGAGTCTGTGAATGATCCCTAGGCTACGAACTGAAAGGAAGTGGAGAGGTTTTTTTAAGTTATCTACACTAAAGTGAATGTACTCAACAAATTATCCTATAATGACTAGAATAGACTATGTTAATCAAAACATAAGCCATGATTTAAACAGAATAAAAGAAGCCTGGATTAAAGATAATTTTCATAACTTGCAAACATTTGAATTAATCATTGGTTACTAAAGGCATATTTACCTTGTTGAATTATTATAGACAAGCTTAAGTAGGACCACTCTGTTTTTCACAGTCAGTGGCGGGAGCGAGCGACACAACCACATACTAGCTAGACCCTCAAAATCCCTCGAATATGTCCTAGACGTTCAAAGGGCTAGAACCATTAATGTTTTATGAAAACATTTGCCCTAAGTGGTAACTACCTAAGCCGCTACCCTCCTTATGCTCCAAAAGCATAAGAACACATCGATTGCCAATAGATAAGGCTCTATTTGTCACCAATTATGATCCCCTTTACCAAGCGGCGATAGAATCACTTACTAAAATTTCTTAAAGTAATTAATCTAATCTAAAGAAAACAATAGATTTAAAATCAATGCAATTAAAGTTATAAGAGTTCAACTAAAAGATATTTCAATTCAACGCACATAACCTCATAAAATCTAGTTTGCAAGTGTGAAATATCCTCAATTCACAGAGGGCTTAGTGATTAAAATACATTCAAATGAATTACAACGATAAAAACAAATTAAATAGTACCTCTAATGCAAAGGAAAAACACCTGTAGCTTTTTCTCCAAAACACTAAAGAGCCCTTTTTTCTCCAAAACCTAAGTTTAACAAAAGATTGTTTCGGGCATCTAAAGGGCCCAACGTCGTATGTGTATTTTCCCAGGGCGCTAGGAATCATTGCCAAGGCATTACAATGCTTTATTTTTTGTTCGATTTTTGTCCTGACTTGGGTCCAACGTCGCATCAACACTGTATGTTCTCTCGAAGGTACTGTGAAAGCGCTCTGTCTATTCTTGGAATTTGGATCTCGAATTTCTCTTGGATCTTCAAAAGGCTTCATCTGCATCATTTCTAGTAAGTTTCTGCAATATGGTGAAGTTTGCTCCAGTGATGCCTTAGCTATTTCAATTCATCCTAAGGCACTGAGAAGGCGCTTGGCCTTTATTCAGTTTTTTGACTAGATTATGATAGGAAATCTCTCATTTTGGTCCAACAGCCTATTTTGGCCCTGAAAGTGCAAAAAACAAAGAATTGTCGGTATAAACAGGGACAAAAGTCTCGAATTCCATAGTAATATCCCACTAAAACATAACATAATTAACGTCTTATCAAATACCCCCAAACTTAGACAATTATTCGTCCCGAGCAAGGAGAGTATAAGATAAATCAATACATACACAAGATTCATTTTAGCTTCCTTAATGCCTTATTCTAACTAAAAGGCTTCATCCAATTTAGAACAATTTTGCCAAAAAGGAAACAAGAACACTTTAGCAAAGCCAGTTACTTTGAGTCAAGATATTTCAACCACTTTCTTGAGGAACACTCCGCTAAACACTAGGCTTCGTCAAGATTAAAGGCTTCTATTATTCACGAGTTATCTTGGAACTTATAACAAGTTGAAAACTTGTAATCGTTAAATAGGGCATTGAATACCAAGATTTCACAAACATAACTTATACAACCATTGCCCTAACACATTCAAAACATCATTTGGGATCAATAAGACTTTCTTATGGGTTGTTTTGCCTGGGTTGGGGTAGCAAGGAAAATATATTAAAGGATTCAAAGTATTGGAAATAACTCACTTAATCTAACTACAAGCACTCGAGCTAAATCTTTTCATTTGAGAAGGTTTCATTAACTCGCGCCTCTTCATTTCATTTATATATTCACTCTCCATGCTCCACTTCCTGTGGATACTATTTTTCTCAATCTTTTTTCACAACAAGATTCTCTGCTACATTTCTTGTGAAACCTATAGGACTCTCTATTTTTTTAATTAAAAACTCCTGTTATCACTTCTCACTTTCACTATGGCTAAGTAAATTCTCCAATGTAGGTAAAAGGATTATCAGGTTTTTGGTTTATGAGTTTCATCATAGGTGATGAAGAATCCAGTTGGATTGGCTCAATTGTACTAACTAGGGATAAATTATAGGTGGGCTAAGGCTTATGGCTGAAACAAACATGCATATATCTTCCCCCAAATTTATTCTCATTTCAAATGGAATGTATACCTATCTAGGAATCTGTAGAGATTTAGTTGACTCTTGTCCTATTGTAACGTTCTAGCCACTTTCATATCTAGCATAAAGTCTCAGTTCTATACTAACACTCTTTGGTGTAGCCTCTATCGTAGATCAATCACAAGAACATGATTATTCACCTATGCTCCACCTAAGGTCTTGTCCATTTATGGCAACATCAATCTACATTTGAATTCTCAAATTGTCCACCATTATTCTAAGTTAGAACTCGGCATTCATTTAAGCTCAAATCAATGGATGAAAAAGAAAAATAAAGAATTCACAAGTGCGAAAACGTGTAAATAACCTACCAAAACTATCAATCCACAAGATGAAATCGTATTACCTGATTTTCAACGAAAAATTGAAAAACTTATGAGAATTTATGAAATTTTACCATAACTCCTCCAAAATGTGGTTCATCCATGTAATCCATCAACCTGCATACCCCTAAACTTATCCTAAACCTTTTCCTCAAGGTTCAAGAAAGTTGGACAACCAATACACATTCGAAAAAAACAAGTGAAAGTAGAAATGGAAGATAAGAAATGATATGGAATGAGAAGAATGTATGAATGCTAAAAATAAACACATGCTATGATTCAAAATAAGGAGTTCCTAATTGTAACCCAAAAAAAAAAAACAAGTTCTCACTCCATTGATGAATAATCACATGACAAGTGAGTGAAATGGGAATTCCTAATCTAATCCAAATGTTTCCCACTTGAAGAACTTACCACTCATTAACAAAAGAATGAAAATGACCAAATCTATCATAAATTGTTGAGCTGCCTCCCAAGAGCATATGTATTTAACGTCGATGGCCTGACTTGGCATGAATGATCACGTAACATCCACTACTTAGGAATAGAATTTGTGACGGCCCCAGCTCCACAAAAATAAAATTGGGCCCCGCTCGGCCTAGACTTACGTAGACCCAAAATCAAGCCTATCTCAATCCACACAAATCTAGTCAGTCTTACCTTACCTTCTACCATTTATACGACAATTTAAGATGAGAACATTAACATTAGTGAGTTATTTAAAGATAAGCAGAATCAACTACAATCTCCAACTAATGTAATAACCTCAAGACATAAGTTAGGATTTCCTAGAAATGTGGAAACCTAACATATATATACATCACTACCAAAGGTCATATCACAGGAGAGAATATCTTCGTATCCGAGCCCCAAGATCTCTCATTCCTAAAATCCAGTTTCAAAACATATAAATATCGTAATACACAACGAACCTACATCAAGTCTGAAGATAGAATAGCTCCGCTACCCTCAACACAAGTCACCAAGCTCCTCAGCTTTCCCTTTCCTCGACTGTGGATCTGCACTCAGTCAAACATAAAAATGACGAGTATCAGGTAAGTAACCCAAACAAGATGCTTACAGTATTTCATAATAAATAATAGTCAATATTCATGCTGATAGAAAGAAAAGGACATGAAATGCATGAATAGATAAAGATTGAAAATAATCTGAAAGAAATCGATAATTAGTGTCCGGGAATAAAAATGAAAGGCACAAGTAGTCTCGACTTAGTGAAACAGTGGAATATTACATTCAAAACTCAGAGTTTAAGATGTGGTACACTCACATAATCCTAAAATCCACGCGAATGCAAAACTCCCCAGCAATCTAGTGAGGAAACTTTCATTCCGTATAGAATCTAAACCAAATTTTGCATTGTAAACATCTGGCATGTTACAATATAAGGCTCGGAACCTCGAAAGGATCACATTGACTCACTTCCCCTTGGACCACTCAATCGAAATAGAATTTTGAAATAGGATAGAGCAATAATAACAATAAATTAAAGCTCAAAGAAATAACTATAAAATTTTTCACTGGTTTACTTACCCGTGTCCAACGCTATTACGCACTCGCAAAACTCAAGTTTGTCCCTTACGAATCCCCGTTTAACTGTTACTGACTACAACCAACCAACTTTCAATAGATTTTTCAGGTTTACCGAAACTTTAGGTCACCTTAAAACTGGTTCCAATAGCTTCCGTGCATACCCAAGTATATTACGGTGAAGCTTCAAGTGAAACGAAATCATGGAACATCATGAAAACTGTGACCAAAATACGATCGAGAGCTAGTTCCAAAAATAATTATTTATAACTTCAACTAACTTTCAACTAGCTAACTTGGGGTAACTTTTAACCTTGAAAATCTCAATTTTTGTCATACTGACTAAAGAGCAACTTCTAGTACACTTTTTGTACTTTCCATAGACTCCAAGAACACTCAAATCGGATAAGAAAAGAAGAGTTATAAATTTTCCCATATGACCTGTTGACAAAGCAAACTTTATTCATTTTGAACTAACAAACCTTCTCCAAATCAATATTTTTGCAGTTAAATCCTCAAATCTCACCAACAAACACCACAAAACCATTCGATACTAACTTTCAAATATTTTCACAGCCCATGGAGTCAATTTAAATCAAAACCAATACTCAATTCAATCAAAATCCCAATATAAATCAATATCAACTACAAAAACATATTCAAAATTTTTATTAACTAAGTTGCTTCACTACAAATCACAAAAACCCTATTCCACACCAGTGAAATTTATCCCAAATTGACTCAAATCAACCTAATACATTAATTCATAACAATTGATATTGATTCCTATGAAAACTCCGTAAAAGAAATCGAGAAATCACAAGACTTCTAATTGAATTGAGGAAAAACACCCTAAATTGAGATTTTACCAAATTTAGGGTTGAATCCGTCATTTCCACCACGATAACATGGCTTAAATTGACCGTCTCGCGATACTCTACTCTTTTACAGAGAAAAACTGGACAAAAATTGGACGTCGGGAGCTTCGAGTGTAAAGAACCGAGTGGAGAGGATTAGGTTTTAACGAAACCATTTCGTTCTGTTGAAATGAAAACAAATGAATGGATTGTTTTTTTTTTAATTTATATATACAAACCCACAGATGCTTGTCAGTAGCTTAATTTCTTTTTATTTATTAATTCCTATAATTCTCTACTTTGACGTGCTTTGACTTCCGGTGCCCGTTTTGAATTCGATTTTTCACCAAATTGAGCCGAACTCTTGGCAAAACAGTCCATCTTCATAAAATGTCTATAACACTGGTCTTTGTCACACCAAAACCCCAAAATTGTAACTTTGTCCACGACATACCAAATTCTTATTTACCAATTCTCTTAAAATACTTGTCGTACCACGTTTAGTTATTATATTTTATTGTATTTTGTCAGTGTTTCTATTTAATTTATCTCCTGAACAACTAAATACCCGACCACAGTTCGCCTCGACTCTTGAAAATTGTATTTCCTTGAGCTGAACCCATTTATCCGCGTCAATGCTCTCACTCAATCGTCCTCACACGTTTCGAACATTGGAATCTAATTTCGGGTAAATAAATAATAATATAAAACACCAACCAAAAAAAGCATACCTCGGTGTCGACGACCGAAAATTGTTCACACGTATCACGGAAAGGGTCCACGTATGACCTAAAATTGACAAGTGACACAAGTTAGATTTTAAAGCTTGTTACAGTCTTCCCAACTTATTAGAATTTCGTCCTAGAAATTAAATCAAATGAAAGGAAAAACTTACCAAAATAAAAAAAAGGTATGGAAAGTACTCGAGCATATATGACTCGAGTTCCCACGCCAGTTCCTCATCTCCGTGGTGCTGCTAATTGTCAAGAACTGATGGAACCTCCTTATTTCTCAGAACTTTCACTTCCGATCAAAAATCTGGATAGACTGCTCGTCATACGTGATATCCTCTCTTAAGTCTATCTGTCTCAAGTCCACCATCAGTCGTCTACCCTCTTTCGACCTGTCAAGTCGAAGAATCGACGCATGAAATACCGGGTGAATCCCTGATAACTGATATGGCAACTCCAACTCATAAGCAACCTTGCCTATCCACTTCCCAACACGAAATGAACCAATAAATCTAGGCGCAAGTCCCTTCATCTCAAACCTCTTGTTGCCCTTCATCGGAGATACCTTCAGATAAACATAGTCTCAAATTCGATATTCTATCTCCTCGTGAAACGTGTCATAGTACTTCTTTTACCTATCCTGCGTACTCTTCAGCCTCAATCTGATCAAACGTATTTTCTTTATGTAATCCATTACAATCTCAAGCCCAATCACTGCTACATCCTCTGGCTCAGCCCAACAAGATGGAGATCTGCATGGTCTCTTGTATAATGCCTCAAATGGTGTCATACCAATACTGGCATGATAATTATTATTATAAGCAAACTCACACAACTGATGATACTCCTCCCATGATTCACCATATTCCAACACACACATCCTCAACGTATCCTCAAGAATCTTGATCAGTTCTTAAACTATCCATCAGTCTATGGATGATAGGCAGTATTGAGATCCAACCACATACCAAATTGTGTCTGCATACGCTGCTAGATATGATACGTAAACTGTGGCCCTCTGTCAAATAGAATCGATAATGGAACTCCATGCAATCGAACTATTTCCCTTGTACCAACTCGCCAATCTATCCACTCTATGTGTGGTCGAAATATGTATGAAGTGCTCAGATTTCGTTAACCTATCCATAATCACCCAGATGCTATCATGTCCGCACTGAGATCGAAGTAACCCACTAACGAAATCTATAGCAATATGCTCCCATTTCCACCTAGGAACAGGAAGTGGCTGTAATAACCCCCTAGGTCAGCGATGCTCAGCCTTAACTAGCTGACAAATATCACACCCTCTAATGTAATCAGGAACATCGGTCTTCATCCCAGACCACCAAAAGAGACGACGCACATCTGCATACATCTTGGTCCTACCCGGATGAACCATAAAAAGTGAGTGGTGTGCCTCATAAAGTATCTTGTCGTGTAGATCAACCACTGATAGAATCGACAGTCACCCTCTGAATCTCAGGCATGAATTTGTCTACTGAATTCAATCTGGATGATTTGGACTTAGAGCAGACTCTAGAAATCTTCCATATGGCTCATCCCTTTGCTGACCATCAAGTACATGCTGAATAAAGACAATGCGAGTCCTCATCTGCCCACAAATCAATACCCTAGTATCAGTCGAAATATCAACAGAATACAACATCTCGACCGCCTCGAGTAACCCATACTCGTGTGTCATATGGCAAGTAACAGTCTCTAAGTCCACCCCTCTAAGGTTATATGCAACAACAACAACATTAACCTTCCCTGGGTGATACTCTAGAGAAAAAATCATAATCCTTGAGAAACTCAAGCCAACGCCTCTGTCTCATATTTAGGTCTTTCTGTGTAAATAGATATTTCAAGCTCTTATGGTCAGTAAACAACACAAATCTCTTCCCATAGAGAAAATGGAGCCAAATCTTCAATGAAAACACCACTACTGCCAATTCTAAGTCATGCGTAGGGTAATTCTTCTCACGAACCTTCTATTGTCTGGACACATAGATAATCACTCTACCATCCTACATCAAAACATAACCCAAATCGATCTTAGAAGCATCGATGTTCACCTTAAAGCCCTTCCCTGACTTAGTTAACACTAAAACTGGTGCAGTAGTTAAATGTTCCTTCAAATTTAAGAACAAATGCTCACAATCATCGTTCTACTGAAAATACACATCCTTCTTTGTCAATTGCATTATAGGAGCTGAAATCTTTGAGAAGTCTTTCACAAAATCTCGATAATATCCCGCCAAGCCAAGAAAACTGCAGATATCTGACACTGATCGAGGTGTAGGCCAATCAATAACAACTCTAACCTTAGCAGTGTTTACTGACACTCCGCCAACCCCAATAATATGTCTTAAGAATCCGACCTCTGCAAGCCAAAACTCACACTTACTAAACTCGGCGTACAGTCTATGCTCCCTTAGTAGCTGCAAAATCATCCTGAGGTGCTCCCGTGATCCTCACGAGTCTTATAATAAATTAGGATATCGCCAATAAGCATTATGACAAATCTATCCAAATACGATCTCAACACTCGATGCGTCAAATCCAAAAACATGACTGGTGCATTAGTCAATCCAAATTGTTTACAGTCTTGCCCTTATCGAGTGCAAAATGCAGTCTTCTCCCTATTATCCTCTCTAATCCTCAGCTGATAGTAACTAGATCTTAAATCTATTTTTGAGAACCATTGTGCTCCTGTCAGCTGATCAAACAAATCACAATTCAAGGAAGTGGATACTTGTTCTTTACTATTACCCGGTCAACTGCCTATAATTAATACATAATCGAAGGTTACCATCTTTCTTCTTAATAAATAAGACTGGTGCACCCTAAGGTGACATACTAGGGTAAATAAAATCCAACTCTAACAACTCATCTAACTGTGATCTCAACTCATCTAGCTCTTTCGGAGCCATATATTACGGTGGAATGGAGATCAGTTGGGTACCCTGAACCAAATTGTTAATGAAATCTATCTCCTTAGGCAGTGGTAAACCTGGTAACTCTGATGAAAATACCTCCAAAAAATCACGTACTACAAGAAAATCCTCCATCCTAGTCTCTACCTTCCCATTCGTACCCAAAACACTAGCAATGGTCTCCACCTCCCTGCTAGAAGCTACTCTGCCTCTGGTCAATGGTAATATGGTCGAAGTCCCCTATAAACTAAACTCTGGATACTCTAGAATCTAAAAAACAACTCCCTTACTGAAATAATGGATTGGTGCATAATATGCACCCAACCAATCCATTCCCAATAATGTATCGAACTCTAGAAACTCCAACACTCTCAAGTCTGCAGGTAAGACATGACCCCTATCTCTATTGAACAACCCACAAATATCAAGTTCGGACAAATCTTGTCCCCAACAGCCGTGCTAAGGATCAAGGGTCTGTCTAGTCTAATAGGTCTCAAACCCAATATATCAACCATGCGACCCGAAATAAATCATACCATAGAATGAGTATCAAACATGGTATGCATAAAATAACCACAAATATAAACCACATCTTCAACAAGGTTACGTGTTACAGTCAGGTCTGGCATGGCAATAGTATGAACAACCTCCCGACATTGCTGCAACTGTCCTCTACCCAATCGTAGACAAGAACCAATGAAATGACCCACCTGATCACACTCAAAACAAGCTCCCTTAGAGCCTGGACTAGAGGAATGCCCTGGTCCTATCTTTGAGACTGACCAGAACTCTGACCCTGGTCATATCTACCACTAGGTCTACCTTTGCCCTGATCACAACCTCTGTAATAAGTCTTTTGATACTGTTGTCTCTGAGGACCTGATGTTGTTGTCTGCTATGGTATCCTGACATAACTACGTACTGGTGCAGGTGATACAATAGTAGTAGAAGATGGAGATGCAACAGATCCCGCACTTTGTACTCGGTCTCTCCTCACCCACTGTCTAGACCTTTTTATGTTCATAACTGTTGCTGGGAATTACTTCTGATTGAACATTTTTGTAATCTCAGCCCAATCCTTAGGCTTGCCCTTGGCAACCATCATGCTACGTCACTAAGCATCAGCCTTACCTGAACATCTCCTAAACCTCCACGTGGGTCTCGGACTGATCAGCAATCGCAATTCACAATGAAAACAATTTCACAATCAGGAAATAACTATTGATAATAGTATATACAATGCATCAAATAGCTCAAAGTTCGATTTTAAATTCCCCAACTCTCCTCACTTCCCAACTAAAACTTAAGTCAGGATCATAGGGTTCCACCCTATGTTCAATCAATTTCCTAACTTCCGCAGATTATGTCTTAATGGATTGTGATTTAATCAAGAGTCAAGTTTTACAAACTTCGTCTCTGATACCAACTGTGATGGCCAAAGTTCCACAAACCTAAAACTGGACTCGCCCGGCCTAAACTTACATAGACCCCGTCAACCCTCGCGCAATCCATGCAAATCTTTTCAACCTTACTTTACCTTTTACCGCTTATACAACAATTTAAGAATAGATCATTAACATTAGTGAGTTATTCAAATATAAGCGGAAGCAATTACAATCTCCAACCAATGTAATAACCTCAAGACATAAGTTAGGATTACATAGAAAAGTGGAAACCCAACAAATATATACATCACTACAAATGGTCATATCACATGAGAGAATATCCTCGTATACAAACCCCAAGATCTCTCATTCCTAAAACCCAGTTTCAAAACATATAAATATTATAATACACAACAAACCTACATAAACTCCAAAGAAAGAACAAGTCCTTTACCCTCAACACAAGTCACCAAGCTGAGGAGCTTTGCCTTTGCTCAACTGTGGATCTGCACTCGGTCAAACATAAGAATGATGAGTTCCAGGAAAGTAATGCCAAATAGGATGTTTACAGTATTTCATAATAAATAACAGTTAATATTCATGCTGATAAAAAGAAAAGGACAGGGAATGCATGAATAAATAAAGACTGAAAATAATATGAAAGAAATCGATAATGAGTGTCCAAGAATCAAAAGGAAATGCGCAAGTAGTCCTAACTTAGTGAAACAGTCATTTGAGTCATGGGAATATTACCTCCAAAACTTGGAGTTTAGGATGTGGTATACTCACCAATCTTAAAATCCACGCAAATGCAAAGCTCCCCAACAATCTTGTAAGGAAACTTTCATTCCGTATAAAATCTAAACCAAATTGTGCATCCCTGGCCATAAACCTCGGCATGTTACATCAAAAGGCTCAAAACCTTGAAAGGATCTCATTGACTCACTTATCTTTGGACCACTCAATCAGAATAGAATTCAAAAATAGGATAAAGCAATAACAACAAGAAATTAAAGCTCAAAGAAATAACTGTAAATTTCCCATTAGTTTACTTACCCATGTCCAACGATATTACGCACTCACTCAACTCAACTTCGTCCCTCACGAATCCCCTGTGTAACTGTCACTAACTACAACCAACCAACTTTCAGCAGAGTTTTTGGCTTTATCGAAGCGTTAGATTACCTTAAAACTAGTTCCAATAGCTTCCCTGCATACCCAAGTATATTATGGTCAAGATTCAAGTGAAATCGAATCACGGAACATCATGAAAACTGCAACCAAAATACGCTCTAGAGCTAGTTCCAAAAATAATTATTTATAACTTCAACTAACTTTCAACTAGCTAACTTAGGGTAAATTTTTAACCTTGAAAACCTCAATATTTTTCATACTGACCAAAAAATAACTTGTAGTACACATTTTGTACTTTCAATAGACTTCAAGAACATTCAAATTGGTTTAAAGACAAAAGAGTTATGAATTTTCTCATATGGCCTGTTAACAATGTAAACTTTATTTGTTTTTGAACTATTAATACTTCTCCAAATCAATATTTTCGCAATTAAATCCTAAAATCTCACCAACAAACATCCCAAAACTATTCGATACTAACTTTCAAAAATTTCCTCAACCCACCCATCGAGTCAATTTAAATTAAAACCAATACTCAATTCATCCAAAATTTAAATATAAATCAATATCAACTGCAAAAATATCTTCAAAATTGTTATCGACTAAGTTGCTTCACTTCAAATCATAAAAACCCTATCCCATACCAGTGGAATTTATCCCAAATTGACTCAAATCAACCCAATATATCAATTCACAATAATTGATACCAATTCCTATGAAAACCCCATGAAAGAAATAGAAAATCATGAGATTTCTAATTGAATTAAGGAAAAATAACCTAAATTAAGAATTTACCAAATTTTGAGCAGAATCCCTCGTTTCCACCATGACTACTTAGCTCAAACTGACCGTCTTGTGATGCTCTACTCTTTTGCAAAGAGAAACTAGACAAAAATTGAACATTGGGAGCTCCACGTGCAAATAATCGAGTGGAGAGGGTTGGGTTTCAACGAAACCATTTCGTCAACCATTTCGTACTGTTGAAATGAAAACAAATAAATCGATTATTTTTTTTCATTTATATATATAAACCATCATCTGCTTGTCAGCAGCTTAATTTCTTCTTATTTATTAATTTTTATAATTCTCTATTTTGACATGTTTTGATTTTCGGTGCCCTTTCTGAATCTGGTTTTTCACCAAATTGAGCCAAACTCTTGACAAAATAGTCCATCTTCATAAAACGTCCATAACACTGGTCTTTGTCACACCAAAACCTTAAAAATTGTAACTTTCTCCACAACATACCAAATTCTTATGGACCAATTCCCTTACCATACTTGTATTGGACTAAGTGGTTAGTCACTCTAACTCTGACCGAGATTTTGATGGAAACAAAAAAGGTGAAAATATACTAATAAGTTTATCAAGTGTATTTCAGTTTCGTCAAAGGTTGCGAAACATCACATCACGGGCATTCGAGCATTCAAGCCATTCAAGTTCAAGACTCGGCATACATAAATGAATGAAGGCGAAAGATCAAGACCACGAGTTGTAAAATTGATGTAAGGTATTCAAGCTCACTTAAGCAAGCCTACTGCACTAGTTCATGCATATCATGTTTTTAAAATGGATTTTCAAATGTCAAGTGATAACTTGAAGATTTCGGTCCTACAAGTCTAAACAATGTTAAACTATATGTGTATGTTAATATCATACTTTGAAATGTGGAAGCTTTTGAAAAAGAAAACGTGTTTTTGAAAGGTCTTTGAAAAGAAAAACTGCATATTTGCAGAAAAGCCCCTCGGATGTTATAAAACTAAGATTTTCCGTCTTCGGGATTTGTAAAAATATACGAACTATCCAAGTAGGCTATATGACCCATAACAAACATGTATTATATGTTATATGAGGGTTGGTTGTGTCTAAGATGCGTTAAAGGGTCGCTAACATAAGGGACAGAATTAATTATTTTGAGGTCCCTGCAGTTAGCGTGCAAATACTGTTATTAGCGTACTATGTGCAGAGTTAGCGCGCTAGGTCTGACTATTTGCGCGTTAATTGCATTCCTGACAGCTTTTTTATAAAGCTGAAAAATTCACTTTAATTCAAATTTTTGATCAAATCTTGGCCCTTGGATGCACACAACGGTCATATACTGGTCTATAAATATATATACAACACTCTCAAACACATAAGACACACAAATTAGGTTTTGAAATCAAAGAAAAACACTTGTGCTCAAAATTTTCAAGAGGAGGAGCTTGGGGTTTTCAAGTTATACTTTGAAGTTGTTCATTCAACATTAAAACCAGCACTCTTAAGGCACTCTAAGGAGCACAACAACCTCTCTAGAACTGATTTTACAAGTCATCTTCTTGGGGTTGTAAGAAAGTCCATTTCCTAGCTTTTCTTGTGCTCAAATTATATATTCTTGTGTGATTGACTTGGAAAATTACTTGTTGTGTTATTGAACACACTTGTCTTGGGTTTTGTATTTAAACTTGATTCATTAAACCCTTGGACTGATTTGAACAAGAGTTTGTGCTTAAACTTAATTTTTATCAAACTTCTTGTTCTTTGGATTTGAAACCGATTTTTGTTCTCATCAATCTATTTGAAACGGCTTCATATTTGAGTTTTGCATATAATCAGTTTTATACTTACATTTCTCAATTGTTTTCATACTTGCATGCATAAGAGTGGTTAAGCTCTAAGAGGCTTGCTTGTATTTGAACTTGATACCACTTTACGTTGTAAAGTGTATTTCAATTGTATTTAATCAAATCTTGATTGTAAGACTTAGTGAGATATAAGTCGAAAGGGAAGACCTAGTTGAGGCTAGGCATATATCCTAGTTACGACTAGGTGGGAAAAGTCCTAGGTGGGTCTAGGTGAGAAAATCTTAGCTGCGGCTAGGTGGATGTATAAGACCTTATTGCAATAAGGCATTGTGTAAAAGACCTGGTTGAGGCTAGGCATTCACAAGGCTAGTTTGCTTAGGGTGTAACACTTATTGATAATATAAGTAGGGTTTGAAAATCCTAACCGGGGAGGTTAGGTAGTAGATGTAGATCGGTTGGATCGAACCACTATAAATCACGTGTCTTATTTCCATCTCTTCTACCCCCTTTTTGATTGCATAGCATTGATATTTATCATTGGTGTATACATTATCATTATTATTTGTGCATAAAGTTTTTAAAAGGCGATAACTACTCGGTAACCCAATTCATCCCCCTCTTGGGTGACCTTCAATTGGTATCAGAGCGGGTTATTGCTCAAAGTGTTACTAATGTATCTTTGAGTGTTTTTGTGCAAGGTTGCAATCTCTAGATTTTTCTCACCTTAGGGAAAGCAACTCATCCGTTCGACCTCCCTACTTTGATGGGACAAACTTTGCTCATTGGAAAGTTCGAATGATGTTCTACATTAGAGCACAAGGTAGACATTTGTGGGATGCAATTGAAAATGGCTACTCTCCACCGAACAAGTCCTTGAAAGAATACACCGCCGAGGAGATCAAGATCGAGCTCTCAAATGATCAAGCCCTGAATCATTTGTTTTGTGCACTAAGTGAGAATGAATTCAACCAAGTTAGTGCTTGTCAAACGGCCAAAGAAGTGTGGGAAAAACTTGAAGTGCATTATGAAGGTACACAAGTTAAGAACACTAAGTTAAGGATTCTTGAAGAACATTATGAGACTTTTCGAGTGGAGCCCCATGAAGACATAGCCATGGCCATTACAAGGTTCACGAAGCTCTTGAATGAAATCAAAAACCTTTGCAAACATTATGATCAAGAGAACTTCGTGTACAAGTTCCTTAGAGGTTTGCCTAAGGAATGGAATGCGAAGAAATATGCTATTCAATCGGCTCAAAATCTTGGAAATTATACTTTTGATGCATTATGCGGAGAATTGACGGTTCATGAATTTGAGCTAAGAGACCGTGCTAGATTGGAAGCACTTGGTGGTTCGATCAAGAAAGAGTCAAAGAAGGAGCATGCCTTGAAAGCTACTTGCCTATCAGCCGAAGATGATGTGAGCTCAAGTGAAAGTGACTCTATTAATCAAGAAGTGGCCATGCTATCAAGAAAGCTCAAGAAGGCAACATACAAAAGAGACAAGTACAAGAAGAAGTACAAAGGTGCAAACAACGCAAGTAAATCACACGAGATAATTAGCTATAAGTGTGGCAAACCAGGACATAAAGCATCAGAATGCAAGTACTTGAGAAGAAGTAAGAGACATGAATCATCATCATCATCTAGCTCCGACTCTGAGTCAAAAAATGAGAAGGCCATCCTTTGTCTTATGGCGAGGAGTGAGGTAAGTGACTCTATCTCGTTCAATCATGATGATGTAAATGCATTGGATGATGTCTATTATTCATGACCTTAGGAATGAATTAGAAAAGGAGGTCAAAAAGACCAAACAACTCGAAAAGAGTTTGATCAAAGCCATTAGTGTGATTGAATTTCAAAATGAGATTATTGATGATCTCCAACAGGACTTAGAATTGGCCATAAATGAGAAAAATGGCTTAGCAAAAGAAATAGAGGACTTGACCACTACAGTGACCAAGTTCACAATTGGCACCAAAATGTTTGACATGATGTTGGGCGCACAGTGACGTGCACTCAACAAGAGAGGCGTAGGCTATGGTGCAAGCCTATTGAGCTATAGAAAGCTTTTGGCCAAGTCTAAGAGATGTTTAAAATGCAATAGATCTCATAATATTGGCAAATGTGTCATAAATAGGTCCAATAGAGGCAAACTTGCATGGGTAGAAAAGAATGTGTATAGTACACATGTTATGGAACACAAAGTTGTATGGGTACCAAAGTCCATGATTCATAGAGTGAATTAGATTCACTTTAGAACATGAATGTGCTAAAACGATAGATTGATATATAGGAGTTAAGCATGATAGGTCTCGTATTAGTCACATACACATAGCATGCATACACTATTATTTTTGATGTCATGACTGCATTTCATATACATTTTATGTAAGACCATGATGAATAAATACAATGTGGCCAAGCACTTTTAGGCCAAAGCCATTGACACGGCGTAAGTTAGGCATTTATCATAAATCGGACCTTCTACACATGTTTTAAGTGTTTTAATCATCTTTATATGATGTTAATGAAGTGCCCATGAAGTTTGAGGTAAATCAGAGTTGTGCGTCAAAAACTCAAAAATTTTAATTTCGAAATTCCAGAGAGGAATTAGGGCGCTAGGTATTTCCATTAGCGTGCTAGGTCCAGCAATTAGCACGCTAATTCCCCTTGACCAGACAAACTTCACGTTCACTATGTTTTAAAGTAATATGTTAAAGCCATTGTTTTGTATTGGGGGAGAATTTTAGTAATGTGAATGATATTGATAGGGGGAGACTTTATACCCATTTATTTTGTTGGTATCTATTTTTTGGGGGATAAGACATGTACCTAAAATGAGAAATTTATTGGTATCACAAACTGAAATATGCATGTTGATAGGGGGAGCCTAGATTTTCAATTATTTCCTTAAGCTTTCATTTGATGCATATCGATAGGAGGAGCACTTATTTGGTATCATTTTCATAAAATAGGGGAGGAGCCTTTCTAATGGTATCATGATTTTTCCGTACCCCACTTTTTGATGGTATCAAAAGGGGAGAAAGAGTGTTGAACTTGAGAGAGTATAAATTTTATATAACCATTATTGTGATGTTCATACACTTGTATTATGTTTTATACTTGTCAAGTTCACATTGTTTGTTATCATCAAAAGGGGGAGATTGCTAGACTAAGTGGTTAGTCACTCTAACTCCGACCGAGATTTTTATGGAAACAAACAAGGTGAAAATATACTAATAAGTTTATAAAGTGTATTTCAGTTTCATCAAAGGTTGCGAAACATCACATCATGGGCATTCGAGCATTCAAGCCATTCAAGTTCAAGACTCGGCATACATAAATGAATGAAGGCGAAAGATCAAGACCACGAGTTATAAAATTGATGTAAGGTATTCAAGCTCACTTAAGCAAGCCTATTGCACTAGTTCATGCATATCGTGTTTTTAAAATGGATTTTCAAATGTCAAGTGATAACTTGAAGATTTCGGTCCTATAAGTCTAAACAATGTTAAACTATATGTGTATGTTAATATCGTACTTTGAAAATCATTGTGGAAGCTTTTGAAAAAGAAAATGTGTTTTTGAAAGGTCTTTGAAAAGAAAAACTGCATATTTGCAGAATAGCCCATCGGATGTTATGAAACCGAGATTTTTCGTCTTCGGGATTTGTAAAAATATTCGGACCATCCAAATAGGCTATATGACCCATAACAAACATGTATTATATATTATATGAGGGTTGGTTGGGTCTAGGACGTGTTAAAGGGTCGCTAACATAAGGGACAGAATTAATTATTTTGAGGTCCCTGTAGTTAGCGCGCTAATACTGTTATTAGCGTGCTATGTGCAGAGTTAGCGTGCTAGGTCTGACTATTAGCGCGCTAATTGCATTCCTGACAGCTTTTTTATAAAGCTGAAAAATTCACTTTAATTTAAATTTTTGATCAAATCTCGACCTTTGGATGCACACAACGGTCATATACTGGTCTATAAATATATACAACACTCTCAAATACATAAGGCACACAAATTAGGTTTTGAAATCAAAGAAAAGCACTTGTGCTCAAATTTTTCAAGATGAGGAGCTTAGGGTTTTTAAGTTATACTTTGAAGCTATTCATTCAACATCAAAACCAGCACTCTTGAGGCACTCTAAGGAGTACAACAACCTTTCCAAAACTGATTTTACAAGTTATCTTCTTGGGGTTGTAAGAAAGTCCATTTTATAGCTTTTCTTGTGCTTAAATTATATATTCTTGTGTGATTGACTTGGAAAATTACTTGTTGTGTTATTGAACACACTTGTCTTGGGTTTTGTACTTAAACTTGATTCATTAAGCCCTTGGACTGATTTAAACAAGAGTTTGTGCTTAAACTTGATTTTTATCAAACTTCTTGTTCTTTGGATTTGAAACCGATTTTTGTTCTCATCAATCTATTTGAAACGACTTCATATTTGAGTTTTGCATAAAATCAGTTTTATACTTGCATTTCTCAATTGTTTTCATACTTGCATGCATAAGAGTGGTTAGGCTCTATGAGGCTTGCTTGTATTTGAACTTGATACCACTTTACGTTGTAAAGTGTATTTCAATTGTATTTAATCAAATCTTGATTGTAAGACTTAGTGGGATCTAAGTCGAAAGGGAAGACCTAGTTGAGGCTAGGCATATATCCTAGTTGCGGCTAGGTGGGAAAAGTCCTAGGTGGGTCTAGGTGGGAAAATCTTAGTTGCGGGTAGGTGGATGTATAAGACCTTATTGCAATAAGGCATCGTGCAAAAGACCTGGTTGAGGCTAGGCACTCACAAGGCTAGTTGGCTTAGGGTGTAACACTTATTGATAATATAAGTGGGGTTTGAAAATCCTAACAGGGGAGGTTAGGTAGTGGATGTAGATCGGTTAGATCGAACCACTATAAATCACGTGTCTTATTTCCATCTCTTCTACCCCCTTTTTGATTGTATAGCATTGATATTTATCATTGGTGTATGCATTATCATTATTATTTGTGCATAAAGTTTTAAAAAGGTGATAACTACTCGGTAACCCAATTCACACCTCCTCTTGGGTGACCTTCAACTTGTTGTACCACATTTAATTATTATATTTTATTGTATTTTGTCAGTAGTTCTATTCAAATTGTCCCCCTGACAATTAAATACCCGACCACAGTTTACCTCGACTCTCGAAAATCGCATTTCCTCGAGTCGAACCTATTTCTTTGCGTCAATGCTTTCACTCAAATGCCCTCACACATTTGGAACATTGGAATCTAATTTCGGGTAAATAAATAATAATACAAAACACCAACCAAAAATTACCTCGATATCGATGACCGAGAGTTGTTCACATGTATCATAAAAAGGGTCCACATATGACCTAGAATTGACACGTGGTATAAGTTAGATTTTAGGGTCGTTATAGTCTCGAAAAAATGGCATCACCATGGTTTTGGGCAATGAAATCGGTATGCTCTCCTTTAGAGTTTGTAGCTTATCAAGGACCTGTAACACATAAGATTATGACTCATCATAATCATCCAACATAAATGTATTGGTTGTGTAAAAGATCTCTAAGTGCTCTTTTTCTTCCACCCCTACAAAGAATTCAACATGTATGCACGAAATAGGAGGCAGGGTTGACTTTACTAAGACCAAAGATTGGTCTTCATTGCTCTCTTTTTTCAAGTAAGGTTTTTTTGGCCCTTCGAACTATGAACCACTCCTTAGTGTAATTGCATTTGCATCAACATGAAACAACTGTTGAGGCATCTTAATCTCTTCCTCAATTTGTTCCGAGTACAAATACTTTTCTTGACAAACTTTTTGAATAAAAAGTGGTGTGGTTTCCATCATGTGCAGGCATCCATTGGAGAAGAACTCTTCAAGCTCCACCCGTGGTACCGTTGGCCTTTCTGAAATGACATTAACTTCCTTTTGGAGGATAGCTATGATGGTTTCATCTACCCTTGGCTCCTCATATGGTGTAGTAGCAACTTCTATTTCATGCTCAACCTCTAATCTTACCTCCTTTGGTTTGCTTGATGGATCCAGTTGTTTTGGCCCTTCAAGTTCAACGCTACTCTTGAAAGTGATCTTGCTAACATTTACCAACTGTTGCATAGATTGCCTTTCTTGATTCTTAAATCTTAGTTGCTCAATTTGCTTTGCCATCTCCTTAAATCTCATATTGTTGTAATGGCTATAAGCTTCAAATAACCTATAAATTTATTTAAAAGTAACTGACTTCTCTTGCGGAAGTGATTGTTGATCATTAACTTGAAGACTGTAGCTCTTTCTATTGGAACATCTAGATGAACTTGAATTTCTCTCCTGTGACAATATTGAGAATTGCTCTATGGCATTAGCTTGACGTCTCTCCTTAGATTCTTGCATCATCTGCTTCATCATCAACTTCAACTCTGACATCCCACTTTCCAACCTACTCTCTCGCGACTTGGCACCATATTGACTTCAGAATGTGTTCTCAGTTTCACCACAGTTTCTAGATTGGTTCGCCATCCTTTCGATGGTTTTTCTTGCTTCTAAGTATATAACTTCCAATATACTTCCATTGCATACTGTCTCCAGCCATCATTTCTGACATGAAGTCAATCCTTGATAGAAATTATCTAATTAGAATTTTTTGGAGAAACCATGCTATGGACAAGCATGACAATCTTTTGAATTTCTCACAATATTCAATGAGATATTCACCTTCCTTCATGCAAATGATAGAAATTTGTCTTTAAAGGAGGAAGATCTTGCTCACATGCATATATTGCTCCTAAAATTGAGGTGTAGATCATTCCACGAATGGATATATCTAGGGGAGAAGTGGAACAACCAATCCTGAGCATCGCCATTTAGGCAGAATGAAAAAGCTTTCAGCTTAACCATAGCAACTTCAACAGTAGTAGGTTTCATACCTACTACAACCAATTCGAACTCTGCTAGGAGTTTCATTGGGTCCTCATCATTCTTTCCAAAAGATATTGGAGGGTTCTAAATTAATCCAAATTTCAAGAACAACTCTTCAGTTTGAGCGGGAAATTCTATGCTGAGGGGTTGAAAACTGCCTCGAAATTGATTAGCCTCCCTAAAGGTAAGTTCTTGTTCTTCTTGTTTCATCATTTGTTTTTAATATTATAAGCCTTAAAGTTCCTTTGACATAGTCCCTAACAACAGCACCAAAAATTGGTGTCACACACCGAACAACACCAATAAAAATATTCCAGAATTCACCAACGACAATTCATTCGTAATGAGGCATGTATGGGGTCAATCCCACAGATATTGTGAAGGATCCATAGGCTATGAATTGGAAGAAAATGGAGAGATTTTTCTAAATAATCTACCCTAAAGTAAAACTACCTAACAAATTATTCTATATCGACTGGAACAAACTATATTAATCAAAACATAAACAAATGATTTAAACAATATAAAAGAAAACCTGGATCGAAGGTAATTTTTATAACTTGCAAACATTTGAATTAATCATTGGTTACCAAAGACATCTTTACCATGTTGATTTCTTATAAACAAACTTAAATGGGAACACTCTATTTTCCACAGTCAGTGGCAGGAATGAGTGACACTACCACATACTAACTAGACTTACAAAATCCCTTAGACATGTCATAGACATTCAATGGGCTAGCAACATTATCATTATATGAAAACATTTACCCTAAGTGGTAATTAGCCTAAGTTTCTACAGTCCTTATACTCCAAAAGTACAAAAGCACGTTGATTGCCAACAGACAATGCTCTATTTGTCACCAATTATGATCCCCCTTTACCAATCGGCGATAGAATCACTGACTAAGATTTCCTTCACATACACATGCATTGGCCACTACATATGAAAAGTGCAATTAATCTAATCGAAAGAAAAGTATAGATTCAAAATCAATGCAATTAAAGTTACAAGAGTCAACAAAAAGATATTTCAATTCAACACACAGTGAGGAATCTTGCATACTTAATGTTTGTATGGTATAATTATATGAATCTAACTATGATATAGGAACATATATTGTAAGACTCAATTTCTTATGATGATGCTATCAAGGTTATAAATTTATAAAATGAATTGATGTCATGAAAGATGAGTTAAAACCAACAGCTCGAAATAACGTCTAAAATCTCGTTCAATCGCCTCAACATTTTAAACTCATTGGATGTAAATGAGTTTTGAAAACTAAATGTATTTCTGAAGGCAATATCAAACGAAATAAATCAAAGTTTGTAGTTAAAGATTTTATTTAGAAAGAAGACATTAATTATATGGAGACATTTTCTCCTGTATCTAAGAATTATTTGAAAAATGACATGTGTTACTTATTTGATTAGAATTATACCAAATGAATGTAAAGGTTATTTTTGAGTGGGAGCTTAAATGAAGAAGTTTATATGAATCAATATAAAGAACTCATATATATAGTAAAAAGAAATGAGCTACTTGTCTGTAAACTTAAAAAGTCAATATACGAAGTAAAACAAGCTTCCTCCCAATGGTATCTTAAGTTAACAATACCATATCGCCCTTCAAACTTTTGAAAAATGTTATCAATCGATGCATATATCTAAAGGTCAGTAGGAGAAAGTTCATATTTTGATTTTACGCATTAATGATATTTTGCTTAACAAGTGTGGTTTTGTTATGCTTTATGAGATCAAATAGTTTTTTATTTTAAACTTTGAAATGAATGATATACCAAACTAAGTTTCAGTTTTACTATTGGCGTACTGGGATGTTGCTAAAGTAACCCTTGCATGGTCCCTTGGTGAGCTGCAAATAAGGTATTAGATTATTTATAATGGACAAAGGATTACATGCTTACTTATAGAAAGTCTAATAATTGGTTATTCAAACGTAGACTTTGTTGGTTGTCTTCACACTACAAAGTCTACTTTTGGGTATTCACTAAAAGTGAAGTCTCTAAAGAGTATTGTGAAGCAAACAATTATGATGACATCTATTATGAAAATTGAGTTTATAGTTCAAAGCTACAAATCATGGATTATATTTAAGGAACTTCACTTAAGGGCTTGGTAATATTAACTACATTTTTAAGCCATTAAAGATTCAATATGACTATTCTATAATTGTATTTTCTCTCCAAAATGACCAGTTTTAAGTTGGCAGTGTAAAGTGTATGGAGTAAAATACTTTGAAGTTAAAAGAGAAGTTCAACAAGAAAGAGTGTTAATTAAACATATTTGCACAGATCTTATGACACAAATCCCATAATGAAAATATTACACAAAGGCATTAAAGAACACGTCGACATAATGAGCTTTAGTTGTAATTCTTAAATGATGTGTTTGGCATTTGATTATGTTTATGTTTATTTTATGAGATCTCATTTATTGTGCTAAATCAACTAATGTATGTGCACACTTATGTATTATGCTGATTGTAAGTGAATTGAGTCTTTGACACGGACATTATATTTTATGAACCATATAAAATGAATTAGTAATGCTCGGGCTATATGGAAGGGAATATGTCCTATTTTGATATATAACCGCTATGACTCTCATTGCTAATTTATTTCATAATGATGCCAAACATATATGCGCGCTAATATACAAATTATGTGATGTTTGGTCGTAATGTGGATCAAGTGGGAGAACCATTAATTTATATGTAACCCACATGATTGAAATTTGAGACAAGTGGGAGAATGTTAAACCATTATGTGTCTCATAATTTTACATAATAATGGAATATATAGCTTACGTTTTAAATTTACATTATGTCTATTAAGTTCCTTTTAGGTTACGAATTTGATGGAAATTGGCATGAATGTGGGAGCTTAAAGGTTCTCCTTCAAGCCTATAAAAGGGTACCTTGTATCATCAAAAAAGGTGTTGAAAGTTCTAAGGCTTGTGAGGGCGATAGATCTTGGTGTGATTTTAGAAGACCAAAGGTTTCCACAAGTAGTTCCCTATTTTTGATTTATTTCTTTTGTTAAAAGAACGCTTAAATTATGAACTTGATATGCACTAAATATTTATCTTTTGTTTGTTAAGTTCATGTTTTTTGTCATCATAATAAACGGGGAGATTGTTGGACTAAGTGTTTTGTCACTTACACTCCACCTGAGATTTTGATGGCAACAAACAAAGTGAAAATGGTTCTAACAAGTTTGTTTAGTATTTCAGAACATCAAACTTTGTTAGAAATCACAAGTTCAAAAGGAAAGTTGAGTTTCTAGTCAAATTGTCAAAATGAAGCCGGATAAGTTCAAAACTCGACTCATACAAGGATACAAGGGCCGAAAAAGCTCATACTATCTATCACACAACTTACGTAAGCTATAAAAGTTCAAGTTTACAAGTCTAATTCTTTAGAATCATACATTTCATGTTTTTCGATTTTCCAAGAATTTAAAATCATAAATTTCTTAATTTTCAATTTCATGAGTTTTAAACGATTTGAAATATGTAAACGTGTTTTACAACATGTATTTGAGGTGTACAAACTATTGGAATTGAATTTGGATAGACCTATATGTGTTTGGACGGCTTTTGATAATTATAAAAAGTATTCATAAAATAGCCCCTATATGTTTCATGAAACCAGGATTTTTAATTTGTAAGGTTTGCAAATCATTCAGGATGTCCAAAATGTTTTATGGACCCTACTAAATATGTGCCAAGTGTTTTATGAGGTTTAATAGAGTTATAGGTTAGTTAGGGAGTCTATTTGAAAAATCGTAAAATATTTATTTTCATGCCCTGCTACATAGCGCATTATGTAAGCTAGATAGCGCTACCTACAGAATTGGCACTATCCAGTTTACGTAACACGCTATGCAAGAATCTGACACCCTTTTTAAAAGTTGCATCTCCACCTTTAATTTGACTTTGGGGATCATTTGGGGGTTTTGGATCTACGCAATGGTCATAGACCAACAAAAAAGGTTTGAGAAACACAATCAAACCACTTAAAACACACATTGAACAACTCTTATTCTCATATTCTCAAAAGTCCAAGTTTCAGTCAAATTTGTTAAGTGTATGATCACAACTACTTGGAATCTCTTAAGGCCATTATTTAACTCTTAAAGTTGGTACTAGAGAAGTGTTTTAAGTCTTGCAACTCACACTCCAAAATCGACTTTCGTTTCTCGCATTTCTGGTTGTAAGAATTTGCAATTTCTTACTCTTTTGGTGCTTAAATTACATCTTTTGATTGGATTATTGTGTGAGAATCATTCGTAGTGTTCTTGAATATATTTGTCTTGGGTTTTTCACTTAATCTTATATTTATAAACCACAAGACTAATTTGAACAAGTTTTTGGTCTTAATATTGATTTCTTACATACCTAGTTCATTTATTTTGAAACCGCACTCAAAAAATCAATTTTGATTTGTCAATTTCTTGACTTTGATTTGCGCTTATTAGGCTTAATATTTGATTTTCAAAGTGAATGTTAATTGCTTGAAACTATATTGTACTTAATCTAAACTTATTTCAATGGTTTCAATTTTGTGTTGTACTATCAACACATTTGCAAGGGTTTTGGGCTTCAAATTGACTTTCATAAACCTTAGGTTTGATTTGCACTAGATTTGGGCTTAATCTTTAATTTCCTTATAGTGCATGGTTTAGTCGATTAGGAACCTAATGAGTCTTGATTTGATTTTGATTACTCGGTTTCTAAACTAAGATTTGTGCTTAATCATTTATTCTTTTCATATCTTAGTTGTGTTCATCCTTGCATGCATTAGAGTAGTTAAGCTTTTAGTGGCTTGTAAGTAATTGAACTTATTAACATTTTACTTTGTAAAATGCTTTCATTGTTTATCTTGTAAAGGGAATTGTTGTTAGGTTTAGTAGGATCTAAGCTATGGGAAGACCTAGTCGACGTTAGGCATAAAACCAAGTTAAGGCTTGGTTGGTTAAAGTCCTTATTGTGATAAAGCAAGGGTAAAACACCTAGTTAGGGCAAAACAGTTGTAACAGACTTGTGGGGCGAGGTACACACACTAGTCGAGGCTAGGTAAGAAGTCTTAATTGTATTTAGGCATTCTATGTTTGAGGGTTTAGATTGTAATAACTTATTGTAATATAAGTGGTGGTTAAAATCCTAATCGGGGTAGTTAAGTAGTGGATGTATAGATCAGTTAGATTGAATAACTATAAATCGTATCACATTTCCATCTCTTCTACTTCCTTCAACATTGCATTATATTGATATTTATCGATTGTACAAGTGTTGAGCATAGTAATTAAGACAGTTTTTAAAAAGGCGATAACCACTTGCTACACCCAATTCACTCCCCTCTTGGGTGTGGTTTCGAAAGCTCTGTGTTAGTAAGCGAAATAGAGTTGCTCATAACTTGTAGTTTATGAGGTGATACTGAATATTGTTGCAACATATAGCAGTTGTCTGAAGTACGGATCCCATACATGATGCACTGCTTCTCGTTATTGATTATTTGACAATGATCTTTAGTGAAGTTTACAAACATCTCCTAATCACACAACTTACTAATGGTGATAAGATTAGATTTCAACCCATCAACGTGAAAACTTTCTTAAGATTTGGAAGTCCCATAACACCAGGAGTTCCTCTTCTAACTACGTTGCCTTTCTTTGCATCACCAAATGTAACAACTCCTTATTCAAATGATTCATAATTTTTTAGAAAGTATCTATTTCCAGTCATATGTTTGGAGCAACCACTATCCAAATACCATAGCTCACTAGGAGTTGCTGAAAGTTGCAAATATGCTACATAATCTTCTGATATTTCGATCTCTGGACCATATTAGATGTTTTCTTCTTCTAAAGTTTACTTAAATCTTTAAACATCCGATAACATTTTTGGTCATATATGACTAAAAATCCCACAAATAATGAGATGTAGGAGGAGGTATATTGTCAGTAATAGCAGTGAACTTTGTCTTTGGACTTGCAACGATCTTCTATGATACATTTCTATTCGCCTTAATTTTCATAATTAAAGTCTCACCAATTCGACTTTTGTTGATTACTTCACCTTTGGCAAAGACAGTGGGAGCATTTAAAAAACCTCCAATATAATAAAGACCATGTTTGACTTGCGATGGTTGACCAATTTGCATTATCCTGTTTGATTTCTAAGAACCAATATATATCTTAGCAGTAACAACCTCTGAATTAGAAAAAGTTTTCTTTAATGTTAAGATTTCAATCTCACGCTCTTTTAGCAATGTCATACAGTCATTGTGGTCTTTTTCAAGAATTTTGTATTCTAATTTAACATAAAACAGTTTCATCTTCAAGTCAAAATTCTAATCATATAATGATGTCCAATCTGTGAACAACATATCATAAGAAACCTAAATATCCTTTATAGAATCGTTAGTTATAGTAGTAGCACTTTCTTCTTTGGCTTTTATAGTAATATTTTTTGTGTCAGTCCCCTTGGAAACTATGGAATCAACTATAGAAACCTCAACAAAAGATGTAGAAGCAAAGATCATATTTGACTTTTTTGATATAGCTGTGACGATGCCTCTCTTAATCTAGGGCACCGCCCGACCTAAGCCTATAATTATGCCCTAATCTTAATTTTGTAGGACTTAACCACGTATTAGTAAGCCTTTACAACCTATACGTATCGTTACTCGTGTTTAGGATAAGTAATACACTAGTCTACTAATTAATGAAATTTAGAGTTAATTAAAACTTTTAAACAGTTTAATAAATTAGCATAAGTCTTAATAGTGTATGTGGAAGCCATTTAATTATGTGAAAGCAATCACATTAAATCCTAATTGTGGAAAACCAGGGAAAAGATATAACATGCATATAAACCTCAAAACATAGTAATCTAAGTCCGGTAGGGGAACTAATGCTCACCCCAATATACAACCCAAAATGTATCTAAGAAGACATAAAGTAGCTAATACACAAAATACCAAAAGACCTATGAGATCGAAGCAGTGTTGTGTTACTGGCTCAGAGGTAATCGTCGATCTTCTCTTTACATGGCCTGCTAGTCGACTGCTCTGCCCCCTTTATCATAAAAAGGACAGTGAGTACAAGAATATAATAGTAATCCTCGATGAAAAGTTTATTTCATATTTCCAAACATTTCAATGGTATTTAAAATCATATAAATAGGAATAACAGAAAAATAAACCATATGTGAGTAAATTCCAGAGCTAAGCAAATGATACTGGCATTAAGCTAAGTATTGGTGATTTAAGTCCGGTCAGTAGTGAACCGCGTCAGACTAACTCAATAATCATATAGCACGAGGGACTCTAACCCAAATGTCGTCAGGGACTCTGACCTCGGTGTGTAAACCACCTCAAGGGCTCTAACCTCAAGTGTCATACAATGTCAGATAACATCTACCGACATCCCCAGGGACTCTAACCCCGTGAGTCGTGCACACCTCGATCGAGTAAGAGATTAAGATGCCAAAACTACTTTATACATTCAAGAAATGATTCGGTGTAGAGTATCAAGGCTTAAGGGTAGTCTAAACACCTAAGCAAAATAGAGTACAAGTCTATGAATGTTTTTTCAACATTTACTCCTACACTAATATCATGCTATTTTTATATATTTGAACACATTAAACAACCAAGGATAGCGTTAGAGTGGAGTCAAAGAAATTAATTTTAGAGAAATAGATATCATATAGTCAAAACTCAAACAAATGAGCAATACACAATAAGACACATGGTATTAGAATAGAAAGGCTAGATAGTCTAATAGACTATTAAAACAACAACCATAATAGAATTGAAATGTAAAGTAAATTATAATTGGGTATAATAACTTAATCACAGAAATTCCCTAGCCAATCCAACCTCTCGACACTCTGACATGCGCACTTCAACTCTCAGAACAATCCCCTATGCTCATGAGGTTTTTAGACATGTGTTTTGGGGGTTTTAGGTCAATTAAGGCGGGTTTAAACTTGTGTTAGGTGTTGCAAGAAAATGGGGTAACTTGCAGGAATTTTGCTTTGCCTAGAACACTTAGCGCGTTGGATGGAATGCCCAGCGCACTCAGTGCAAAAACCCAGAAAGTCTGCAACAGACTTTCCAAGTTTCCAGCACGGGAAACTCTTCTCCATCTTTTGACCTCATTAGGTGTTTCAAAATGAGTCAAGACAACATTAAAAACATCTCAAACTGACTGAACTCATAAGCCCCATGAATTGTGCTTAAAACCCTTGAATTTGAATGCATGTAAGTGTGTAAACTCATTAACTAAGCTTGATGTTGGATGGATTGTGTTTGGTTCCCCTTTTCGTTGTTGAAATGAAGGTTTCCTAGGCTTGGAAGAACTTTAGTTCTCCACTTCAGCCCTATGTCTTTTGTTCATGCAATGTGAAAGGAAAATACAAGTGTTCCTTTCATAGTCTTAGGTTTTCATTTAGATACATGTGCATATCCCCATAAGATCTTGTGAACATTATTCATTCCTACTACCCACTCATTTCAGCTCAATGACGCTAATTTAGACACAAGTATTCATGGGAAAGTGTGCTTGCACGGATCCCGAGGCATATATATGTGCGATTTAATTAAATTGGAACTGTACAACTCCTATTTTGATTTGCAATTAGATACAACCATAGGCTATCTAAGTAAATCATTAGTTCCTATAAAATAAATAAGGCTTACCATATCAATAGTTACCTAGTCCCACAGCTCGCATGCAACTCGAGGCGTGTCCCCGATCACGTATTGACGCCTACAACTATAATGACCAATTTAATAAGTCTATACAAATACATAAAACTAGGCATATATTAATACAAAAATATAATATACCTCGGCCATGTGCCTTGGTCGGTGCACGCATCATGATGTGGGTCCTACATCATGGTCGGTGATCTTGATTTAGGGTCAAAACGAGGGTTAAAGATTTGGGCCGTGACATATATTTCCAACAAAATGGAAATTTGTCCTTGAAATTAAGTTTAAGTTAGGGTTATACCTAACTTAACAAGGTACGAAAACTCGACGAGGTACGAAAATCTTTCTCCCATGTAGTCCTCCCGTTTACAATTGAATTTTGTTCTATTGTGGAACTACCACTTGTTGAGTACCTTCGAGATGGACTTGCTCCTCAACTGATGTACCTTTCGATCCAGGATCTGAATGGGCTGCTTCTTATACGAAATGTCCTCGCTCAGGACAATTATCGGTTGTACGCCTACCTTCGTCTCAACTAGTCGAAGCATCAAAATATGGAACAGCGAATGGACCCCTGATATCTGTAGAGGAAGCTCAAGCTCGTATGCTACTTTCTTGACCTGTTTCTTACTCATAAAAGGTCCGATGAACCTCAGTGCAAGCTTGCCTTTCACCCCAAATCTCTGAAGACCATTCCAAAGGGAAACCTTTAAGTAGACAAAGGCTCCCTCGGAGTACGTGAGATCATTGTAATACTTATTGGCGTACTTCTTTTGTCTATCTTATGCACCTCTGAGTCTCTGACGTATTAGTTTGACCTTCTCTGTGTGGTCAACAACAATTTCAGGCCCCACAATCTTCTGGTCCTTTAGCTCGTCCAACACGATGGCGAGCGACACGATCTGCCATACAAAGCCTCAAATGGTGCCATCTCAATGCTAGCCTGATAATTGTTATCGTAAACAAACTCATATAATGGTAGGTACTCCACCCAAGATCCGCCAAACACTAACACACATGCCTGCAACATGTCCTCGATAAGCTGTATCAACCTCTCAATCTACCCATCAGTCTTAGGATGGAAAGCCATATTGAATTGTAGGTCCACCATATCTTGGACGAATACATAGCATCTCGCTCTGATGTGATCATCAATGGTACCCCATGCAGCTTGATAATCTCTCTCTCGAATAGAATTCTCAGTTGATCAAACGGGTATTGTGACGCAACTAGCCGAAAATGAGCAAACTTAGTTAGTCTGTCGACTATCACTCAGATCGAGTAATGTCTCTAGTCGTTCCTCGACAGTCTTTTGACAAAATCCATAAAGATGTCTTCTCACTTCTAACAAATCCCACAGTTCTTGATGAACCCTGACACGTCTGCCTTCATCCCAGACTAACTAGAAATGTCTCCTAATGTCGTGGTACATCTTAGTCCTGCTAGGATGAACGGTGAATTTGGAACGGTATGACTCCTGTAGGATCTCATCCCTCAGCTCTAGGACCTTTGGTATCCACAGATTGCCTTGGTATCTCATAAACTGATTTGTCCTTTTTGGCTAGTCTCTACACTTTGCACTTTGTACCAACTCTCTGGATCTCGAGTATAACCGGTAGGTCCTTTTACACTATGAAACTCTTTGTGTAGACACGATTTGTAGCCTCACCTGAGCACAAATCATCACCTGAGTATCAGTAGGAACATCTGATTGACATACTGTCGCCGTTGCCTCGAGTAGCTCATACTTATGCATCATATGACATTTGAAAACCTCAACATCTCTGATCGAACTCTACTCAGTGCATCTGCGACTACGTTCGTTTTTCCTAGGTGATACTCTAAGAAAAATTAGTCCTTCAAGAACTTCAACCATCAATGTTATCTCATGTTCAACTCTTTATGTATGAAGAGATATTTCAAACTCTTATGATTAGTAAAGAGTGTAAATCTCTCTCCATACAGAAGGTGTCTCTACGTCTTTAGAGGAAATATAATTGTTGCTAACTCCAGATTGTGTATTGGATAGTTCTTTTTATATATCTTCAACTGTTTCAAAGTATAAGCCACAACACCTCTGCCCTGCATCAACACGTAGCCTAGACCTGTATGAGAAGCATTTGTGTACACTAGGAATTCTTCTCCAGCCTCTAGCAATACTAACACTAGCGCGATAGTTGATAAGTTGGTATTTATAGGATTTTATTGTCTATTTTAGTATAATTTAGTGTTAAAGTTTATAAAATATATATCTAATTATTTTTACTTTTGGTTTTTAGGTGAAACGGATTGCACGGTTGGATTCGTGGCGGAAAAATACTCAAAATAGAGTATTTACTTACATTAATTGGATACCGGGAGAGTTAGTTTCGAAATATACACCGACAGTGGAGTAATTGGAGTCCAGCAGTGCCACATGGCAGAATTTCATTCGTCAAGACGCGTCACACAGCAGCGCCACAGCCAATAGGAGCGCACCACGTGTCACAGTAGCCAACCAGCGTCCGCCAAGTCATCTCACACAGCTTCTCTTTTCGTCCAGATCGTCGATTTGCCTCGAGATGCGCATCCACACAAACTCCCAGATTTTCGGTGATAATCGCGCGCCTTCCTCCGTGTCTCGCCCACCACGTGGCGTCTCCTCGTTCGTCCAGCGCGGCATCGTCATCACCTTCCAGCCTATCACAGATCGCCATGTGTCACACCCACCTCGCACGCACGTCACCGCCTCTCTTCTCCTCCAATCGCGTTCTGCCACGTCAGCGGGTCACACAGCACTCCAGCCAATCATCTTCCGACACGTCAGCAACGCCAGAAAATTAGCCAATAAGCTCCTGCCACGTGCCAACACCGAAAAAACACCAAAAACCTATTTTCTCTCTCTTCTATACACCAATTCTTAGTAGTTTTACACATTAGGACTTTAGGTATAAATAGGACATCTATTATTCATGAGGACACACACTTTCTCTCTGCATTATTTTGTGAGTAGCCATGTCTGGCTAATCAAGCCATTGCCTAGGTCGGAGGTGAAGCAATTCAAAATTATTGATTCATGGCATAACTTGTGAGATCTTTTAATTTATTATTTTATTTAATTTAATTTCTTCTATTTCTTTGTTGTTGATTTTAATGAATATGGTTTAAATCTAGGGTATGTATGTGGCCAGTGCATGCTTTTAGGTGGAAAATCTATTGTTAATTGACTCATTAGTATCCGTAATTGTACTTTTGAGACAATATAAGTAACAAACATTCACCCGATTGCCGTCAAAACCTTTCGGTTCTTGAGTGTGCAACAATTGAATCTAGGTTAAATCGGGAGCGGACGCGATTCGGTTATTTAGGATTAGTATTCCCATAGAAGTTTATTACTGCGGTTAATGTGTTAAATCTTATGGCGGATGTCTAGGGTTATACATTAATTAGGGAAGTACTTAGTGGCGGATGTCCTAGCTATCGAGATTAGGGGAATTAGGAATTTCTGGCGGATGTCGATTTTCCATAGCTAATCTAGGGGAACTTGAATTAATAATTGTTTTGGGAAAGATTGACGACCATGATATGCCATTGAATCTTGATCTTGTCTTGTGGAACCATAGACCTAGGTATTTAAATTAATTGTTAATAAACGTAGATATTTATTTTAGTTATTTATTTTATTAGTTATTAGATTAATTAATTTAGTTATTTTCTCTAAACCCCCATTTTCCTTTCTTTTAGAACTTTAGAAAGACTACCAATCTCTGTGGGATCGACCCTTTGCCACTATCTGCAAATAGTTGGTTTAAGGAAATATTTTATTGACGTGTTCGGCGCGCGTCAATTTTTGGCGCCGTTGCCGGGGATTGGTTTTTCTTTCTTTGGTTTTATTTATTTATTTATTTTTATTGTTTGTAGTTTATTTATACCCTTGTCTCTAGCATGTTTGTAAGAAACTCCACCATGACTGCCTCTTCACAATATTCTTCTAGCTGGGCCTATGCAGTACAACATGAACCTATCAAAGCTTGTAATCTTTTTAGTGGTTGTCATCATTTTCCTAATGTATGTCCCTTTGACTACTTGAGAAATTCATCGCCACAGCATGACAAATACAGTTCCATGCGTAATCGACCTTCAAGGGATAAAATAAGGTTTCTTTTAGAGACTGAACAGGACATGTACCTCAACGAGCAAGAATTAGACCAATGGATTCAAGAAAAGAATCAAGAAGCTGAAGAGGAAATAAAGTTAATTCTCCAGAAAAGATCAGCGAATACCATAAGTGCAATTCCATTAAATAGTGTTGAGGTGAAAGATGATGAATATATGAGTGATTACGAAGAGTCAGAGGGGGAACTTGAAGTGTCTCAATCAGAGCCGGAGATCCTTATGGCACAAACTTACGAAGAAGAAGCCGAAAAAGAGATTGAAGTCACTTTAACAAGGCCGGAGGATCTACGACAAGAGAGCAAGGACGACCAATCCTTTGTATTGGTAAACCCACCCACCCTCCCGTATATATTTGATGATTTTGAGATAGAGGTGGATGTAAAGGAGCGTTCGAAGACTTTTTGCACTGCCGACACCTTTGTGTTGGACGATCCAGAAATTATAGATTCATATGTACTTAAAGTCCCGGATAAGCTCCCATTTCTGAACAGGTGCGTTTTTGTTTCACTGCCCAATACTAAAGGAGAGAGTATCATTCTTGGATACTCATTATTGGAAGGCATCACGTGAAGACAACATACGCAAAGTCGAGCCAAAGACTTTAAACAAAAGCGCTATTGGGAGGCAGCCCAAATTTTGATAAGTATTATTTAATTTTTAATTTTTTATTTTTTTATTTTTATTTTTTTTATGCATGAACTTATATCATTTCCTTCTTCTTATCACTATCATGTTCTTTCACCATTTTTGTTTATTTTTGTGCATAGACCACTTGACTTGTTTTGAACCTTGAGGACAAGGTTCGGAATAAGTTTGGGGGTATTTTAGGGATTGTGGATAGTGTTGGATGGATTTTCTTGCTAAAGACCGCAGGTATGATTATTAATTTTTTAAATTATGCGGTTGAAGGATGGTAAAGGTGGTGTTATTCTCATTTTCTTTTCCATTTCTTTTTATTGATACTTCCATCTTCCATTTCACTAGGATATGATACATTTTCATGCATGCATTTAGTATAGTTTTATTAGGAGTAGACATGTGTCTATCTATGTTTGTTCTTGCATTTAGACCTTACATAGTGTCATATGTTGTCATATGTTGCATTTAGAGTCACCCAAAACTTTGTTTCATGCCTTTGATTGTGGATGAGTATATTATGGTTGTTTTTTAACTTGAAATTCAGGAAAAATTAGGAGAAACATTCAATCAAGTCGTAGCTCAGCATTTTTATGATTTCATGATTATGGACTTAGTATGATGGTTAAACTTTGTGCTAGATACCAAAATGAGTAGACGGTTAGATTTGTGCAAGTAATAGTGCTTTAATTCTTATTTAATATCTGCTTAATCATAGTGAAAGTGAGAAGGGCTAACAGGAGTTTTCTTAATATAGAGAGTCCCACAGGATTCCATAGGAAATGGAGCAGGGAATCTTGTGGTGGGAAAAAGTGAGAAAAGCAGTCCATAGGAAATGGAGCAGGGACCGTACTACTTGAAAAAAATATTATGGAGAAAAAATAGAGTGTATACATTGAATAAAAAAGGCGAAAGTATATGAAAACTCCTTAAATAAAAAAGATTTAGCTCGAGTGCTTTTACTAGATTAAGTGAGATTTTAAACTTGCATGCTTGAATATATAGACCAAGAAAACTCAAGAGTAATTAATGGCCTTTGTTTTGACTAAATCTATGTCTTTAAAGTGTGATCTTAACTATGTTTGAGTTGCGAGTTTTGACATATCATAACTCTGAAATTTCTTGAGTGGCTTGTTACTTAGCGACTATGTAAATCAAAGGTACTCCATGAATTTTGAATTGGGTATAGGAATAGGTATAGGTATGGGTATGAGTTTAGTTTTATGATTAGTTTAGTTAATGTATTAGGTGTTTAGTTTAGTTTGTGTTGTCAAATATACCTTTGCTCGGGACGTGCAAAGTCTTAAGTTTGGGGGTATTTGATAAGTTGGTATTTATAGGATTTTATTGTCTATTTTAGTATAATTTAGTGTTAAAGTTTATAAAATATATATCTAATTATTTTTACTTTTAGTTTTTAGGTGAAACGGATTGCACGGTTGGATTCGTGGCGGAAAAATACTCAAAATAGAGTATTTACTTACATTAATTGGATACCGGGAGAGTTAGTTTCGAAATATACACCGACAGTGGAGTAATTGGAGTCCAGCAGTGCCACATGGCAGAATTTCATTCGTCAAGACGCGTCACACAACAGCGCCACAGCCAATAGGAGCGCACCACGTGTCACGAGCCAACCAACGCCAAGTCATCTCACACAGCTTCTCTTTTCGTCCAGATCGTCGATTTGCCTCGAGATGCGCATCCACACAAACTCCCAGATTTTCGGTGATAATCGCGCGCCTTCCTCCGTGTCTCGCCCACCACGTGGCGTCTCCTCGTTCGTCCAGCGCGGCATCGTCATCACCTTCCAGCCTATCACAGATCGCCATGTGTCACACCCACCTCGCACGCACGTCACCGCCTCTCTTCTCCTCCAATCGCGTTCTGCCACGTCAGCGGGTCACACAAAGACTCCGCCAATCATCTTCCGACACGTCAGCAACGCCAGAAAATTAGCCAATAAGCTCCTGCCACGTGCCAACACCGAAAAAACACCAAAAACCTATTTTCTCTCTCTTCTGTACACCAATTCTTAGTAGTTTTACACATTAAGACTTTAGGTATAAATAGGACATCTATTATTCATGAGGACACACACTTTCTCTCTGCATTATTTTGTGAGTAGCCATGTCTGGCTAATCAAGCCATTGCCTAGGTCGGAGGTGAAGCAATTCAAAATTATTGATTCATGGCATAACTTGTGAGATCTTTTAATTTATTATTTTATTTAATTTAATTTCTTCTATTTCTTTGTTGTTGATTTTAATGAATATGGTTTAAATCTAGGGTATGTATGTGGCCAGTGCATGCTTTTAGGTGGAAAATCTATTGTTAATTGACTCATTAGCATCCGTAATTGTACTTTTGAGACAATATAAGTAACAAACATTCACCCGATTGCCGTCAAAACCTTTCGGTTCTTGAGTGTGCAACAATTGAATCTAGGTTAAATCGGGAGCGGACGCGATTCGGTTATTTAGGATTAGTATTCCCATAGAAGTTTATTACTGCGGTTAATGTGTTAAATCTTATGGCGGATGTCTAGGGTTATACATTAATTAGGGAAGTAGTTAGTGGCGGATGTCCTAGCTATCGAGATTAGGGGAATTAGGAATTTCTGGCGGATGTCGATTTTCCATAGCTAATCTAGGGGAACTTGAATTAATAATTGTTTTGGGAAAGATTGACGACCATGATATGCCATTGAATCTTGATCTTGTCTTGTGGAACCATAGACCTAGGTATTTAAATTAATTGTTAATAAACGTAGATATTTATTTTAGTTATTTATTTTATTAGTAATTAGATTAATTAATTTAGTTATTTTCTCTAAACCCCCATTTTCCTTTCTTTTAGAACTTTAGAAAGACTACCAGTCTCTGTGGGATCGACCCTTTGCCACTATCTGCAAATAGTTGGTTTAAGGAAATATTTTATTGACGTGTTCGGCGCGCGTCAATAGTCAATAACCTCTTCAACTAAACAAATGTGGCCTCGCACTTATCACTCCACTCATAAGCCACCCCTTCTACGTCAGCCTCGTAATCGGTGAAACAATCTTCAAGAAATCCTTTATGAACATGCGGTAACACCCAACTAACCCCAGAAAACTCTTGATCTCCAGTACTGACGTCGGTGCCAACTGATCATAATCGCCTGAATCTTGGCCGGATCTACTGCAATCCCTGATGCTCTTACAATGTGCCCCAATAACTTGACCTCTACTAGCCAAAATTGACACTTACTGAACTTAGCAAAAAATCGATGCTCCCTCAAAGTCTGCAACGTCTTTTTAAGGTGTTGCTTGTGATCTTCTCGTGTCCTCGAGTATATGAAGATGTCATTGATGAAGACTATCATGAAACAGTCAAGGTATGGTCATAGTACTCGGTGCATCAAATCCATGAACACGACGGGAATGTTGGTCAGCCAAAATGGCATGACCGTGAAATGGTAGTGTCCGTATCTGGTGCTGAATGTCATCAATGACCTATCCTCATCCTTGATCCTAAACTGATGATACCCTGATCTCAGGTCTATCTTGGAAAAAAATTGCACTCCTCTTAGCTGATCAAACAAGTAGTCTATCCATGGAAGTGGGTATTTATTCCTGACTATCACTCGGTTCAACTGTTTGTAGTTAATGCATAGTCTCAAACTACCATCCTTCTTCTTCACAAAAAGAACTAGCGCTCCCCACGGTGACATCAACAATGTGATGAATCCTATTTTCCACAAATCCTTAAGTTCAGTCCTCAATTCCTCTAACTCTTTTAGAGCCATGCAGAACGACGATATCGAGATCGGTATTGTACCCGGTATAAGATCGATGGTGAAGTTTACCTTTCGTAGTGGTGGTAATCTAGTTAAATCCTTTGGGAAGACATATGGAAACTCTTAAATGATCTATATCTCCTATAGTCTGGGTCCATGACTCTCTACCACTGTGTACAATGCTACTAGAGTCTCCATATCCCCACTGGATGCAAGTCAACCTCTCGTGGTTCTGACTCTCAGTGTACTACCTCGGTGAACGAATATTAGATGTCTCGGGATCTCGAATATGATACACTTACTAAAATAGTTGATGTGTGTGTGGTAGATTGACAACCAATCCATCCCTAATAGTGCGTCAAAATCTAACATCTCGAGGACTCTAAAGTCTGCAGGTAGCTCTACCCCGCCTATCTCTACTGGACATCCCTCAACTAGACTAAAAGGGTAATACCTTTCCCCGGCTGCGGCACTTAAAAGCAGGTGTACGCTTAGCCTAACAGATGTCAATCCTATTATGCTTATCATGTGATCAACAATAAAAGGTACGGTAGACCCAGAGTTAAACAAGACATACAAATCTATACTAGAAATGGAAATTGTATCCTCAATGAGACTATGCGTAGCCCCCGTATTTGATTGTGCGACCATATGAACTCCCTCTTTAACCTGATTTGGGTGATGTGTCGTCAGTGGTGTGCACTCCTTGGTCTTGTATCCCACTTGACCATTTCTCCAACATGTAATCGAACGACGCTGCATTGCCTATTATGCCTGTCGTTGAGTTATCCTCTGACCCTGTCGTCGTCCATCTAGCCTCTACCTCTGTCTCGACCACCCTAATGTTGACATTGCTAATGCGGTGCTAGTGGAGCTGGTGATGGAGGTCTGGCGGTGGTGGCAAGGGAGCTCTGCCAAAAGTAGTATGTGTGGGTGCAGGGAGGTGCGTAGAGCACTGTTGAAATAGGGGCAATAGGTGCCCCGCTCCTCCAAGAACCCCTGTCCCATCTTATCTATTCTTTGCCCCTCCGTCTCCTTTCACAGTCAGTGAAATGACCCTAAAATTCTAACTCATGCCACATGTCATTTCAGGGTGATATTATGGGCCTAGCTAGCTGTGGTATACTTGTTTCGGTCCTCGGGTGTCGACAATGAGTTATGTTATAATTTTTTTGTAATTTGTACTATTCATTTATTACCCGAATATTAGATTCAATGTTCCAAACATGTGAGGATGTTTGTGAGTGCGCGGTAACGTTAAGAAATGAGTTTGACTTAAAAAAAGGTGCGTTATGGGCGTCGGACAAACGACGATGATTAATTGGGAGTTAGGGGATTAAATAGACTCAAACACTAACAAACTAATATTAAATAGAAAAATTAAACATTGCAGAACATGCCTGGTACGTTGGTACGATCGTAAGCACACGACGGTCCGAGTCGTGGTGCAGTTTGAATGCGAAAACGCCTAAGAAATACACATTTTTTGGTTGAAAGGGATGAGACCAAAGTCAAGGAGTCATGTAAGTAAGTCACTAGAGTTGTTGAGCTGGTGTGAAGAGGGGCCTTAAGGTTTTCCTCGATATACGTATGTGAGAATAGATGTGGTGCAAGTATAAAAGGAGAGGAGATGGTGGACAGACCACCTTTTCTCTCTCTTCTCATTCTCAACAAATTGGTGACAAAGGAGGGCTGAACTTGGGTGTTTTCATGCAAGTCGAAGGCCGAGGAGCATGTATCGATGTAAAATAAGGTGAGATCCCGACTCTCTTCGTGAAAATCTACGTTTTGACACCACTTTCATGGGTTTTCGTCGAGATATTTTTGGGCACCGAGTTGGGTTTCGATTTTTAAGAGAGTTTTGGTGATGAATTTTTGATCAAGGACTATATTTAAGGTTACTGCTATGGTTGTTAAGAGGATTGGTGGTTTTGTTTAATTTTTATGAATATTTGGGGATTTTTTGATGAATTATCGGTATCAGAGGTTTTAAGAAGTTTCGACGAGGTTTACCGATGGTTTACGGTGTGGTTGAACATCCCTACGAGGTTAGGATAGGCTCGAAATGCGACGAGACGAGCCGGGGAATTCATGCTTTAAGTGATGTCATGGAGGGATATACCCTATGGCACCCAACACAGAGACCCTGGGAATTCATGCTTTAAGTGACGTCGTGGAGGGATGTACCCCATGGCACCACTCATAGTGTTCGGAACAGAGAGCAACAATTTCACGCTTTAAGTGACGTCGCAAGTTTCTGACCCCTACGGCGCCACCTGCAGCGTGGCACTGTTCATCAGTCTGATTTTTAGAAAATTTTCGAAAAACTTCAGGGAATTCTCGGGTACCCGAATGGGTCCTAAAACAACCCAATACCCAGGTAATCGACTAAATTACAAGAATGAATAAAATAATTGAAAAATTAACAAAAATGAACCTAAATGGATGTCAGGTAGCCAGCGGAGCACTGATTAGTCTATTAGGGAATTTCATTGGGAACGTGTGAAACAATGGGAGAGCAATATTAGCAGGATTCGAGGTAAGTAAAGGCAACAATAGTATTAATATGATTTCTTTTATAACTCTTGACTAGTTATTTCTTGAAATGCGAGCTATTTGTACTTCATTCTAGTTCAGATAACCTAGGGTTTAGGTAGTCCACCTAAGGAGAGAAGTCTCAACAAGTTTAGCGGCCGACGTAGTCTTTGGCTTCTCCTTGAAGTCTATCAGAAGGATTTAGCATCCGGCATGTGACTGTGGCTTTCCTTCAGTAGTGTGTTAAGAATTTAGCAACCGATTTTGTCTGTGGCTTTTCCTAATATAATGTACATTCATTGGAGGCGACCCTTGAGCCCACTAGTTTGTATGTGGTGGAACGAAGAGGGGCAATACTATGTCGATCGCAAGCTAAGGAGGTCTTGTGACTCGCAGTTTAATTGGGACTATCTATTTGCCTATCTGTTTGTTTCTCGATCACTTGATTATCGTTGTTTTAGCTTATTGAATCCATTTTTCATGAAAATTACTATCCATTTCAGTTTCTTTTTAAATACCGCATGATTTATAGACTTGTTGCTTATTGTGGATTCAAAATTTATGTTGAGATCTTTATTATTATTGTTTACTATTATATTTTGTACTCACTATCCTTTTTATGACAGTGGCTGCAGATCCACAGACAAGTCTGGGCAAGGCGCCTATGCATGGCGATATCCTCTGAAGCACGCTCAGAGCCAGTTCTTTTGCTGTTACTTAGTAGGTGTGTACTTTGTTGTATATTTGGTTATGTATTCCTATGTTTTGATATTTTGGGGACTTCAGGGAGTTGAAACATTTGATGGTGCATGTATATCTTTATGTTGGGTTTTTATTTGATTATGTATACATGAGATGTTATTTGTGTTGGGTTTTTGGGGATTAATACGTAGCGGAAATGTCAAAGAAATTTTGAAAAACTGTAATGACCCTAAAATCTAACTCATATCATGTGTCAATTTAGGTCATACATGGACCCTTGCCATGATACAGTTGTCTAAATCTCAGTCGTCGATGCCGAGATATGTTATTTTTGTTCGGTGTTTTGTTTTATATTTTATTACTTGAATGTAAATTAAAATGTCCCAAACATGTGAGGACGTTTGAGTGTAAACGTTAGTGTTGGGAAATGAGTTCGGCTCAATGGAAACATGAATAACGGGTTTCAGGCGAAAAGTTGTCATGTAATTAGTAGTCCGGGGGATTTAATGAATTAAAAACACTGACTAAATACAAAAAATAATAATTAAAAGTTGTATATCGCGTTTAATATGTTTATACGTCCGCGATTACGCGACGAGCTAGTTGTGGTACGGAATGGGTCCGACAACGCGAGTATTATGTTAAAAATGGCTAAGTTATAAGCCGAAGTCATTCATTGAAGTCACAATTGTTGTGTCAAGGTGCTTGAATGGAGTGAAAGGAGGTCAAGAGATGTGCCTCAAGATTCGTGTGTGGGTGTAGTGATGAGGGGAGTATAAAAGCCACCCCATCACCTTTTCTCTCTCTTATCTCATTTCCTTATCTTTTTCTCAAAGAAACGAAGCAACGTCGGTGTGGGTTTCAGAGATTTTTGACACAGTTCGACGTTAAAGGATTGCCCAATCTTGAATTCTAAGGTGAGATCCTGATTCTCCACGTGTTTACCTACATTTTGGGTGTAATTTTGTGGGTTTTCGTCACAACGATTTTGGACGAGATTTTTAGGACATGTTGTAAATTAAATTTTATGTTGTATTGTTGATCAAATGGATGGTTTATTAATGATTTGTGAATTGGATTGTTGATTTGAGAAGTTATGCAATTTTTTAGGAATTTTTGAACGATTTTCGAAATTGATGGTTTGTCTAGGTTTTAACGCGAACTGAAGGTGGTTTGGGATAGTCATGGACGTTCCTAAGAGTTTGGAATAGGATTGAAGTGCGGCGACGTGAGCCGGGGTTTGAAAAAACCTTAGAAAGGGAGTGTAGGGCCCACGCTACAAGGGACATCGTGGGCATGCATTACCAACGGCACCACCCACGGCAATAGGGGCAGTGAGCCCCAACTTCACGCCATGGGGATGCCTCCATGAGTTATACACCAAGGCGCCACCACAACGTGACATTGTTCACAGGGGTATTTTTACAAAAATTTTGAAAAATTTTGGGGATCCTTCAATGACTCAAATGGGTTCAAATATGACCTAATACCTCAGAAATCAACCCAATTACACTAATAAAATAATTATGGAAAATTAGGTAATTAGAAAGCAATTAATAGGATTTATGATTTAATTGAATTATCAGGGGTTTTAGTGGTTGACGGGTCATACGAGATTTGTTGGAGGCGAGTCAAAGGTTGTGTGGTTGCGAATAGTGAGATTACAAGTAAGGAAACTAGTGAGGAATTTTACAGTTAGTTCTTGAGCTTTAAATTGTTATTGTTATTGTTCTATCCTGTTTTGGAAATTTTATTCTTTTGAGTTGTCATAGGGCAAGTGAGTCAACGTGATCCTTGCGAGATTCTTTGAGCCTTCTGAGGTAAGAAGCTAAAGGTCAATGGCTGGGGATGCAGAATACTGTTTCTGGTTCTATAGGGGTGAGTGTTCTTAACTGGACTACTAGGGAATCTCATTCGCATGGGGTATACGATGGTGTGAGTGTACCACGTCCTAAGCCCTGAGTCTTGGAGGTACATTCTCATGACTCAACGACCATTTGGTCGGGAGTACTTAAGCCTCTATTTGTGTTCTGGGACACTCATTTTCGATTCCTCAGTTGATTGATTTACATGTTTATTTATTCATGCATTCCCTGTCTTTTCTTTCTATCAGCATGAATATAGATTGGTTATTTATTTATTTCGAAATGTTGTATTTATATCCTAATTGGCATTACTTACCTGGGTTAGTCATTCTTGTGTTTGACGGAGTGCAGATCTATAGTCCAGCAATGAAAAGGCTCTATAGTTAGGTGATATCATCTGAGGATTTTGGAGCTCGTCTTTCCACTTGTCTAATATAGGTGATTTTTCTTGTATTATTGTATATATTGTTTTTGAGACATTGGGACTTGGGGTTTTTTGGAGAGACCTTAGGCATGTATATCTTTTTGTGATTCTCCTATGACTGTTCATTTATGATGATACACATATGCAGGGTTTCCACACTCTGGGATGTCTTATTTTGGAATGGTTTTTATAATTTTGATTAGTTTGAGGATTGATTGCTCTCGCTATATTACTGATAACTCACTAATTAATGTTTTCGACATGTAAATTGTTTAAAAATGGTAAATGGTAAAGGTAGGTTGACTAGGCTTATGTGACTTAGCGAGACTGGCTCGGGGGTTCATGTAAGTTTAGGCTGAGTGGGGCACAATTTAGGATTGTGAAACTGGAGCCATCACAGTTGGCATTAGAGTCGAAGTTTTGAATACTCGACTCTTGATTTGAATCACAAGCCATTAAGACATAAACTAACGGAAGTTAGGAATGGTTGAACTTATAGTGGAAACCTATGATCTTGACCTAAGTATTAGTTGGGAAGTGTGGACAGTCGGGGAAATTAAAACTTGACTATGAGCTATTTGATTTGTTGTACTAGTACTATCGATAGATATAGTTTGATCGAATACTCACTTTCGTGATTGGATTATGATGGCCAATCAGCTAGAGTTCAGTGGTTGGTAGATCTTGAGGATGCAGAGAAGTTTATGAGGAGCCACGAGAAGATACACGACGTATTGGCTACACCGACACATACGCAATCGAGTATATCTTCAGCATTACTATTTGGTGAGGCCGATGTATGGTGCTGCACAATTGTGGTGTCAAAGGGGAAGCCATAGGACTGGTATGAGTTCAAAGAGAGATTCAATATGAAGTATATTCCTTCTACAGTCCGTAACTTGAAGATGATTGAGTTTCAGACGATTAGAAAGCAAACCGAAAAATCTGTTATGCAGTATATGGATCGGTACTTGTGCTTAATGGAGTATGCTGAGGGTGTTACCGACACGAGCGCCGACTAGGCTTACTACTTCTTACACAGTCTACTAGATTCGATTAGCTCTATTATAGTGACGACGGCTCCGAGCACATTACAGGAGGCCTATCAGATGGTTATGGCTAATGAGAGCTTTAGGAGCACACATGCTGTAGAACCAGCGACATCGTTAGCACCTTCACAGTTAGTTGGAGGATCTGGAGGTAGTAGTAGGAGGAAAAGACGTAAACAGTGGAGTCAGAGAGATCAAGCTCAAAGTGTAAGATCTGTGGACTTTCCACCTACTACATCTATAATACCATCTGCTCCAGTACAAAGTTATGTTGGTTCACCATAACAGTCAGCACAATCAGGTCCTCAGGGACAGCTGTACGGAGTTATGTTAGTTCACCACTACCGAGGACAGTGGCAGTGGTAGGGACAGAAGCAGTAGCCAAGGGTATAGATAGGGACAGAGCAGTCAATCCAGAGCGGGATCTCAGAGAGCTTGCTACGATTATGGACAAATTGGTCATTTCATCAGTGCGTATCCACGATTGGGTCGAGGGTAGAAGCAGCAGAACCGATAGCAGGTTCACGCAGTTGCTACACCAGATCTGACTGCCAGTCGTAATCTTATTGAGGGTAGGTTTACATTTACAACTGTTTCATGCAGGTTATGTTTGATTCATGCTCTACTATTTCGTTTATTTCGGGTCGTATGGTTGATGAGTTGGGTTTGAGACCTACTAGATTAAAGAGACCCTTGATCCTTAGCACGGTCGTAAGGGACAAGATATACTCGAACTTGTTGTGTGTTGATTATTCGGTTGAGATAGAGGCATATCATGCCAGCGTACCTAAGGGTGTTGGAGTTCCTCAAGTTTGATACATTACTGCGCATAGATTGGTTGGGTGCTTATCATGCACAGATCCACTACTTTAGTAAGAGAGTCACATTTCATATTTTAGGGCATCCGGAGTTTAGTTTTCTGGGGACTTCAACTAGTTTGCCTAATATTAAGGTAGAGTCGCCACTATCGTAGATGTTGAGACGTTCGTTAGTGTATTAAGTACGATAGAGCGAGTTTTGACTAGGTCAGAGGAGGTACCAGTGGTATGCGAGTTTCGTTACATCTTTCCAGCAGAGCTACCAGGATTACCACCGCTCAGGGAGATCGACTTTATTATTGACTTGGTCCCAAAGACCAAACCTATTTCGATTCCGCCATACTGGATGGCTCCGAGAGAGTCAGAGGAGTTGATGAGTTAGTTAGATGAGTTATTAGAGTTGGGTTTTATCTACCCGAGCATGTCAGCCTGGGAGCGCCAGTTCTGTTTGTCAAGAAGAAGGGCGGTAGCCTGCGATTGTGTATCGACTACCAGCGATTGAATAGGGTGACAGTGAAGAATAAGTATCCACTTCTAAACATCGATGGCTTGTTCAACTAGCTGGCAGGAGCACAGTTGTTCTCGAAGATAGGTTTGAGATCTGGGTACCATCAGCTGAGGATTAAAGCGGAGGATAGGGAAAAGAATGCGTTTCACACTCGATATGGGCATTATCATTTCACGGTTATGTCTTTTGGGCTGACTAATGCATCGATGATGTTTATGGACCTGATGCATCGTGTGTTGAAACAGTACTTGGATCGTTTCATCATCGTGTTCATCGACAACATTTTGATCTATTCTCGGACTCGTGAGGATCACGAGGAGCACCTCAGGATGATTTTGCAACTACTAAGGGAGCACCGACTGTTTGCCAAGTTTAGTAAGTGGAAGTTTTGGCTTGCACAGGTTGTATTTCTTGGACACATTGTCGGAGCAGGCAGAATGACAATGGACCCCGCTAAGGTCAATGCAGTGATAGATTGGCCTACACTAAGATTCGTGTCAGATATTCGTAGTTTTATTTGCTTGGCAGGGTATTACAGGCGTTTTGTACGAGAATTCTTGAAGATTGCAACACCTATGACGTAGTTGACGAAGAAAAATGTTAGATTTTAGTGGATAGACGGTTATAAGCAAGCGTTTCAAACTTTAAAGGAGCGTTTGACTACCACACCAGTGCTAGTATTGCCTGAGTCGGGGAAGGGTTTTGAGGTGAACACTGATGCTTCGAAGCTCAGTTTAGGCTGTGTTTTGATGCAGGACAGTAGAGTGATTGCCTACATGTCGCGACAGCTAAAGGTTAAAGAGAAAAATTACCCTACGCATGACTTGGAGTTGGCGACATTGGTGTTTGCATTAAAGATTTGGCACCACTATCTCTATGGAGAGAGGTATATGTTGTCTACTGACCACAAGAGTTTGAAGCACCTGTTTACTCAGAAGGATCTGAATATGAGACAGCGGCGTTGGCTTGAGTTCTTCAAGGATTATGATTTCTCTTTGAAGTACCACCTGAGGAAGGCCAATGTGGTTACGGACGCGTTGAGCTGCAGAGGGACAGACTTAGAGGTTGTTACCTGCCACATGACACACGAGTATGGTTTGCTCAAGGCGGTTGAGAGGTTGTATCCAGTTGATATTTTGACCAGCACCAAAGTGTTGATTTGTGGCCAGTTGAGGACTCAGACAGTCTCTATTTAGAATGTACTTGATGGTTAGCAGGTTGACAAGTAGTATGAGAGATTTTAGGAGTTCGCATAAAATTCATATCATCCAGATTTGAGTCAGTCGACAAACTCATACCTAAGATTTAGAGGGCGACTAGATTCCATCAGTGGTTGAGCTACGCGATGAGATATTTTATAAGGCATACCGCTCACGTTTTACAGTTCATTCAGGTAGTTACAAGATGTATGCCGATGTGCGTCATCTCTTCTGGTGGCTAGCGATGAAGACCAATGTTTTTTATTATGTGCGAGGTATGAGATTTGTTAGCAAGCTAAAGCTGAGAATTATTGACCTATCGGGCTATTACAGTCACTTCCCATTCCTCGGTAGAAGTGGGAGCATATCACCATGGATTTCATTAGTAGTTTACCTCGATCTCAGTGTGGTCATGACAACACCTAGGTGATTGTTGACAGGTTGAAGAAGTCTGCGCACTTTATACAGATTTCGACCACACTTCAGGTGGATAGGTTGGCTAGTTTGTATGAGCGGGAGATAGTTCGACTACAGGGTATACCTCTATCGATTGTATCTGACAGAGGGCCATAGTTCACATCACAGATTTGGTAGAGCATGTAGGCATAGTTCGGCATACGGTTGGATCTCAACACCGCCTATCATCCATTGACTGATGGACAGTCAGAGCATCGGATTCAGATACTCGAGGATATGTTAAGGATGTGCGAGTTGGAGTATGGTGGGTTATGGGAGGAGTATCTTCACCTGTGTAAGTTTGCATACAATAACAGTTATCAGACCAGTATTGGTATGGCATCGTTCGAGGCATTATGTGGGAGGCCATGAAGATCTCCATTTTGCTGGGCAGAGCTAGAGGATGTGGCAGTTATTGGGCCAGAGATTGTTCTGGATCACACAAAGAAGATAGGCCTTATCAGACTGAGGTTGAAAGGTGCGTAGGAGAGAGAGAAGAGATATTATGGCTTGTATCATGGGGAGTTAGAGTACAAGATCAGGATTACATACATCTAAAGGTGTATCCGATGAAGGGTCATAAGAGGTTCGGGATCAAAGGGAAGCTTGTGTCGAGATTCATTGGTCCGTTCAGAGTTGGGAAACAGATAGGCAGAGTTGCATATGAGTTGGAGTTGCCGTCTCGGTTAGCTGGAGTTCACCCAGTGTTTCACATCTCTATGCTCAGATTGAATAGGTCGAGAGAGGGCAGGCGGCCGATGGTGGACCTAAGCTAGATAGACTTGAGGGAAGACATCACCTATGATGAGCAGCCTATTCAGATTTTGGACTGGAAAGTGAAGATTCTGAGGAACAAGAAGATTTCGTCAGTCCTTATCAAATGGTAGCATCACAGTGACGAGGAGTTGACGTGGGAGCTTGAGTCCTATATGAGCGAGTATTTTCCCTACCTCTTCTGATTTGGTAAGTCTTTCTTGTTAGTTTCATTTTAATTTCAAGGACGAAATTCCAATTAGTTTGGAAGACTATAACGACCTTAAAATCTAACTCGTGCCACATGTCAATTTAGGTTGTACATGGGCCCTTGTCGTGATACAATTGTCTAATTCTCCATCGGCGACGCCGATGTATGTTATTTTTGTTCGATGTTTTATATTATAATTTATTACCTGAATGTAAATTCCAATGTCCTAAATGTGTAAAGACGTTTGAGTGTGAGCGTCAGATTTGGGAAACAGGTTTTGCTCTATGGGAATATGAATAACGGGTTTCGGGCGAATAATTGTCAGGTAATTAGTAGTCCGGGGGATTTAATGACTTAAAAACATTGACTAAATACAAAATAAATAATAATTAAAAGTTGTATATCGCGTTCGATACGTTAATATATCCAGGATTACGCGACGAGCGAAGCGTAGTACGGAATGGATCCGAAAATGCGAGTATTGTGCGAGAAATGACTAAGTTATAAGACGAAGTCATTCATTGAAGTCACAATTGTTGTGTTAAGGTGTTTGGATGAAGTGAAAGGAGGTCAAGAGATGTACCTCGAGATTCGTATGTGTAGATGATCGGGGAATATAAAAGCCACCCCATCACCTTTTCTCTCTCCTATCTTATTTCCTTATCTTTTCTCAACAAAATGAAGCAACGTGGGGTGTGGGTTTCTGGGATTTTGGACACAGTTCGACGTTTAAGGACCGCCTAATCTCAAATTTTAAGGTGAGATCCTGATTATCAACGTGTTTACCTATGTTTTGGGTGTAATTTAATAGGTTTTCATCACAACAATTTCGAACGAGATCTTCAGGAAATGTTGGAGATGAAATTTCGTGTTGGTTTGTTGATTAAATGGATGGTTAATTAATGATTTGTGAATTGGGTTGTTGAATTGAGAAGTGGTGGATTTTTTAGGAATTTTTTGGAATTTTTGAACGATTTTTGAAATCGATGGTTTGTCGAGGTTTTGACACGAACTAAAGGTGGTTTCAGATAGACACCAACATCCCTAAGAGTTTGGAATAGGCTCGACATACGGTGGCGCGAGCCAGGATTTCGAAAAACCTCGGAAAGAGCGTGCAGGGCACACACCACGAGGGATGCTATGGGCATGTATTGCCCACGGTGCCACCCACAGTAATTGGGGCAGTGAGCCTCAACGCCATGAGGATACCTCCATGAGTTATATACCAAGGCACCACCACGGCGTGACAATGTTCGTTGGGGCATTTTTACAAAAATTTTGAAAAATTTCGGGAATCTCTCGGGGACTCAAATGGGTTTGAATATGAACCAATTCCTCGAAAATCAACCCAATTGTACTAATAAAAATAATTATGAAAAATTAGGTAAATTTGAAAGTAATTAATAGGATTTGTGATTTAATTGAATTATTAGGGTTTTAATGGTTGACGGGTCACATGGGATTCGTAGGAGGCGAGTCGGAGGTCGTGTGAGTGCGAATAATGGGATTACAGGTAAGTAAACCAGTGAGGGATTTTACAGTTATTTCTTGAGCTTTAAATTGTTATTATTATTGTTCTATCCTGTTTTGGAAATTCTATTCTTTTGAGTTGTCCGAGGGCAAGTGAGTCAACGTGATCCTTGCGAGATTTTTTAGGCCTTCTGAGGTAACATACCAAAGGTCAACGATTGGGGATGCACGATACTGTTTCATGTTGTATATGGGGTGAGTGGTCTTACCTGGACTAATAGGGAATCTCATCCGCGTGGGGTTTACATTGGTGTGAGTGTACCATGTCCTAAACCTTGAGTATTGGAGGTACATTCCCATGACTCAACAACTGTTTGGTCGGGCTGTTTGCGCTTCTCTTTGTGTTCCAGGACATTCATTTTCAAATGCTCAGTTGATTCACTTACAGTCTTATTTATTAATCCATTCCCTGTCTTTTCTTTCTATCGTCATGAATATAGACTGGTTAATTATTTATTTTGAAATGTTGTATTTATATCTTGATTGACGTTACTTACCTGGCCTAGTCATTCTTGTGTTTAACAGAGTGTAGATCCACAGTCCAGTAAGGGAAAGGCTCTACAATTAGGCAATATCATCTGGGATTTCAGAGCTCGTCTTTCCACTTGTCGGATGTAGGTGATTTTTCTTGTATTATTGTATATATTATTTTGGGGACATTAGGACTTGGGGTTTTTTTTAGAGATCTTTGGAATGTATATTTATTTGTGATTCTCCTATGACCGTTCATTTATGGTGATATACATATGCGGGGTTTTCACACTCGATGATGTCTTATTTTGGAATGGTTGTGATAATTTTGATTAGTTTGAGGATTGATTGCTTCCGCTATATTACTGATAACTCACTAATCAATCTTTTCAACTTGTAAATTGTTTAAAAATGGTAAATGGTAAAGGAAAGCTGACTAGGCTTATGTGACTCATCAAGACTGACTCGGTTGTTCACGTAAGTTTAGGCCAAGCAGGGCCCAATTTATTATTGTGAAACTGGGGCAATCACAAAAACCCCAATAGGATCGCAAATAAGTTTCATTAACCAAGATCTACAAAAGTAAACCATATCTTGATTTGTAATTTTCTTCTCTGATTGTTCGATTTTCAAGACGTTCAAGAATGTGTTATCTATAAAAAAATCCACACATGAACGGTGACAACAATTTGAAATGCTAGCCCCATGAGGAATAGAAAACATTTTTCCTTATCTCCCAAAATTCAGAGAATTAAAAAATTTAAAAACAAAATTCATATATCGTTTTTGGATATCACCTTTTATTTATGTGTTGATAAACTCTCACTTAAAGCCATATTCGTAATACAACTATTGTATTTACGTTGTTTAAGTAAATTACACATATACCTCTATTAATAAGTTATCGTATAACGAATCATAAGGGCTTATATATTATGAATTATATCTTATAAAATTCCATACTCTGGACTATTTGAAATTGCGCAAAGCCATTCTTTGTGTGCAAGTTCATGCGACATTGGTAGTGAACCAAAACCATTTTGGTACATAAGTTATAAGCGGTCTCTAGTAAGGCATTATGACTACCAAAAGAGCATGAATATGAAAATCGATACAACCTAATAAATAACATATATCATATCTTTTTGTCATGCGATATCTCTTGATTAAATATAAGACATAGAAAGTCACCCTTTATGTTCAATGGTACTAGTCTCGATCTTTAGATGGATTGAAAACATTCAAGTGACATTGATCATATCAATTCACTTGGACTTGGCCATTTAACAATCTAATACATCGAGGAATCCATTGATATCATTCTCTTTACGAAAGCGACAAATTCTTATTTCAATTAAACACCTTCACATATTACTCACATGGTAACCAATCACAATCTTTATAATCGTTCAATTAAAGACAACGTTTGATTGTGTCAAATTACCATACTCCTAAATTGAAGTCTATGGTAATATTTAGTCGAAGGACTAGATGATAAACCTATCAAGTACGGCTCGTATCCTTATAGGCATGATCATCACATGACCATCAATCAAGACTCACACTAGTCTTAAGTCATTATAGTTCCTAGTATAATGACCGACTTGAGACATTTAGGATATTTCAACAAATACCCATGGATCTTATTATAAGGTAAACATGCAATCACTTATAATAAAACAACAAATGAAAAACCTCTATTTTATTAACTAAAACTATATGATAAATAATGTTTATAGATTGACATAAAGCACATGCCCCAACATCTCCCACTTGCACTAGGGCCAATTATTCATGTATCTAATACCCAATGACCTAACATGACCATCATGCTTTGCTTATGGAAGAGCCTTCGTCGAAGGATCTACAACATTGTCTTCTGTAGGAACTCTGCAAATCTTCACGTCTCCCCTCTCAATGATTTCTCTGATGAGATGAAAACGTCTGAGTATTTGTTTGGATATATGGTGATATCTTGGTTTATAGCCCCGTTGTTGTCACAATACAATCAAACATGGTTAGCAATACTTGGAACCACACCTAGTTCAGATATGAATTTTTTGATCCAAACTACCTCCTTAGCTGCATCGGATGCTGCAATGTACTCAACTTCAATTGTAGAATCGGCCACAGTCTCTTGCTTCGAACTATTCCAACTCATTGTGCCTCCATTCAAAGTAAACACATATCCAGACTACGATCTGAATTCATCGATGTCAGTTTGAAAACTTGCATCTGTGTAACCATTTATAACAAACCCGTCTTCCAAACTTCCATAGACCAAGAACACTTATTTAGTCCTTCTCAAGTACTTAATAATGTTCTTTACTGCTATCCAGTGACTCTCACCGGGATCAGACTGGTATTTACTTGTTGCGCTTAAAGCATATGATAGATTTGGTCGAGTGCATAACATGGCATACATGATAAATCCAATAGCTGATGCATATGGAATCATATTCATGCGTTCTCGCTCATCATTAGTCTTTGGACATTGAGTCTTGCTGAGAGTTATGCCATGAGACATTGGCAACGACCCTCTTTTAAAGTCTTAAATACTGAACCTATTTAGTACCTTGTCAATATAAGCACTCTGAATTAGATCGATCAGCCTTTTAGATCTATCCATATAGTTCTTAATCCTAAGGATGTAGGCTACATCACCTAAGCCCTTCATTGAGAAACACTTCCCCAACCAAGACATGACACTCTACAAGGTAGGGATGTCATTTCCAATGAGTAATATATCAACATACAGTACCAGAAAAACAACCATGCTCCCACTGACCTTCTTGTATACATAAGGCTCATCTTCATTTTTAATGAAACCAAATTCCTTAATTACTTTATCAAAACGAAGATTCTAACTCAGAGAAGCTTGCTTTAATCCATAAATAGATCTTTGAAGCTTGCACACCTTCCTATAATTCTCAGGATGAACAAACTCCAGCTTGTATAATATATACGTCCTCAAGTAGCTTTCCATTTTCCATATCTTATAGTCATAATGTGCAGCTATAGCGATTAGAATTCTAATGGATATAAGCATGGCTACAGGAGAAAAAGTCTCATCATAATCAACACCTTGAGTTTGTCTGAAACCTTTTACTACTAGCCGTGCTTTATAAGTATAAACATTGCCATCCATATCAGTTTTCTTCTTGAAAACCAATTTACATCCAATGATCTTACCACCTTCAAGTAAAACGACCAGGTTCCAAACTTCATTATCATACATGGATTGCATTTCAGAGTTCATGGTACTAAGCCATTTATCTGACTGAGGGCTGGACACAGCCTCCTGATAAGTAGTATGGTCATTTTGATCCATAGCCAACACTTCATTACTATTAGTAATGAGAAATACAAATCTCTCTGGCTAATGTCTTACCCTATCAGACCTACGTGGGCCTTGTGATACCTATGGAAGCTCAACTAGTTCAAGACTTTGTTAATCTCCCACTGGCGGTTGAGTGTTTATTTGTGGTTCTTGAACTTCTTCAAGAGTAACTTTATTCCCATTGTTGTCTTTTGAAATAAACTCTTTCTCTATGAAGACACCATTCTGAGCAACAAACACTTTATTCTCAGTGGGATTATAAAAGTAGTATCCTTTAGTTTCTTTAGGATAACCAACAAATACATATTTAGTAGATTTGGCTGATAATTTTTCTGAGATCTGTCGTCGTACGAAAACCTCACAGCCCCAAATCTTAAGGAAAGACAAACTTGGTTTTTTCCCAAACCATATCTTATGTGGTGTTTTATCAACCACTTTTGAAGCAACACGATTCAGTGTAAACATAAGAGTTTCTAAGGCATGCCCCAAAAGGAAATAGGAAGATCTGCATGACTCGTCATAGACCGAACCATATCCAATAAAGTTCAATTTCTCCTCTCAGAAATACCATTCCATTGTGGAGTTAATGGAGGAGTTAACTGTGAGACAATCCCACAGTTTCTAAGATGATCATCAAAATCTTGCCTCAAATATTCACCACCTCGATCTAATCGAAGTGCTTTAATAGTTTTGCCAAGTTGATTTTACACTTCATTCTGAAATGTTCAAAACATCTCAAAAGATTCACCTGTATGTTTTATGAGATATACGTAACCATATTTGCTGAAATCATCGGTAAAAGTAATGAAGTACTGATAACCACCTCTATCCATTGTGTTTATAGGACCGCATAAATCAGTATGTATTAGACATAATAAATCACTTACCCTTTCACTGTGTCCAATAAAGGGACTCTTTTTCATTTTGCCTAATAAACAAGATACACATGTCTCATATGAATCAAAATTAAATGAATCTAAAAGTCCATCTCTATGGAGTTTAGAAATGTGTTTCTCATTTATGTGGCCAAGTCGACAATGCCAAAGGTAGGTTTAATTCAAATCATTTGACTTAAATCTCTCTGTATTGACGTTAAAAATAAGAGTATCTATGGACCTTTTCATGTTTAGAATATAAAGACCGTCACACAAATCGACATTTGCATAAAAAACGTCTTTACGAGAAATAAAACATTTATTATTCGTAACAATGAAATTAAAACTATCCAAATCCAAATATGAAACTGAAATGATGTTTCTACTCAAGGCAGGGACATAATAACAATTATTAAAAACTAAAATTGTTCACTTAATAAAGACAACTCATAGCATCCTTCAGCCAATGCAGCAACCTTTGCTCCATTTCCAACTTGTAGGATAACTTTTCCTTTCTTTAGCTTTCTACTTTTGGTGAGACCCTGCACATTAATGCAAAGATGAAAACCACATCTGGTATCCAATACCCAGGAATCACTAGTAGACAAGTTAACTTCAATAACGTAAATACCTTAAGCAGTAGCCGCACTACTCTTCCTTTTCTTTTGATCTTCAAGATAGAGCTTGCAATTTCTTAACCAATGCACAGGTGCATGATAGAAAATAAAAATTTCTTTCTTTTTCTTTTTCCTTTAGGGATTGTGAAGTAGAAGCAACCTTAGGTTTAACTTGTTCCATAGGAGTTGTGATTGGTGCAATACCCTTGGAAACTCTAGTCTTGCCTATAGTCTTCTTCTTCAAAGCGTTTCCTTTCTGAACCATCAACACATTGGCAGTCAGTTTCTTGACATTCTGCTTAGCAATTTTAACCGTCAAATGTAACTCTGAGATAGATCTCTCCATATTATTCATGTTGTAGTTCATCACAAATTATGAAAAACTATCAGACAATGAATTAAGGATCAAACTTGTAGCCAATTCTTGGCTTATAGGAAATCCAAGTCTGTCAAGATGGTTAATGTAGCCCTTAATTTTCAGAACATGAGGGCTAACTAACGCACCCTTAGCCATTTTACAAGAATGGAGGTTCTTGTCTGTCTCGAACCTTTATTTCCTAGCTTGTTGTTAGAACATTTCCTTCAGCATTGTAGCCATGTCGTAAGATTCCATGTGTTCCATGACCTTCTGAAGTTTAGGAACCATGGTTGCCAACATAATACATGCAACATCAGTAGAGTCGTTGACATGCTTGGTATGTGTATCCTTCACGGCTCTTGCAGCATTTGTTGGTGGTTCCTAAGGAATATGACTATTCAGGACGTACAACTTGTGTTCATGTTTAAGAACAATTCTCAAGTTTCTGAACCAGTCAAGAAATTTTGTCCCAGATAACTTATCCTTTTCAAGGATAAATCGCAGTGACAAGATTAGTGTGATTTGATGAAGTTATAAATCTACTACAACAAAGATTATGCAAGAGTTTATTTTAGTATAGAGGAATAGACTCCTACTAAATTAACAACCCTCCTTAAAATACTATGTTAACTTAAGGGACTAAAACCCATGTTTTACCTAATTCGAAGATAGCTGAGGCATGGCGCTTTAAATTAGGTTATTTAGGTAGGTACATGTTACCAATTACATTATATGTAACTTTTAGTTGTTTTTATGAGATTATGGCATCTTATGTCTTAGCATGTTTTTATCTCATCTTGTGCCTAAAGCTCAAAACTTTTTTGATAGCTTTATCAAGTCTAACCATTTCAAACAATAGAATAACTGTTACTCAACTTGCCTTACCAAGAGAACACAATACACTCTGCGGAAGTAGACCTATATTGATGTGATCGAAGCCTTGACAAGTGTTTGAGAATGGATGGCACTTGACTTAAAATTTATAAGAGGGATTTTTATTTGTTTTAGTGATCATAACATAAACAAAGATAAATATCATATATTACATGGAATGTACAATCACCAAACAAGTTAGGAAATTTAACTAATATTAATACTATACGAATTTCCTTACGCTACACAGAGTTATCGGCGGTCCTGCTAATCGGTCGCGGGCGATTGTTCTACTTATTTTTATTTCCAAAAATTAATTAAAACGTTTTAATTAATACGGGCCCACCTCTAACTCAATGTCTAATTCTAATTCAATTAGAATTTAAGATACATGGAATCCTAATCCAATTAAAATTTAATATACTTGGAACCTAATCCAACACAAATTTGTTATATATCTCACTTATTATATAGGATTTACAACTATTCTTATTTGATTACAAGTTTATCTCCTTTCTATCAGAAATATACTAATAGATAACAACAATGAGACATATAATCAATGGTAATTTCAATTCTTATTCAAAAGAAGAACAATTGAATTAAGGAACGAAATAGTAAACATGCATTCAATACCAGAATCATATTATATTAATCATATTAACCTAAATATGATTTCTAACATAGAGACATACATAATTATTTCACAAAACGAACTATGTATTTAACAACAGAATCATATTAAATCTATCATATTAACCTAAACATGATTTCTATCATTGAACATACAAAATTCACATTGTTCAATTTAAAACATATGTTAATTGAAATATACTAAACATGAATTCTATCAATGAATTATATTACGCATATGTATCAAATATAAAAATTAACAACATGCTTTAAAATCAATTCTTGATAACAATTATCACAGAACCTATATGTATATCATATATACCTTAATCACAATCATGTTTTTCACATATATATCACATATACATAAGAGAAAATATGGAAACGTTTAATAGAACCGAGCCTAAGGCTCTGATACCGTTGTTGGGTTTTTTTTGGAGTTCATACGCAGTAGAAAATTCAAAACAATTTTGAAAAACTCCAACAAGATTGCAAATAAGTTCCATTAAACAAAATCTACAAAAGTAAAACATACCTTGATTCGTGCTTTCCTTCTCTGATTGTTCGATCTTCAAGACGTTCAAGCGAGCGTCCTCTATCAGAAATCCACACATGAACAATGACCACAATTTGGAGTGCCAGCTCCAAGAGAGATAGAAAACATTTTTCCTTCTTTCCCAAAATCCAGAGAATTTGAAAATTGAAAAATGAAATTTATATAACATTTTTGGTTATCACCCTTTATTTATGTGTTGATAAGCTCTCACTTAAAACCTTATTCGTAATAAAACTATTTTATTTACGTTGTTTAAGTAAATTACACATATACCTCTATTAATAAGTTATCGTATAACGAATCATAAAGGCTTATATATTATGAATTATATCTTATAAAATTCAATACTCTGAACCATTTGAAATTGCACAAAGCCATTCTTTGTGTGCAGGTTCATGCGACATTGGTAGTGAACCAAAACCATTTTGGTACACAAGTCATAAGCGGTCTCTAGTAAGGCATTATGACTACCAAAAAAGTATGAATATCAAAATCGATAAACCTAATGAATAACATATATCATATCCTTTTGTCGTGCGATATCTTTTGATTAAATATAAGGCATGGAAAGTCACTCTTAATGTTCAATCGTATTAGTCTCGATCTATATATAGATTGAAAACATCCAAGTGACATTGATCATATCAATTCACTTGGACTTGGTCATTTAACAATCTAATACATCAAGGGATCCATTGATATCTTTCTTTTTACGAGAGCGACAAATTCTTTCTTGATTACACACCTTCACATATTGTTTACATGATAACCAATCACAATCTTTATAATCGTCCTGTTAATTATTTTAAATTTCCATGCCTTTAATATTGAAGTCTATAGTAATCTCAAGTCAAAGGACTAAATGATATACTTATCAAGAGTAACACCTATGACTTAATCTATGTGGTATTATCATAGCGGGTTGGTCCAGTACCTTGTTCCTTAGCAAATGCCCATGATCTCAATTCGCATCCCTATATGTATCATCATCACATGACCATCAATCAAGACTCTTACTAGTCTTAATTCATTATAGTTCCATGTATAATAACCGACTAGGGACATTTCAGATATTTCAACAAATACTCATGATCTTATTATAAGGTAAACATGCAATCACTTATAATAAAACAACAAATAAAAAACTTCTATTTTATTAACTAAAACTGTATGATGAACAATGTTTATAGATTAACCTAAGGCACATGCCCCAACAGTTTGGATATGATTTTTAACATCTAGGTTGCCTGAGTCGTAAAATGGATTTAATTATATCAAAGTTAGTGTTTAAAGGTTTCCACTGCACACCTAATTAACGTTGAGGATGAATGATGTTGGGATAGGATTAAGGCAAATCAAAAGGTAACCACAATGAGTGAATGAATTATGTACCAAATAATTGGATAAGTTAAGGCTGACTAGACTTGCGTTCACCCATCGAAGAGTGGCTCGGGGGTCCACGTAAGTTTAGGCCGGGAGGGGCCTAATTTGTGGTTGTTAGGGTCGTCATAGTTGGTACCAGAGTATAAAGGTTTATCATCTTGACTATAAATAAGCATAAAACACAACCAAATGAACTTAGTATGGAAATCCTAAGAACTGAAATTACCTTAGTGACTTAGTTGGGAAATGGGGAATGGTATATTATTTTTAGCATGCTAATTTGAATGTGTATTATAATATATTGTTACTTAAGACTGACCGAGGCTTGCCATTTGCTATTGCAGATCGTGATGACTGATCAGCCTGATGTTGGTGGTCAGAGTGGAGTTTGAGAACCTCCACCGGATGCGTCGAGTGATGTTGCGACTCTGGCACGTGTGTTGTAGACCAGGACTCAAATAGTAGAGTCTCAAGGATGGAGGATGGATGAGATATTGGATATTCTTAGGGGACAGACACAGCAGTTGTCATTTCCATCGATGTCAGCGGTAACTCGTAGAAAGGATGCAAGTTCGGCTACACCTCAGGCCACTCTATTGGTTATCACTTCTAGTGCAATACCTACACCACCTATCACCACAGTTTTTCCAGTACATACTGCCATAGTATCTCAGGCTCAGGATGATATAGATACACGCCTGACATTGGTGGCGAGATGGACTAGTGAATATGAGAAGTACAAATCGAAGAGGTTCAGTGGCGGTCCGAGTTTGGATGATGCAAACTTTTACATTCGCATTCATTAGAAGGTTCAGAAGCTTCTCAAGATCGAGGCTAGCAAGAAACCTGGGTTGGCAGCGTTTTCTTTGACTAGAGATGCAGAGTTATGGTGGAACAATTTAGTATCCACACATGGAGAGCTGACCATTTGGCTAGACTTCAAAAAGCATTCCAGTCAGAAGTTTTATCCACCTTTGGCTATGAAAGCCAAAAGAGACGAGTTCATGCATATCTGACTGGCATTTAGAGAGTCAGCGATGACGTATATGGGCAAATACCAACATTTACTTCCATTTATTGATGGAGTAGCTGACCGAGACAGAGATCAAGTCTATTACTTTACTGAGGGCCAGTAACCAATGGTTAGAGGGACCGTGGTCACTAATTTACCTTCCATATTATAGGATGCTTATGACTGCCGTTTGGTAAGGGAGGCATATCTGAGGACACATCCCGAAGAAGGATATTATCAGCCCCGATAAGCACAGGGCGAGCGAGGTCAGGGCCGTTCAAGAGGCAAGAAGAAGAGGAAGAGGAACCAATGGCATATTCAATGACCTGGCAAAGCTCAAAATGTAGCTTCAGTTGCACAATTTTCGCAGCCTATTCATACATTTATTGCCACACCTATGCAAGCACAAAGTCACCCTAGTCGACCACTATCGGTACCACAGTAGGTGCAGCAGTCCAGTGATGATGGGGGCATAGGTAGGGTAGTGTACAACAGGGACAGGTGTCACACCTGGGATCGAGTAAGCAAGACTACTTAGCACAAAAACCTGCTGGAGCATGTTATAAGGGTGCACAAGTGGGTTACCTTGTCAAAGAGTGCCCATAGCTAGCTGATTTCTAAGAGAAACCTATGTTAGCTTTCCATCGATGTAGACAGTTGGGACATTACATCAGGGAGTGTCCACATGCTCTCGATTTTCATCAGAGAGTAGAACCACACCAGCAATAGACTAGGGAGTGTGTGCATGTTATTGTTGAGCCAGGCCCCTCCGGCAACTTGACATCTCGTTGAGGGTATGATTTATATTTATGGTCATTTGATGTACGTTATGATTGACTCTGGTTTTATTGTTTCCTTTATTTCTGGGCGCATAGTTGATGAGTTAGGGTTGAGACCAGTTAGGTTAGAGAGACTTTTAGTCCTTAGCACAGTTGTTGGGGACAAGATATACCTTAACATGATAAATGAGCATTGTATAGTGGAGATAGAAGGACATGAGTTACCGATAGATCTTAGAGTGTTAGAATTTCTGGAGTTTGATGCGTTACTACGTATGGGTTGGTTAGGTCCTTATTATACACAGATTGATTACTTTAGCAAGATGATCACGTTTCATATTCTCAAACAGCTAGAGTTTACTTTTTGTGGAGGTGCGACTAAGCTGCAAGTCACCAAAGGCAAGGTAGCCACGAATAGTCTGATTAAGACATTTGCGAGTATTTTGAGTACCCCAAAGAAAGTTGAGGCTAAGATAGAGGAGGACTCAGCTGTGTATGAGTTTCTGGATGTGTTTCTTGAAGAGCTTCCCAGATTACCACCGACGGGAGAGATCAATTTCATCATTAATTTAGTTCCTGGAACCAAACCTATATTGATTCTACCATACCAAATGGCTTCTAAGGAGTTGGAGGAGCTGAGATCACAGCTTGATTAGTTGTTGGAGTTGGGTTTTATTCACCCGAGCATGTCACTTTGGAGCATGCTAGTCTTGTTTGTGAAGAAGAAATACAGTAACTTGCGATTGTGCATTGACCATAGGCAGCTAAACCAGGTGATAATAAAGAACAACTACCCATTACTTCGTATTGATGACTTGTTCGATCAGCTAACTGGAGCGTAGTAGTTCTCAAAAATGGATTTGAGATCGGGCTACCATAAGTTGAAGATTAGAGCAAAGGACAGGAAAAGGATAGCTTTTCACACGAGATATGGGCACTATCAGTTCGCCGTCATGCCGTTTGGGTTGACAAATGCCCCATCGATGTTCATGGATCTCATGCATCGTGTGCTGAGACAGTACTTGGATAGATTTGACATAATGTTCATTGACGACATTTTGATCTATTCTAGGACTAGTGAAGAGTACAAGGAGCACCTCAAGACAATTTTACAAACTCTAAGGGAGCATAGATTGTACGCCTAGTTCAATAAGTGTGAGTTTTGGCTTACAGAGGTTAGGTTTATTAGACACATCGTCGGAGCTAGCGGACTGCCAGTAGACCCTGCTAAGGTTAGAGCAACTATTGATTGGCCTACACCGAGATCAGTGACAGATATCCACAGTTTTCTAGGATTGACAGGTTTTTACAAATGATTTGTACAGGAATTCTCGAAGATTCTGGCACCGATGATGCAATTGATGAAGAAGGAAGTCAGATTTCAGTTAGATGACAATTGTGAGCAGGCTTTCCAGACTTTGAAGGAGAGATAGACTACCAAAACAGTGCTAGTATTACCTGAGTGAGGGAATTTGAGGTAAACACCGATGCTTGTTTGGTCAGTTTGGGTTGTGTTTTGATGCAGGATGGTAGAGTATAGCTTACGCGTTATGACAGCTAAAGATTCACAAGAAGAATTACCATTCACATGACTTAAAGTTGGCAACAATAGTGTTTGCGTTGAAGATTTGGTGCCATTATCTCTACAAAGAGATTTATGTTGGTTACAGACCACAAGAGTTTGAAATACCTCTTCACTCAAAGAGAATTGAACCGTAGAGGGGTTGACTCAGAGGTTGTTACGTGCCACATGACACACGAGTATGGGTTGCTCGAAGCGGTTAAGGAGATGTATTTTTTTAATATCTCGACCAACACGAAAGTGTTCATTTGTGGGCAGTTGAGGACTTAGACAGTCCCTGTTCCGAGTGTACTTAATGGCCGGTAGACTGATGAGCAGTATTAGAGGTACAGTGAGTATGCTTAAAGTCCCAATCATCCAGAGTGGAGTCAGTAGACAGATTTTTGCCTAAGATTTAGAGGGAGATTATGGATTATATTAGTGGCTGAGTTACGTGGTAAGATACTCCAGAAGGCTCACTGCTCACGTTTTTCAGTTCATCCGAGCAGGACCAAGATGTATGCTGATATGTGTCATCTATTTTAGTGGCCGGGGATGAAGCCGATGTTGGTGATTATGTTAGATCATGCGAGATATGCTAGCATGTTAAGGCTGAGCATAGGAGGCCTTGTGGATTGCTACAACCGATTCTCATTCCTCACTTGAAGTGGGAGCATATCGCTACAGATTTCGTTAGTGGGTTACCTCGATCTCAGTGTAGACATGACAGTATCTGAGTGATTGTTGACAGATTAACGAAGTCTGCGCAGTTCATACTGATTTTTACCATACATCGAGTGGATAGGTTGGAAAGTTTGTACAAGAAAGAGATAGTTCGACTGCATGGTATACCATTGTCGATCGTGTCGGACAGAGGGCCATAGTTTATGTAGTAGATTTAGCAGAGTATGCAGGCATAGTTTGGCACGCGGTCGGATCTTAGTACAGCTTATCATCCACAAGTTGATGGACAGTCGAAGTGACTGATCCAGGTGCTGGAGGACAGGTTGAGGATGTATGCGTTAGACTATGGTGGTTATTGGGAGGAGTATTGTAACGGCCCCAGTTCCCCATAAAATTAAATCCCACCCGGCCTAGGTCTATGTAGATCCCCGAGTCTTTACATAGAAAATCAACGCATCCTAATCAGCCTCAAATCCTCATATATATCGTTAGTTAATCATTTAAATGCTTGAGTTATAGGATTATAATGTTTATCAAAAAATTCGCAGCGGAAATTACTATAATCAACTATAACTACAAAATGGAATTCAGGAATAATGGACAACCTACTCATGTGGAAACCATGAGAAATGGATAAATACATGCATGTTTGGTAATCAAAGCTATATAAATTAATCATACATGATATCCTTAGTCTCTTAAATCCCCATACATGTCTCAGTGTTTAACAAAACATAATATACATAATCACAACTACAAGAACAACAACCTACGCTGAGCAAAAGAAAGGATCCTTCCGAGAGTCCTCAGAGAAGATCACCTAGCATCAGCTCCTTCCCCTTGCTCGTATCAATTCTATCTCTATCTCTATCTATATCGGCACCACCGTCACAAACTAGACGGTAAGTGCTTGAAAAAAAAATAAAGTAACACTAGAAGAAACTAAACAGTAATTCAAGATTTCAAATCAACAGCCCAGATATCATGCAGTATTGAAACGCAGGAAGAATAACAAATAGCATGATAAATAGACTGACAAGCTGAGCAAGAAAATTTGAGTGTCCATAAAATCAACGAAGGCCTATAAGTGGTCAAAATCAATGCAGTACCGCAACACCACATTTTGAGTCCTAATAGTGACCAACAAGCTCTAGACACCGCAACGTCTAAACAATCCAGTACTCAGGGTATAGCCCGCTATCAGTGGGGTGGAACAACACAATCGTTGAAGTGTTCACGCTTACCTACTCATATGGACCCAAGAGTATTTCGCAACACACTTATGCCAAGACACTCAACCAACAAAACAAGAATGGAATTCCAATAAAAGCTCAATTCAATATAATTGATAATAAATGGGTAATGAATTAATGCATATTTCCTATCTGGCTTACAATCATACGATAACATACCTCGGTTAACCGCAAATATCTGATCCTCGCGTACCTCTACTAATCCAATCGATTTCCTAAAGTCTGTCAATTAACCAATTTTATAAATCCTATTAATATATTTCTAATTTACCCAATTTTTGTAATAATTTAATTAGTATAATTGGGTTGATTTTCGGGGTATTGGGTCGTATTTAGACCCAATTGGATAGATAAGAGATCTCTGAAAGTTTTCAAAATTTTTCAGAAAATTTGGTCTCTGTGAATAGTGTCATACCGCTAAGACACCGTGACGTCTTTGGCCTGGGCAGCGTCTCCAAGGTGTGGAGAAAAGACCATCTACCCAACTCGTATGTGGGTGACGCCGTGACCATTTTATTCTAGACGGCGTCCCCACGACGTCTTTCCTGGTTTTCGTTTGGTTCACTCTACTTAAGACTTCTTTGAGTGACGTCGTGGGAGATACTTCTCACGGCGTCCCTCGCAGCGTGTTTAGCAGAACACCTATTCCTAGGTTTCTCGAAACCCCAGCTCGAGTTGTCACATTCCGAGTCTATCCCAAACCCTTAGGGACGTCCAAAACAACTTATAACTCAACTCCTTATTCGTCAAAACCACGACAAAACACCCCGATTCGAAAATCAACCAAAATTCTTCAAAATTTCCCAAAAATTTCATTTCATTAACCACAAAGCAACCACCAATTCAACTATAAAATCCACCATTGATACCAAAATCATCAATCAAAATTGTTTTCAAACTTTTTTCTGAAAATTCGTCCGTAATAGTCACGACAAAAACCCCTAAAATTAAAGCCAAAACGTGCACAACCACGAGAGGAGTAGAGATCCTACCTTTTTATGTGTATTTGGTTACTTCTTGACATTGCAACTTGTCCATATATCCACAAAACCCACGCCTCTCTCATCGTTATCACGTTTGAACAAAAATGAAATTGGATTGAGAAGAGAGAAAAGGTGATATATATATACAACTTTGGTCATCTCATCACACGCACAGATCTCAAGAAAATCTTGTGGCTCCTCTTTCATCTAGCCAACCACTCTAACACACAATCTTGACTTCAATGAATGACTCAAACTTCAAAACCTCATGTCTCGCTCAAAACACGCATTCTCGGACCCGTTTCAACTCTTAACTCGTACCACATACTTTCCTGGGCATTACCTCATTCCCACATTTTATTTAATTATTTATTATTTTTGATAATTCACTAATTATTATTTTTCGATGTTTAAATACCTTAAATTTCTGTTTTTTCTATCCAAATCTCACACAGAAATCTGTAGCGATTTATAAACGAAAACCACGCGCTAGGACACACAGTGTTCTCATTTGGGTATAAATAATAATACAACCATCACAGAAAAATAAAATATACCTAGTGTCGACTCCTGAGGCTTGAGTAATGTGACAAATCACGATGGTAAGCCACAGTCATGTAAACACACGACACGTGTCACCAATAAAATTTGAGGGTTGTTACAGTTTTCCAAACTTATTAGAATTTCGTCATCGAAATTAATATAATAATTACTCAAAATAACGACTTACCGTAATCAAACAAATGAGGAAAATACTCACGCATATAAGACTCTAACACCCTAGTCAATTCCTCGTCTCTGTAGTACTGCCAGCGAATGAGTCCAGAATGTATCTCCTTATTCTTCAGTATCTTGACCTTCCAGTCCATAATCTGAATTGGCTGCTCCGCATAAGTAATATCATCACGTAAATCTATTTGACTCAGATCTATCATAGGTCGTCGTTCCTCGTTTGACTTTTCTAGTAGAAGCATCAAAATATGGAACACTGGATGAAATTTGGCGAGCTGAGGCGGTAAATCCAACGCATAAGCAACCTTGCCAACTCTCTTCACAATCCTAAAAGGACCAATAAACCTTGGCGCAAGTTTCCCATGATTCCGAACTTCTTGTGAGCCTTTAGAGGCGAAACCTTCAAATACACACAAGCTCCCTCATCGTACTGTAACTCATTGTGATACTTTTCGTAGTAATTTTTCTGTCTCTCCTGAGCATTCTTCAGTCTCTAATGAATCTGTCATACATTCTCAGTATGATCAACATCAATCTCAGGCCCAACTGTCACTGCATCCTCTGGCTCTGCCCAAAAAGATGGTGATCTACAAGGTCTGCCATGTAGTGCCTCAAATGGTGCCATACCAATACTAGCCTGAAAACTGTTGTTGTATGCAAACCTGTACAAATAAAGGTACTCTTTCCAAGATCCTCCGTACTTTAGTACACACATCCTGAGCATTTCCTCTAACACCTGAATCAGTCTCTCAGACTGTCCGTCTGTCTGTGGATGGTATGCAGTACTCAAATCAATCCTTGTATCAAACTGAGCATGCATACTCTACCATAACAATGATGTAAACTGAGGTCCTTTATCTGACACAATAGACAATGAAACTCCATGTAGTCTGACTATCTCACGCTCGATACTCAATCAATCAACCATGTATGTAGTGGATACTGGAATGAAATATGCAGGTTTCGTCAGTCTGTCCTCAATTACCTAGATACTATCATGTCTGCGAGCTAATCGAGGCAAACCACTAACAAAATCCATAGCAATATGCTCCCATTTCCATTACGGAATGGGAAAGGTTGCTACAATCCTACAGGTCGCCTATGCATAGTCACCATCGATACCTCAGACACGCGCTTGTCGACCAATTCCAATCTGGTTAATCTGAACTATCAACTATCTTACTAAATCTCTCGTATAACTCATCAGTCTGCTGTCCCTCACGGACTATCTGACGTGAAACAGTCTGCATCCTCAACTGACCACAAATTTGTATCCTGGTAGTAGCTGGCACATCAACTGAAGTAATCATCTCAGTTGCCTCGAGCAAGGCATACTCATATGTCATGTGGCACACAACTACCTTACTATCAGATCCTCTCCTGCTCAAAACATCAGCAACTATGTTGGCCTTCCCTGGATGATACTCAAGCGAAAAATCATAATCCTTAAGGAATTCTAACCAACTTCTTTGTCTCAGCTTCAACTCCTTCTGAGAAAATAAATACTTTAAGCTCTTGTGATCAGTGAAAAAAGCAAACCTCACCCAATTCAGGTAATGTCTCCAAATCTTCAACGCAAATACCATAACAGATAACTTCAAACCATGCTTCGGATAATTCTTCTCATGAACCATGAGCTGTCGAGATGCATACGCAATCACCTTACCCTCCTGCATCAAAACACAACCAAACCCAACCTTCGACACAATAATATAAACCACCAAGTTCTTCCCTGTCTCAGGCAAGGCAAGAACTGGTGCAGTCGTTAGCTTTTCTTTCAGAGTAGAGAATTCTGTCTTACAACTCTCATCCCAGTCAAACTTCACATTCTTTTGAGTTACTATAGTCATCGGTAAAGCAATTCAAGAAAAATCCTGCACAAAATTACGATAGTACCCAACTAAACCTAGAAAGCTGCGGATCTCTGTCACTATAGTTGGAGTAGGCCACTCAATAATAGCTCTAATCTTTGCAGATTCCACAGAAACACTGCTAGCTCCAACAACATAACCCAAAAATCTGGCCTCTGGTAGCCAAACTCACACTTACTGAACTTAGCATACAACAAGTGGTCCCTCAAACTTTGTAGAACTATCAGGAGATGTCTTTCGTGCTCCTCACGAGTCCTGGAATAGATAAGGATATCATCAATGAACACAATCACAAATCTATCCTGATAAGTCCTTAGTACTCTGTGCATGAGATCCATAAACGTAGCTGATGCATTAGTCAAACCAAATGGCTTGACCATGAACTGATAATGGTCGTATCTCGTACTAAATGTAGTCTTCTCCCTATCTTCAGTTCTGATTCTGAGCTGACAATAACCTTATCTCAGGTCTATCATCGAAAACCATGTTACTCCCATCAACTGATCAAACAAATCATCTATACGAGGAAAAGGATACTTATTCTTCACCGTCACCCGATTCTGCTGTGTGTAGTCATTGCACAACTTTAGGTTGCCATCTTTCTTCTTCATAAACAACATTGGTGCACCCCACGGTGACATGCTAGGATGAATGAATCCCAACTCTAACAACTCATCCAACTGAGTCATGAGCTCCTCCAACTCTCAAGGTGCTATCCTATATGGCGGTATAAAAATGGGTCTAGTCTTAAGTACTAAGTCTATGATGAAATCTATCTCTCTCGGTAGTGGAAATCTTGGTAGATCGTCAGGGAAAACTTCTGTAAACTCACACACACTACCGGTACATCATCAATGCTAACCTCCAATCTCTCAGCAATGCTCAAGACACTCGCAAATGTCTCTATCTCACCACTAGTAGCCTTTCTACCCCTAATGATAGGTAATAATGCGGTGTACCTTAAGATCTAATCTCCGTACCATCGGCCTATGGAATCATAATGATCTTCCTATAACAATCAATATGGGCATGATAAGCTCCTAACCAGTCCATGCCTAACAACGCATCAGACTCTAGGAACTCTAGTATTCTCAAATCAGCAGGCAAATTAAAACCCTCTATAACTACCGAACAATCAACACACAACAAGTTCAGATATATCTTGTACCCAGCTGTTGTGCTAAGGATCAAGGGTCTAGTAAACCTAATGGGTCTCAATCTTAACGCATCAACCATGCGTCTAAAAATATATGAAATTGTAGAACCTGAATCAAACATGGTATGCATCAAAGTATTGCAAGTCAAAGACATACCCTCAACAAGGTTACAAAACACTCCCTGGACTAGCTCAACAACAACTTGGACTCTCTCCTACTGCTACTGGTGATGTTGTGGCTAAGCTCTCTTCAATAACAGACACTGAAACTGTAAATGCCCAATCTGATTGCACTTGTAACAACAAAGCGTCTCCCGTGAACCAGACAAGCCCTGCCCCTGTGTTTGACCCTGCCCACGTCCCAGTATAGGTATTTGAGTCTGACCAGACCTCAGAGTCTGTGCCTGTCTAGATCTCTAAGTATGTGTCTATGTCTGTCCACATCCTCTACTAGTATCCCTACTCTCGATCGGCACCACTGCTGTCGCTCTCTGCAGTCTAGTAGCCTGTGGTCATCGACCAGTAAAACTCTGTCTAGGTACTGGTGCCACTACTATGATCTGTGCAGGTCATGGTGGTGGAGCAACTAAGCCACTACTCTAGGCTCTACCGTCCCTGAAACTCTGCCTATTTTTCCTCCTCTTCCTATCCTGTCGGCCCTCAAAACGTGTCTCTTACCTAACAGGTCTAATCTCCTCTGGATGTGTGCGCAGATACCCCTTATGACGGCCCCAATTTCTTAGGTTTTCCCGTGCCCATGTCCTCCGCTCGTAAGCCCAGCAGCACGTGTCACGTCACCATACCCATCATCACTATTGCCATGTAAGCAGCTCGGTGAAGTGACGCTTCATTTAACTAATCCTAAATGTCTAGTAGGTTAGTTAATAATAATAACAATAGCGAAAGCATTTAATTCGTATTTAATGAGAATGTATTTAACATAAGTAGTGGAAAACCTGGAAATAAACACCATGTATATAACTGAGACGAAGTAAACAGAAATCCACATACATGTGATAAAGTTCAAAAGTTCCCAAAACCCAGCAAAACTAAAATATACATACTAGATAGTCAGAACACGAGCTGTCAGCAGCAACGGCCTCAGAAATAGTCGCCTAGTACCTCTTTTCCTTTGCTTTTGCTCATACCCAGATCTGCGCTCCGTTGCCCAACACATACAGCAACGAGCCCAGTGAGTTAATTCTCAAGAGAAGTCTACACGATAATCATGAAAACCATAGTAACCAGCGAGACATGTGAATATGATCCTAGTAATAGGAATCAAATTCCCATGGTTGGCAACAAACAATATCACAACAAACCTATCAATCACATATAATAGAAATAAAACATCGTTCAAGAAATCTGATTCAACCACGATATCAATTAAAACTAGATAGAGGTCTAACGGAGTCCAACAAAACTAGATCATACTTTGTAGATTCGGATGCCCCGGCTGAGCACATCAAGCCTAGACCCTGCCCGAACTACTAACGGTGACTAAAAACACATCACAACCCACCAGACACATGCACCCCACATCGCAGGTAGCTATTCACCGGTTGAGCCCAGTACATGCACTACAATCTAGCCTGCTCAATTTCATACAATGACCATCTCGATTAACCTCTGACCATGTAAGCAAATAAAACATCAACTAACACATGATCACAGTGCATAAACATGGCAACCAAATAAGTAACAAAGTGATAAATGAACAATTTCATAAACACTCATTTACGTGGACACACGACGAATGAATTAAAGTGTAACATTCTCAAGGGTTTTACGCACCTGAAAACACACACTCCAACTTCTCGGACCCGTCAATCCGACCCTAGCTCCCTGGTGTCCGAGCAATGGTTCCCTAATCCCTAAGTCTTGAGACTTATTTTTGGTGTTTATTGGTCAATTAAGTGGGTTGGTTATCAATTGGCTTCGATTTCACTTTTTAAAAAAATTCAGGGGTTCTGGTATTAGCGCGCTAATTGATCTTCGCGTACTGTTCATCATCTTCCCCCAGCATGATTAGCGCGCTAGTATTCATCACCTAGCACGCTAATTGCATGCTGTCCAGAAAATTCAGAAACTAATTCTGGGTTTATTGGGGTCCAAACACCTCAATTCATCATACAAATAATACACACTCCAAGAACATCAAATTACTCTCCAAAACACCAATTAAACTAGGTTTTCCCACCAAAAACCGAGAATCATAGTGTGCATGTTTGAAATTCGAAATCATCAAATTCACCTCAATTTTCCATAAATCCGATTCTAATTGACATGATTCATCAAAATCAACCTCAAGAACACCAAATTCAGCAAAAATAGTGATGATTTCATCCAAAAATTCGAGTTTTATCCTCAACCCACAAAAATCATGTTTTATCAAAAATTCAAGTTTATGATGTGCTTCTTTTGATCTTGCGGTTTGATGCCTAAATCACCTTTCCAAGCTCAAATTCGTTCTCCAACACTGGATCTCTCATTGATTCTCTGCAATTTCTCAAGAAATATGTTTGAATTTGCATGGCCGTCACTAATCACGATTTATATATAATGTGTGTTGTAATTTGATTGTGCACGCATCCTGAGGAAAATCTAATAGTCACAGATCACCATGTGTCACTCCAGTTCTTGACATCTTATCATGACACTATAGTCCTCGTTTCACCCTGTTGTGCATCCCGAGAATCATCCTATGCACCCTGATTTTCCTAGCTACAACATTAGGAAATGAATTAATATTTTGATTTGGCTCACACACCTTAGGTTTGACCACTAAATAAATTTATAAATATCATATGTGAGGTCACACTAGCTCTCAGCTCCCTGACAACTCATGTCCCGTACCCAGGCTACCCGATACCCAGTACTCGGTCACTGACACGCATTTTGGGACATATACCTAACTCATGACCTTGCCCGATATCAACGTTCGCACATGCGATGTTTATATACATAAACATAATTAATAAACCCAACATTGCAATACTAGGTATCACACCATGCACAAATAGCATGAATGTAATCTGGGTTCCCATATCTGAGTCACCCAGCTATCCATGTAACGCCCGAATTAACCGCTAATCATCATGATTAACACTAATACTCAATTAAATTAATTTGGGTCATTACAATTCTTCCCAACTAAGAGAATTTCGTCCCCGAAATTTATGATAACAAATCCACTTTTAAGGGGTCGCAAAACGGATGCAACGACCCGCTAGTCGAACTTGACACCATTTGTCTAGATGAACTAATCAACTCTAACTCCTTAGTGAACTAATCAACTGGAAAACCATAGGGAACAAATCAGCTTATTCCATGGAAACACATCAACCTGGCCCTGGTGAACAAATCAACCAGTCATCAAAAAATCCCTTGGCCCTGGTGAACAAATCAACCAGCCTTCTCAATCCCCTAGTGAAATAATCAACTAGGATGCACCAATCTAAGTGAACTAATCAATCTAGATGCAATGAATGCATGAAACTACCACAAATGTAACACATATATGGAACTAATCCACCTATATGTGACACATGCATAGGAAACACATCCACAATGTACCTTGCTCATGTTGTCGGGTCATCTCTCTGATCGGCTGTGTCACAACATGAACTCTCTCATCTGTCTTTAGAATCTCTGGTGCAGAAAGGCTCTACGACAAACCACACTGATGTGACCTCTCTGACTGCACCTATAACATCTACGTCGATCACTTCCTTTAGACTGTCGACCTTCAGCTCTTTAATTCCAACACTGATAGCGCTGATCCCGATCACTACCACTTTGGTCCTGAGTGTACTGCTGCTGTGGTACTGATACTGTATATGTCTTGCCGTCTCGATCATCACTTCTGTGATATCGATCCAGCTGTCTATCCTCATTTCGGGGTCTACTGTCTTGGTAATCACTCCTAGTATCTCGGTCAGATCCTTCACGCTGCCATTTTGGCCTCCTATCTGGCTGTGAACCCGGACCACTCTCTATCCCAGCCGATGCTATCACTGGAATGCCATTATTTTGTAGTTGGAACATCTCATAAGCCAAGGCTCTCTTGAACATAGCCTGTAATGTCGAAGCCCTAGACGACACAATCGCGCTTGTAATCACCTCCTTAACCCCTCGAACAAAGTAGTAAATATGTAGATGTTCGGTCCTGGTGATGTCCAATGAGAACTACAGAAGATAGCGGTATCGGTCCATATACTGTAACATCGTACGATTTCCCTGCCTCAGGGATAAGAACTCCTCTCTCAACCTTAGTCGAACCGCCATAGGAATAAACTGATCATAAAAGATCTCTCGAAACTCTGCCCAAGTCGCTGGATCGGCATAATTCTCCTGATAGTTAGTCCACCACACCACTGCGTCAGACCTGAAGCACGTCCCAGATAGTCTCGCCCTGTGCCTCTCCTCAATGTTCAGCTCCTTGTGTAGCCGATGATGCGATACAATCCAGTCCCCTGCTGCCTCGGGATATCCTGTTCCATTAAAGTATGTGGACTGGAACTTCAGGAAATCCTTCGGTCTCCTCGCCTGTGGATCCATCCTATACTCTGGAGCAGTAGTAGTCATAGTAGCAGTCGCAACTGTCGGTGAAGGTGTCGGAGTTGCTGGCTCCACTGGTACCACTACTGGCGTAGTCTCAACAGTCGATGTCTTTTGCGCTATTGTCTAGGCTCGTATTTGAATCTCAGTAGGCTCTTTTGCTGTCTCTACATGTACTGCAACCGCAATCGAGTCTCTCGATGTCGTGAAGGCTGCTATGGCAGCTGTCTAGTAATAACTCAAACTGCCTATCGTGAGCGTCGAGTCACGCTACAACCATAGGATCCATAACCTCATCTCCCATATGATCCCTCGCCTGACCAGTCCCTGACCCTGACGGTGCCTACAGTCCATCCATCAAGATCTGCACTGAAAGTCGTGCATCGAATTACTACGTAGTCTGTATATATATAATATATAACCAAATCATAACACACATATAAGTCCTTCCTCTACCTGACTTATACCGCTTCAGAACTAGGGGTTCTAGGCAACTCATTAGGTTTCCACATCTAATTTATTTTAAAGTTTATACTCTTTCTTTAGTTTTATATATTCCAAGGTCTTATCGACCTTGCTTTGATACCATAATGTGACGGCCCTAATTTCTGAGGTCGTCCCGTGACCCACAACCTCCGCTCATAAGCCCAGTAGTGCTTGTCCATCACCAAACCCGTCATCACTACTGCCACATTCGCAACTCGGTGAAGTGACGCTCCGTTTAACTAATCCTAAACATCTAGCAGGTTAGTTAATAATAATAACATAGCGGAAGCATTTAATTCATATTTTATAAGAATGTATTTAACCTAAGTAGTGGAAAACCCGAAAATAAACACCTGTATATAATTAAGACAAAGTAAACAGAAATGCATATACATGTGATAAAGTTCTAAAGTCCCCAAAACCCAACAAAACAAAAATATACATACTAGATAGTCAGAACACGAGCTGTCTGCAACAACAACCATAGAGATAGTCGCCAAGTATCTCTTTTCCCTTGCTTTTACTCATACCCGGATCTGTTCTCAGTTGCCCAACACATACAACAACGAACCCAGTGAGTAAATTCCCAAGAGAAGTCTACACGATGATCATGAAAACCATAGTAACCTGTTGTTGGTGATTTGGGGTTTATACGCAGTGGAGATTTCAAAACTATTTTGAGAAAAACCCCAACAGGATCCGAATCTGATTCCATTAAAACACGTTTAAACTATGAAAACTTAATCATACTTCAGTCACAATGTACCTTTCTGAAGGTTAATCGATCTATAAGGCGCTGCCAACGACGAATACCCTCTATCAGTAGTCCACACACGAACGGCGGACGAGATTTGAAGTGCTAGCTTCGAGAGAATACCAAACCTTTTTGTTTCTCTCCAAAACAATCCAGAGCATACCATAACCCTAAGTCGTTTCTTAAAACAAAAATTGAGCTTCGGCCCTTTTAATCTTTCTTGTACTTATATTCTAACACAAAACGTCTATTTATACAACCCTTGTATATAGACGGTTAAGAAAATTACACATATACCCTTACTTAAAGAGGTATAAGTGTAATACATTACAAGAACGTTTCTGTCATGAATTTTATCATATAAAATTCATTCTTCCGAATCATTTTAAAATCTCGCAAAACCATTCTTAGTGTGCGACCCAATAGGCTCATACAACATTGGCAGTGTACCAAAACACATTTTGGTATACAAGTCATAAGCGGCCTCTAGCAAGATATTATGACTACCCAAGTTGTACAAATATCAAATCGATACAACCTAATCAATAGTGTATATAACATCCTTTTGTCTCACGATATCCTTTTGATTAAACATAAGGCATGGAATTGTCATCCAACATGTTCAATCGTACTAGTCTCGATCTTTAGGTAGACTGAAAACATCTAAGTGACATTGATCAATATCAATTCACTTAGACTAGGCCTTTTAACAGTCTAACACATCGAGGGATCCACTGGATATCTCTCTATATGAGAGGAACAAATTCTATCTCGATTACACAACTTCACCACATTATTCATACAGTTACCAATCCCAACCTTTATAATCGTCCGGTTAAAGACAACGTTTAATTGCGTTAAATCACTGTATTCCTAATGTTGAAGTCTCTGGTAATCTCAAGTCAGAGGACTGAATAATATACATATCATGAGAAACAACTATGACTTAATCCATGTGATGTTCTCATAGCGGGTCGGTCCAGTACTTTGTTCCCTAACAAGTACTCATGATCTTGATTCGTATTGTTATACGTATGATGATCGGATGATCATCAATCAATACTCACACTAGTCTTAATTCATAATACTTCCCAGTATAATAATCAACTAGGGACATTTAGGATATTTCTGTAAATACCCATAGATCTTATTATAATGTAAACATGCAAATCAATTATAATAAACAGCAAATGAAATCCTCTATTTTATTAACTAAAATGTATTCATAAAGACTATTATTGGATTGACCTAGGGCACATTTCCTAACATCTCCCACTTGCTCTAGGGCCAATCATTCATGCTTCTAATGCCTAATGATCTAACATGACTATCATGTTTCGCTTGTGGAAGAGCCTTTGTTAATGGATCCTCAATGTTGTCTTCAGTAGGTACTTTGCAAATCTTCACGTCTCCCCTCTCAATGATTTCTCTAATGAGATGAAAATGTCTAAGTATATGTTTGGATCTGTGGTGTGATCTAGGTTCCTTGGCCTGTGCTATTACCCCGTTATTGTCACAATACAAACAAATAGGGTTAGCAATACTTGGAACCACACCTAGTTCAGAAATGAACTTTTTGATCCAAACTGCCTCCTTTGCTGCATCGAACGCTGCAATATACTCAGCTTCTGCTGCAGAATTTGCCACAGTCTCTTACTTCGAACTTTTTCAGCTTACTGCACCCCCATTAAAAGTAAACACATATCCAGACTGCGATCTGAAATCCTCTATATCAGTTTGAAAACTTGCATCTGTGTAACCACTTATAACTAGATCATTTTCAAAACCTCCATAGACTAAGAACACTTCCTTAGTCATTCTTAAGTACTTAAGGATGTTCTTTACTGCTATCTAGTGACTCTCACCAGGATCTAATTGATATCTGCTTGTAATGCTCAAAGCATATGATACATCTGGTCGAGTGCATAGCATGGCACACATGATAGATCCAATAGCTGATGCATATGGAATCTTATTCATACGATCTTGCTCATCATTTGTCCTAAGACATTGATTCTTGCTGACTTATGCCATGAGACATTGGCAACAATCCTCCTTTAGAGTCTTGTAAACTGAACCTATTCAATACCTTATCTATGTAAGCACTCTGACTTAGACTGATTAGCCTCTTAGATCTATCCCTATAGATCCTTATCCCTAGGATATAGGCTGCATCTCCTAAGTCTTTCATTGAGAAACACTTCCCTAACCAAGACTTGACACTCTGCAATGTTGAGATGTCATTTCCAATGAGTAATATATCATCAACATACAGTACCAGAAAAGCAACTACACTCCCACTGACCTTCTTGTATACACAAGGCTCATCTTCGTTCTTAATAAAACCAAAATCCTTGATTGCTTCATCAAAACGAATATTCCAACTTCGAAAAGATTGCTTTAATCCATAAATGGATCTTTGAAGCTTGCATACCTTCCTAGAATTCTTAGGATGTACAAAACCTTCAGGTTATGTCATATACATGTCCTCAAACAGCTTTTCATTAAGAAATGTTGTTTTTACATCCATTTGCCATATCTCATAGTCATAATATGCAGCAATGGCAATTAAAATTCTTATGGATTTAAGCATGGCTACTGGCAAAAAGGTTTCATCATAATCAACACCTTGAGTTTGCCAGAAACCTTTTGCTACAAGTCTTGCTTTAAAAGTATACACATTTCCATCCATGTCAGTTTTCTTCTTGAAAACCCATTTATATCCAATGGTCTTACCACCTTCAGGTAAATCAACCAAGTATCAAATTTGGTTATCATACATGGATTGCATCTCAGAATTCATGGCACTTAGCCATTTATTTGAGTCTGGTGCAGACATAGCCTCCTAATAAGTGGTGAGCTCATTTTGATCCATAAGCAACATATCACGACTATCAGTAATGAGAAATCTGAATCTCTCTGGCTCATGTCTTACCCTACTAGATTTACATGGGTCTTATGTCACTTGCGGAGGTTCAACTGGTTCAGAACGTTGTTGAACTTCCAGTAGCGGTTCAGTGTTTATCTGTGATTCTTGAACTTCTTCAAGATTTACTTTTCTTTCATTAGTGTCTTTTGAAATATACTATTTTTCCATAAAGGCACCATACCGAGCAACAAACACTTTGTTCTCAGTGGGATTATAAAAGTAATATCCTTTTGTTTCCTTAGGATACCCCACAAATAGACACTTGTCAGATTTAGGTGCTAGTTTTTCTAAGACTTGTCGCTTTACGTAAGCCTTAGAACCCCAAATCTTAAGAAAAGACAAACTAGGTCTCTTCCCATACCATATCTCATATGGTGTTTTATCAACCGCTTTAGAAGAAACTCGATTTAGAGTGAAAGTTGCAGTTTGTAAGGCATAACCCTAAAAGGATAATGGAAGATCCGCATGACTCATCATAGATCGAACCATATCTAATAAGGTTTGATTTCTCCTTTCAGAAACTCCATTCCATTGTGGAGTTGCTGGTGGAGTCAATTGGGAGACAATCCTACAATTTCTAAGATGATCATCAAATTCTTGGCTTAAATATTCACCACCTCGATCTAATCGAAGTGTTTTGATAGTTTTACGAAGTTGATTCTGCACTTCATTTTGAAATGTTCGAAACATCTCAAATGATTTAGCTTTTTGTTTCATAAGATATATATAACCATATCTGCTGAAATCATCAGTAAATGTAATGAAGTACTGATAACCTCCTCTAGCCATTGTGTTTATAGGACAGCATACATCAGTATGTATTAGACCTAATAAATCACTTGCCCTTTCACTATGTCCAGTAAAGGGACTTTTAGTCATTTTGCCTAGTAAACAAGATATGCAGGTTTCATATGATTCAAAATCAAATGAATCTAGAAGGCCATCTTTATAGAGCTTCGTTATGCGTTTCTCATTTATGTGGCCGAGACGACAATGACAAAGATAGGTTTGATTCAAATCATTTGACTTGAATCTCTTTGTATTTATGTTAAAGACTGGATTATCAGTGGGCTTTTTCATGCTTAGAATATAGAGACCATTACACAAATAAACATTTGCATAAAATATTCCTTTATGAGAAATGGAACATCTATTATTCGCAATAATAAAATCAAAACCATCCATATCCAAACATGAAACATAAATGATGTTTCTGCTTAAGGCAGGCACATAATAACAATTATTTAAAGTTAAAATAAGTTCACTAGATAATACTAAGTCATATGATCCAACAGCCAGGGCAGCAACTCTTGCTCCATTCCTTACGCGCAAGATGACTTCTCCTTTTTTTAGCTTCCTACTTCTAGTGATTTCCTGCACATTTATACAAATGTGAGATCCACATCCGGTATCCAATACCCAAGAATCAGTAGTAGAAAAATTAATTTCAATAACATAAATACCTGAGGTGGTAGTCGCACTACCCTTTTTCTTCTTTAGATCTTCCAGATAGAGTTTGCAATTTCTAAACCAATGTCCAGGTGCATGGTAGAAATGACAATTTCCTTCCTTTTCCTTTTGGTGCTTTGAAGCAGAAACAGGTTGGGGCTTGATTTGTTCCACAGGCTTTGCGATAGGTGCAGCAGCAGCCTTGGCAACTTTAGCCTTGCCCTTGCCTTTGTTCTTCATTCCCTTTCCCTTTTGGACCATCAGCACATTACTAAAGGGTTTCTTGATATTTTGTTCAGCAATTTTGAGCATCAAATGCAACTCTGAAATTGATTTCTCCATATTATTCATATTGTAGTTCATCACAAATTGTGAGTAACTCTCCGGTAATGAATTTAGGATCAAATCCGTAGCCAACTCTTGGCTTATGGGAAATCCAAGTCTATCAAGTTGGTCAACATAGCTCTTCATCTTCAGAACATGAAAACTAACTGACGCACCCTCAGTCATCTTATAAGAATGCAGGTTCTTGACTGTCTCGAACCTTTCTTGCCTAGCTTGCTATTGAAACATTTCCTTCAGCGTTACAGCCATGTCGTAGGCTTCCATTAGTTCCATGTCCTTCTGAAGTTCAGGAACCATAGTTGCCAACATAATGCATGCAACATCAGTAGAATTGTTGACATGCTTATTATGCGCATCCTTCACAGCTTTCGTAGCATTGGCTGGTGGGTCCTCAGGGATCGGAGCATCCAGAACATACAACTTGCGTTCATGCTTGAGAACGATTCTCAAGTTTCTGAACCAATCAAGAAAGTTAGTCCCAGATAGCTTATCCTTCTCAAGGATAGATCACAATGACAGGGGACTATTGTTACTTGAAGAGGCCATTGATCTACAATAAAGATTATGCAGAGTTTATTTTAGTATAGAGGAATAGACTCCCCTAAATTAACAACCCTCCTAAAACATACTGTTTATTTAGGGGACTAAATCCATATTTCACATAATTCTATGACAGCTATGGCATGAAACACAGAACTAGATTATTTAGGTAGGTAACAGTTACCAATTACATCTTATGTAATTTTTTACATCTTATGTAATTTTAGATACTTTTATGAGATACAGGACATCTTATGTCTTAGCATGTTTTTATCTCATCATATGCCTAAAGTCCAAAACTATTTTGATAGCTTTATTAAGTCGGACCAATTTAAACATTTAGGCAACTCTTACCCAACTTATCTTACCAAGATAACACAATACACCCAACTATGGCTGAAACTATATTAGTGCGATCGAGGCCTTGATACGTGTTTAAAATTGGACGGCACAAGACTTAAGATTTAATAGAGGGATTTTATTCAGTTTTAATGATTTTTATATAGACAATAAAATATCATATATTTTATTGATTTGTAGAACCACTAAAAAATTTAGGAAATTTTTATGCTATTCACTAATAGAAGAATTTTCGTACACTAGGATTAGTTAGACGGCGGTCCCGTTGGCCGATCAGCGGGCGGTGGTTCCGTTGACTGGTCAGCGGACAGGGGAACAGGGGGCAGCGGCCCCTTTTTTTTAAGACGAATCTCAATTCCAAAAATTGAAATTCGCTATAGAAAATCATATTTTTTGATGATTTTACTATACTAAATTTACCCCTTAATTTATCCAAAATTAAGTCAATTAAAACGTTTTTAATTAACTCGGGCCCACATCTAACTAATCATCTTATCCTAATCCAATTAGAACTTTAGATATTTTAATCCTAACATATTACCAATAACAAACTTCTCCATATTTATCTCCTATCCAATAGGGATAACGAAACCGATTTTACTTATATCTCCTAATCTAATTTTTCTTCTATCTTTATCAAATAGAAACTTCATAACAAAATAGATATAACAAGATAAAGAAATAATTTCGAAAATTAATTATTTGCAATTTCGATCTTTATCCAAATAATCACAAATAAATAGTTGAATCATGAACTACTATCTCAATCGAACCTAATCATATTAGATTCGAATTAACATTCAGACTTATACAATTTAAGAAACTTAAATTAATGTAACCTAAATGTGCATACTGAATTACAGAGATTTCATCCATGCATCAATACATGAAAATAAAGATTATACCTAATGGTGTCATGGATCACAGAATACGAAATACAATTCATTAAAATTATTCGAATTAACCTAACATGGTTACTTGCATGTACGAAACTGATTTCAATTAAATCACGAATATATGTATCATATACATAAACCATGATAATAACTCTCATAGAAAACTTATGTATATCACATATACATTAACTATTAATATGCTTTCAATCATATATCATATGAAAACATGCAACGAGTTTAATGGAATTAAACTCAAAGGCTCTGATACCACTATTGGTGATTTGGGGTTTATACGCAGCGGAGATTTCAAAACTATTTTGAGAAAAACCCTAACAGGATTCGAATCTGATTCAATTAAAACACGTTTAAACTATGAAAACTTAATCATACCTCAGTCGCAATGTACATTTCTGAAGGTTAATCGATCTCTAAGGCGCTGCCAACGACGAACGCCCTCTATCAGTAGTCCACATACAAACGACGGCCGAAATTTGAAGTGCTAGCTTCAAGAGAATACCAAATCTTTTGTTTCTCTCCAAAACGATCTAGAGCATACTAAGACCCTAAGTCGTTTCTTAAAATGAAAATTGAGTTTTGGCCCTTTTAATCTTTCTTGTACTTGTATTCTAACTCAAAGCATCTATTTATAGAACCTTTGTATATAGACGGTTAAGTAAATTACACATATAACCTTACTTAAAGAGGTATAAGTGTAATAAACTACAAGGACGTTTCTGTCATGAATTTTATCATATAAAATTCATTCTTCCGAATCATTTTAAAATCTCGCAAGACCATTCTTAATGTGCGACCCAATAGGCTCATACAACGTTGGCAGTGTACCAAAATAAATTTTGGTATACAAGTCATAAGCGGCCTCTAGCAAGACATTGTGACTACCCAAGTTGTACGAATATCAAATCGATACGACCTAATCAATAGTGTATATAACATCCTTTTGTCACACGATATCCTTTTGATCAAACATAAGGCAAGGAATTGTCGTCCAACATGTTCAATCGTACTAGTCTCGATCTTTAGGTAGACTAAAAATATCCTAGTGACATTGATCAATATCAATTCACTTAAATTAGGCCTTTTAACAGTCTAACACATCGAGGGATCCACTGGATATCTCTCTCTATATGAAAGGGACAAATTCAATCTCGATTACACAACTTCACCATATTATTCACACGGTAACCAATCATAACCTTTATAATCGTCCGGTTAAAGACAACTTTTAATTGCGTCAAATCACTGTATTCCTAATGTTTATGTCTCTCGTAATCTCAAGTCAGAGGACTGAATAATATACATATCATGAGAAACAACTATGACTTAATCCATGTGATGTTCTCATAGCGGGTCAGTCCAGTACTTTGTTCCCTAACAAGTACTCATGATCTTGATTCGAATTGCTATACGTATCGTATGATCATCAATCAAGACTCACACTAGTCTTAATTCATTATAGTTCACAGTATAATAATTGACTAGGGACATTTAGGATATTTCTGTAAATACCCATGGATCTTATTATAATGTAAACATGCAAATCAATTATAATAAACAACAAATGAAATCCTCTATTTTATTAACTAAAACGTATTCATAAAGACTATTAATGATTGACCTAAGGCACATTTCCCAACACCTGCGAGACATATGAATATGATCCTAGCAATAGGAATCATATTCCTATGGCTGGCAGCAAATAACATCACAGCAAACCTATCGATTACATATAGTAGAAATAAAACATCGTTCGAAAAATCCGGTTCAAACACGATATCAATTAAAACTAAATAGAGGTGTGATGGAGTCTAACAAAACTAGATCATACTTTGTAAATTCGGATGCCCCGGCTAAGCACATCAAGCTTAGATCCCACCCGAACTACTAACGGTGACAGAAAACACATCACAACCCACCGAACACATGCCCCCCACTACGTAGGTAACTATTCACCGGTTGAGCCCAGTACATGCGCTATAATCTAGCCTGCTCAATTCCGTACCATGACCATCTTGATTAACCTCCGACCATATGAACAAATCAAACACCGACCAACACATGATCACAATGCATAAACATGGCAACCAAATAAGTAACAAAGCGATAGATGAACAATTTGATAAACACTCATTTACATGGACACACCATGAATGAATTAAAGTGTAACATTCTCAAGGGTTTTACACACTGAAAAACACGTACTCCGACTTCTCGAACCCGTCAATCTGACCCACCTAGCTCCCTGGTGTCTGAGATATGGTTCCCCAGTCCCTGAAGTCCTGAGACCTATTTGCGGTGTTTATTGGTTAATTAAGTGGGTTGGTTATCAATTAGGTTCGATTTCACTTTTAAAACAATTCAGTGGTTCTGGTGTTAGCGCGCTAATTGATATTCGTACACTGTTCATCATCTTCCCCCAACGTGATTAGTGCGCTAATATTCAGCACCTAGCGCGCTAATTGCATGCTACCCAGAAAATCCAGAAACTAATTCTGGGTTTATTGGGTTCCCAACACCTCAATTCATCTTACAAATAATATACACACTCCAAAAATATCAAATTACTCTCCAAAATACCAATTAAACAAGGTTTTCCCACCAAAAACCGAGAATCATAGTATGCATGTTTGAAATCCGAAATCATCAAATTCACCTCAATTTTCAACAAATCCAATTCTAATTGACATGATTCATCAAAATCAACCTCAAGAACACCAAATTCAGCAAAAACAGTGATGATTTCATTCAAAAATCTGAGTTTTATCCTCAACCCACAAAAATCATGTTTTATCAAAAATTCAAGTTTATGATGTAGAGCTTACCTTTGATCTCAAATTTGTACTCTCCAACACTGTATCTCTCACTGATTCTCTGCAATTTCTTAAGAAATATGTTGGGATTTGCATGGACTCCACTGATCAAGATTTATATATAATGTGTGTTGTAATCTAATATGTGCACGCATCCCGAGGAAATCTAATGCTCATATATCACCATGTGTCACTCCAGTTCTTGACACTTTATCATGACACTACAGTCCTCGTTTCACCCAGTTGTGCATCCCGAGAATCATCCTATGCACCCTGATTTTCCTAGCTACAACCTTAGGAAATGAATTAATATTTTGATTTGACTCACACACCTTAGGTTTGACCACCAACTAAATTTATAAAAATTATATGTGAGCTCACACTAGCTCTCAACTCCCCGAAAACTCATGTCCCGTACCCCGGCTACCCGATACCCAGTACCCGGTCCTCGAAATGCATTTCAGGACATATACCCGACTCGTGACTTTGCCCGATATCAACGTTCACACATGCAATGTTTATATACATAAACATAATTAATACACCCAACATCGTAATACTAGGCATGACACCATGCACAAATAGCATGATTATAACCTGGGTTCCTACATCTGAGTCAGCCAGCTGTCCACGTAACACCCGAATTAACTGCTAATCATCATGATTAGCACTAATACTCAATTAAATTAATTTGGGCCGTTACACCCGTCCCTAGCCAAACTCCACTTGTAAGCTCACTGTAGAGTCTCTGGCTTTATGGAAACTACAACTCCAATGTCCAGCAATAATCCCTCAGTGAAGTAATAGACTCTATCAGTCTTACTGTATGCTAAACCCCCAACATAGGGTAGCAATTGCAGATATCACCCCATGTAATCCATGACAAACTCGTCTGCAAGCTGTCGAATGGTAGAGAACTCGTTCCTCTTCGCTCTCAAAACTATAGGTGGAAAATACTTCAAGTTGAACTGGGTTTTTAACTCTATACAGTCCTTCAAAAACCCTGTGATAGACACAATCATAGTCCACCAGTCATCAGCCTCCCCAAACAACATTGATGATGAAATCAAGGTTCGCATGTGCTCCTCAGTCGCAATAATACCGTGAACCTTCTCGTGGCTCTTCAGGAACATCTCTGCAACCACCAGGTCTGTACCCCAAAAGAACTCCTTCCAGTTATGCCTCTTGAACTCTCTTAACTGTCTAGCCTCCGCCGTGGCCCTAATGCCTCTCTCTGCTACTGGAGCAGGCACTACATCAATCTAAACAAGAGGTAATACAGGCATTGCCTCAGCCTAGACCAATGGTAACACAGTAGTCTCTTGAACTCTCTCAACTGTCTAGCCTCCACCGTGGCCTTAATGCCTCTCTCTGCTACTGTAGCAGGCATTACATCAGTCTGAACAAGAGGTACTACAGGCACTACCTCAGCCTATACTGATGGTAACACAGTGTCTCCGATATTGCTGCAACCGTAGTAGGAACAATGGATGTATCATTGATCAGTGTCTCCATCTCCTAAGTAACAGGAACCTCTAAGGTAGATGGTGGTGATGGTGTAGCAACAACTGGCATCCTCAAAATCCTCAAGATCTCCTCTAACCTTTGATCCTGAGTAGCTTCTCGCTGTGTTAATGCCTGAAAATCTCGACACTGATCACTCGAGGACCAGCAGCCCCATTGTCATCACTAGGCTCTGTCTGATCAATCATTGCCTTCTGAAATCGAAAGCAAATCACTGAATCAGTCAATAGTTACTGATATAGTATAATACATCACAACATATATAACATGTAGAATAAAGTTTTACTTTTTTCCCCCCAACTCAATTCACTTCCCAACTAAACCTCAATTCAGGATTATAGGGTTCCATTCTAGGTTCCAACTATTTCTTATTTTTGCTGGTTCGTATTTTATGCCGGTTGTAAGGTAAATCAAAAGTCATGTATGCTCTGATACCAACTGTGACGGCCCCAGTTCCCTACAAAACTAGATCTCCCTCGGCCTAGGTCTACTTGGACCCCCCGAGTCCTTACTCGTGAAATCTACACATCCTAGTCAGCCTCAAATCCTTAGATATATCATTAGTTAATCAATTAAATGCGTGGGTTATAGGATTATAATGTTTATCAGAAAATTCATAATGGAAATTACAACTATAACTACAACATGGAAATCAGAAATAATGGACAACCTACACACGTGGAAACCCTGAGAAATGGATAAATACATGTATGTTTGGTGATCAAAGCTATACATAGTGATCATACATGATATCCCTAGTTTCTTAAATCCCCATACATGTCCTAATGTTGAACAAAACACAATATAAATATGATGGTGTTTGGGGTCCATACGCAGCGAAAATTTTAAAACAATTTTGAGAAAAACCCCAACAGGATCCGAATCTGATTCTATTAAAACATTTAAACTATGAAAACTAAATCATACCTCGGTTGCAATATACCTTTCAGAATGTTGATCGATCTTTAAAGCGCTGCCAATGACGAACGCCCTCTACTAGCTGTCCACACAAGAACGACGGCCGAGATTCAAAGTGCTAACTTCGAGAGAATACCAAACGTTTCGTTTCTCTCCAAAATAATTCAAAACGTACCAGTCAACCTAATTCGTTTCTAAAATGAAAAAGTTAGAGTTTCGGCCCTTAATTTTCATACATGTATTGTAACTTAAAACATCTATTTATACAACACTTGTATATAGACGGTTAAATAAATTACACATATACCCCTACTCAAGAAGTATAAGTATAATACACCATAGGGACGTTTCTGTCATGAATTTTATCATATAAAATTCCTTTTTCCGAACTATTTTAAAATCTAGCAAAACCATTCTTAGTGTGCGACCCAATAGGCTCATACAACGTTGGCAGTGTACCAAAACACATTTTGGTATACAAGTCATAAGCGGTCTCTAGCAAGACATTATGAATACCCAAGTTGTATAAAGATCAAATCGATCAACCTAATCAATAATGTATATAACATTCTTTTGTCATACGATATCATTTTGATCAAATATAAGGCATGGGAATTGTCATCTAACATGTTCGATCGTACTAGTCTCGATCTCCAAGTAGACTGAAAACATCCAAGTGACATTGATCAATATCAATTCACTTAGACTAGGCCTTTTAACAGTCTAACACATCAAGGGATCCACTGGATATCTCTCTATATGAGAGGGACAAATTCTGTCTCGATTACATAACTTCACCATATTATTCACACAGTAACCAATCACAACCTTTATAATCGTCTAGTTAAAGACAACGTTTGATCGTGTCAAATCACTGTATTCCTAAAATTGAAGTCTCTGGTAATCTCAAGTAAGAGGACTGAATAATATACATATCATGAGAAACAACTATGACTTAATCCATGTGATGTTCTCATAGCTGGTCGGTCCAGTACTTTGTTCTCTAACAAGTACTCATGATCTTGATTCGTATTCCTATACATATGATCATCAATCAAGATTCACACCAGTCTTAGTTCATTATAGTTCCCAGTATAATAATCGACTAGGGACATTTAGGATATTTCTGTAAATATCCATAGATCTTATTATAATGTAAACATGCAAATCAATTATAATAAACAGCAAATGAAATTCTCTATTTTATTAACTAAAATGTATTCATAAAGACTATTAATGGATTGACCTGCACATTTCCCAACAAAATAATCACAACCAAAAGAATAATCACCTACACTGAGTAAAAGAAAAGATCGCTCCGAGAGTCCTTAAAGAAGATCACCTAGCATCAACTCCTTCCCCTGCTCGTCTCACCTCTATCTCTATCTCTATCTGCACCACCATTTCAAACTAGATGGTGAGTGCTTGAAAAAGAAAGAAAGTAATGCCAGAAAAAACTAAATAGTCATTTAAGATTTCAAACCAAAAGTCCAAATATCATGCAGTATTAAAAACTAGAAAGAATAAAAAAAATATGATAAACAAACTGACCAGCTAAGCAACAAAATTTGAGTGTCCACAGAATCAATGAAGGCCCATAAGTGGTCAAATTCAATGCAGTACTGCGGCACCACATTTTAAGTCACAATAGTGACCAACAAGCTCTAGACATTACAGAGTCTAAACAATCCAGTACTCAGGGTATAACCCGCTATCAGTGGGGTAGAACAACATGACCGCAGAAGTGTTCACACTTACTCACTCATATGGACCCAAGAGTACTTCACAACACAATTACGCCAAGACACTCAACCAACAAAACAAGAATGGAATTTCAATAAAAGCTTAATTCAATATAATTGACAATAAATGGATAATGAATTAATGCATATTTCCTATCTTGCTTACAATCGTACGATAACATACCTCAGTTAATCGCAAATCTCCGATCCTTGCATACCTCTACTAATCCAATTGAATTCCCAAAGTCTGTCAATTAACCAATTTCACAAATCTTATTAATATCTTTCAAATTTATCTAATTTTCCATAATAATTTAATTAGTGTAATTGGATTGATTTCTAGGGTATTGGGTCGTATTTGGACCCAATTGGATACCCAAGTGATCTTCGAAATTTTTCAAAATTTTTAGAAAATTTGGTCTCTGTGAACAATGTCACACCCCAAAGACGCCGTAACGTCTTTGGCCTAGGCGACGTCTCCACGTCGTGGAGAAAAGACCATCTGCCCAACTCGTATGTGGGTGACGCCGTGACCATTTTGTTCTAGACAGCACCCCCACAGCATCTTTCCTAGTTTTCGTTTCATTCACTCGGCTCAAGACGTATGGGGGTGACGTCATGGGAAATACTTCTCACGATGTTCCTCACGACGTGTTCAGCAGAACACCTATTTTGGGGTTTCTCGAAATCCCAGCTCAAGTCGTTGTGTTTCGAGTCTATCCCAAACCCTTAGGTACGTCTAAAACAACTTAAAACTCAACTCCCTATCCGTCGAAACCCTGACAAAACACCCTGATTAGAAAATCACCCAAAATTCTTCAAAATTTCTTAAAAATTCCATTTCTCTTCTAAACCACAAATCAACCACCAATTCAACTATTAAATCCTCCATTGATACCAAAACCATCAATCAAAATTATTTTCCAACTTTTTCTCGAAAATTCGCCCGAAATCGTCCTGATGAAAACCCCAAAATTTACGCCAAACCATGCACAAACATGAGAGGAGTGAAGATCCTACCTTTTTATGCGTATCGCTCCTCAACGTTGCAACATATCCACAAATACACGAAACCTACACCTCTCTCATCGTTCTCACATTTGAACAAAAATGAAATTGGATTGACGAGAGAGAAAAGGTGATATATACAACTTTTGTCATCTCATCACATGTACGGATCTCGAGGCAAATCTTGTGGCTCCTCTTTCATCTTGCAAGCCACTCTAACACAATCTTGATTCCAATGAATGACTGAAACTTCAAAACCACCTCATTTCTCGCTCAAAACATGCATTCTCAGACCTATTTCAACTCTCAATTTGTACCGCGTACGTTCTCAGACATAACCTCACTCTCACATTTTATTTTTTTATTTATTATTTTTGATAATTCACTAATTCTCATTTTCTAGTGTTTAATTATCCATTTTATACCCAAAATCTTTATTTTTCCTAGCTAAATCTCACACAGAAATCCATAGCGATTTATAAATGAAAACCATGCGCTAGGACACAGTGTTCTCATTCGGGTATAAATAATAATACAACCATCACAAAAAAATAAAATATACCTCAGTGTCGACCCCCGAGGATTGAGTAATATGACAAATCATGATGGTAGATCACGACCCTGTAAATATACGACACGTGTCACCAATTAAATTTGAAGGTCATTACAAGTATCTTCATCTATATGAGTTATCTTACAATAATAGTTACCAGGCCAGTATTGGTATGGCACTGTTTGAGGCACTTTACGGTAAGCCGTGCAGATCTCCATCTTGCTGGACAGAACTAGAGGATATGGCAGTGATTGGGTCAAAGATTGTAGTGGATCACACATAGAAGGTATAACTGATCAGACTTCACTTGAAAGGTGCGCAGAAGAGGTAGAAGAGGTATTATGACAAGTACCATAGCGAGCTGGAGTATGAGGTAGGAGCCTATGTGTATTTGAAGGTTTCTCTACATAAGGGTCACAAGAGATTTGGGATCAAGGGTAAGCTTTTGTCGAGGTTTATAGCTCCGCTCAGAGTGAAGAAACGAATAGACAAGCTTGCGTATGAGCTTGAGTTGCCACCTCAAATGGTCGGGGTTCACCCTGTGTCTCAAATATCGATGCTTCAACTAGATAGGTCAAGAAAAGGCAGACGACCGATAGTGGACCTGAGTCAGATTGATTTGAGGGAGGACATCACATACGAGGAGCAGCCTATTCAGATTATGGACCAAAAGGTGAAGACATTGAGGAACAAGGAGATTCCCTCTGTTCTCGTCAAATGGAAACATCATGGGGATGAGGAACTGACTTGGGAGCTTGAGTCCTATATGCGGGAGCATTTCACATATTTGATTTGATTTCGGTAAGTCTTACCCTATATACCCATTTAATTTCGAGGACGAAATTCTTAATAAGGGGGAGACTGTAACGACCCTAAAATTCTAACTCGTGGCACTTGTGATTTCGGGTCGCATTGTGGACCCAGCTAGCCGTGGTGTACTTGATTCGGTCATTGGGAGTCGACACCGAGGTATGTTATATTTGTTTGGTAGTTTATAGTATTTGATTATCACCTGAATATTAAATTCAAAGTTCCAATCGTGTGAGGACGTTTGTGAGTATGTGTTAACGTTGAGAAACAAGTTCAGCTCGAAAAAATATGTGTTACGGGTGTCAGGCTAACGATGACGGGTAATTGGGTGTCAAGGGGACAAAATAGACTAAAACACTGGCAAACTACAATCAAATAGAATAATTTAATGTTGGGTAACATGTCCAGTGCATTGGTACAGTCATGAGCACACGACGTTGTGAGTCGTGGTTCAGCCTGGTGCGAAAACGCCTGAGAAATTAATATTTTTGGTTGAAAAGGATAACACCAAAGTCAATGAGTCATGTAAGTGAGTCACTAGAGTTGTTGGGTTGGCGCGAAGAAGGAATTTAGGGTTGTCCTCGAGATACATGTATGAGAATAGATGGGGTGCAAGTATAAAAGGGGAGGAGATGGTGGACACACCACCTTTCCTCTCTCTTTTTCTCATTCTTAACAAATCGATGACAAAGGGGGTGTTAAACTTTGGGGTTTTCACGTGAGTCAAATGCCGAGGAACGTGTATCGATGTAAAATAAGGTGAGATCTCGACTCCCCACGCGAAAATCTACATTTTGATACCAGTTTCATGGGTTTTTGTCGACATATTTTCGGGCCCTGAGTTGGGTTTCAGTTTTTTTAGGGAGTTTTAGTGATGAGTTTGTGATCAAGGAGTGTATTTGAGGTTATTGCTATGGTTTTTTGGAGGACTGGGAATTTTGTTGAATTTTTGTGAATTTTTGGATGAATTATCGAAATTGAAGGTTTTCAGACGTTTCGATGAGGTTTGTCATTAGTTTTGGGTTTGGTTAAATGTCCCAACGAGTTTGGAATAGGCTCGGAATGCGGTAAGACGAGCTGGGGTTTCGAAAAAACTTGGATTAAGGTTCTTGTCTAGACACCGTGAGCGACGCCGTGTAGCACAATGCCCTACGGCGTTGGTCATTGTGCCCATAGAAGAGAACCTGGGAATGCACACTTTAAGTGACATTGTGGATGGGTATACCCCACGGCCCAATACCCAAGTGATCGACCCAATTACAAAAATGAATAAAATAATGGGAAAATTAACAAAAATGAATCTAAATGGATGTTAGGTAGCTAGCGGAGCAATGATTAGTCAATTATGGATTTGCATTGGGAGACGTGTGGAGCTATGGGAGAGCAATATTAGCGGGATTGGAGGTAAGTAAAGGCAACAATAGTATCAATATGAATTCTCTTCAAATTCTTGACTGGTTATTTCTTGAAATGTGAGCCATTTGTACTTGATTCTAGTTCATGTAACTTAGGGTTTAGGTAGTCCACTTGTGGAGAGGAGTCTCAACGAGTTTAGCACTCGACATAGTCTATGGCTTCTCATTGGAGCCTATCGAAAGGATTTAGCATCTGACATGTGACTGTGGCTTTCTTTCTGCAGTGTGTTAGGGATTTAGCAGCTGGTTTATCTGTGATTTTTCCTAGCATAGTATACGTTCAATGAAGGTGACCTCAGACCCATTGGTCTTGCAACCCGCAGTTTGATTGAGACTATCTATTCGCTTATCTATTTGTTTTTCGGTCACTTGATTATCGTTGTTTGAGCTTATTGAATATATTTATTATGTAAATTGCTATCCATTTCAGTTTCTTTTTATATACCGAATCATTTATAGACTTGTTTCTTATCATGGATTCAGAATTTAAGTTAAGATATCTATTGTTATTATTTACCGTTATATTTTTTACTCACTGTCCTTTTATGACGGTTAGTGTAGATTAACAGACGAGTCAGGGCAAGGCGACTATGCTTGGTGATATCCTCTAATGGTGGGTGTAGTGTTCTTTTGCTTTTAATCAGTAGGTGTGTATTTTGCTGTATATTTCACTATGTATTCCTACATTTTGATATTTTGGACACTTCAAGGAGTTGAAACATTTGATGATGCATGTATATCATTATGTTTTGGTTTTTAGTTTATTATATATATATATATATGAGATGTTGTCTAGACAAGATTTTTCACATCTAGGTTTACTAAGTTGTAAACATGTTTTAATTATATCAAAGTTGGTGTTTAAAGGTTTCAGTTGCACACCTAACTAAAGTTGAGGATTAATGATGATTAGACAAGGTTAAGGCAAATCTAAAAGGTAACCACAATGAGTGAATGAATAATGTACTAAATAATTGGGTAAGTTAAGGCTGACTAGACTTACGTTAACTTGTTGGAGACTAGCTCAGGGGTCCACGTAGGTTTAGGCTGAGCTGAGCCCAGTTTGTGGTTGTTAGGGTCATCACAGTCGAAGCCTTGGACTGTACCTTTTGCTAGTCTGTCCTCCTCTCAGCCTAACTCATACATCTTTTGTGCGAGAGCTCTTTCATATGTGTCCAATAGAGAGCGGACCCCTGTGGCGACCACGTGCCTGGCGATATTAGGTTTTAGTCCATCTAAAAAATAGAAGGCACATCTGTATCATCCTTTACTAAGTCTCCCACGAACTGCCTTAGATAACTATATCTGTTACGGTACAACATTACTAACTCTCCTTCTAACTACCTCAAACTCATAAACTTCTTCAGCCTCTGCAACATGGATGCCAGGAAGTAGTGCTTGTAAAACTCAACCTTGAAGTCTGCTCACGAAGTGAAGTTGCCTTGGCTCGTTACTGTGGTGTGCCACCAAACATCAGCACCCTTCTCCAAGGTGTAGTATGAAAAACTTTTATCCTAAGAGAGTATCTTTTTCTCAATCATCTCATAATCCCTTTTTCCTGCGAAATAAGCTGGCCTGAGTTTAATGTATTCCTTCCCTAGTTTGGCCTCCCTCGACAAGCTAGTGGTCTCAGATGTAGTACGTGCTAGAATGGGAGTGTCCACTACTATCTTTGTTGTCGATACCATGACAATCGATAGCTATGGTAGACGTAGTATAACTGGCTCTACTGGCGGTGCTGGTGTGGTAGGAGTCTCTGTAGTTGGGGGGCACTGTAATAGCAACTGTGGTGATAGGGGTGGTCAAGATAAGTGTGTCATCTGCGTAATCATGAAGGCGATGAAGTCGACAATCTGTTGTCCCTAAGTTATCACTTGGTAAGACAATCTCTAGTAGTCATCAACTGATGTACAAGGAGGCTGACTATCGCCAGCTCCGGTATCTCTAGCTTTATGTGAATCTGATATTAGTGTCTGCATGTTGATAACGTACGCAAATCAGCTACTACGGGACGTATCTCATATTTATATACATATAGAAGTTAACATGTATATAAAGAAAAACACCCCGGCTCACTTTCACTCAATTCCCAACAAAATAGTTCATAAGCAAGGATCATCTAGTTTCCACTTCTAAGATTTGTGTTTTATGCAAGTTTATGTTTTAGGTGTCAAGAACTTAGGCTCTGATACCAACTATGACGGCCCCTCTCCTAATCTAGGACACCACCTGACCTAATCCCGTAATTAAGCCATAATCTCAATTTTGCTGGACTTAACTATGTATTAGCCAGCTTTTACTACTCATACGCCTCGTTACTCTTGCTTAGGAAAATTAATACACTAGTCTCCCAATTGGTTAAATTTAAAGCTAATTAAAACTTTTAAACAATTTAATAAATTAGCGGAAGTCTTAACAATTTATGCAAAAGCCATTTAGTTATTTATGTGGAAGTAATCACATTAAATCTTAAGTGTGGAAAACCAGGGGAAAGATATCACATGCATGTAAACCTTAAAATGTAGTAAACAGTGTGACAATCTAAGTCTGGTTGGGGAACTAACGTTCAACCCAATATACAGCCTAAAATGCATCTAAAGAGACATAAAGTAGCTAATACAACAAAATACCAAAAGACCTACGAGATTGAAACAATGTCGTGCTGCTAGCTCAGAGGTAATCGTCGATGTTCTTTTTGCCTGACTTATTGGTCGACAAGAATATGACAGTAATCCCCAATGATAATTTTATTTCACATTTCCAAACATTCTAGTTGTATTTAAAAGCATATAAATAGGAAAGACTGAAAAATAAAACATATGCGAGCAAATACCAGAGTTAAACAAATAATACTGACAATAGGCTAAGTAGTGGTGATTTAGGTTCGGTCGGCAGTTAACCACGTTACACCAACTTAATAATCATATAGCAAGACGAACTCTAACCTAAGTGTCGCCCTCTAACCCTGGTGTGTATACCACCTCAGGGACTCTAATCCCGGTCTCATACAATGTTAGCTAACATGTACCGACATCCCCAAGGACTCTAACCCCATGAAACGCGCACACCTCAATCGAGTAAGGGACCTAGATGCCAAAACTATTTTTTTTGGTAGGAATGCCAAAACTACTTTATACATTCAAGAAATGACTCGGTGTGGAGTATCAAGGCTTAAGGGTAGTCTAAAAACCTAAGCAAAAGAGAGTACAAGTCCATGAATGTTTTCAACATTTACTCCTACACCAATACCATGCTATTTTTATATATTTCAACAAATTAAACAGCCAAGGATAACATAGCAATAGAGTGGAGTCAACGAAATTAATTAAAGAGAAATAGATATCATGTAGTCGAAACTCAAACAAATGAGCAATACACAATAAGGCACATGATATTAGAGTACAAAGGCTAGACAGTCTAATAGACTGTTAAAACAACAACCATAATGGAATTGAAATGTAAAGTAAATCATCATCGGGTATGCTCACTTAATCACGCAAATTCCCTAGCCAATCTGACCTCCCAACACTCCAACATGCACACCTGGACTCCGGAACAATCCCCTATGCTCCTGAAGTGTTTATACATGTGTTTGGATGGTTTAGGGTTGGTTAAGGTAGGTTTAGACTTGTGTTAGGTGTTGCAGGAAAATGAAAAACTTGTAGGAATTTTGCTCTTCCTAGAACACTCGGCGCGTTGGGTGTTAGCCAACGCGCTAAGTATAAAAACCCACAAACTTTCTTGGTTTCTAGCATGGGAATCTCTTCTCCATCACCCTTGGATCCCTTGCTCTCCTCCGTTAAGGGTCTGCAACACCCTCCACATTCACACATACATCAGGCACTTCAAATATAAGCAACTCATTCATCAAATTTAAGAGATTCATGCATGCATTTCCTCAAATACATGAAGAACAACATGAAAACCACAATTTCATAACTTGTTAAATCAAAACTGATTTCTAAAACCCTTAATGCTATTCCAAGTGCTTTTCCACAAGGATTTCGAAAGTGAAATCAGATTTTAAAAATGATCATGATTTAAAGTCTGAAATTCACAAAATCAGTTTTATGTAAAAACTCCTGATTTGAGCAAATACCATAAATTTCGAAAATCACCACTTGGGATCCATTAGGTGTTTCAAAATGCATCAAGAAAACATTAAACACATTTCAAACTGACTGAAGTTAAAAGCCCCATGAATTGTGTTCAAAACCCTTGAATTTGAATGCATGTAATTGTGTAAACTCATTACTTAAGCTTGTTGTTGGATGGATTGTGTTTGGTTCCTCTTTTAGTTGTTGAAACAAAAGTTCCCTAAGCTTGGATCTGATCAGAACTTTGTTTCTCCCCTTTAGCCCTATGTGTTTTGTTCATGTAATGAGAAAGGAAAATGCAAGTGTTTCTATTATAGTTTTGGGTTTTCATCTAGATGCATGTGCATATCCCCATAAGATCTTGTGGACATTATTCACTCCTACTACCCACTCATTTTAGCTCAATGACTCTAATTTAGACACAAGTCTTCATGGGACTGTGTGCTTACATGGATTTTGAGGCGTATCTATGTGTGTTGCAATTAAATTGGAACTTTAGGACTCCTATATTGATTTGCATTTAGATATAACCATGGGCTATCTAAATAAATCATTGATTCCTTTCATAGAAATAAATAAAACTTCCATATTAATAGCTATTTGGTCCTACAGCTTGCACATAACTCAAGGTGCGTCCACGTTTACGTCTTGACGCCTACAACTACAAGGTCCAACTTAATAAGTCTATGCAAATGCATAACACTAGGCATACATCAATACAAAAATACAATATACCTCAGCTACATGCCTCGATCGGTGTGCACATCATGGTGTGGGTCCCACGTCACGGTTCGGTGATTCTGATTAAGGGTCAAAACAAGGGTTAGAGATTTGGGCCATGACAATAGCAGTAAGTGCGGTAGCAAATTTATTAGATTCTTTATCACTGTCATTTCATTCATCATCACTCCATGTAGCATTTAAAGACTTCTTCTTTTTGAAGATTGGACATTCAATCTAAATATGTTCAACTCCTCCACAGTTATGAAATTTAATACCGTTAAGTTTATTCTTAGCATCACTAGAAGTTTTGTTACTGTCATTACCCTTTTGTAGTCGCGTACAACAAAATTTCTCTTATAGTTTTTTAGAAATTTTAAGAACTTCTTAGCCATCATAGCAAAATCATCTCCCATCGAATCATCAGGAATAGTAGTCTCAACATGATAAGCATTATTAGAAAAATTGGTTTTGTAAATATATTCATCTCATATGTTTGCAGAGAACCCATGAATTCATCAAGAGACATCTGAGTAATATCACGACACTCTTCGATTGTTGTAATCTTAAAGTCAAATCGTGAAGGAATAGCATGAAGAGCACGACATACTAACTGCTCATTAGAATATTTTTCTCTTAGTTGAAAGCTTGATTAGCAGTTTCTCGTAGTCAACCATTAAAAAAGGCAATATCTTCATCCTCTTTCACCTCAAGACGATCAAGCATAAAACTCAATTGTTTAAAGATAGTTTTTAGGACATCCTATGCTTGTTTTGTAGTAGTACAGTTAGCAATCTGTTTAAAATGTTGAGCATTAAGAACACTGAATATTGCATTGATTGCATTGCGATTGACAACCTTCTCCTTCTTTTTAGCATCTATCCATAATAATGTAGGTTTTGTAACAGCATTACCAATTTAATTAGGTTGTGTTAGAGAATTATACTCTCTCTCCAACATTCTCCAGCAAGATCAATGGCAGATATGAAGTGAACCCTACGTGCCTTCCAGTAGGCATAGTTCGTTCCTTCCAGTAATGGAGATTGTGTCATCGATCCACCTTCTCGTCTTTCACTAGTTCGTTGTCTTAACAACTCATCTATCAATCCCATGACAATAAAAGTCTCAAGAATCTCACTTTTCTATGCTAGTAGAATCGACAAAGTGACAAAACTCTGATACCACTATTAAAGTTTTTCAAACCATCAGAATTTAGGAGATTAATGAATCAGTGATAACTAACTTTCACACATCAATACTAAACACATAATTGTTATCGCAATAAAACCTCAATGCCTTTCTCTGCATAGGCTCAGCCTAAATAGTTAATTAATCAAATTGATAATGTGTACAACCACTGTAATGATCTCTCATTCTCTTAAAACTCAAGTTATGAACGATTATTACACATAATGTCTTTCATGAATATTTATAGACTAAGTCTACATATTCTATCTTGGAATTCAATCCTAAACAACTTACAACTCGAAAAACCTCCTCGATCTCCAATTATGAATTTGTTGGAGTCGTCCAAAGTTCAACAACAAATTCTTCTATTCATTCAAGAATTTTGACTCGTCGTCTCCATATATGTGATGACCCAAACACTAGAGGGCCTAGATCGCCCAGCCTAGACCATTACCAAACCATTCAAGCTGACCCAATGAGTCAGGAAATGAGCTAGTAAGCCTTAACTAACAGAAATAAACCAAAACATTCTACTATAGACTAACCAAGAATAATAGGTACGAAAATAAAAACCTTCCAAATCTATGTAATGTGGAATTAAAGTAGAAAGTCTTACATCAATAACCAGAATAAACACTATGGGTTCCTCTAAATGTCTACCCATTCAAAACCCTATTTACATAGTAAGCTCAAAAAAATAGATATATGTTAATCAAACAAACGCATAAGGACAGAAGATCTCCTGCACCATGACCTTTTTTTCCTATATCTAGAACAACAGCTGAGTTACTGTGACAGCCCCGCTCCTAATCTAGGGCACCGCCCGGCCTAATTCCATAATTAAAGCCTAATCACGACACGTAGGACCCAAAAAGATAAAGACTTAAGTAAATATAATACAAAAAGTACCCTACATGTACAAGCAGCTACACGCTCGGAGCTCAAAGGTAGTCACCGATCTTCTCCTTGCCCGGCCTAGCGCTGCTCTACGGACCTACACCCACCGTCACAAACTAGATGGTGAGTATAGTGATATTTAAGTGATAACTGGGGAAATCTAATACTACATTTCCAATTTAAACAAACGGTATTTAAAAGCATATATAGCTGAAGAAATGTTGAATAATAATGCAAGTAAATACCAACGTTAACTGATACACATAAACTGACACAAGCTAAGTCGAGATGATCTACGTCTGGTCAGCGATGAGAACAATTACCTAGCCTATTCCACTACTGTATGGAGCTGTGCTCAACATATAATAATAATTTTTTTCTATATTCTAATAACCTCAAGTGGCGGAGTTGTGCTCTATGCGTATATATCATTTATACTTGCCGACAACCCCGTGGCCATACCACGTGTGCCGCCCAAGTGTAGTGGCGAGTGCCGGAGACTCCGAAAGACCGAAATCCCTGTGAATCCACGCATATCGTGTGCAATGGACACTAGATAATCCCTACTTTAGATTTCAAGAATTAATATCCTACAATGCTATGATTTCAACACAAGTTATGCTACAAAGCCCCAAGGGAATAGAACACAAGTCCAACATAACAGATAACCCTATAGCATGCATTTTCTAAGAAATCATATATCATTTTCATAGCCAATCATCAAGCACTCAGGAAATAGAGTCAATGATATATCAAACAAGGCATCATACTATATCAACATTCATAATGAATAGAAACAAGGAAAGCATGATGTGGGAAATAAATTAGCTAGTCTAAAATTAGATTGAAAAATGATAATTGACCAGAATGAAATAAAGTAAAGAGTTCCCATAGTTTCACTTACAAGTCACAGGATAGCTATGGCTATCCGGCCTCGCAACACTTCGACTAGCACTCCCAAACTCCTGTAACACCCCTAGGTCTCTGAAAGGTCATTTCATATCATTTATTTATTAATATTTTTATTATATAGATATATTTTATATTATTATTATTATTATTATTATTTTTTTTTGTATATATACATATATGTGTATTTGTATATATATACATATATGTGTATGTGTATATATATACATACATGTATATATTATGTATACATATACATACATGTATATATTATGTATACATATACATATATACATGAATGTATATTCCCATATATATGTATACATGCATATATATATACATATTTATTCTGTTACTAATCCCTCTTCTTTTTTTATTTTATTTTTTATTTTATATATATATATATATAGTTTATCTGGTCGGGTCGGGTCTGACCAAACCCTGGCCAAGGTACCAAGTCGGCTCGCCCCGTGGGCCGAACCTGACCCGGCTATGGGCTGGCATAGGAAAAAGGGCCCGTGTGCATCTTCTTCCTCACGCGAACCAAAGACGTCTCTGGTTAGCGTGAGCAGAACCAGTTGTTTTTTTTTCTTGCTTCCTTTTCTCCTTCTCCTCTATCTCAACTCCTCTTCAACCTCAAGAACAACTAAAACCACCTCTAAAACACCAATTTAATCGACAATTCAAAAATCACAAATAATACCCAAAACTGAAAATTTTAATCCAACTAAAACCACACTGATTTTTGAAACCTTTTTTGGAATCCCAAGTGTTTTTCAATGGAGAATCCAAATATGAACTTTGTTTTCAAAAACATCATTTAGTAGCTTGAAAATTCCCAAAATTGAAATCATAAGAAAACTCCATTTTTTTCAAGCTCCCTTAATGGAAATAACCAAGAAGACTAGAGGATTACCTTAATGAAGCACCCTTAATCTAGTCTCCTAGTTCTAAAATCTCATCACAAACACTCCAGAACCTCTCTCAACTTAGCTCTATGTTTGCATGAAAATTGATTGGGGAATCAAATAAGAAATCCACTAATCTCTCCTTATATATATATGGTTTGTATTGATCTAGTGTGCGCCAGGCATCTCAAGGTAAATCAGAAGGTTACTAACTAGGCAGTTCAGTTCTCTTGGTGACACAAAGTAGGTGACTCTCAACGTGGGAGTGTGTGGCACCACGAATCCTGAGGTTAGTTCTTTGGTTAGTTTAATTCACAACAAACTATAGGATATGAAAATGTGATTTCTTAAATAAATAAACTATAGACCAACTTAATTAATGTACATTAATGTCATATGGACCATATTTAATTGGTCACACAAATTTATCAAATTTATCTAAGTGGTCTCACCGACTCTTGATTACTCGACGCTCGGTGTCTCGACTCACACGCAACTCGAGGCACTTTCCCGGTGCGTCAAACGTTGTATTTTCCAAGTTCATGATATAATTTAATTTATGGTAAGGTACATTTGAAATTAATTACTATTTCCTATCCTAGTTTCGCTACCCCAGGTAATTCCACTAGGTACCCGTACTTGCACACACTCCAAGGCGTGTTCCTGCTCGCGTCAACTCGGTGTCTGTGGTTTGCAAACAAACTGACTTAATTAGTCTACACACGTACACAACACTAAGCATACACCAGTACAAATATAACATTTACCTCAGCCACGTGCCTTGGTCAGTGTGCGCACCTCATGCGGGCCCCACGTCACGGGTCGGTGATCCTGATTAAACAAGTAAATCAAGATTAGAAAATTAGGATGTGACAAATATTCCCAACAAAATAGAAATTTCTTCCTCAAAATTAAATTCAAGTTAGGATTATACCTGACTCGAAAAGGTAAGGAAAATGATCTCGTATATAGTCCTCCCGTTCCCAAGTGAGTTCTGAGTCGCTGTGGAACTGCCACTTGACGAGCACTTTCAGGATAGAATTGTTCCTTAACTGTTGTACTTTTCGGTCTAGGATCTGGATAGGATGCTCCTCATATGAGAAATCCTTGCTCAGGTCGATCTAACTCAAGTCAACTGTCGATCGTGCGCCTGCCTTAAACTCAGCCAGTCGAAGCATTGAAATATGAAAGACCGGATGAACACCTAACATCTGCAGAGGAAGCTCTAACTCGTATGCAACCTTTCCAACCCTTTTCCTAACTCTGAATGGCCCGATGAAATGCGGTGTAAGCTTGTCCTTCACACCAAATCTCTGCAGACTCTTCCAAAGGGAAACCTTAAGATAGATGTAGGCTCCTTCGGAATAAGTGAGATCACTGTGGTACTTGTCTGCATACTTCTTCTATCTCTCTTAGGCTGTTTTGAGTCTCTATCGAATCTGTCGTACCTTCTCAGTGTGGTCAACAACAATCTCAGGCCCTACTGACACTCGTCCTCTGGCTCAGCCCAACAAGACGGCGAGCGACACGGTCTGCCATATAAAGCCTCAAATGGCACCATCTCAATGCTAGTCTGATAATTGTTGTTGTACGTAAACTTACACAATGGTAGGTATTCCTCCCAAGATCCGTCAAACTCTAACACACAGGACCATAACATGTCCTCTAGAACCTGATTCAGTCGCTCGTCTGTCCTTCAGTCTGAGGATGGAAAGTTGTGCTGAACTGTAGGCGCGTACCATACTGCTCTTGCATACTCTGCCACATCCTGGAAGTATATGTAGCATCTCTATCGGGTAGTTTTTCTCATGTATCTTCAGTTGTCTCGAAGTATAAGCCACAACTCCACTACCCTACATCAACATGCATCCAAGTCCCGTGTGTAAAGCATCAGTGTATACTAGGAATCCCTGTCCAACCTCAGGCAGTGTCAATACTGGTGCGATCGTCAACAACCTCTTTAACTACTCAAATGCGTTCTCGCATTCCTCAACCCAATCATACACGATGTCATTATGTGTCAGTCTAGTCATCGGCAAAACGATCTTAGAAAAATCCTTTATGAACCTGCGGTAGTAGCTTGCTAACCCTAGAAAACTCTTGATCTCCGTCACTGACGTCGGTGCCAGCCAGTCCATAATCGTCTGAATCTTGGCCGAATCTACGACAATCCCCATTGCTCTAACAACGTGACCCAAAAACTTGATTTTTGAAAGCCAAAATTCACACTTGCTGAACTTGGCATATAAACAGTGCTTCCTCAATGTCTGCAATGTCTCCTTGAGGTGCTGCTCGTGATCCTCCTGTGTCCTCGAATAGATCAGAATGTCGTCGATGAAGACTACTACGAATCGGTCAAGAAATGGCCTGAATACTCGGTGCATAAGGTCCATAAACACAGCTGTGGCATTGGTTAGCCCGAACGGCATGACCGTAAATTGGTAGTGTGCATATCTAGTGCGGAATGCTGTCTTGGACCAGTCCTCGTCCCTGATCCTAAGCTGATGATACCCTGATCTCAGGTCTATCTTGGAGAAGAACTGTGCTCCTCTCAGCTGCTCAAACAAATCATCAATCCTCGGTAGCGGGTACTTGTTCTTGACTGTAACCCTATTCAGTTACCTGTAGTCGATTCATAGTCATAGACTACAATCCTTCTTCTTCAACAAAGGTATTGACGCTCCCCACGATGACATAAAAGGTGTGATGAATCCCTTCTCCCTCATGTCCTTAAGCTGAGCCCTCAACTCTTCTAACTCATTCGGGGCCATGCAGTAAAGTGGTATCGCGATCGGTCTGGTGCTTGGTACTAACTCGATGATGAAGTCTACCTCTCGCGGCGGCGGTAGTCCTAGCAACTCCTCGGGAAAAACGTCGAAAAACTCTCTAACGATCGGTATGTCTTCAAGTCGGGGTCCCTGACTCTCTGCTATAATATATGTAACGGCCCAATTTATAATTGTCATTAATTATGACATCATTGCAGATGTGGATGCCATCGAGGACGGTCGAGGGTCCCACAGCCAGGCTGGAACGCACCCGAACTAGGTATACAGTCTATTTTGTATGCTTGTTGTGGTAAATTGTGATGAAAATGTACAAATTAGCTAATTTCATTACAATATGTGTGTTAATGTAGTTTATTGATGAGTGAGGAGTTGCCTCGGGGTGCGTGCTGACACGGGACACGGGGCACGTGGTGCCGGGTAGTAGGGAAACTATGGTGAGCTTACTCATAAATTTTGAGAAATTATTGAATAGGTTAGATAATTGATGTAAGCTAAATCAATTGGAAATCAATAAGACCTATAGTTAAGGTAAATAAAACAACGGTTTGATTATTCTCGAGATGCGCAATGGAGAGAATCGAGGTGTTGAGTGTCAAGATAGGGTGTGTAGAGTTGGAGTGACACAGGGTGATCAGGAGCCCTTGGATAATTCTCGAGATTTGAGCACACACTTGATGGGAACCAACTATATATATATACATGATCGATCAAACAAGGAGAGTGAGAGTGTGGTTTTGGAAGTGAAGAAGAGAGAAATCGGTGGGAAGAAGAAGAGGAGGAAGAACAATCACCAAGGGGTGAAGAAAGTGATTTTGGCATCCTACAACAAGATCAAGAGGTATGGATACATCAATCTTGTATTTTGTGAGAATTTTTGGTGTGGGTTAGGATTTGTGAAATCCGAATTTGTTGGGGGATTAGACACTTGGTTTTGTTGGGGATAAGTGTGTATGAGAATGGCATGAGATGGTTGTGATTTTGAGCTAATTTGAGAAGAATTTGATGATGTTATGAAAATGGGTTTTGAAAATATGATTTTGATGATTATTAGATTTTGATGTTTAAACTTGATGAATTTGTGTTTAAATGGTGTTTTTGAGGTGGATGATGAGTTTTGGAGGTGTCAGAGTCAAATGGGTGAATGTAGGAGGAAGTTTGGAGTGTGGATTTTTGAACTGTAAAACCTGGACAGAGCGCGATTAGCGCGCTAATGGGTGGACCTAGCGCGCTAATTACCCTCTGGAAAATGATGATGAACAGTGACTCAGATGAATTAGCGCGCTAATTCATCTCATTAGCGCGCTAGTTGTTCACTGGAATCTGAAAAATTGGAAAATAAGAAAATGAGCCTAACTAATATTTTAACCCAATTAATTGACTAATAACCCTCATAAATGAATTCCAGGAGTCTCAGAATAGTAATTGGAGTCTGAGGTTAGTCAGAAAACAGACCGGGAGTAATATCGGGGATTTGGAAGTATTGAGCCGGGGGTTTGATTTGTGGAACGAGGAGTGTGTATTGAGGTGTGTAGTATCCCAATTGAACTTCACTTTAGTATTTACTGTTTGATTTATTTGAATTCAGTTCTATTTATTCTTTACTCCATTTCGTTATTGCTTTACGGTGGCTGGGTACTCTCACCTGGTGACTTTACGGTAGTGGAGTTACTCCTACCTGGTGTCTTTACGGTGTTGAGATCACTCCCCACCTGGTGTTTATTCGTTACGGCCATAGAGTCCACTAAGTCATAGCACTTGTCTAGGCATACGCCGGTGAATAGGCTACCAGGGTATGGTAGGCTTGTGTGGGTGCGTCGTGGGTCTACGCCGACCACCTGGAGGGTCCAGGGCCAACCCATTGGTGTGTTTACGGGCTGTGCCTGGGGAAAAACCCGAAGTATGACTTGGTCTGATTTTTTTATGTGCACGCACTTTGTTTCATCACTATATTTATGCATGTGATGGTCCTTTTTACAGTTGTCTGTATTTCTCTTGTTCCGCATGTTTAAATAATAGTATTTTAAATTCCAGTACTTTTACTTCCGTAATTACTTGGTGAATTTCCTTAGGATTACTCACTCTTGACTCGTCATCTGTCTTTTTTTGATGGCTGAGTGCAGACCCTAGTACGAGCTAGGGAAAGGGCAAGCTTGAGGACTACATCGATTAACAGCTCTAGCCCTTCTCGTACGTATGTTTATATTTACTTGTTTTATGTTGGGTTTTGGGACTTGAGAGATAAGTTGTATATTTTGATATTTTGAGGATCTTAGATGATATGTATATGATGTACAGTTGATATGGTTTCCACTTAGGCATTTTGCTCATAATATACATGTTGAATCTTTATGTTGTTAGTAAATCTTCCGCTGGCGTAAATTGTGGTTAAATGATATTAAAGGAATAAAAGTTAACTCATAACATCAAAGTTAACCAGAAATTGATTAATAATGGATAATTGGGCGTGGGACACAGCTGGAGGTGATGTGGACAGTTGTGGGCCCGCGTGGCCTCCCGTGGCGGACCAATGTGAAAATTAGGGCCGCCACAGTATATAAGGCTACTAGAGTCTCTATCTCCTCACTAGTCACCAATCGACCTCTCGTGGTATCGGCTCTCAGTGTGCTACCTCGGTGTATGAACATTGGATGTCCTGGAATCTCAAATACGACAGACTTATTGAAACAATATATATGAGCGTGATATGTTGATAACTAGTCCATCCCGAAAAGAGCGTCGAACTCTAACATCTTAAAGACTCTAAAGTCAACGGGTAACTCTATCCCACTAATCTCTACTGGAACTCCCTCAACTAGACTGTTAGCGTAAACCCTATCTCCGGTGGTGGTACTCAACATTAAATGTACTCCAAGCCTAATCGGTGTTAGTCCTAGTATGCCTATCATCTGTCTAGAAATGAAAGAAATAGTGGAACCCGAATCAAATAAAACTTAAAACTCTCTACCAGCGATAAAAATCGTACCCTCAATGAGACTCCGTGTGGTGTTAGTATCTGGTTGTGCTACTATGTGAGCTGCCTCTCGACTTTGTGGTGGATACACTGTTGCTGGATATGGACACTCCCTTACCAAATGCCCCACCTATTTGCAGTTGTAACATGAAACCTGTCTGTGTTGACCGAACTATGGATGTCCCTAAACTGGAGTCTATCTCTGTCTTTGACGGGGTCCCTCTCGGCCTCTACCCCTGCCTCGGCCTCTACCCCTGCCTCAGCCTCTACCACCCTGCTACTAATGCTGTCGTGGTGTTGATGGTGCCAGAAGAGCAAGTCTCTTTGGCGCTGCTAATGCTGGCCTAATCATGGTGGTGGTAAGGAACATCCTCTCCCTGAGCTATGTGCTGATACGACGTAAAACACTTGAGGTACCACTGATGTGAAACGAGAAGTCACCCAGATCCCTGGGAGCCTCTATCCCATGTCCTGGGTGCCTTGCCACTCCGCCGCCTCCTCTCAAAATCTGCGGCCCACTCTAATGTCAATCTCTGCCCCAAGGCGGCCCTGTCAGCTATTACACCAAGATAGTAGGTCTTATGGGAAAATGCACACTCATATATCTCAGTGAGTGTCCTAGCACCCGTGCTGACTATGTGGTAACCAATGTCTAGGCAAGATTTATCTGGTTTTCACTTTTAGGGTGTGTACTTTATTCAAATTTATGCTTTACTCCCTGATAACATGATATTTGATACCAATCAAGAAATTGGTATCCAAATCCTTAGTCAACACTATACTTTGTCCCTAAGGTTCTAAAGCCTATGCTCTAATACCAACTGTGACGGCCCCGCTCCAAATCTAAGGCATCGCCCGGCCTAATCCTGTAATTAAGCCCTAATCACGACACGTAGGACCCAATTATGTATTAGTCAGCCTTTACTACATATGTTCTTGGTATTAAACAATTGATTCAGTTAACAAAAGTTTTTTACAATTTATAGCGGAAGTCCTAAATATTTTAGTGGAAGCAAATTTTATAGTCCTAAATGTGGAAACCAGGAAATAACAATCACTATATATATGCAAATAAACGACGAACATTATATAACAAAGTGAAAGCCAAAAGTTGGGTAATCTAACACTCATTCGAATAACATCCGAAAAAATAAAGACGTAAGTAAATATAATACAAAAAGTACCCTACATGTACGGGCAGCTAGACGCTTGGAGCTCAGAGGTAGTCGCCGATCTTCTCCTTGCCCGGCCTAGTGCTGCTCGACGAACCTACACCCACCATCACAAACTAGACGGTGAGTATAGTGATATTTAAGCGATAACTGGGAAAATTTAATACTACATTTCTAATTTAAACAAAAGGTATTTAAAAGCATATGTAGCTGAAGAAATGTTGAATAATAATGCAAGTAAATACCAACGTTAACTGATACACATAAACTGACACAGGCTAAGTCGAGATGATCTACGTCCGGTCAGCGGTGAGAACTATCACCTAGCCTGTTCCACTACTGTATGGAGTTGTGCTTAACATATAATAATAATCTCTTTTTTTTTCTATATTCTAATAACCTCAAGTGGCGGAGCTATGCTCTACACGTATAAATCATTTATACTTGTCGACAACCCCGTGGCTCATACTACGTGTGCCGCCCAAGTGTAGTGGCGAGTGCTGGAGACCCCAAAAGATCGAAATCCCCATGAATCTGCGCATCTCGTGTGCAATGGACACTAGATTATCCCTACTTTAGATTTCAAGAATTAATATCATACAATGCTATGATTTCAACATAAGTTAGGCTACAAAGCCCTAAGGGAATTGAACACAAGTCCAACATAATAGATAACTCTATAGCATGCATTTTCTAAAAAATCGAATATCCTTTTCATAGCCAATCATCAAGCATTCCGGAAATAGATTCAATGATATATCAAACAATGCATCGTGCTATACCAACATTCATAATGAATAGAAACAAGGAAAGCATGATGTGGAAAATAAATCAGCTAGTCTACAATTAGACTCAAAAATGATAATTGACCTGAATGAAATAAAGTAAAGAGTTCCCACAGTTTCACTAACAAGTCACAGGATAGCTATGGCTATTCGACCTCGCGACACTCCGACTAGTGCTCCCGAGCTCCCGTAACACCCCTAGGTCCCAGAAAGGTCATTTCATATCATTTATTTATTTATTTATTAATATTTTTTTTACATAGATATATTTTATATTATTATTATTATTTTGGTATATATACATATATGTGTATGTGTATATACATGTATACATACATGTATATATTATGTATACATATACACATATACATGTATGTATATTCCCATATATATATGTATATATGCATATATATATATTATTTTTATTCTGTTACTATTGCCTTTTCTTTTTTATTTTTTTAATATTTTATTAGGTCGGGTTGTGTCTAACCCGACCCTGGCCAGGGTACCGGGTCAGCTCGCCTCGTGGGCCGAGCCTGACCCGGCCCCGGCACAGAAGAAGTGCACACGGGCCCAGCCCGTGTGCATCTTCTTCCTCACGTGAACCAGAAACATCTCTGGTTCACGTGAGTAGAACCAATTTTTTTTTCTTGCTTCCTTTTCTCTTTCTCCTCTCTCTCAACTTCTCTTCAACCTCAAGAACAACTAAAACTACCTCCAAAATACCAATTTAATCAACAATTCGAAAATCACAAATAATAACTAAAACTGTAAATTTTAATCCAACTAAAACCCCAATGATTTTTGAAACCTCTTTTGGAATCCCAAGTGTTTTTCAATTGAAAATCCAAATTTGAACTTTGTTTTCAAAAACAACATCATTTAGTAGCTCGAAAAATCTCAAAATCAAAATCATAAGAAAACTCCATTTTTTTAAGCTCCATTAATGGAAATAACCAAGAAGACTAGAGGATTACCTTAATGAAGCACCCTTAATCTAGCCTCCTAGTTCTAAAATCTCATCACAAACACTCCAGAACCTCTCTCAAATTAGCTCTATGTTTGCATGAAAATTGGTTGGGGAATCAAATAAGAAATCCACTAATCTCTCCTTATATATATGGTTTGTATTGATCTAGTGTGTGCCACGCATCTCTAAGGTAAATCTGAGGGTTAGTAACTAGGCAGTCCAGTTCTCTTAGTGACACAAAGTAAGTGACTCTAAACATGGGAGTGTGTGGCAGCATGAATCCCAAGGTCAGTTCTTTGGTTAGTTTAATTCACAACAAACTATAGGATACTAAAATGTTATTTCTTAAATAAATAAATTATAGACCAACTCAATTAGTGTACATTAATCCCATATGGACGATAATTAATTGGTCACACAAATTTATCAGATTTATCTAAGTGGTCTCACCGACTGTCGACTACCCGCGCTCTGTGTTTCGACTTGCATGCAACTCAAGGCACTTTTCCCATGCGTCGAACGTTGTAATTTCTAACTTAATGGTATAATTTAATATATGCTAAGGTACATTTGAAATTAATTACTATTTCCTAGCCTAGTCTCGCTACCCTGGGTAATTCCACTAGGTACCCGTACTTACACACACTCTAATGCGTGTTCCCACTCACGTCAACTCGACGTTTGTGGTTTGCAAATAAACTGACTTAATTAGTCTACGCACATACACAACACTAGACAGATACTAGTACAAATATAACATTTACTTCGGCCACGTGCCTCGGTCAGTGTGCACACCTCATGCGGGCCCCACGTCACGGGTTGGTAATCCTAATTAAGCAAGTAAATCAAGATTAGGAAATTAGGCCGTGACAGTTATGTGGGGGAAAAGTAGTGAGGTGAATAAAGGATCCAATGGGCTCAATAAAGCAGAAGTTTGCTCTACCATCAATCATCCAAGTAATACCTAGTATATTCAAAACTAGATTTCCTCATTTCATGTCATGAGACCTATTATCATTTTCAGAACATTTAAAAATATCATAAACAACATAATAATCATTACAAAAAATGATCTACGATAACATCAGTTGAACGTTGTCAAAACGTTTTGACAATGTTCAAAAAAAGGTAGTGTATCAAGAAGTGGTGGAAAGTACTTGACTTTCAACAACGCAAACTGCCCATTGTCAAAATGAGTTAAAATAGTTGTAATATCGACCATATCATGTGTAACACTACTGCTAATTCGGTAAAACACAACTGCACATTATTAGTTGTTTCTCTTTAAGATTTAACAACGTTCATTCACCATCACCTTATAGACATACGACAATGTTCAAATCTAGTTTGAATAAACTTGTGTCAACGGCTTGTGTATTAACAACAATAAATGAACATTGTTGTTTCTCTTTTCTTCTTTTTGAGGAGTGGCAGGGCATAATATTATTTTTCAATGGCATATTCCATGCCTACTTGTCGGTTGCAATATGAATTAAAATATTCAATGAGCACATTTGTACTCTATATGTACAAGTAAAAGCATATATTAAGAAGTCAAGTTAATACAAAATATGATAATTCATCATAGCAAAAAGAAAGATTTAATACAACTTTACATGCAAATTAGATGTCCCAAAAAGTAAACTAAACCCTCCATGTCATCATACATATATACCAAAAAAAGAGAATTTCTTTGATCATATGCTTCATCTTCATAGGCTTCTTTAATGTCCTTCGATTGTAAGATAAAAAAAATAAGAAGCAAGCATTGCAAATGGATTGAAAAAATGGAAAAAATTGCATAAAGGTGAAGTGATATACCATAAAATATATAACTTGATGCTAACCAAAATGACTTCAAAATCTAAATTCCTTCATGTACATAGATCATGTTTTAAGTGAATAAACACAATTAAAAGTAGATCAATCAAGAATAAATACAATAAAAGTATAAAATTTTAAAAGGTTTAAACCAAAATAGGACGGTAATTGAACGACATACTATCCAATATAAACACTTGTTAAAGAATTGTTGAGGCCTTTTGATAAAAAGTTCTTTTTCTATTAATGAGAACCACAAAATCTTGTTGAAGTTATAAAGGAGTAACAACAAAAGAGTACCAAAAAAATATGGATTACTTCAAAAGTAATCTCATATATACGATTCCAAACTATCAAGGAATTTCTAATGGAAATTGTTGATCACATTCATATGAGAGATGATGTTTACTTAAATTAAACATACATGTCATAACTCTCATAACTCCCAAGCTCTAAGAGCCAATAAAAATATGTAACATTGTTGAGGATAATTATTGAGTATAGCAAAGTAAATGAGGTTTGATACACAAATAATTTGTTAGCTCATGCATAATTAAGCAACCGACAATCCTTAATTATCCTAATATTCTTGATTAAATCATCTAAATCAATCCTTACTAATCCTTGAGATATGCATTCATCCTCAAGTTATATTCAAGTTTTTGTTTCCTTTAAGTGGATCAAATACGGAAATATTTTAATTTTGGATTTTCAATTCTAATGAAAATTCGGTAGCATTTCCCCTATAAATTGGGCTGCCAATTCCCAGTACATACAACAGCTAGGTGGGAACACCCAACAAGGACTCACAACCCACCAATTCTCATAACAAGTTGTCATATCAATATTCAGATCAAATAAGATTCAATTTTACTGAATTTGAACCTTAGTAGTCCATAATATTCATATTCTATTTTTTCTTAACTTACTTTACCCTTGGAATTAATATTACCTCACAAATCACTATTCAAAAGTGATTCCTCATCTTATCCTCAAACCTGTGAAGCACAATATTATTCTAAACTAGTTCATTTTTGTTGATGTATTAATGAAAGATATTATCTAACTTAAGGGAAAAATTGAGGTTTGAATGCCTAGAATTCACATAAGAAATAATTTATTTCAAATCAAATGTAGATATGTGGTTCCATAAAAAAAAATCATTAGCAAATAAATGAAAATAGTTGTAGAAATTCCTACTAAAAAAATAGTTGTAGAAATGCTCATTTATGAGTAAACATACCTTCTTTATAGTGATTGCACAACATAAGATGGCCAAGCAACCCAATTTCCTATTGCCTCTTAAAGAACCTCAAATTCATCTGATCTATACAAACTCACATTTGGGTTTAGTACAACTTCAACCCAAATCTTCCAAACAGCATCACCTAAGGGTACTGCATGGAAAGTATTAGTAGGATCAGTTGATTCTAGCCTTCCTTTAGCAACAATTTCATATGGACTCTCTTCATACCATTGCAGTAACTTACATCGAGCATTTGTACGGGGTTCATTTCCACTAGGTTTCTTTTTTTGTGCAACCTTGAAACCTTGCTTAACCTGAAAATAACATGAAAAAATATTCATGATACCAAGAGTTACACATAAGATACTCTCTTTAAATATTTTCATTACGTATGAATATGTTTGTTGTAGAAGCTTTTATATATACCTGTTAATCTTTGTTCATAAGTGCATTTGTCAATTCAGCAACTTTCAACTTAAGCTCAGTTATCTCTGAATCCATAGCTTCTTGCTTTTGGCTTTGTGAATTTAGTAGAGAAGCCTGACTTCTAACCAATCCTTCTAGCTCTCACTCTCTCACAAGTTTGCATACTAGCATCTACCAACGAAGGTATAGCCCCAAAACCTAATACCCTAACATGGCCACAACATTCTTGACCTAATACTCTTGCAATAGGATCATTCCTGATGTCATTAAGGTTTGTGGTAGATGATTGTCCATGCTTTTGGATTTGTTCCAGATAAGTTAAGTCAGAAAAATAAACATTTAAAATAGGTGTACATTCTCATTGTTGGTAAAGTAAATTTTCACTACCAATGTTCTTGCAATTGCCTCATTATGTGGTGCCCCATTCTTCCCCATATGTTCTTTAGTCCAAAGATCAACTCGTGTCACTATGCTTGAATCCGAGTTATCTTTCTTTTACAAACATGCATGAAAAGAAAGACAATTCTTAATTAAATTCTAAGCACTTAGATGGTATATCTAGTAACAACTAAACATAAATCATTATTTATTTGCAAAAAGGATAGATCAATATATATAAACAACATACCATTTCAGCTTCTAGTCTCGCATAACCTTTGCGGCTCGTGGTATGAACAAGTTTCTATTTTTTCTCATTTCTTTATACTTTTTTGTCTTCTCTATTACATATGCAATAGAAACGAACAAAAAAACTTACATCTTATTATGTATTGATAACAAATCTAACATGACAAAGTTAGAAAATTTTCAAATAACACATACTAATCGCAAACTTTGCAGACAACCTATCATTCACAAATTTTTTCCAATCAGTTTCCAATAATACATTCCCTGGTTTCTTTGGAATTTCATATTTAAGACCTTTGTGCTTCTTCTTTCCTTTCTCTTTTATCTTCTTCGTGATTTTGCACTTGTGTTGTCTCCAACACCTACCCATCTTTTGAAACGTAATTCGTCGCTGTGATGGATAAACAACAAACTTCCTCTAAAGCATAAACACATAATGTGGTAATTAGTTACAAGTTATTGGGGAGAAAGGAAAAAAAATAAATATAAATGACATCTAGTACTTACATCCAATAATTTTTAAAGGGCTTTTTTAATTATAGAGTCCACCTTATGTCAATCTTCAATAGTAATAGGGACATGCTCTCGGACAATGACATCGATATAAGATGCAAATTTATCAAAATTGTTACCTATTTCTTGGCCTCTATCATTGAAAGTAAGTGTCATACGTGGTGCATTTCCTGCAATCATCCCCATTCTAGTAGGACCTCTTACTCATTTTTTCTCTTTATGTGATGGACTTGTATTCTCCTTTCTCTTATCCATCTTGCTAGGCTCTTTAATGGGAGACGAAGGATTCATTTCACCATTTTCTTCATAGTCTGATGAATCAGAAGAACTTGAATTTCCGCTGTCTATCGTATGATCATGTGCTGCAAATTTCTTTCTAGGTAGATATGTCATCACTTTCTTTTCCTTTTCCTTTATTTTGTTTGTCAATCACTTTTCCTTTTTTTCCATCTTGACTAGTTCTGTTAATGCTTGAAGAATGTGAGCCGTTATTAATAGTAATCCCAATATTTTGAGATCATTCTATTGCGGCATACAAATGCTTTCTTGGTCAACTTTCCTCTTTTCATTGCCTTCTTAGATGACTGCTCAAATACAACAAATAAATATTAGAAGCACGCCCAATGTAAATTAAATAAAGAAATTCTAATTTATATGTAGTCAAAGCACTAAGAATGATTTTTACCTCGACAACCATCTTGAAAAGGTGTTCTTAGCTTCGTCTTTTATATTTTCTATCCGAGTGTGCCTGCATAATCAAAATATAGTAAGAAGCTATTCAACATTGCATATAAGAAAAGGAATTATAGTTTAATATAACATATACATAGTTGAAACATAAGAAAAACCAGCATAATTACGCATCACACAAGACTCCTCAACATCTAACCGTCGTAAGGTTCTTCACTTTCAATTTCATTTGAAGGTATAGTGGAACTACCATAACTCATTTCTTCCCAATCTTCTTCTAACTCATGATAGTCTTTAGATGGTGCTCATAATACATCATACCAATTGGATGTCTCACTTTCCTTTGAATAAAAAACTTGTTTGGATTGGGATGTTAAAATAAAAGGATCTCTCTCAAATTGGGATAATCCCTCATGAAGGTTATCTAGGGTGAGCCCTTCATCGTCCTTGATTCCACTAAAAATATTAGCCCAATCACAATGAAAAACTGTGACTTTTCTTACATGGTAATCGAGTACAATAATATCTTTTAAAACCCCATAATATGCGACATCAGCAATTAGTTGAGCATTGTCCTTTTCACTATACCTACATGGAGTTTTTGCTATCATTGCAACACCATTATTTTGCCTCGACTTTTCAGCCTCCTTTGTATGAATCCTCCATCCATTAATAATGCAACCGATATAAGACATTGCTAATTCTCTAGGTTCTCGTACAAGCCACCTCATATCTTTAGGAAAGCTATATATGTCCTTATTCCCTAAGACCTGTATGGTAGAAATAGTAATTAAGATACATATAACTTATTAGAGGAAAAAATATAAACTCGTTAATAATAGGACTTTAGCATGAATCCATGTAGGAAAACTTTCCATGTATCTTTTATACAATAAGGTTGAATTCCTTGAGAGTCGTGCATCTAAAATTTGAAGTTCATTCATGTACTCCCTATTCGAAAAGAATATAAATTATTATGTCGGTATGATCAAATTAAGTTATAAAATGTTTTGTCAGCCAATGATAGGAAAGTTACTTAGCTGTATATAAGTTCGAGTCTCTTTCAAATTCATCAATATGTACCTATGGGCAATTCTTAACATATCATTTGAAAGAATAATTTTCCTCCCACCAGATATAATATGACCATTAAGACCTGAGTCGTCCTCTACAACCTCATTTCGTGTTGGTCTGATTCTAATGTCTTGTTTAGTGCAAGTATTTGCTACAAAATTTAATACTTTCTTCAGCAAGATATCGTTCAGCTATGCATCCTTCTAGTCTAGCACAATTTTTAACATAGCCCTTAAGCACTTTCATATACCTAAATTAAGAGTTTAATAGAGATTGTTAAAACTTATGAGTTACACATGATAAAATAAATACTTGAGCACAAAAGGTACCTCTCAATAGGATACATCCATCGAAATTGTATCAGCCCACCTAGATGTACTTCTCGTCCAAGATGAACTATTAGATATACCATAATGTCAAAAAATGAAGGCGGGAAGAACCTTTCCAATGTACATATAGTTTTAGTTACTTTTTCTTCCAATTGTTCAATCTTGTTTCTATCGGCAGCTCTTTCATACAATCGATTATAAAAGAAACACATTCGTATGATTGCATTTATAGGACCTTTAAGCAAAAGGTCTCTCAAAGCCATAGGTAATAATTGTTACATCAACAAGTGACAATCATGAGATTTCAAGCAGACAATCTTGCATTCATCTTCAATGACACGATTACTGATATTTGATCCATATCCATTAGGTAACCTCATCTTAACAAGTCTTTCACAAAATAATAATTTCTCACTTTTAGAGAGAGTGTGCGATGGAGCTGGCAAACAAACTCGACTTCCTCTATCAACTGGATGCAACTCATTTCTAATGTTCATACTTTTTAAGTTCATGCGAGAATTAAGTCCATCTTTTGACTTTCCTTTCAAATCTAAAAGTGTGCCTATAAGGCTGTTGCATATATGTTTTTTCCACATGCATCACATCAAGATTATGACACAACAATAATGTCTGCTTACAAAGAAAAATAATAACAATTAAATAGAAGCGTTTTAGTAGATACTCATAACAAAAACAAAAGCAAAGTGATTAGGTAGTCAACTGTAAATCTAATGGGTTATTAAATCACACACCTTCCAATAAGGTAAATAAAAAAAAAAATTGACTGCTTCTTCCATATTTGTTTAGCACATTGTTGCTCTTCTTCTTGTTGTTCTTGCCTTGCCTTTTTTATTCTTCTAGTATTTTTTTATTTGTCTGTCGACCCCAATTGTTCTTAATTTTGCTCACCTTATCGAAAATGCTACCACTTGTTTGTATCTTTGGCTTTCCACGAAGTTTAACTTTTCCATTGAACCATTTTTCTTTAATCAATATGGATGTGAATGACAAAGAAAACGTCTATGACCCAAATAAACTGTCTTTTGACTGTGTGATAAATATTGAGAGCATGTGTCACACATACAAACAGGACATGTAGGAAAGTTATTTATTGTCCACATAAAAATGGCTCTTAAGTTGAACCTAGCTTCATTGAATGCATCATACATCTCAACTCCATTTGTCCAGAGTTCTTTTAAATCTTCTATGAAAGGCGCCAAATTTACATCAATGTTATTACCTAGTTGCTTTCGTCCGAGAATGAGTAAACTTAGCATTAAGTTATCTTTAGACATACATAACCATGGAGGCAAGTTATATATGGCTAGAATTACTAGCCAACAACTATATCTAGTATTGAAATCTTGGAAAGGGCAAAAGCCATCTGTTGCTAGTTCAAATCTAATGTTCCTTGCATCAAATGCAAAAGATGGGTGATTCCTATTTATGGTATCCAATGCAACAAAATCAACTAGATGTCTCATTTTTCCATCTCACTCTTATGAATCTCATGCCATGTCAACAACTTTGTTGTTTCTTGAATCTTAAACATCGTCCTAAATCTTGGTATTATAGGAAGATAGAGCAATACTTTAGTAGGAACCCCCACTTCAATCTTTTTGAGACCGTCTGTGTGCACCCCAGTCAACACTCAGGGCACCCCATTTACAAGGACACCCATCGAATTTATCAGGGCACCCCCAAATTGGACGGAAATGTCCTTGAACCCTAAGGCTGAGGCACCCCACCTATTTCAGCTATACCCTAAACCCTATAACTGGTTTCCATTTTTTCGAAACGTCATTTCCCACAAAATCTCTCATTGCCATCGTGAATTGGAGGCAAAATCAACTAAATCTCATATTTTTCATCGTTCTCTCCCACATATTCCTAGTTTTTTCAAGTTGGACAGGTTTTTTCGCCCAGTTGAAGTGGTCAGCAGCTAGGGATGGGTTCGGATTTGAGATCATTGTGAAATCGAGAGGGAAAGTAAGGTACGTTTGAGTTTTTGTTCAATTTTATGTTCATTTGGTTCATTTTCTTTATAGTCGTCTATGAAAATGCTTCAATATCTGGGTTTTCTTGCAAACCCATAATACTTGGCCACATAGGACCATGATGTAGTAATTAATCTCAAAAATACCATACCGAGACTTATGAACACTTCTCGTTTGTATCCAAACGACATTTAGCCCATATAAAATTTCATTACATTTCGGACACAAGTAACCGAGATTCTTGCTTTGGTTTCGGTACCAATAAATCGAAGCTCGTATATTACTTATGCGTAGGTTTAGTCTCGGAGGATAAATACCAATACTTTGTGATAGATCTCAGTTTCGTCATACCGAAATTTTGCCTTAGATTTCGGTTATGATATACCGACATTTTTGTTTTGCTATCGGTTATGCCATATCGATTCAGTGTTGAAAATATAATTTTTTGGATTTTTTTTTCTGCACAAGAGATTATATGGTTACAATGTCTTTCTCTATCAGATATGGCTCGAGGGAAATGTATTGTTTCTAGAGAGGATGTCGATGGAGAGCCCACGAGAGCACAACGAGCACGAGCACAACGAGCGTTGGTCGTGGCTGCTACTCCTTCTGGTCCTGCTGCTCTTGAAGCTCCTACTCCTGCTGCTACTCCTTCTGCTCCTGCTACTGCTCCCTCTGCTTGTGTTGTCTGTGGTAAGAGGAAGGCACAGACTGCATCATATTGAAAGGCGAAAGTACAAGCTGGTGAGGGTGTACGTGGACGCAGACTGGTGAGGGATAACGTCGAGGATGAGGCATCTCATGTCCCCGTGGGGAGCAGTAGTCGGGGTGGTGCCGACGGGGATGAGGCCCGCAGGCCAGCAATGGAAGAAACCACCACATCCCAACCACAGACAATTAGGAGTAATAGCGGTGTTGTTGGTGGGAATGTTGTGGAGTCTGAAGATGACCCATCTGCTCCTTTCCCTGGTGGTCCTATTGACCGCTCTTTGTTGAAGAGTTTTAAGGATCATGTTGCGGCAGCAATTTAGAATAATGAGGTATGTAGTCTTTTTTTTGGCAAAATATCAATACATTTTCAATCAAATTATTACTTTTGCTATTCATATACGATAATGTATTTATGAATTATGTTTTTTTGTAGCATCGACCGTTGCTTAAGTGCATAAACCACGGGGCTCAAATAGCTGAGTGGGATTTGCAATCTTGTCACCCCGACACCCAGGGACTGCAAAGAATCATTCAGAGGTCGGGTTTGGCTCCACTAATAGACTGCTCCTATTGGAAGGCCAATAAGGAAGTGATATCAGCTTTTATCGAGCGGTGGCAGCCAGAGACCAATACATTTCACTTACCCTTTGGTGAAATGTCCATCACGCTCGAGGACGTGAGCATTTTACTGAAGATCCCGGTGATGGGCAAGGTGGTGGCGGTTGAGAATTTTTCAAGGTACATAGAAGAGTCCCGCAAGGATGCGATTGAGTTAGTTTTGAAACTGCTTGGAGTTTCTCCTGATGAACCAGAGGAAGAGATTAACATTACGAAGGGTCTCACAGTGCAAGTAGTTTGGCTGAAGAGTCATTTTTGCCCACCCCAGTCTAAGTCTTCTAGTACTTCCAGTTCTCCTACTACGTACCCTCTAGTGGAATGCACTGCACGTGCATACTTTTTGTACTTGCTCTCTTGCACCCTATTCGCCGATAAGAGTGAATTACGAGTTTCAATTTCATTACTGAAGCTTCTGGAGAACTTGGATAAGGTCGAGACTTACGCATGGGGTGCTGCTGCTCTAGCTTATCTTTACCATCATTTCAGGTCAGCCACCATGGTAAAAGTGTCGCAGATTGTAGGGTACCTAACTTTGCTCGAGGTACATATTTCTTGTGCATTACCTGTGAATCAACCAATACAAATCCAGTACTTTTTTATTCTTGTTGATTCTTTTTTTAGGGATGGGTACACGAGCACTTCCCACTCCAGTTTGCTGCGTCGAATGCGAAATACATGGACCATTTTCAGCCACGTGTCTCGAGGTAGGTACAGAAACACGAGATGCTAGCTAACGTGGACAAGCTAAGTAGTATTCGTAGGACCCTTAATAGGTTACGACCAAGTGAGGAACTTTGTTTTATTACTTTGAGTTTGATATTCCAATTTATCAAACTTCATATTTTAATATAAATTATTTGTTTCATTGGTGTAGGTGACGTGGGACCCATACAGTGACATCAGGACAGGCAGTATTGTTCTATCAATGGCCTTCTACTCTAGTTGTCTAAAGTACTTGGAATTTGTGGAGCCATACCTTCTGGAGAGGTTCCTTCGACAACTTGGCCATGTTCAAATAATACCGCCGTCTCCATATCATCCCCTTGAAGCAAACCGAGGCCGCATTGCAATGAAATACTCAGTTAAGTACTCATTCCAACTGGAGAATTGGGAAAGGTGGCGTAGCCATTCACTCTCTGTTGAAGATCGAGGGGAGAAGGTGAGGTTCGAGTTCATGGATGCACCAGAATATCTGCCATGGTTCACACGAGTTTCACATCCTACCATTGAGAACCCAGCACACAGTGAGGACTTCCCTGATACGGTTGGTGATAATGAGTTATTGGAGGTAAGAGCCTTGCAACCATTTGAATTTAAGTTAGTTTATCACATTTCTTTTGTATTATTTATTCATAGTTTCTCTATTGGATTTAAACAGCGAAATCGACGGGCATTGGATAGCGTATTTGCATGGATAGACTTGCCGGCTGGTATGGCCAAGATGGAGGCTGCTGAGAAAATGACGAATGATGTCGTAGACTACTTGACGGGTAGGGGTCTTAGTACAAGTACCACCACCACCACGACCAACACCACAACACCGAGTGCACCTACTGCTCCTTCACAACATGACAGTACCCCAACCAAAAGTGTGCCTACCCCAAGTTCTATCGAGCCTTCGGTGAGAAAGAATGCCCCTCTGCCCACCCCAAGTTCTAGCCAGCCACCTAAGAGGAAGCCCCCCACGACAACATATGTTAGTTGCAAAGCGAAGAAAGAAAAAGGGCTCAAGTGAAAAAACATGTTGTTTGTCTTGTTCATTTGGTATTGTTTAACTTGTTTGGTATTTGATGATGGATGATGTTTAACTTGTTAATTTGGTATTGTTTACCTTCTTTGGTATTGTTCTATTGAATTGATAATGTTTGACTTGTTGGTCATGTTTGAATTGATGTGTTCTACTACTACTATTTGTTGTATTTTTGTCACTGCCATGTTTGCAATAAGTTACCACAGAGAAATCCACAACCACGCAGGAACTAGAACTACTGAGAATTCTCGGTTATGCATGACCGTGATTGGTCCATTGAGCTCAGTCCCCTCCATGCGAACATTGCCCTATTTGCCAAATTTTATATAGTATCGGTCATGCACACCCCCAAGTAATGTCAAAATTACGATCCTGTGGTACCGAAACTTATTGTAATGACCCTAAAAATTTAACCTATGCCACGTGTCAAAATAGGTGATACGTGGGCCCACGCCGTGGTACAGTCATCAATTCTCGGATGTCGACTCCGAGGTATGTTAGTTTTGTATGATGGTTGTATTATATTATATTTCATTTGTGCAATTTTAAGTTTTTAAACGGGTAAAGGCGTGTACGAGCGTTGGTAGTTCGGGGAACAAATTTAATTAGAAACACTGACAAAAATATTAAATAAATAATAATTAAAAGGTTTTAAAGTCTGTTTGTTACGTCGGTATGTCGGCGGTGACGCGACGAACAAAGTTAGTATTATGAGTCGGGTGCGAGAATACCCTAGAGAAACTTTGAGTGTTGGTTGAAATATATGAGAACAAAAGACCAAAAGTCAACTAAGTCACCCAAGTGAGTCATTAAAGTTGGTAGAGGAAATTGTGAAAAGACCAAAAGGGCAATAAAATTGTAAAGGGTATGGATAAAGGTGAGGGGTAGTTTGGTCATTTGACCAAAATACCCAATTTTTCATCACACCACTGCCACCCATTCTCCATGGCCGATCAAAAAAATTGGGAGAAGAAGAGGAATCAATAGAGAAGGAGAGATCGAGGAGAGGAGAGCGACGATTCGCGGAGAGCGTGGGCTCGACGTCGAGGTGAAATCCGGGTAAGAAGTTGTTGATTTCGTTGTGGGTGTTGTCGTTGTGGTTGTTTTCGAAATTGTTGTCGAGGTTGTTGTTGAGGGGATGGTGGATTCAAATGGTGAAAATGGGGTTGATGATGGTGGTTAGGTGTATGTGATTGTTGTGTGTTGTTGTTTTGTAAGTAAAAAAAAAAAAAAAAAAAAAAAAAAAAAAGGGAGGTGACATTTCTTGTGTTTGCTTGGATTTTCCAAAGAACACAAAGAACGAAACTGAAGAAGAAAATCGGGCCGAGTCAAGGTGACCCGACCTGGTTTGGGTCAGACCGGGTCTGACCCGAGTTGATCGGGTCCGACCCGGGTGGACCGAGTCCGACCCGGTTGGACTGGGTCTGACCCGGTCAAACCCGGTTTGACCGGTCAAGCCGGTGCTGACCCGACCCAGCCGAGTCGGGTCAGACCCGACCCGCGACCCACCTATATATTATATTAATAAAAATTATTTATTTTGATTAAATATATTAAAATTGATTTTTATTGAAATAAATTATAGAAAAATAGAAAAAATTCAGGAAAAATTCTAGAAAATTCTAGAAAATTATATTTTCATCAATTAAAGAGAAATTTGGGAATTTCTATGAAAAGTGAAATATTCGAAATTTTTGTGAGACGTTTTGTCGGGGTTTTTGCCTTGGAAAACGTGAAATTTGGCAAAAATAGCTAAAATTTTGGAAAAATCATAGGAAATTAAGGAAATTGATATAAATTGCATTATCAAGATTATTGTATACACGGGGACCGTAAGGGGCGTTTCGAAGTCCGTGTTAGCGCGAATTAGCTTGGATCGAGGTAAGTAAACCAGTGAGGAACACCACAGTATTTCTTGAGCTCTTAATTATTTATTGATATTGTTTCTGTGGCGGCCCCAATTTCCATAATGGTCCGCCACGGGAGGCCACGCGGGCCCACAACTGTCCACGTCACCACCAGTTGTGTCCCACGCCCAATTATCCATCATTGATCAATTTATCATTAAATTTGATTCAGTTAATATCATATAACCTCAAATTAACAGCAGAAGCTTAAATAAACAATATAAAAATTCATCTTGTGTTTTATTAGCAAAATGCCTAAGTGGAAACCATACCAAATATACATTATATACATCTCATCTGATCCTCAAAATATCAAAATGTACAACCTATCTCTCAAGCCCAAAACCCGACATAAAACGAATAAATATAAACATACGTACGAGTGGGGCTAAAACTGTCAATCGATGTACTCTTCAAGCTTGCCCTTCCCCCGGCTCGTACTAGGGTCTGCACTCAGCCATCACAAAAAGACAGATGACGAGTCCAGAGTGAGTAATCCCAAGGAAATTCACCAAGTAATTATGGAAATAAAAGTACTGGAATTGAAAATACTATAATTTAAACATGCGGAACAAAAGAAATACAGACAACTGTAAAAGGACCATTCGCATGCATAAATATAGTGAGGAAACAAAGTACGTGCACATAAGGATCAGACCAAGTCATACTTCGGGCTTTCCCCCAGGCACGGCCCATGAAGAACACACCAATGGGTTGACCCTGGACCCTCTAGGTGGTCGACGTAGACCAACGACGCACCCACACGAGCCTACCATACCCGGGTAGCCTATTCACCGGCGTATGCCTAGACCAGTGCTATGACTTAATGGACTCTATGGCCGTAACAAATAAGCACCAGGTGGGGAGTGATCTCAACACCGTAAAGACACCAGGTAGGAGTACCCTCCACTACCGTAAAGTCACCAGGTGAGAGTACTCAGCCACCGTAAAGCAATAATGAAATGGAGTAAAGAATAAATGGAACTGAATTCAAATAAATCAAACTGTAAATACTTAAAGTGAAGTTCAATTGGGATACTACACACCTCAATTCGCACTCCTCGCACTACCAGTCAAATTCCCCGGCTCGATTCCTTAAATTCCCCGATAATACTGCCGGCCTGATTTCTGACTAAACCCCGGCTCCAACTACTATTCCGAGACTCCTGGAATTCATTTATGAGGGTTTAAAGTCAATTAATAGGTTTATAATGTTATTTAGACTCATTTCCCCATTTTCCAATTTTTCACATTCCAGTGAACTATTAGCGTGCTAATGAGATGAATTAGCGCGCTAATTCATCTAAGTCACTGTTCATCATTTTCCAGAGGGTAATTAGCGCGCTAGGTCCTCCTATTAGCGCGCTAATCGCGCTCTGTCCAGATTTTTACAGTTCAAATTTTCACACTCCAAACACCCCATAAACTCATTCATTCGACTCCAACACCTCAAAAACTCACCATTCACCTCAAAAACACCATTTAAACACAAAGTTATCGAATTTAAACTCGAAATCCAAGAATCATAAAAATCACCCTTTTCAAACCCATTTCCATATCATCATCAAATTCCTCTCAAATTATTCAAAAATCACAACCCTTTCATGCCATTCTCATACACACTCACTCCAACAAAACCAAGTGTTTCATTCTCAACAAATTCGAATTTTCCACAATCTCCAACCCACGCCAAAAATTCCACAAAATCACCAACAAATCAAAGAGAGTTGAGAGGAAGTCACAAATCTTACCTTGGATGATATCCTTGTGCTCTCCAACACTCCAAATGACCTTCAAAACTCCACAATCCTCACTTCCTCCTTCCACCAATTTCCCTCTTCTTCTCTTTCACTCTCTTTCTCACTCTCTTCTCTTTTGATCGGTCAAACAAACAAACCTATATATACTTGGTTTTTGATCAAGTGTGTGCACGAATCTCGAGAAGTATCCAAGGGTTGCTAATCACCCGGTGTCACTCCAACTCCATTCATCTAATCTTGACACTTAACACCCTCTTGTGCATCTCGAGGAACATCAACTGTTGTTGTTTTATTCAGTCTACTATAGGACTTATTGATTTCCAATTGATTTAGCCCATATAAATTCCTATTTTATTCAATAAATTTCCTAAATTCATGGGTAAGCTCACCTTAGTTTCCTCGACTACCTGGCACCTCGTGCCTCGTGTCCCGTGTCCGCACGCACCCCGAGATCATTCCTCACTCGTCAACAATCTAGTTCGAGTGCGCTCCAGCCTCGCTGTGGGACCCTCGACCGTCCTCGCTGGCATCCACATCTGCAATGACGTCATAATTAACGGCAATTTTAATTCGGGCCGTTACAGTTTCGATACTACCTTGTCATTCCATTCCTTTTGAGTTGTCCTAAGGCAAGTGTGTCAAGTGTGATCCTTGCAAAATTCCGGGCTCGCGGTGTATTATACCGGAGTTTACGGCTGGGGATACACGATTAGTTGTAATGACATATACGGGGTGAGAATTCTCCACCAGATTGTTGGGGACTCTACACTCGCGTAGGGGTCTTAGAGGAGATTCTGTCCTCGACTCCTAGCCTTTGAGGAGATTTTGTCCTCGGCTTAACGACTTTAATTGGTCGGGACCACTTGTGCCTTTCCCTTGTATTCCAGGACACTCAATTTCGATTGCATATTTATTTATTTACAGTTTTTTATATATTCATGCGCTCCCTGTCCTTTTCTTTCTATCGGCATGAATTGACTGTTTATTTATTTAATTCGAAATACTGTATTTATTGTTGTTCCTGCTTGGCATTACTTACCTGGGCTCGTCATTCTTGTGTTTGACCGAGTGCAGATCCACAGTCCAGCAAAGGAAAGGCCACGCAGTTAGGCGATATACTTTGAGCGGCCCTCCTCTGCTGATATAGGTGACACTTTTTGTTGTAATAGCTACTTATATTGTTTTTGTACATGGGGTAATGGGTTGAGAGATCTTTTTGGATATTATGACTTGGATGATACTCTCCTTGCTTTATATGATATACGGGGTTCCCACACCCTAGGTTTTTGTCCTAACTTAGAGCTTTCGAAGTTGATTTATTAGTTGAGATTAATTGCTTCCGCTTATTACTTTGATAACTCGCTAATTAATTGACTTCACTTTCAAATGCTTAATAAATGATTGAATGGTAAGGATAGGCTCACTGGCCCCGCGCGACTCGTCGGGATTGGCTCGGGGGTTCGCGCGGGTCCAGGCCGGGCGGTTCCCGATTCTAGGGTTGTGGAATTCGGGGCCGTCACAGTTGGTATCAGAGCCTAAAGGTTGAATAAAATACTCTTGAATTCAAATCACAATCCACTAAAACATAGGAAAGCGGAAGTTAGGATATTGTTTGAACTTAGAGTGGAACCCTATGAACTTAACTTAAGTCTAAGTTGGGAAGTGAGGAGAGTTTGGGAAAAGTCGGAACTTGTAATGGACATGTTTTATTTGAGATGGTGTATTATTATTATATCGATTAGCTATTCACTGATTCAGAGATTCGCCTAATTGTAGACTGCGATGGCGGATCAGCCGGGTTCAGGTGATGATAGTGGGATGCCAGGTCTTAGAGGAGTCAGTATGGAGGAGTTCCAGATGTGGACTCAGAGGATTATGAGTCAAGATCATCGACTTGAGGAGATCTTGAGACTATTGAGAGCACCCCCTACAACGACACCATCTACGCCAACTACTTCCCAGTTGCCTGCTGCACAGGAGACTGGTACACCAGCTACCGCGGCGACGTCGATAGCTCCTACTCCGATTTCAGCGATGCCAGAGACCATCGTAGCTCCGATAGCACAGACAGGGGTTGTATTGCCTACTCAGACGGAGGTGATACCATCGACACCGAGCACGTCACTCACTGAGACGCCTAGTACCTCGACTACTCTGAGTACTAAAGCTACGCCAGAGGCGAGACAGGCCAGAGAATTTCAGAGGCATCAGCCCGAAAAGTTCTACGGAGGTATGAATCTTGAGGCAGCAGAAACTTTTTTGAGAAGTCACAAAAAAGATTCACGACATTCTTGCTACACCGGCCCACATGCAGCCTAGTATATCTTCCGCCTCATTATTCGGAGAGGCCGACGTCTGGTGGCCACGAAGGGAAAGCCCCGAGATTGGGCTGAGTTCAAGGGGAGATTTGAGCAGAAGTACATTCCTCCTACGGTTCGTAACTTGAAGAGGACCGAGTTTCAGAATATTCGGCAGAGAGCCGACGAGTCCGTGATGCAGTACATGGACCAATATCTACGACTAATGGAGTATGCCGAAGGAGCAGCAGATACTAACGCCGACCAGGCTTATTACTTTGTACACGGGCTACTTGATTTGATAGGTTCGATGGTAGTGACGACAGCTCCGAGCACACTACAGGCGGCGTATGAGAGAGCTATGGCCATTGAGGGTTTTGGTAATACACGCACCGGGGCACAGGCTATTTCATCGGCACCTTCCCAGTCGGGGAGGCCTTCGGGGGATGGTAGGAAGAGGAAGAGATTTAGGCAGTGGTCACAGAGAGACCGAGCTCATAGTGTAGCATCAGTAGCATTTCCACCCACCGCAGCAACTGTATCATCCGCTCCGGCATGAAGTTATGCTAGTGTTCAGCCACCACAGTCTCAGTCGAGCCAGCATAAACAACAACATCAGAGGACTAAGGGCAGAGGCGGTGGTCAAGAGCAGAGATACCGACAGGGACGCGACGCTATCAGAGTCAGGGACAGAGTTCTGGTCAGGCACCGAGACAGGGACAGCGTGGTCCGCTTAGCTCAGGGTCTCAGAGGGGAGCATGTTTCGAGTGCGGACAGTTAGGCCACTTTGTCAGCGCTTGCCCACGATTGGGTCGAGGACAGCCACAGAGCCGGGAGCAGGTTCATGCCATCGCCGCACCAGACGCGACTGCCTCACGGAACTTGATTGAGGGTACGATTTACATTTGCAGTCGATTTATGCATACCATGTTTGATTCCAGTTCTACAGTTTCTTTTATTTCGGGTCGTATGGTTGACAAGTTAGGGTTGAGACCTATTCGATTAGAGAGACCCTTGATCCTTAGCACGGCTGCTGGGGACAAGATTTACCCGAATTTAGTGTGTGTGGACTGTCCGGTAGAGATAGAGAGACACACCTTGCCTGCAGACCTGAGAGTGTTGGAGTTCCTAGAGTTCGATGCACTACTGGGCATGGATTGGTTGGGTGCTTATCATGCACAGATTCACTGCTACGGTAAGAGGATCATGTTTCAGATTCTTCGGCATCCAGAGTTTAGCTTTCAGGGGACTTCGACCAATTTACCGATCACCAGGGGTAGAGTCGCCACTAGCGTAGATGTAGAGACATTCGCTGGCGTGTTGAGTACGACAGGTAGAGTAGAGACTAGGTTAGAGGATGTGCCAGTAGTATGCGAGTTCCCTGACGTTTTTCGAGCAGAGTTACCAGGCTTACCACCACCTAGGGAGATAGATTTCATCGTTGACTTGGTCCCAAGGACCAAACCCATTTCTATTCCTCCGTATCGCATGGCTCCGAGAGAGCTAGATGAGCTGAGAGGACAACTCGACGAGTTGTTGGAGTTAGGCTTTATTCGGCCGAGTATGTCGCCTTGGGGAGCGCCGGTATTATTTGTGAAGAAGAAAGACGGCAGCTTAAGATTATGCATCGACTACAGACAGTTGAACAAGGTGACGGTGAAGAACAAGTATCCACTTCCTCGCATCGACGATTTGTTCGACCAGTTGACAGGTTCGCAGTATTTCTCGAAGATTGATCTGAGATCCGGGTTCCATCAACTGAGGATTAGAGCAGAGGACATGGAGAAGACTGCATTTCGCACACGATATGGGCACTACCAGTTTACAGTAATGCCGTTTGGATTGACTAACGCCCCAACGATGTTCATGGATTTGATGCATCGAGTGTTGAGACAGTACTTGGACAGATTTGTCATTATGTTTATCGACATCTTGATATATTCTAAGACTCGCGAGGAGCATGAAGAACACCTTAGGTTGGTTTTGCGGACACTGCGAGAGCATCGATTATTCGCTAAGTTTAGTAAGTGTGAGTTTTGGTTGACAGAGGTAAGATTCCTAGGTCACATTGTTGGGACTGACGGAGTGTCAGTGGACCCCGCTAAGGTCAGGGCGGTTAGCAATTGGCCGACACTGAGATCAGCATCAGATATCCGCAGTTTTCTGGGCTTGGCAGGTTATTATCGGCGTTTTGTACAGGATTTCTAGAGGATCGTGGCACCGATGACGCAGTTGACGAAGAAGGATGTCAAATTTCAGTGGAATGATGACTGTGAGCAAGCGTTTAGGACATTGAAGGAACGACTAACTACCGCACCAGTTTTGGTTTTGCCCGAGTCAGGGAAGGGTTTTGAGGTGAACACCGATGCTTCTAAGATTGGTTTGGGCTGTGTTCTAATGCAGGAGGGTAAAGTGATTGCCTATGCGTCCCGACAGTTGAAGATTCATGAGAAGAATTACCCTACTCACGACTTGGAGTTAGCGGCGGTGGTTTTTGCATTGAAGATTTGGCGCCACTATCTCTACGGGGAGAGATTCGTCTTATTTACTGACCACAAAAGTTTGAAGTACCTCTTCACGCAAAAAGAATTGAACATGCGACAGAAGCGATGGCTTGAGTTCCTGAAGGACTACGATTTCTCATTGGAGTACCACCCGGGGAAGGCTAATGTCGTTGCAGACGCATTGAGCCGTAGAAGGTCAGACTCAGATGTTGTTACCTGCCACATGACGTACGATTACAGTTTGCTCGAGGCGGTTGAGAGGATTTGTACCGAGGACATTCCAATCGATACTAAAGTAATGATTTGCGGGCAGATGAGGACTCAGACAGTGTCGATACAGAGCGTACTCGAGGGTCGCAAACGACGAGCGAGAGCAAAAAGTTTTTAGAGTCGGCACGAGTTCAAATCATCCAGATTGGAGTCAGTCGACAGACTCATGCTTGAGATTTAGAGGACGACTGTGGATTCCATCAGTGGCTGAGTTACGCGATGAGATACTTCATTAGGCACACCGCTCACGATTTACGGTTCATCCGGGCAGGACTAAGATGTATGCAGAGGTGCGTCGTCTCTTCTGGTGGCCAGAGATGAAGACCGATGTGGCTAATTTTATTAGAGGGTGTGATATTTGTCAGCGGGTTAAGGCTGAGCATCGCAGACCCGGTGGGTTATTACAGCTACTTCCCATTCCTCATTGGAAGTGCGAGCACGTTGCAATGGACTTCGTCAGTGGGCTACCTCGATCTCGGCAACGACATGATAGCATCTAGGTGATTGTGGACAGATTAACTAAATCCGCGCACTTCATACCGATCTCGACCACACATCGAGTAGACAGACTGGCAGAGCTTTACGAGAGAGAGAGAGATTGTTAGGTTGCATGGGGTACCGTTGTCGATTGTGTCTGACAGAGGGTCGCAGTTTACATCGCAGATCTGCCAGAGCATGCAGGCACAGCTTGGCACGAAGTTGAATCTTAGTACCGCCTATCACCCACAGACTGATGGACAGTCAAAGCGTTTGATCCAGATTCTCGAAGATATGCTGAGGATGTGTGTGTTAGAGTACGGTGGATCTTGGGAGGAGTACCTTAATCTGTGTAAGTTTGCATATAATAACAGTTATCAGGCCGGTATCGGCATGGCACCATTTGAGGCATTGTACCGGAGGCCGTGTAGATCTCTATCTTGTTGGGCGGAGCCCGAATATGTGGTAGCGATTGGGCTGGAGATTGTGGTAGATCACACAGAGAAGATACGCCAGATCCGTTTAAGATTGAAGGGTGCGCAGGAGAGACAGAAAAAGTATTATGACTTGTATCACGAGGAGTTAGAATACCAGGTCGGGGACTTTGTATATCTGAAAGTATCTCCATTGAAGGGGCACAAGAGGTTTGGGATTAAGGGGAAACTTGCGCCGAGGTTCATTGGTCCGTTCAGAGTGGTGAAGCGGGTAGGCAAGGTCGCGTACGAGCTAGAGTTACCACCTCCGATGTCGGGAATTCATCCTATCTTTCACATATCGATGTTGCGACTAGATAGGTCCAGGGAGGGCAGACGATCGACAGTAGATTTGAGCCAGATAGACCTGAGGGAGGATGTCACATACGACGAGCAGCCTATCCAGATCTTAGACCGCAAGGTCAAGATCTTGAGGAACAAGGAGATCCCATCAGTCCTCGTCAAGTGGCAACACCACGGGGACGAGGAGCTGACGTGGGAGCTGGAGTCATATATGCGCGAGTATTTCCCCTACCTTTTCTGAGTTCGGTAAGTCTTTCCATTAATTTTGTTTAAATTTCGAGGACGAAATTCCAATTAGTTATGAAGACTGTAACGACCCTAAAAATTTAACCTATACCACGTGTCAAAATAGGTGATACGTGGGCCCACGCCGTGGTACAGTCATCAATTCTCGGATGTTGACTCCGAGGTATGTTAGTTTTGTATGATGGTTGTATTATATTATATTTCATTTGTGCAATTTTAAGTTTTTAAACGGGTAAAGGCGTGTACGAGCGTTGGTAGTCCGGGGAACAAATTTAATTAGAAACACTGACAAAAATATTAAATAAATAATAATTAAAAGGTTTTAAAGTCTGTTTGTTACGTCGGTATGTCTGCGGTGACGCGACGAACAAAGTTAGTATTATGAGTCGAGTGCGAGAATACCCGAGAGAAACTTTGAGTGTTAGTTGAAATAGATGAGAATAAAAGACCAAAAGTCAACTAAGTCACCCAAGTGAGTCATTAAAGTTGGTAGAGGAAATTGTGAAAAGACCAAAAGGGCAATAAAATTGTAAAGGGTATGGATAAGGGTGAGGGGTAGTTTGGTCATTTGACCAAAATACCCAATTTTTCAACACACCACCGCCACCCATTCTCCATGGCCGATCAAAAAAATTGGGAGAAGAAGAGGAATCAATAGAGAAGGAGAGGAGAGGAGAGGAGAGGAGAGCGACGATTCGAGGAGAGCGTGAGCTCGACGTCGAGGCGAAATCCGGGTAAGAAGTTGTTGATTTTGTTGTGGGTGTTGTCGTTGTGGTTGTTTTCGAAATTGTTGTCGAGGTTGTTGTCGAGGGGATGGTGGATTCAAATGGTGAAAATAGGGTTGATGATGGTGGTTAGGTGTATGTGATTGTTGTGTGTTGTTGTTTTGTAAGTTAAAAAAAAAAAAAAAAAAAAAAAAGGGAGGTGGCGTATTTGTGTTTGCTTGGATTTTCCAAAGAAACACAAGAACGGAAGAAGAGAAAACGGGTCGGGTCACCTTGACCCGACCCGGTTTTGACCGGGTCTGACCAGGTTTGACCCGAGTTGACCGGGTCCGACCCGGGTGGATCGGGTTTGACCCGGTTAGACCCAGCCGGGTCGGGTCAGACCCGACCCGCGACCCACCTATATATTATATTAATAAAAATTATTTATTTTGATTAAATATATTAAAATTGATTTTTATTGAAATAAATTATAGAAAAATAGAAAAAAATTCAGGAAAAATTCTAGAAAATTCTAGAAAATTATATTTTCATCAATTAAAGAGAAATTTGGGAATTTCTATGAAAAGTGAAATATTCGGAATTTTTGTGAGACGTTTTGTCGGGGTTTTTGCCTTGGAAAACGTGAAATTTGGCAAAAATAGCTAAAATTTTTAAAAAATCATAGGAAATTAAGGAAATTTATATAAATTGCATTATCAGGATTATTGTATACACGGGGACCGTAAGGGGCGTTTCGGAGTCCGTGTTAGCGCGAATTAGCTTGGATCGAGGTAAGTAAACCAGTGAGGAACACCACAGTATTTCTTGAGCTCTTAATTATTTATTGATATTGTTTCGATACTATCTTGTCATTCCATTCCTTTTGAGTTGTCCTAAGGCAAGTGTGTCAAGCGTGATCCTTGCAGAATTCTGGGCTCGCGGTGTATTATACCGGAGTTTACGGCTGGGGATACACTATTAGTTGTAATGACATATACGGGGTGAGAATTATCCACCAGATTGTTGGGGACTCTGCACTCGCGTAGGGGTCTTAGACGAGATTCTGTCCTTGACTCCTAACCTTTGAGGAGATTTTATCCTCGGCTTAACGACTTTAATTGGTCGGGACCACTTGTGCCTTTCCCTTGTATTCCAGACACTCAATTTCAATTGCTTATTTATTTATTTACAGTTTTTATATATTCATGCGCTCCCCGTCCTTTTCTTTCTATCGGCATGAATTGACTGTTTATTTATTTAATTCGAAATACTGTATTTATTGTTGTTCCTGCTTGGCGTTACTTACCTGGGCTCATCATTCTTGTGTTTGATCGAGTGCAGATCCACAGTCCAGTAAAGGAAAGGCCACGAAGTTAGGCGATATACTTTGAGCGGCCCTCCTCTGCTGATATAGGTGACACTTTTTGTTGTAATAGCTACTTATATTATTTTTGTACATTGGGTAATGGGTTGAGAGATCTTTTTGGATATTATGACTTGGATGATACTCTCCTTGCTTTATATGATATACGGGGTTCCCACACCCTAGGTTTTTGTCCTAACTTAGAGCTTTCGAAGTTGATTTATTAGTTGAGATTAATTGCTTCCGCTTATTACTTTGATAACTCGCTAATTAATTGACTTCACTTTCAAATGCTTAATAAATGATTGAATGGTAAGGATTGGCTCACTGGCCCCGCGCGACTCGTTGGGATTGGCTCGGGGGTTCGCGCGGGTCCAGGCCGGGCGGTGCCCGATTCTAGGGTTGTGGAATTCGGGGCCGTCACACTTATGTATGGTCTTGGTAGTTCATCATCGAGATTATTATGCAACGATTACACATAACGACTTGGCCTCCTATTATCAGAATTTTGCAGATAAAATCGGTTACGTCACTCCGTAATTCATGAATTAATCTCAGCGATGCACAACTGATTGGTAATTAAGGGTCTCGATTGCATTTGACAGATGCTCACATGCAAGGAACACACATTTAATTGGCCACATACTACCGCAATTATTTCCAGTTAATCGGTTATAATGTTCTGTTACTATGGTCTGCTTTTCGATCATTTGTCACCGTAATTTAGCAAGAATCTCAATGTCATGTAACCGAAGTATTTAGGGCACCCATTGTTGGCCGCTCACGAACCTTAATGTCCGAGATTACAATGGGTGTCACAGTTCTGTATGTCCGAGACTTGGGGGTAGTTTTCGACTTTATGTAACCGAACTTTTAATTGAGAGTACAAACTTGGCATATCATGAATTTATTCATTCAACAAACATCAATTCAAGTTACATACATCAACAAAAGTACACAAAAGCATCATGCCAAGTTTGGAAGACATAATATTCATTCAACAACATCAATTCAAGTTTGCCAAACATTCCAAAAATAATTTACTATGTGATTTGCTTAAGGTGACGCTAAATCTACCACGAAAGGCTGTGTAGATGAGAAGATTGTACTGGGACTTGTGCTTTGATGTTAATACCAAAACCCCACCCTTGAGCATCAACATTCGCGAAGGTCTTCCACACCAAGAATACAGGGGGAACTGGTGCATTAGGCTTGAATATGACCTGTCAAATTGAGGAGCAACATAAAAGAAATAATAAGTAACGTACATTGACATATTAACTAAAATTTGAAACAAACGCTAAAAACTTACCCTAACCCAATGAATGTCGTTGACATTTGTAACGCCAATAACTACCCGATCTTTCATAGGCGGAGGGGCATTACGTAGAAGAAGAAATATCATGCAACAACCATATGACACGTTGACAAGCACAACATTAAATGTTGTTGCAATTAGAAGTCCCATGTCTGGAAGGGTCATCCACTTATCGGACCCGACATCCTTACCTTCAAAGAATTGTACAGCTCCCTTAACTTGGTCGAAGTAACTTACAAGCAAATCCTTCCAAAACTCATGGTTCTCTTGTAGTTCATTAACCATAGCTATTCTAACCTTTTTCCAACCATCTATGTCTGAGAATCTAAGACCGGTGGCAACACAACATAAGCCACAATTTCTATCGCTATCCACATTTACTGTAGTCTCAACATGTTGAATCCAATCCGGTTGTATAGTGTGAATGAATCCAGTCTCAGATACTCCCATAGATGCCCCACGTGTTCGATGTACTTTATTCCTAACTTGTTTTACTTTCCTTCACGCACTGGCTGCCTCAGCGGGTGTAAGTACATATTCAAAGCCACTTGGACTCTCGTCGTAGAAGTATCATCGTCCTCGGCTTTCCTCTTCATCCCTCTCTTCCCTTTCTTCATTTTCTTGCTCCCTATAATATAATTACCAAAACTATCAAGACTCGGTCTCCCCCTTGTCTTCACTTTTGCTTGTGGTGCAATACATGACGTCGAGGAAGGACAACTAATCTCTTTTAGTTGTTTAATAGTCCTTACACGCGATTCCTCATCAACGAATGTTTCAAACTTAGACACAACTCTTTGAAGCTCGTCATTCAAGTTATAGGCAGTCCGATTCACTGATGCATCGAGTACCATACTCAACTTTTGCCAATACACATGTATGTCTTCAAGTGGTATAGGTGAACCAGCTAAAATATGTACATTAAGCTCGTGTGCACACAGAAGCCCACAAGTGGTACGTAGGTCACAACCACATAAGCTCCGATCTGTCCCAACATTTACCTCAGTTCAACCTCGTTACGAATCAACTTAAGTGCTTTCAAGGATACAGAACCCCGCAAACGGCGATACAATCCATCCATACATCCATGTTGCACAACATTCAAACTAACCTCAAATGACGATTTGATCCTGTTATGTTGTATGTCTAACATTTCATGAATTACACTCCACAACGCCTCGAAGTTTGCAGTACATGTGTCGAGATGCTGTTTGAGAGTGAAATGTGCAGACTCAACCCTTTGCGTTGTGGTTTCTCTAAGATGAAAAAATTGATTTGTCCATACACGTACAAATCTATTCTTGTAATCCTGCAACCAAGTATCCTCCAAATAATTAAGCAGACCTTTCACATCTGCATACTCAACACATAAGGTAGCTAACATAAGCTCGAATGATGCTTCGATCGTAGCATACATCAAATCCGTCCACCTCTTATTAAAGAGTTGAAAGTCCTTATTTCATGCGAACATCTTTTTGGTGTTGGTCAACACCATTTTATTGATATGCCATGTACAAAGCTGATGGGAACATTGTAGAAAAACTTTTTCGATTGCATTAATAAGGCCCAATTCTCTATTAGTGACAAGAACACTAGGTGTAGACCACCCGTCTAATAAACCTCTCAAAATGTTCAATGCCCATGTGTAGTTGGACATAGTCTCTGAAGATAAAAAAACAAAACCCAACCGAAAATGTAATGTTTGTCGAAGTGACCCCAACAATCTCCAACAACAGCAATCGGTACCTATTGGTCTTATATGTTCACTCCATTAGAAGAACGTATGGAAAAGACCTCAATAAGTTGATGAAGTCAAGATGGAACCAAAACAAGTCTGTAACTACATTCGATTCGGGGTCCTTCCTATGCCATGATAGATCATATTGTCTTCCAATAAATGTAAGAGTTGTTACATTTGAGTTCTCCCACCAGCTTCTTTAATTCGATTCCTTTGTCGTGCATTGTATATTGTTCGCAATGTTAAAGTATTGTTCTTATCCCTTTGCCTCAAAGTGTTTAGGATCTGTCGTGGCCTAACATTAGCCTTACTCATCTGATCCAAAATAGCTGCCTCATCTTGAGTCAATCTTCCAGCATATGAGTGCCCTTCCAAGGAATTCGCAGAGTTGTAGTTGTGCATGCTACATACCACACTTACATACCAATATGAGTCTAGGTGTTTCTTGAGTTAAATAAGAAAAGGGCACTGACATTTTTTCGTACCGGTGTTTGGTCTTGTGTTGTCCTCCTCTTCCTCTGTGTTTGTCAACTTACGTGGTATCTTCTCAATTAGTTCAGTTTTAGCAATTCCAACTCTTTGGGAAATACCCCTATATGTTCCGGATCTCTCACACGCAATTGTGACCCTTCCCCTACGGCCATTCCCTCTGGCATCAGACTTCATTGTAACCAGGACAAACTTTCTAGCACGACCTGTCTCTTGAACCCATTTGAGTGCCTCTTTTCTAGTTTGAAATGGTGCCTCCTGTTTGAAAAGATAAGAAATATCTTCAAATGCACTTGTCGATGTTACTTCCTGCAAGAAAAATTCAAATATCATAAGTACTCGATGTTAAAAGTTAGAAAATCCTTAAAAACACAATTCTTAGTAGTACAGGTCCGACACGTAAAGGATAGTTTCGGTAGGTCACAACCGAGACCATTCAATATATCTTGGGACATGATCACCGAGTCCACTAACAACCCTTTACATAAAATGTTCGGTTATCTACTACCGAGAATTATATTTAAGTATCGGTTGTGTGTCACCGATATATACACAAATATCTCGATCTTATATGACCGAAACAATCGTGTACGTGGTATATTTGCATATTGGGAAACCCTAGACCTAAAAAAACTTTAAAACTCACCTCTAACTGCCTCGATTCATCCTCACTTGGGTTTTGTTCATCCATTGTACACAAACACCAAACGATTTGGTCCAAACCCTAAGTAAACGAGAATCATCAAACACCACCATTGTCAACACCAAAACACACCAAACGCAAGATTCAAACACTCAAAAACTGAACAATGGATGAGGATACCGACCTTATATAAACTCTTTCAGCCAATAACGTCGTGACCGATCGTCGACGGGACCGAGGTATAGGGATTGAACGAGATTAACCAAGCTCAAAAATGGGATGGGGTGCCTTGGTAATTCTGACTTTTTGGATTTTTGTTGTAGATTTAGGTTGGAGGGTACATGAGTCATTACACATACAATTGAAAAAAAATGGGGTGCCCTAAGTATTGACTGGGGTGCACATAGCCGACCTCATCTTTTTTGAACGATCATTCACTTTCCATCTTGATATGCCGCATTTCGGACATGATTGTGAGTATTCGAGTTCCTTTGTATATAAGCAACAATCATTTGTACATACGTGTATCTTTCTATACCATAGAGCAAAAGTCTTTAACAGCTTTTTAGTCATATAGAAAGAGTCGGGAAGTGCGTTGTCATAAGGAAGCATTGCACGAACAACCTTAAGTAGCTCATTAAAGTTATTATCAGTCCAACCATGAGTAACTTTCAATTTAAACAAAGTAACAGTTGCTGAAATTGTAGTGAACTCTGTGCAACCAGGATATAACGGAGTTTGTGCAACGTCTGCAAATTTTGAAATCTCTTCCTCTATATTTTCATATCTAGAGTCTCCAAAATCATCTTGCACACAATATAAATGATCTTTATACATTTCATATGTTTCCTCCATAGATGTATCATTGAACGATTTATAAGTTTCTCTCGTTTCCCCATAAAGTTCACGAAATGTATAACTAGTGTCCATGCCTTTTAAAACCAAATGCTCATAGACAACTTCAAGTTCTTGGCGACGCAAGTTCTTACATTTCATGCATGGGCACACTACTGAATCACTATTTTGTAATGTTTGAACCTGATGAATGAAATTGTGTGCTCTTTCTCTATACCTTTTGGAAAATCTATCATTGGCATTAAAGTTGAATGAATACATTAGTATTTATTATGAAGGGATATAATATATCATGATGATATGGAAATTAATTATGAGTTGGAACTAACCTTGACAAGTGAACCCACTCTTTATTCATTATAACCATCTTGTGGGTTGATTTCTAAATCGACGTAGCTGTTACCTAAACTTTGGTATCAAATATTGAGAAACACCACATAATTAAAGAAAAGTATACAATCCATATCTAGCTATCCATACTACGTATACATCTAGATAATAAAGCAAAAAAGATCATGAATCAACCAACAAATTAATATTTGTACTCTTACCATATTAAAGTGTACATACAACACAACTAGTTAAAGTTAATAAAAAAATGAAATAGTAAATGTGTACTTTACCCTTCATAGAGACAAAAACATAAGTGGCAATTAATAAAATGCACAACCCTCCTTGTGAGGATGTTGTACTATGCTATAGTTGTGATGGATTGTTGTACCCCTTTGGATATGAGGAGCATCAATGCAACAAAATTTGACAAAAAAATTAACTAATGAAATGTGCATCCAACAAAAAAGAAATTCAAACCACTTGACAATCATCCACCGCAGCCTAATCGACACGACCAGCAGTCGTAGAGGCAGATTACTGAGAGCAAGGATGCTGACCGATGAGATAGGCAGAGGAATACGCAGAGGTCTAGTCAGACCCAGACTCATGGTTCTGCACAGGGACGAGGGCATAATCAGACTCAGAGATCGCAGGATACCCGTACGTGTTACAAATGCAGACAGGTCGGCCACTTTCAGAGGGAGTGCCCTCAACCAGCAAGGGCACCACCACTGCATCACCAGCACCAGAGGGAGCGTGTTCAGGCTGCTGTTGAGCCAGACCAGGGGGCGTCCAGAAATAGTATTGAGGGTATGATTTTCATTTGTGGTACTTGCATGCATATCATGTTCGATTCAAGTTACATCGATTCCTTGATTGTTGTGCGCTTGGTAGACATGTTAGGGTTGTAAACTCGTTAGACGTAGCAGACCTCAATCCTAGTCACAGTTGTCAGGATGAGATATACCCGAATGTGCATAGTCTTGACATTTCAGTAGAATTAGGGGGCTACGAGTCGCTAGTAGACATGCGAGTACTAGAGTTGTTAGAGTTCGAAGCTTTGGTTGGTGCAAACTAGTTATAAACATTACGTGCTTTGATTGGTTGATACGAGAAGATGAATGGGAGATCTTCGTGCTAGAGCGAGACAGAGACGTTGGCTTGAGTTCTTGAAGGACTACGACTTCTTATTTGGGCACCATTATGAGAAGACCAACGTTATTGCTGATGCGTTGCACCGCAAAGGATTTGATGCTGAAGTAGTCGTGTGTCAGAGGACCTACTAGCATGGTTTACGTGAGGCAGCCGAGTTGATGAATTCAGCTGACGTGCCAACGACTACCAAGACACAAATACGTGATCAAACGATGTTGCAGACCGTCTCATTTGGCATTGTGCACGAGGGACAGCAAGATGATGCGTCATACCAGCGGTGCAGTGAGATGGTGGATAGTTCAAATTGCCAAAACAATATTCGATCGACAGACTCATGCTAGAGGTATCGCGGGCGACTAGGGTTTCCATTGGTGGCTGATGCGTATGACGAGGTACTTCAGATGTACGCCGATATGCGACATTCTTTTAGTGGTCAGGGATGATTTTCGCGGTATCGAAGTTGTTCGAGCGCGTGACATGCCAGCGCGTAGAGGTTGGGCATCGACGACCTGGAGGACTACTGCAGCCCCACCCATTTCTCGATGGAAGTGGGAACATATTGATATGGATTTCGTTAGTGGTTGCCCCGATCTCCTCGTAGTCATGATAGCATATGTGTAGTTGTGGATAGATTTGCTCGAGATTTAAGAGTGCCCAGAAGTGGCAGAAGAAATACTTGCGAGTATCACGATGAGCTTCAATATGATTCAGAGAGATTATGGATACCTGAGGTCTCTCCACTGAAGGGTTACGAAAGGGTCGGAGTCAAGGTGTAACGGCCCAAATTAATTTAATTGAATATTGGTGTTAATCACAATGATTAGTGGTTAATTCGGACGTTACGTGGACAGCTGGGTTGACTCGGATAGGAGTACCCAGGGTATATTGTGTTATTTGTGCATGTTGTATGTTTATTATTGTGATGTGGGAATTTAATATTTATATAAACATCACATGTGTGTAAATTATTGTCGGGCGAGTTTGAGCGCCGGGGTTTTAGTTCGGTGAACGCACCAATGCGGGGTTTAGTAGCAACAGGAGGTAGGGCGTTGGGGCTAATTAGATTTAAATTATTTAAACATGTTATGGTTGAAGATTTATTTAATTAAATGTAAATATATAAGCTTAGGCTAAGCTAAGGAAATTAAATTAGGTACACTAAGCGTGGGACCGCCTCGAGAAGCGTGCCGGACACGGGGCACGGGGTGTCGAGTGGTCGGGAAGTTAGTGTGACCCTATTTACAAATTTATGGAATTTATTGATGACTAGAATAGGTGTTATGAATTAAATCAATTGGATAAAGTAAAGTCCTATAGTTTGATAGGAAGAATTAGCATACATAGGATAAGCCTCGAGATGCTCAACAAGGTAATTCAAGGCAAATGTTGTCATGATAAGGTGTCAAGAACTTTGGTAACTCAGGGTGATCAATAGCCATCCGATTAACCTCGAGATGCGTGGGCACGTGGGATTAGAACAAGCATATAAATATCGATGGATCGATTGAACATGCAAACTAAACAATTTTTCCCAAAAATTTGTTAGGGAGATCAGTGAGAGATTCAGTGTTGGGGAGAGGTAAATTCAAGTTTGAAGAGGCGATTTAGGCGTCAAAGTGTGGATTTAAGGTAATTTACCCTTATTTTTGGTGATTTTCCATTAAAATGGATGTTAGAGTGAAATTTCATTTTTGATAGATTTGGCCACTGTTTTTACTAGATTGGTGGACTTTGAAGTTGTTTTTGATGATTTACATGGATTTGGTTCGAATTTGTGGAAAATTGAGGTGATTTGATAAATTTTGGGTTATTTGCATGCATTTTTGATCCGAGAATTTGGGGTTGTTTTGATGAATTTGTGGAGGAATTTGGAGGTTTTAGAGGTCTTTAATGGAGTGAGAGTGAAGAGAGATGGAGAGGAGAGAAGAAGAGAGCGAGATTGAAGAAGAAAAAAAAAAAAAAAAAAAAAAAAAAAAAAAAAAAAAAAGAGAGAGACGAGTTTCGTCTCTGGTTAAAACCAGAGACGAAACCGTCTCTGAGGAAGAAGGGGGGGGGGCACGCGCGCGTGCGTGCGTGCACCCTGGGCGGGCTGGGCCAGCCCAGGGCCCATCCCGGTGGGCCGGCCAAACCGCCCGCCCAACCCGGTGGGCTGGGCCGGCCCGACCCGACCCGCCAGAGGGGCCGAACCGGCCGACCCGTTGGGTCGGGTCCGACCCGGTTCGGGGGACCCACATATATTATTTAAATAATATATTTAAATAATATTTTTATTTATTTATTTAAAAAAAAAAAAAAAAAAAAAAAAAAAAAAAGGTTGTAAATTCCGGAAAATAGGAAAAATAGGGAAAAAAATATCAGAAAAATTGGGAAAAATTCTAGAAAAATATAGAAAATTAGAAAAAGGTAGAAAAGTGGTTTCGGGATTTTTCGGGTATTTTTGGAACCCCGACATAACCGGGAGAGCTACCACAACTGAAAAATTAAAAATATAATATAATATCATAAAATGATATAATATGTTTCAAAAAGTATAAAACACTATAATATGGACTTCAGGGACCGAGAAACCATAGCTCGGACATTGGGGAGCTAGGTGGGCGTACTGATGGGTCCGGGAAGTCGGAGTGCGATTTGAGGTGTGTAGTATCCCAATTGAACTTCACTTTAAGTATTTACCGTTTGATTTATTTGAATTCGTTCCATTTATTCTCTACTCCATTTCATTATTGCTTTACGGTGGTGAGTACTCTCACTGGTGACTTTACGGTAGTGGAGTGTACTCCTACTGGTGTCTTTACGGTGTTGAGATCATTCCCCACCTGGTGCTTATTCGTTACGGCCATAGAGTCCACTGAGTCATAGCACTTGTCTATGCATATGCCGGTGAATAGGCTGCCCGGCTATGGTAGGCTTGTGTGGGTGCGTCGTGGGTCTACGCCGACCACCTAGAGGGTCCAGGGCCAACCCGGTAGAGGTGTTTTCACGGGCCGTGCCTGGGGAAAGCCCGAAGTATGACTTAGTCTTGATTTTTATTGTGCACGTACTTTGCTTTGCTACTATTTTTTTATGCATGCGATGATCCTTTCACGCTTGCTGTCGTAATTCTTTTGTTCCGCATGTTTAATTATAGTATTTTAAATTCCAAGTTTTTACTTCCGTAATTACTTGGTGAATTTCCTTGGGATTACTCACTCTGGACTCGTCATCCGTCTTTTGTGATGGCTTGAGTGCGGATCCTAGTACTAGCAGGGGGTAAGGGGATCATCGGCGATTACATCTAACTTGCCTACGCCGAGGCCTCTGGGTACGTGTGTAGATATTATAATGTTTTGATATTTCGTATTATGTTTTGGGGTTGGGAAATTGGATACACACTTGTACTTGGTATACCTACCGTTATAGTTGATCGCTCGTATGCACAAGATGTACCGGTTTTCCACTATAGGTTTGATCGTAAACTTATATTTACATATATATGCATTTTGATAAACTTTAAGTTCTTCCGCTGTTAATTTCTTTAAAATGATAAATTAAGTGACTTTAATGAATTATCTGATAATTATCTAAAGTCGAAAGCAGTTATACACGTGGCGGTGGTTTCCAGTGCACTAGCAGGGGAAACGGGGTCCACGGGGCGGCCTCGGGATCTTGGGGCCGCCACACAAGGATTGACTCACTCGGAGTTTTATCGCCCTCTTTAGGATTTGTGAAGAGGAATGGTAAAGTCGTTAGTTTAGTTTACTTATTAGGTTAATTTCGGGGATGAAATTCTAATAAATGGGGGAGACTGTAATAACCCCAAATTTTTAACTGACTTTCGTTACACTTGTCAGGATTGTGACCCATCTACGTGATACTAGACAATATTTCGAACTTCGGGAGTTGACACCGAAGTAATTTTATTATTCTTTAATTGTGTGTATTAGTATATTAGTGTTTTACTGGTCTCGGGCCGTTCAAGCAAATTTTTAGTTGAGTGAGGTTTCCCCTAGTTAAACGGTTGATAAAAACAATTAAAGAGTACAAATAAATGAATTTTGAATTAATTTAATTAATTAGTTGGCGAGACAAGGCGAGACTACGCACGTTACGGGAGTCGAAACAAGGAAAAACGGACCGAGGAACGTCGTTTGAACGCGAGAGTTGGTTAACTACGCAACATACGAGTTATAGAATAGAAATTGTTAAAGTGACACAACTCAAATGAGGAGAGCCATGAGATTTGCATTGATATTTGAGTGTATGATGAGATGTGATAAAGTGGTAAATGACCTATAAGGGCAATTGTCCAAGAAATGAACAAGTGTTGAATTAAGGGCAAAAGGGTAATTTCACATTGTTTACATATATATAAAAAACAAAGAAAACCCTAATCACTATTCATCATCTCCAACCACCCTAGCCACCACTATTCATCTCCTCTCCCTCTCGACTCCTCAGCCTCTCTCTCTCTCTCTAGGCCTCCCTTCGCCGCTACCCTCACAGTATCCCTCTCATCTTCACGATCTTCCTCTCCACCTCTCTTCACTCATTGTCACTCCTCTCCCCTCTTACTCGAGCTCTCGGCCTCTCATCCCCCTCGCTCTCATTCACGGCTCACCCTCTTCGTTCGACTGTCACCACCGCCACCCTCCACAGCAGGGGAAGCAGGACTCGCCGAAGGTAACTTTATCTCTCTCTCTCTCTCTCTCCCTTTCTTGGTCTCACACATCCCCCACCTCGCAGTCTCTTTTTCTCTCTCTCTCACAGCCAGCACTCTATGTTCTCTTGGTTTTGGAGTTGTCGTGGCTGGTGGGACAGTCCACAGTCACGGCAGATCGGAGGCGTCGACATCGCTGGCCGGAGGTGGCTCACTTTCATGGTGAAGACCGTGATGGGGTGTGTGTTGTATAGGGCTTTGGTGAAAATGATTTGGGGTGTAGTGTTGGTGTGGTGTGCATGATTGTGTGTGAATGTGACTGGTGGGGTGCACGATGGGGAGTGTGGGATGGGCAGTTTGGGCAGTGGGATGGTGTGTGTATGTCCATGCATATGTGTGTGTACATGTGCATGCATGTGTATGCATGTATGTGTATGTGAGACAGTTTTGGGAGGGTGTGTGTGTGCATGGGGTGTACATCTCACTGTGTGTACACCATAGTGGGGTGTACATAACAGTGTGTGTATACCACAGTGGGATGTACACAACAGTTGTGTGTGTGTGTGTGCATTGTGAGAATCAACTAGTGTGTGTGTGTGGGTAGTTTAGATGTGTTGATTGTATGATTCGGTTGTGTAGTGTGTGAATGGGATGTAAAATAGCAGGGTGCACACAACAGTGGGGTGTTGTATGCGCATAACAGTGGGGTGTGTGACCATAAATTGCATTATTGTATGTGTGTGAATAAATAAAACAAGGAAGTGTATGGACATTTTTAAATGTTAATTGTGGTCTTGTGTTAAGGCCCAATAAGGGCCCAACATACACATTATATATATGGGTCCATAACAAATACAAATGATGTGTAAATGGGTGGTGTTAGGGCCCAATAAAGGCCCAATAGAATAGGTACAACTTGAGGCCAAGACGAAGGCATAAAATATAAGAATGAGCTTATGTATTTAGGCCCAATACGAGTCCACACAAAAAGCTTATTTAGGTGAGTGTAGACTTGATAAATGGGCCCAACAAGAGCCCAAAAAGGGATAAATTTTACAATAAGGACAATAACCATAGAGATGGATTGATCCACAATGGTTTGAGTCGCCTTAATTAAGTATATTTGAACTAAACATACCAGAAACACCCTAAGACGAGAAACTCGGCGATACGCATTAAGTACGCGAGAGTGTTGTTACGCGGGTTGCGATTAGTCAGGTAAGTACATTTGCCACAAGCTAATGTACGATTTGTAAGCCAATAAGAAAATGCCATGTGATTCATTATCTTTTATTCTGTTTCGTTATGCTCTATTATTGGTATTCCATTCCATTCCTTGTTGTGTGTTCTTGGCGTAAGTGTTTCGTCTCGAAAGTACTAGGACCTGCACCAAAGGGATAAAACGCGAGCACTCGTGCGCACGAGTGTGTGACCACCCTTAGTGACCGTGTGACACTGAGTACTGGGTGGGTGGGTTAGAGTCCCTCCCGTCATAGGTGGGCCTTCGCTTGTGTCGATACCCGGGAAGACCTCGTGAGGTCTTCGTTGTTATGCTATGATTTAGACCACATATGAGCCTCTTTTGATTTCTTGGAACACACTTGACTTTCGATTGATATCTATTAGTCTGTTTATCATGCATCTTGTCTATTTAAATTCCTATCTTTTTATTACCGCATGATATGTTGACTGTTTTACTTGTTATATCATGAATTACTGTTATCTTCTTCTGGCATTACATTCGATTTTCTCCAGTTGCTCACCGTCTAGTTTGTGACGGTGGGTGCAGATAGAGCTGAGTGCAGTAAAGGCAAGGAGCCCTGCTTAGGCGACTTTTTGTGAGGATTAGCGGCTGGACTTGGAGACTATTTTGTAGGTTTCCTTATGTTTTGCTTTTATGTATATCGTTTCATATATATGCTTTGGGATTATTGTACTTGGCAATTTTTGATGAGATTGGTATCATGTACCTTTGCATTTCGAATTGTACATGAATACCCGGAGTTTTCCACATTTATAGAATTCCTAATTTCCCTTTGATTGAGTTATTTCCCCTTGTTATTTACTGTTTAGTCTTCCGCTGTGTATTATTGCAATAACTCTTTCATAAATTACTAAATTGATTAAATCGAAGGTTAACTAGGCTCGTCTGGTTGCTAAGTGATGACTTAGGGTCTGCACGGGTCTATGTCAAGCATACCCAATTGCACGGAGAAACTGGGGCCGTCACATTCACCAAAGCTCATCTTTCGGGACAGTTTTAGGCTTTAATTGGCCAACTCAAGTTACTTTCGACAAATCCATCTTGAGTTTGAGGGATGGTGTTACGATTGATATGATATCTTGTTGGTTTTATCTTGTGTATGGTCGTGTTTATCTTTTCTATGAATGTATACATGTGCATTGTACTCTATGTTTTTCATTTAATAAAATTCAGTTGTTTGGAAATTAACAACCATTATTTGTGTTTATATTATGTCTCTGTTATGATATTGCTCTCTTGTTTATCCTTAAATTTTTATTATCATTTCTTTATCTCTTTATTATTATTGAATGCTAGTTTTATACTAGCATTTGGTATTATTTTGACCTTTAAAGGTCAAGTGGACCGCCAATTTACTGAACCTATTGATTTTGCTAACCCAATATAACATTTTCAGTTGTCTCATCGTTCTTGGTAGATAAAGTAAAAGAGAAGGCTTAGGGCCGTGGATTCTCTGTAGCTTTTGTGTGAGCCTTGTTAATATTTAGACTCTATCTATCTATTTTATGTTTTACAACATGTATTAAAATAAGGATTCTATTTAGGTAGCTCTTTAGAATCCAAATGGCTTACTTTGGTTTGTAAGACTTGAGCCTCTTCCGCATTAAAATACAATTCGAGGAGCCGGCCTTAATTTTTTTCATACTTATTTGTCATAGAATTGTTATTGTTGTTTACTTCCTGCAGATTTAATACTTAATAGATCATCACCCAGCTCGTTGGGTTTTCTATAGGGGTTTGGCGATAGTTTATGTCAAGCAACCATTATCTAGGGATGAGGATCGTCAGAGAAGCTAACTTGGGAGCATTGATTAGAAGGGATTTAAAGGATTTGGAAAGGACCCAATTAACTGCACTAAATCGAGCACAATGAAACAATTTAATCCACGTAGTTAACAACCACTAATTTGAGATTGAGGCTTTATTATTGTTGTATTAATAATCTATCACCTTATTATCCAAAGGACAATGTTGTGGTGCCCCAGGGCAGACACACACCTGAGGCACGTAGGGCATCAACCTCGTTAATGTAGGGTCCACCCCAAGGAGCCTGACAACATTGTGTGCCCCAAGTGCATGTTCGTCCTAAGGCAAGCTATGGCCTTTATCCAAACTCCCTTTATCCTTTTTTTCTTCTAGCCTATTTCCATTGTCTTAGTATCCCAACAATTTCTATATGAATAATGCTCTTATATTTTTTTTCTAAATAATAATGCTTTTATATTGGCATTCCATATATTTCACAACAATTTACATATAAGGAAAATGCTAATATACCCCATGCAACTGCACACAATTGTTGGCGTCCCTTGGTTTCTACACTACACACGCATTTTGATGTGTACAACAGGGATGCAAGCAATTGCTAGGGCACCGTAGCAGGTGCCTTCATATAGATAGTGGTAACAAACATGCATAACCTCACGACAATCGGTGAGCTTCCTCATCATATAAAATGACTTTAGGCATGCTATGGGCACCCAACCATTTACATAGGGTACACCATTGTTGAGGGCACCCAAAAAATTGAGGTGAAATGTAAAAAATACCCCTCTAATCCAAACTGAGCACTCCACCTCAATTCTTCAAAAAAACCAAACCAATGCACCCTACCCCCTCCCTTGAACCGATGCAGCCCACTCCCTTCTTAAAAATCTCCAAAACCCTAACTCTGATTCCCATCTTCCTACCTTTATCTCTCGTAAACCTCGGCTCTCGCTTTGTTGGGGTTTTGATTTGATCGGTGTTATGACAGACCCAGTTCCATAACCTTAAACTGGACCTGCTCAGTCAAGAACAACGTGGACCCCCAAGTCAACGCAATCTTAGTCAGCCTTACCATTTACCATCAATTATGCATTAGTAAAATAAATTAAATTAATTAGTTAAATTAGTTAGCGAAAGCTATTTAAAACCACAAACTAATTGAATCAACTCCAAGACATAAGTCAGGACAACCTAGAGTGTGGAAACCACTCATATGTATACAATCAGCAAGTATATCCAGAACAGGAGAGTAAATCATATCATATACACATCCCAAAATCTCTCATAAACCCATAAACCCAATGTGATCAAAACAATATACATAAATAATACAAAAGAATCTACATCAGTACGAGAGGGAGAACCTTTTCAATGTCCTCACAGTAAATCTCCAAGGCCCCTTTCCCTTGCTAGACTACGAATCTGCACTCCATCAAACAAAAGAATAAGGAGTCTAGGTAAGTACCGCAAGTTGGATACTAAACAACACTTCAAAATGAATAAAGCAGTCTATAGTCATGCAGATAGAAGGAAAGACATAAGCAATGCATGAATAATTAAATACTGTAAATAAATTAAAAGCAATTGATACATGAGTGTCCAGAAATCAAAACAGAAAGGCGAAAGTAGTCCTGACCAAAAGATCGTTGAGTCGTGGAAAACCTAACAAGACTCGAATTCTAGGATATGGCAAACCCAACAAGCCCTAAATCTAAGAGATGGTGAGACTTCCTAGTAATTCAGCTAAGAACTCATAACCCTTACATAACCAGTAACTAGTGTAGTGCATCCTGAAGTCATGACTCCGATATGTACCTCAGACAACCACTCCTACCAACAATCATTGTTGACTCACTTGCCCTCGGGCAACTCAATCAGAATGGAAATCCAAGGATAAATATATAGCAATAACAATAGCAATTTAAAGCTCAATTGAAAGAACAATGCATTTCCTTGCAGGTATACTTACTTGTATCCTATCTGAACGCACTATAAGGACTCCGACTCATCACCAATGAATCCTTGTATGCCCGTCACTAAACTACATTCCTTAGTACTCATTTGAATACAATTGGTTATATTAAAGTCAAGTTTTCCCATTTAAATTTCAATTTCCGTTAATTTCTCCAAAATTCCCAATTTTCCATAATATTACTCATTCGTATAATTGGGTCGGTTACCTGGGTATTGGGTCTTGTCAAAACCCATTGGAGTACCCGAGCGAAGCCCCAATGTTTTCGAGAAGTTATGAAAAATATTCAAAAATTTTAAAAATACAGGGCCTCTCGCCATAGGAACAAGTCCCAAACGCGCTACTCACAAAATGACAAGGACAGTGGCTTCTTACCCTAGGCGCTGTGGTCGAGGCCGTGAGTACTCGTTCCTCACGGTGCCCCTGGCGGTGCTACTCACTGGTTTTGAGTTTCTGGGGTTTTCAAACCCCGGATTGTGTCGCCATGTTCCGAGCCTATCACATTCACTTAGGGACCTCGATTAACACCGAAAACCATTACTAAACCATAACAAACACATTCATAATGCATGATAAAAAAAATCAAGAAATCCATCAAATATCATCGAAAATTGATCAAAACTAGGATTTCAACACCCATAAACATGCCTTAACAATCATCAAAACATTCAAAAAACACTACACTTAAACACATAAATTTCAGTGTTCAAGGTGTTGCTCCCGATTTTGGATGAAAACACATAAAAATACAACCAAAACGACAAGAGTTGAATGGGGAGTCGGGATCTCACCTCCATTTGTGTTGTTGGTCACTCCCCTAGCCTTGATCACCACCAAAATCACTCATAACCCTTGACCAAATTTCGAATTTGTAGATGGAGGAGAGAGAAAATGTGGCCAAACAACAACAACACAACTATTTATACCCTTCTTTTCATCTCCCATCATTTTCCCATCCCTATACTCATCTAAAAGCCCCGATTCACCCCGTCCAACTACTATTGTGACTCAAATGGGTGAATCAATGTTGACTTGGTCTCTTGGTCTTATCTCTTGATCAACATAAACTTAGGTTTTCACCGGCATTCCCGTACCCGGCCTACGACACAACTCACACTATCGCGTGCAAATGAAGATACGATCAATTGGAAAATATTGTCATATTAATTAATTATCATATTTAATTACATTTTGTCAATTTCTTATTAATATAATCTCCCTGGTACTCTGTTTACCCCTAAATCATTTGCCCGGTACTCGTTTTCGCACACGTTTCCTAGGGCAAACTCGATCCGTAATACAAACGCGTTAACGTACACGTCCTCACATGTTTCAAAAATTTGAATCACATTCGAGTAATAAATACATAATACAAATACCAAACAAAAATAACATACCTCGATGACGACGCCCGAGAATCCGACATGCGTATCACAACAAATGGTCCCACGTACGACCTAAAATGACACATGGCATGATTTAGATTTTAATGTCATTACAGGTTTTGTCATATTCGTGCGGTTCAATTTGGTTATGGTGAAGGTTCGACATACCTTAGGGTTTGGATTTTGAGATTTGATCTTGCGAGGCGTTCATTCAAAGTATTGAAAGTTTGATTATAGTCAATTTGGTAACTTTGTTACTGCATTGTTGTTGTATTTTGTGTGTTCTTATTGCGTTTTTTGTGCGTTTTTCATTAAAGGGTTTTGAATATGGAATCTCGTGCTTCTCAGCCACATAGGGTCATAAATAAATATGTTTTATTGTCCATTACCTACCAAGCGAATAGCATAAGTCTAAGTTATATCATGATGAGCCAATACTTTATGTCTCGTTAGGCAGTAACCGAGTTTAATGTTGAGTTTGTCTTCTAATTAGGTAAGGTTTGGTCATTACCTACCGAGACTCAATGCACGGTCTCAATCACATGTTGACAAGACAAATACAATAGACTCAGTCACTCCCTTCCGTGTTCAATCCGTAATTGTTCATTTTTTGTTGTCTCGACTGTCATTAACCGAGACATTTGCGTATATCTCGTTAGCCGAGACATTAACCGAGACATGTTTAATTGTCAAACCTATTCCACTGAGACAGGTTTCTAAGACCTTTTTCATTAATTTTAAATATACTTTGCTTACCTTTCCTTCTTTTTCATATATAGCTCGGAACAAGGAATGTGTGACCAGTGTGGAGACTAGTAGTCAGTTGTTAAGAGGTACCCGTGGGTGTCGAAGACCCTAGACTGCATCCTAACAGAAGAAGAAAGAAAAGATAGATGTGAAGGGTCAAGAACCAGGCACAAGTACACATGCTCAGAAGGTTGTTCTGCAGGATAAGGGTTCTCATGTTGTCGAGAATCGAGAAAGGGATCTAGTCATTACTCGTGGTGGAACTGAGAGGGATGCATTAGAGTCTTTTGTCGAGTCCCTTGGGAATGAAGAAAGAGAAGAAGGTATGTTGAAGCATACTACAGTAAATTTAGTTATTTTACTTATTCTTGACTTCGTCAGTTGTTTGTTGTTTGGAGTAATTGTCTTATGTAATTTGCTTATCTCCGTTCCTAAGATAATTTCAATGTTGTTATTATGTTAACTTTGTCAAGGTCATGTAGGTGGGAGTAGCAGCAGTGGAGTCACCCAAGGCACCCGAGCCAGTAGAGGCACCCGAGGGTCCCGTACCACCCAAGCCTCCGAAAATAAAGAGAAGCAAGAAGAAGAAGACACGTATGTTTCTTTACCTGGTGGGTCGATAGAACAATCTTTATTGTTAAGCTTCAAAGATCATGTCGCGGTTGTGATTTAGGACAATGACGTACGTTATTTTATTTGTTTATTACTACTTTATTCCTTTATAAGAATTTATTATATTATGCTTGAAATGATTGTAATTTCCTTTGTTGTTGCAGCATTACCCTTTGCTGAAGTGCATTAACCACAGGGCTCAAATCTAAGAGTGGGATTTGCAATCATGCCACACCGACAACGAGGATCTTCAGAGGATTATCCACCTGTCTAGGTTGATTTCACTTATAGACTGCTTGTATCGGAATGGCAACAAAGAGATGATTTCTGCCTTTGTTTAGCGGTGGCTGTCGGAGACAAATAAATTTCACCCATCCTTTGGTGAAATGTATATCACTTTGGAGGATGTCAACATTCTATTGAAGATTTCGGTAATGGGCAAGGTCGTTGCGGTGGAGAATTTCTTAAGGTATACCAAGGACTCTCGCAAGGTAGCCTTTGAAATTGTATCAAAGTTGTTCGGTGTTACAATTGAAGAGGCAAAGGATGAGATCAACTTCACTAGGGGGCTCACCATGCGAAAGGCTTGGTTCAAGAGTCGGTGGTGCCCAGCTTCAAAATCGATTACCCTTCTATGCAATGCACAACATGGGTATTCTTATTAAACAATGCATTGCTCGATATTCTAGTGAATTTGGATGATGTTGGGAACTATGCATGGGGCGCAACTGCATTGGCTTACTTGTATAGTCACCTTGGGTCAACCACCAGAGTTGAAGTGTCACAAATTGTCGACTACCTCATTTTGCTTGAGGTAATTATTGTAACTCTAACTGCCTTTACACTTGTACATGTGTTTTGTTATTACTTAATGTTTTCTTGGTACTAATTTCTTTTTGTATTATCAGGGATGGGTGTACGAGCACTTCAAACTTGGGCTTTTCGCATCAAATGCCAAGTACATGAACCAATTGCAACCATGTGTCCCGCACTAGATCTAGAAACGCGAGACAATTATAATTGAATACAAGTTAGGTCAATTCGAAGGGCATAGGACAGAATGAGGTTGAATTAGGTGTGCTTATTACTTGAATTTATTTTTAACCGCTACCTTATGTGTTACTAATACTTATTTATTTCATTGGTGAAGGTGACTTAGGACCTGTACGTTGATCTCAAGCCGATTGGTATTATTCATACCACGGCTTTCTACGATGGGACCTTGAATTACATGGACATCGTTGAGCCATACCATCCAAAAATGTTCCTAAGACAGCTTGGCCATGTGCAAGGTGTTTTTGCCCCTTTGCACTCAAATACTTCGTGAAGTATGGCTTCCAACAGGAGCACTGGGAGAGGTGGCATAACCATTTATTGGCCCTAAAGTTCGAGGTGAGAAGGCACAATTCGAGTTCATGGATACACATGATTATCTTCCCTGGTTGTTACGAGTTTAACACCCGGTTATCGAAAACCCGTCTGACGAGGACGATGTTTTTGTCTCCAGTACTATCGCTAATAATGAGTTGTTGGAGGTGTGTTATTTTGGTACTATTGTTTCACACCCCGATTATCAAGAACCTCTGAACGTATAAATATTTACTTTCATATCATTGTTTTTGAACATCAGATGGATTTGCCGAAAGAGGAGTGTATTGTGGAGTCACCAAAGAAAGTGGTGAGTGACGTGGTGAACTTCTTGTTGAGAAGGACTCTTCCCATAACTACCACCACTACTACCACTGCTACCACCACTACTACCACTGCGACCACCACAACAGTCCGTAAGGATTCCCAACACGACAGTTGTACAAGCCAATCAAATCCAATCTCAAGTTATGCTCCTCCCCCCGATGCTCGTCCACCCAAACAATTGCACGATAATGAATATAAGTGAAAAAATTTGAAGAAAAGCAAGCCTCTTAACTCCAAGAAAAATAATGAAGTTTGAATTGACTGTTTATAGTGAATGTTTAGCACTACTTTGTTTAAACTTATGTATCACTTTGATATTTGGTTAGCACTAGTTTGTTTAAACTTGTTTGGTACTTTGATATTTTCCTAGTTTGTTTAAACTTGTTTGGCACTTTGATATTTGGTTTAGCACTGGCACTGTGAATGTTGAATGTTCACTGTGAATAATTTTGATCACTTGTGAATTTGGTAACTTGTAGGGACTAAAAACCTGATCATAGGTATGTCTCGGCCCTACAAGTCCGAGACATGACAAAAAAACTTGGCTCTGCACTGTCATAGTGAGAATAGGTAGTATCGAACCTGTTCAACCAAGACTTCAATTTGAGAATTTCAAACTGATCAGAGCTATGTCTCGGTTGTCCAAATCCGAGACAAGACTAAGATGCTCGATTAACACAAACCAAGACCTTATCTTGAGTCTCGAAACATAGTTTGTCGAGTTCACTCTATAACTGTTGCTTTTTTATTGTCTCGGTTGCTAGTAACTGAGACCTTAACTTGAGTCGAGATTATTACCTTTCGAGTTTAATGTTTAATTCTCAGACCTGTGCCGCCGAGACATGGTTCTGAAACCTTTTTCCTTGATATATAATAGACAAAAAGACCATAAGTTATAAAAAAAGGACAACCGTAACTCATCAACAAATAAACATGTGTTTACATGACCAAATATAAGTCATATCCAATCATCTAATAAACCAAAACGTCACCAAGTCTAAACGTCACATGTCTTGGCGATACAATCATATCCATGTAAAAACAACAAAAAATGTTCAAAGGTTTTTACAGAGTACATACGACACTAATGAAAAGTAAACCAAAAAAAGTACAACTGTAATCATTTGTACTAAAGAAAACCATAGATGTTGGTAAATCCAGATTGAGCTAAGGCGACACTAAGTATATGACACAAGGCGTGGCTTGTTGAGAAGTTAGAATCGGTATGAATTCTCGGATGATGAAACCATTAGTCCAAACTTTAGCACATTGTTCAACATACGTGTCCTATGACAGATATAATGGGGGAAACGATGAATTAACTTTTAGCTTCACTTGTCAATTGCAAAATAAAACAAGAAATCGTTATCATGTACTTTAAGATTTCAAATATGCATTTCAAAGGTAAAGTGCAAACTACATTTCAAAGGTAAAGTACAAACTTACCCTAACCCAATGCAAGTTCCTAACATTCGTCATGCCAATGATAAGCTGACTATCGAAAGATGGCAGTGGGACATTATGTAAAGGAAGAAATGTCAAGCAATTATCTTATGAGAGGTTGACTAGCATGAAATTAAAGGTCGTTGCTATTTGTACGAAAGTGTCAACCATTGTTAAAAAAAAGCTCCAACCTGATCATCCGGACAATGCATGGAAGTCTTTATCTTCTCATAACCACTTCCAATCTCTTCCCTCCATAAAGTTTCATACCCCGTGATATCATCAAACATTATTCTACGTACTAACCTCTAACCATCTACATCGAGGAGTCCGAGTTTGGATGCAACACAACGATACCCACAATTACCATCGCCCGTCACATTAATAGTGCTCTTAGTGTATGGCACCTAATCCAGTTGTATACAATCGACATAACCAACGTTAGATACACCTTAGGACGATCGATGTGCCCGACGTGTTCCTTTTTATTTTAGGCCCCACTCTCTTTCGCTTCTTCCTCTAACTACCTACCTCTTCTTCCATTAGTGCATACTCATAACCGTTTGGACCTCTCGTTGTAGAAGTATCATCTTCATCAAGTTTCTTCTTCTTAAGTGTTTTTTTCTTTCCTTTCGTGATTACACTTTCAACTGTAGAACCTAGTGTCCTTCCTTTTGTTTTTATTTTTGTAGGTGGGACAACCCTCGATGTTGATGAAGGGTGGCTAATCTCTCGAAGCTATTGAACAATCCTGATGCGTCATCCTCATCAACACAAGCATGAAACTTTTCCAACACTCTTTGAATCTCATCGTTGAGATTTTATCCAGCCCGATCCACAACATTCTCAAGAACCATACTCAACTTTCACCAGTATACATGAATGTTTTCGACTAGTATGGGTGAACCGGCCATAATATGAATATTTATCTCGTGTGCACAAGGAAGACCGTGTGTGGTATGTATGTCACAACCACAAAGAGTAGAGTCATGTCCAACACTCTCTCCACATTCCATTTCAGTGTTAATCAAGTCAAACGCCCTTTGAGACACGCATCCACACAACCGATGATACAAACCATCAATATATTCATGTTGCACCACATTCAAGCTGACCTCAAATGATGCCTTGTTGTTATGTTGGATCCTAAGAAGACCATCTACCACACCTAAAACTTTGCCTGACCATTGCCATGATGTACCTTCAAAGTGGAATACATTGTTGGGTAATGTGCCCTAGGTCAATCCATTAACAGTCTTTATGAAAACACTTTAGTTAATAAAATAGAGGATTTCATTTGCTGTTTATTATAATTGATTTGCATGTTTACATTATAATAAGATCCATGGGTATTTACAGAAATATCCTAAATGTCCCTAGTCGATTATTATACTGGGAACTATAATGAATTAAGACTAGTGTGAGTCTTGATTGATGGTCATACGATGATCATACGTATAGGAATACGAATCAAGATCATGAGTACTTGTTAGGGAACAAAGTACTGGACCGACCCGCTATGAGAACATCACATGGATTAAGTCATAGTTGTTTCTCATGATAGGTATATCTTTCAGTCCTCTGACTTGAGATTACCAGAGACTTCAACATTAGGAATACAGTGATTTGACGCAATCAAACGTTGTCTTTAATCGGATGATTATAAAGGTTGTGATTGGTTAATGTGTGAATAATGTGGTGAAGTTGTGTAATCAAGATAGAATTTGTCCCTCTCATGTAAAGAGAGATATCCAGTGGATCCCTCGATGTGTTAAACTGTTAAAAGGCCTAGTCTAAGTGAATTGATATTGATCAATGTCACTTAGATGTTTTCAGTCTACCTAGAAATCGAGACTAGTACGATTGAACATGTTGGATGACAATTCCATGCCTTATGTTTGATCAAAAGGATATCGTGTGACAAAAGGATGTTATATATACTATTGATTAGGTTATATCGATTTGATATTCGTACAACTTGGGTAGTCATAATGTCTTGCTAGAGGCCGCTTATGACTTGTATACCAAAATGTGTTTTGGTACACTGCCAACGTTGTATGAGCCTATTGGGTCGCACACTGGAGAATGGTTTTGCGAGATTTTAAGATGGTTCAGAAAAATGAATTTTATATGATAAAATTCATGACAAAACGTCCTTGTAGTGTATTACACTTATACTTCTTTAAGTAAGGGTATATGTGTAATTTACTTAACCGTCTATATACAAGAGTTGTATAAATAGACGCTTTGAGTTAGAATACAAGTACGAAAGATTTTAAAAGGGGCGAAACTTTATTTTCGTTTGAAGAAACAACTTAGAGTTTTTGGTATCCTCTAGATCGTTTTGGAGAGAAACAAAAGTTTGAAATTCTCTCGAAGCTAGCACTTTGAATCTCGGTCGCCATTCGTGTGTGGACAGCTAGTAGAGGGCGTTCGTCATTGGCAGCGCCTTATAGATCGATTAACCTTCAAAGAGGTATTGCGACTGAGGTATGATTAAGTTTTCATAGTCTAAACGTGTTTTAATGGAATCAGATTCGGATCCTGTTGGGGTTTTTCTCAAAATTGTTTTGAAATCTCCGCTGCGCATGAACCCCAAAAACCCAACATACATAGACTCAACCCTCTGCGTCGTGGTTTCCTCAAAGTGCATAATTCGATTTGCCCATGCCAATACAAATTTTTCCTCGTACTACTTCACCCATGTCTTATCCAAGTAATCAATAAGACCCTTCACAGCTCCAAACTTAGATATCAAGTCATTCATCCATAAAACGTTTGAAGCCTTCATTTTTGTTGAACATCTTCTTAGTCTTGGTCAACACAACTTTGTTAATGTGTCACGTGCAAATAAGGTGAGACGATTTTGGAAATACTTGTTCGATTGCACTAATCAGCCCTAACTTTTGATCTGTAACAATCACGTCAGGTTTAGGCCACCCGTCCAATATAGACCTTGAGATCTCAAGTGCTTAAACGTAATTGGCGTTAGTCTTTAATGATATGAAAGCAAACCTAACTAAGAACGTCAAATGCATCGAAGTGATCCCAACTATCTCCAACAAAGGCATTTGGTACCTATTAGTCTTGTATGTGCAATCTATTAGAATAACCAATGAGAAATACAATACCAACTTGATTGAATTAGGATCTGCCTAAAATAAGTCAGTGTCGACATTCATTTTGGGATGTTTCCTATGCCAGGCCATTCACTTATTCTCCTCCAATATGTGCAACAGTTGTTGCATTTGAGTCCTCCCACTCGCATCATTATCCAATCTATGTTTTTGTCGTGCATTGTATATTGTTTGCATAGTCGAAACATTATTTCCATCCCTTTACTTCAACGTGTTGAGGATATCTCGTGGCTTCACATTCCCCTTAGTCATCTGAACCATAGCCACTTGCTCACTCGGATCCAATTTTCTTGCATATGAGTGGTCGTCCAAGTTGTTGGCAAGGTCATGATTGTGCCGCCCACATACCACATTGACCTACTACAAAGAATCTGCATATTCCTTAATGTTAATAATGAAAGGGCACCCACATTTCTTGGTACCAATTTAACTCCTTGTATTTTCCACTTCTCCATTTCTTGGTTTCAAAGCAAGTTTTGCGGCTTTGGCTTTCCCTACTCTTTGTGACATTCCCCTAAATGTACCAGACCTCTCACATGCAAGTTCTACCCTTCCTCTCTGCGCTTAACCCCTCCGGCATCAGAGTATTTTGTAACTAACACAAACTGCTTTGCACGACCGATCATTTTAAGCCATGAAATAATCGCCTCTCTAGATTGGAATGACCTACACAGAGCGAAAGCATCCTTGTAGTCTGAAAAAGACGTGGACAACGACATTACGTACAAGAAAAACATTGAACCATAAGGACTTGTTACTGTGACGACCCAAAAATAAAAAAAAAAAAAATTAAACCCTTGCGTCGGGGGGGCAAAGGAGTAATTAACTATATTATTTGTGTATTGTGTGTATATTATGTGTGTGGTATATTTTTATTTATTTTCTTTAAAAACAAATTTACTCAAAGGAAAATAATTAAAAGAACAAGGTTGATTTGGGCCCAAAGTCCATAAGGGCATTTTAGACTTTTTGAAGGATTTAGTACAACCCTAGTTTGTAACCTTAAACCTATATAAAGATGTGATAAGAAAACCCTAGCCTCATTGGGTTGCACTACTCAAATTTGAGAGTGAAGAGAGGAGGCTAGGAATATGGTAATGGAGTAAAGCAAGGCCAAGTTGAACCTATTTGAAGGTAATCTTTTCTTCCCCATATTCTTCTCTATCTTACTTTATGTTTCTTGAGGAAAAAGGGAGGGAAAAGACCCCAAAAGAGGGGCGGCGTCGGTCGCCGGCGAGGGCGGCGTCGATCGCCGGCGAGGGTGGTGACTGTTCCACCGTTGCCGCCATCGGATCTAGGTTGTCCCAAAGAAAGATAAGGGAAGAGAGGGGTGGTCAAAAGCCACCCCTCCGTGGTCCAACTCCGCCTCCGGCGGTCGGCCGGGACTCACTGGTCCCTGGCCGGCCGGCCGGAGGGTCTCCCTAACGTCGTGAGACGTTAGGGAGGTGAGGGGCGGAGTGGGGGAGCAACTGCTCCCCCATTCCCGGTGAGGGGCTGTTGAACAGCCCCTGGTTCATACTCCACGAGGTCAAATCGACCCCTGGATTTTAATCCAGGGGCGTTTGACCCTTGGGGGATTGATTTGGCCCCTGGACTTAACCAGGGACCAAATCGGCCCTGCATAAATTATTAGAGGGGCTGGAAAGTCCCAACCCCTCAATACTCAATTGAGAGTGCATTTGCACTCCCCGAGGGACCCGTCAACGGGTCCCACCCTCGACAACACGACATGGGACCCCGACGAGGAACTCGAATGACACCAAATTCGCGGGACCCCACATTAGTGGGCCCCAAAGACAAATAATAAATTAATGATTTGGTATCTTTATATTGAAATATGCATTGATGTGATATTTCATAAATTGTTTAGTATCGCGTGAAGGTTCACATCGAGCCTCGAGCGTGCAAGAGGAGGTTATAGGAGTCGCGGCGAGTCAGGTAAGTGGGGAGCTTCGCTCATCTATCAAATGTGGCTTGCTATTAGTATACTTAGACTCACAATTTTAACTAAAGGACTTGGGATGGGGTTGTTGCCTACCTTGTTTGACTTTTTGTAAGGCCTCTTGGGGAGTCATAGACATATGATGGAACCAAGTCACCTTACATACTTAAGGGCCTCTTGGGGAGCCGTAATTAACGGTGGAACCAAGTCACCCATCGCAAGGGCCTCTTGGGGAGTTGTGGATGCACAATGGAACCAAGTCACCCGGGCCTCTTGAGGAGCCGTGGACACACGGTGGAATCAAGTCACCATGCGTATTTATTATATTTTGGTTTTTGGTTGACAAGGGGAGGCAATGACAAATGAAACCATGAACATGCATTTATATTCTATTACTTCATAAGTATCTCTCTTGAAATCCCTTTGCATTGGATAAACTTGATTATTTATGTTCTACAATACTTGAATTATCTATCAGTGATTGAAATACTTTATGGAACATGAAATGCTTACTCTTTATGGAATTGCTACTCTTCTATCAATAGTTGATATTTGACTTGATTTTTAAGACATGCTAGAATTATTTTTGTTTTATAGGTATTACTTGCACATTTGATATTTGAGTGTAGTTCTTCTCTTATTGGGCTCTGATGGTTCTTTTAGCTCACCCCACTTACAATACAGGTCCATCATCGAGTGCGGTAGACCGAGGAAAAGGGAAAGTTCTCATTTGAAGACCTTTGCTGTGCGAGCCTGACGTGTTATTAATATTAATTTGTTTTGAGAATTATTTATAGGGGTTGTATTTCAGGCAAGACTATTGGGTAGATAAACCTTCCTTAAATAGTTTTATTTATTTATGAGCGTTTGAGGGATTTGGAGATTTCATATTCTGTCGATTTAACCAGGTGCTTTAGAGATATTCAATACTTTGGTTTATGGTGACATATGGTATTTATAAATTTTGAATTTCGTATATTACTACCATATTGTCTATATATCATTCCGCAGGTTGTTTAGGCGTACCAGACTGTAATTTGGGCCTAGTCAATGTATTGGGCTTAAACTACGGTCTGGGCCGGACGACCCGACCTTATATCGAGGAAGGGTCGTTTCAGTTGGTATCAGAGCATAGGTATTAGAACCTAGGGAAGCGTAAGGTTAATTTTAAGTTGAACAAATCAATGGTATGGGACATTGGTTCAAGTCGACTTAAGTTGCACACTGACCAATTCTAGGATGGGAAGGGATTGAAATCTTGAAATAAAACATTTATATGATGTCATTTGCTTTGTGTTATATGTATCTATCGCTTTTAGATATTTTAGATATCCTCTTGACTTGTCGGACTAATTCCCTTGAATTGCTCACAGTGTATAATGAGTACTCGAGGTGGAAGTTCCTATGGTCGGGATAGTGCCAGGGGTACACAGGAAATGGATGATAGACAGTGGCGTACCCAGATGGAGCGTCAAATGACAGAGATGACCGAAAATCATCGTAAAACACTTGAGGATATGATAGCAGCGCAGGAGCGCATGAGGACTGAGTTGATGGTAGCGATTAGGGGGCAGGGAGCACCGCGGGATCCACTGCCACAGATGCAACCACATATTAGAGGAGCGGACTTGGATCCTATACTAGAGGCTTCGCAGGAAGAAGGGGACGCAGTCCAATCAGTTATGGGGGCAGAAATAGATCCAGTGATACCGATACCTGAGGTTAGTGCAGAGACACTAAGGATGCTCAAGATTCAAAAAGAGTTCATGAAACATGATGTACCACACTTTTATGGTGATGTTGAGGCTGGAGAGGCTGAGGAATGGATTTCTTGTATGGAAAAAAGGCAAGAAGTTCTGAAAATTGATAGTGGTACCATGGTATTTTTAGCGACATTTCTTTTGGAAGGAAAGGCACACAAGAGGTGGAAGTCAGTCAAGAGAACAGAGGAAACGATTGACACATGGTCTAAGTTTAAGACTGTATTTTATGAACAATATTTTCCTTCGGTGGTTAGGGATGCCAAGAGGCGAGAGTTTCTAAACTCTGTACAAGGCGGCGAGCCGGTGAGGGAGTACGAGTCGACTACAATGAGTCGTCGGACTTTGCACTGATTATGTGGCGACTATGCGGAGAGAGTTTCTAGGTTCGTAGATGGTTTGGACACTCATATCGAACTAGTGTGGTCGCGTATTTACCAGAGACTTATGCACGGGCAGTGGCAAGTGCACGACATTGTGAGGCGGCTTACTTGCTGGATCAAAACAAGGAGGTTATGCCCTCTCAAAGTTCAACAATTAAGGACAACTATCGGGATGTCAATAGAAACAGGCATGGGAGCAGTTTACAGGGAAGCTATCATAAGAGGAGCAGAGTTGGAGGATACTCTAGTGGGTTCACGCGCACCCATGCAACACCGAGGGTCCCACATTCTCAAGCGGGAACCACCCCACACTCTCTTATCTCTGCACCATCGTCTACTCAGGGTGTGGCTTTCAAGCCACCACGTCCACATCAACAGTCTCAACAGAAGGGAAGTAAGGGTAGAGGGCCGACTGGACCAAAGTCGAGCGTATCAGGGAAAGTCGTGCAACCGCCTCTGACTTATCAGAGGCCACAGGTGATATGTTATCGGTGTGGGACACCGGGCCACTACCAGAGCCAATGCCCTAATCCACCACCATCTGAGGGGAGCATAGCCCCAGTTACTCGAGGAGGAGTCCATGCAATTGTTGAGCAAGACAGGGAGGCTACGCATCATTTGGTTGCAGGTATGGTATCAATTAATGACCAAGATATGAATACATTGTTTGATTCTGGTTCTACTGTCTCACTCATATCGGGGAATGTTGTCCATGCTTTGGGGTTGACACCGGTTAAAGCACACACTTATTTGATTTTAAGCACAGTTTCTAGTGAACGAATTTATCCGAATATGATATGTGTTGGGTGTAAAATTAAAATTGGGGATCGCACGATGCCGTACGATCTACGGGTCTTAGAGTGCCTAGAATATGATGCATTGTTAGGCATAGATTGGTTGGAGGCGTATCACGCCAAAATAGATTGCTTCCAAAAGACCGTAACTTTTCAGATTCCGGGCATCCCACCGTTTGAGTTCAGAGGCTGTACATCTGCTAAGGTTACCACCCGAGGTAGAGTTGCGACATTAGCAGAGATAAATTCTATTGCAAGTTTGACCTCCATGAGAGAAGAAGGACAAGAAATTTTAATTGAAAAGATTCCTGTGGTTAGGGATTTTTCGGATGTGTTCCCTTCAGACCTTCCGGGACTCCCTCCCCATCGGGAGATTGACTTCATGATTGACCTTATTCCTGGTACGAGACCGGTTTCTAAGGCACCCTATCGCATGGCGGCTACCGAGTTGAAGGAATTAAAAACACAATTAGAGGAGTTGACTCAAAAAGGTTTCATAACTCCGAGCGTATCACCGTGGGGAGCACCAGTATTGTTTGTGAAGAAGAAGGATGGGAGTTTGAGGATGTGCATAGATTACCGACAGTTGAATAGGGTGACTATTCGGAACAAATATCCGCTTCCCAGGATCGAAGACTTGTTTGATCAGTTGAAAGGAGCAAAGTTCTTTTCTAAGATAGATTTGAGATCGGGGTATCATCAGTTGCGCATACGAGAGGAAGACACACCGAAGACAGCTTTTAGTACCCGGTACGGACATTTCCAGTTCACGAATGCCGTTTGGGCTTACCAATGCTCCAGCTATGTTCATGGACTTGATGCACCGTGTTTTTAAACCGTTCCTTGATCAGTTTGTGATTGTGTTTATAGATGATATAATGATATACTCCAGGACTGAGTCAGATCATAGGAAACACCTCAGGAAAGTGTTGCAGACCTTGAGGGAAAACAAGCTTTATGCTAAATTGAGCAAATGCGAGTTTTGGGTTTCTGAAGTGAAGTTTTTAGGACATGTGGTCAATACAGAGGGAATATCAGTTGATCCTACGAAGATCGAGGCGATCCTTAGGTGGCCACAACCCACTAATGCTTCCGAGATACGGAGTTTTCTGGGGTTAGCAGGTTATTATCGACGATTCGTGAAGGGATTTTCGTCAATTGCTTCGCCGATCACCAATTTGACACGACAAGATGTTCCCTACATTTGGGATGATACATGTGAAGCGGCTTTTCAGTTATTAAAGAAACGTCTAATTACCGCACCAATCTTGATTTTACCTGAGGCCGGCAAGGAGTTGTCAGTGTACACCGATGCTTCAGGAATTGGTTTGGGAGGTGTGTTAATGCAAGATAACAAAGTAATTGCTTATGCGTCCAGACAGTTGAAAGTACATGAGAAGAACTATCCAGTGCATGACTTAGAGTTGGCGGCGGTTGTGTTTGCCTTAAAATTATGGAGGCACTACTTGTATGAGGAGAAATTTATTGTCTATTCAGATCACAAAAGTTTGAAATACTTATTCACTCAGAGTGAGTTGAATATGCGACAAAGGAGATGGTTGGAATTTTTGAAAGACTATGATTTCACACTTGAGTACCACCCAGGGAAGGCAAATGTAGTGGCGGATGCTTTGAGCCGTGTGCAACTAGAGACAAAGTCTGAAACCGTAATGAATATACAGGTGGTACCCACAGATGACTCAGTTGATGGAATAAATGTCTCAGGGGGTCAAACATGTGTTCAAATGAGAGCAGAGCCAGTGGCCGTATTTAGAGTGGTTGATTGTCAAAGAGCTGATTCCGAGTATGGGAGGTACAGGTCACTCGCAGATAGTAGTGATAACGTAGACTGGAGACTTTCGACTGATGGGGCATTGAGATTTCGAGACAGATTGTGGATACCATTACATAGACAGTTAAGAGATGATTTACTCCGAGAGGCGCACAGATCACGATTCACCGTGCATCCTGGAGGTAACAAAATGTATCAAGACATGCGTAGGATGTATTGGTGGCCAGGGATGAAGGTGGACATCGCTACTTACATTCAAAATTGCGAGATTTGTCAACAAGTGAAAGCAGACCACCGAAAGCCGGGAGGATTGTTGCAACCGTTGCCCATTCCAACATGGAAGTGGGAACACATAGCTATGGATTTCGTTTCAGGGTTACCGACGACTCAGAAAAGGCATGATGCGGTTTGGGTGATTGTGGATCGTTTGACTAAGTCAGCTCACTTTATCCCTATCTCCATGGAGTATTCAGCATACAGGTTGGGAGGCATATACGTAGATGAGATCGTTAGATTACATGGAGTCCCGGTGTCTATTGTATCGGATCGTGATCCGAGATTTACCTCTCAGTTTTGGAGAGGGTTTCAGCATCAGATGGGGACTCAGCTTAATCTCAGTTCGGCTTTTCACCCTCAGACAGATGGGCAGACCGAGAGATTGATACAAATACTTGAGGATATGCTCCGAACTTGTGTGCTGGATTTCTGTGGAAGTTGGGAGAAGTATATTCCGTTGTGTGAGTTTGCGTACAACAATAGTTTTCAAGCAAGTATTGGCATGGCACCGTTCGAAGCACTATATGGGAGACCGTGTAGATCGCCAGTTTGTTGGACCGAGGTTGGAGATGCTGTCTTGATCGGCCCGGAACTTGTGCATGACCAAACTGAGAGGATAAAACTGATTAGGCAACGGTTAAAGACCGCCCAAAGCCGCCAAAAGAAGTATGCTGACAAGAACCATCGAGATGTTGTATTTAAAGAAGGAGATTATGTGCTGTTGAAAGTATCACCAATGAAAGGACATTACCGATTTGGTTTGAAGGGAAAGTTAGCTCCCAGGTTTATCGGACCATTTAAGATAAATAAACAAGTAGGCCCTGTGGCTTTCTGCTTAGAGTTGCCACCGCAGCTAGTAGGTGTACATGATGTCTTTCATGTTTCTATGTTGAGGAAGGCACATAACAAACATGCACCGATGATCAATTGGGAACAAGTTGATTTGAGGGAGGACGTGTCCTACGATGAGCAACCGATCCGAATTATGGATAGGAAAGTGCATAAACTTCGCAACAATGAAATTTCGTTAGTTCAAGTACAGTGGCAATTCCATGGAGAACAAGAGTTGACTTGGGAGCGGGAGGACTATATGAGGGAAAATTCTCCATTTCTCTTCGAACCTTAAGGTATGACTTTACTTTTACTTTCGAGGACGAAAGTTCTTAAAATTGGGGATATTGTGACGACCCAAAAATAAAAAAAAAAAAAAAAATTAAACCCTTGCGTCGGGGGGGCAAAGGAGTAATTAACTATATTATTTGTGTATTGTGTGTATATTATGTGTGTGGTATATTTTTATTTATTTTCTTTAAAAACAAATTTACTCAAAGGAAAATAATTAAAATAACAAGGTTGATTTGGGCCCAAAGTCCATAAGGGCATTTTAGACTTTTTGAAGGATTTAGTACAACCCTAGTTTGTAACCCTAAACCTATATAAAGATGTGATAAGAAAACCCTAGCCTCATTGGGTTGCACTACTCAAATTTGAGAGTGAAGAGAGGAGGCTAGGAATATGGTAATGGAGTAAAGCAAGGCCAAGTTGAACCTATTTGAAGGTAATCTTTTCTTCCCCATATTCTTCTCTATCTTACTTTATGTTTCTTGAGGAAAAAGGGAGGGAAAAGACCCCAAAAGAGGGGCGGCGTCGGTCGCCGGCGAGGGCGACGTCGATCGCCGGCGAGGGTGGTGACTGTTCCACCGTTGCCGCCATCGGATCTAGGTTGTCCCAAAGAAAGATAAGGGAAGAGAGGGGTGGTCAAAAGCCACCCCTCCGTGGTCCAACTCCGCCTCCGGCGGTCGGCCGGGACTCACTGGTCCCTAGCCGGCCAGCCGGAGGGCCTCCCTAACGTCGTGAGACGTTAGGGAGGTGAGGGCCGGAGTGGGGGAGCAACTGCTCCCCATTCCGTGGAGACCAGGGGCTGTTCAACAGCCCCTGGTTCATACTCCACGAGGTCAAATCGACCCCTGGATTTTAATCCAGGGGCGTTTGACCCCTGGGGGATTGATTTGGCCCCTGGACTTAACCAGGGACCAAATCGGCCCTGCATAAATTATTAGAGGGGCTGGAAAGTCCCAACCCCTCAATACTCAATTGAGAGTGCATTTGCACTCCCCGAGGGACCCGTCAACGGGTCCCACCCTCGACAACATGACATGGGACCCCGACGAGGAACCCGAATGACACCAAATTCGCGGGACCCCACATTAGTGGGCCCCAAAGACAAATAATAAATTAATGATTTGGTATCTTTATATTGAAATATGCATTGATGTGATATTTCATAAATTGTTTAGTATCGCGTGAAGGTTCACATCGAGCCTCGAGCGTGCAAGAGGAGGTTATAGGAGTCGCGGCGAGTCAGGCAAGTGGGGAGCTTCGCTCATATATCAAATGTGGCTTGCTATTAGTATACTTAGACTCACAATTTTAACTAAAGGACTTGGGATGGGGTTGTTGCCTACCTTGTTTGACTTTTTGTAAGGCCTCTTGGGGAGTCATAGACATATGATGGAACCAAGTCACCTTACATACTTAAGGGCCTCTTGGGGAGCCGTAATTAACGGTGGAACCAAGTCACCCATCGCAAGGGCCTCTTGGGGAGTTGTGGATGCACAATGGAACCAAGTCACCCGGGCCTCTTGAGGAGTCGTGGACACATGGTGGAATCAAGTCACCCATGCGTATTTATTATATTTTGGTTTTTGGTTGACAAGGGGAGGCAATGACAAATGAAACCATGAACTTGCATTTATATTCTATTACTTCATATGTATCTCTCTTGAAATCCCTTTGCATTGGATAAACTTGATTATTTATGTTCTACAATACTTGAATTATCTATCAGTGATTGAAATACTTTATGGAACATGAAATGCTTACTCTTTATGGAATTGCTACTCTTCTATCAATAGTTGATATTTGACTTGATTTTTAAGACATGCTAGAATTATTTTTGTTTTATAGGTATTACTTGCACATTTGATATTTGAGTGTAGTTCTTCTCTTATTGGGCTCTGATGGTTCATTTAGCTCACCCCACTTACAATACAGGTCCATCATCGAGTGCGGTAGACCGAGGAAAAGGGAAAGTTCTCATTTGAAGACCTTTGCTGTGCGAGCCTGACGTGTTATTAATATTAATTTGTTTTGAGAATTATTTATAGGGGTTGTATTTCAGGCAAGACTATTGGGTAGATAAACCTTCCTTAAATAGTTTTATTTATTTATGAGCGTTTGAGGGATTTGGAGATTTCATATTCTGTCGATTTAACCAAGTGCTTTAGAGATATTCAATACTTTGGTTTATGGTGACATATGGTATTTATAAATTTTGAATTTCGTATATTACTACCATATTGTCTATATATCATTCCGCAGGTTGTTTAGGCGTACCAGACTGTAATTTGGGCCTAGTCAATGTATTGGGCTTAAACTACGGTCTGGGCCGGACGACCCGACCTTATATCGAGGAAGGGTCGTTTCAGTTACCAAGACACTACCCATTCACCAAAAAATGCTAAAGCACACTGTCTCGATACTACAGAGGCGAGACTTACCAAGCAGTGTCGGTATACCACAACCGACACTGCTTAACGAATCTCGTAAACCTATGACTGAGACACATGTTATGTAATTAAGTTATAATTGCATTAGTGTCAGTCACCATATACCGAAACTTGGTGATAAATCTCGGTCCTGTGTGACTGATACAATCGTTTTCGTGCTCACCACTAAATAAGTTGAAAAATTTCCCAAAAAACATCTACAAATACCTCTTCTTGTAGCTCGTCCTGCACCATTGTGTTATCTTCATCAATTTAACGCAATAAGTAACTTGGAAATGGCCGAATCTAGCAAACCCTACAATGAAAAACCAAAACATCAGTCACTATTTGCCACACCAAAACAGCTCATTCGAACCTTCATATAGTTGGAATCGATTGTTACCACGCAACCGGCTGATGTGAAAGCAAAAGAATCGATACACAGCCGTCGACATAACACGTGGGTTTCGGTGAGAGATGAGGATGCAGGTGGTGTGCCCCAAAATTGGTTCGATGTGTTGTGATAGTGTTGGTTGTTTATATGAAGGGGCAATTGTGTCATTTCCATCAAGGTCCAATTTGGAGCAGAAAAAAACCAAACTATTGGTGTGCCCTTAGTAAATGGTGGGGTGCCCATAGCGCGCCTCAATGACTTACAAATACAAGTTGGGGCCTCCATTGTGCCATGAGCAACAAGGAAGAGACGTAAAACCACCAACCCTTCAGAAACTAAATAAAATTGCAAGCATACATACAATATGGACAATACATTACAATAGTTAAGACGCTACTGGTAGATAGCATTGTCCCGATATTTCAGGTTCCGACACTTATACACATGCCAATAGCTATCAACATCTTATTATAACACAAACATCAGTTAAAACTAGTGTGCAGACCACAATTTCATCACCCATAGCACCGTATTGGATCATTACAACCTTTCTCAGCTGACTGTTTGAATCCAAATCGCCCTCCTTTCGATAGGTACTGCTGATGGTATTCCTCTGCTCTATAAAACTTCTTTGCTGGAAGAATCTCAGTAACAATCTTCCGATTCAAGAGCTTCTGTTGCTTTTCCATAGACTCCAGAGCAGCTTTCTCCTGCTCCGGAGTATAGAAGTAAATACCAGATCTGTATTGAGTACCAACATCATTGCCCTGCAATCAGAAAGAAATACGGAAACAATCAGACATTTGAAACACCACTGACTCGTATTTGCTCAAACGGCAATAAGGACAATTCAGCACAATTAATTAAACCACGACATATCAGATTAACTCAATAGATTGTCATTCTGCCTTTTCAATCAATTATTCCCACAGAATTTAGCACAATAGCTAAAATGAGTTTCATGACTACGTTTTGCCTTTTCTTCTCCTTTGACTTTCTCAAATGAAGTCCTGCTCGATCAACTGCACACATGTTTGAGCTGAATCTTTGCTGTTGTTCTGCAGTCCAAGGAGCATTTTTTTTTTTTTTTTGAAGAGTTTCTGTTCTTTGAACAGCAGCATGGAGTAAGAAATACATATCCAAAGACGACCTACAAATGCCCCCACTAGAAAACTCGATTCAATAGAATCTGAAGAAATTCAACGAGGTAGGGTAGACCAAAGCTAACTTGGAACATATTAATTAGGAAGGATTCAAATAATTTCGAAAGTACACCATTAATTGCACCAAATCGAGAGCAATGAACGAGTTTGATCCATGTAGCCGACCCCTACTAATATGGGATTGCGGCTATTAGGTTGTTGGCTGTTTAGCCAGCAACACATCTGATATTCAAACTGCATAGATGAATTCAAAAAAAAAAATAATAATAATAAATAATCTGCTCCTTCCTGTAACTCCTGTCTGAATTGGAAAAGAAAAGCAAACTCTATAGAATTAGATTGTCTTTGTATAGATTAAAATGCTGAACCTGATTAGTGGATTGTGTTGAGCTATCAGTGTAAGTGCATTTGTAGCTTTTGAATTTTAATAGTTGATTGTCCACAGTATGTTATCTACTTCTATCTTATATTAGTTCACTTTATGAGACATGGTTGTCCTTAATATAGATGCATTTGTGAATAAATTTCTGTACGAGTTGTTTCTAATATTAAGCATGTTTTCAAGGAAAAAAGGGAGAATTACGCCTCACTTGTCTAGAGCAAATTGCCTCAATTACGCCGCAATAACTTTTATACATTGCCCATTTGTCATCATATCACACAATGCACTCCACAAGTAAATAAATTTCATAATAACAAAAATTTGTATAAATTGAAAATAAATAAATAAATAAATGTTGATTCTAATATTTTCAGCATTCACTGCCACAAAGGTTGGCTTTTCTCAAGCCATATTGTTCATAGGATAGCATCGTTGATTATGAAATGAAGTTTTCTTGATATCAAATAAATGTTTCCTCCGAATTATTGAATTGATCGATAAGGACTAATTAGAAGTTTCCTTATTTTTGGTTTAAGGTTAGGGTCAACCCAAAATGTTGTTCAGCCTCAAAGAAAGAGAAAGGGCGAAGAGGGTCAAGTTGCAAGCACCGTAGGCCACATCCATGAACCAAGCCCTGTCAATAGCCACTCAATTGAACCAACCCAACAATCAGATTGTTCAAAACCCAACTACTATCAAACCCATGAGAATAACCCAAACAAGCCTATCGGTCCTAACCCCAACCCTCAAATTGAAACAGCCTTCCCAAAATCATCATCCCACCCAACATAATCCCAACCCCAACCCCAACCCTCAACTTGAACCACAACCTTCCCAAAATAGTCATCCCAACCCTCAAGTTGCCGCCATCCAAAATTTTGTTCCAACAAGCGCAGGTTCTTCTCAGCAAGTTATCTCATCAAGGAAGAAGACAAGCAGTCATTCAGTCTCAGAACCACCTTTCAACAAGCTTAGTCAAGACCAATTTCAGGATCATTAGATTCATTCTTCCCACATCAGTATAGGTGATAGGGCAACAATAACTTCTCACCATTCATCCACCGGTGAAGACCTCAAGAATGGCTGGACAAATTCAAGTCGAAGAGACCATTGAGAAGGGCAAGAAAAAAAGAGAGGAAACTTAGAAACAGGGATTGCAGAAGCGTCGGAAGGAAAGGAAAAGAATCAATGTAGTGTTCAGATGTGTAAGATGATTTTGATGAGCAGATGAAGGATGGGATGGAAAGCGTGGATGGACTCTCAACAGAGGATTCAATTTCATCAATTTCTCTTCCTGATTTAATGGATGCCAAATCCAAACACTCTGTTCAACTAGGGGAGTGCAACATTTTGCTACAATGCCAATAATTACCACATTCCACAAGACACGTAACTCTTGTTCTGAAACCTAACATTTGTTCTGAAACAACAATCGAACACAAATCTCAAAACCACACAGAGATCTCACTCGATCCACACTCATTTCCTGAAATCCAACACAAACCCACAAAATCAGACACAGGTCACCCAATCAAACACAAACCAGAGAACGAGAGAACATGACAGATTTGGTGACTATAATAGGCACATTCAATAGATCTATCTCAAAATTTTCTTCGCAAAGCGAAACTGAAGAATCGATGGACCAATTGAACTTTCTTTGCTCTTCAATCGTCCATCATTCACTCACAAGCTGGAGCCATGATTGCGAAGAAGAATGTGGGCGTGGGGCAGTTGCAACCAGTCAATCATGTTTCTTTTTTTTATAGGCAAGATGATCCGTAGACGTTAGATTATTCTCGAGTGCTGCACTAATTTTTATGAATTTTCAAATCAAAATTGAAACAACTTTTAATGTCCACGTGATCTTTCTCGAATTGCACATCACCACATCATCATTGCTATATCAACATGATTGCCAAGGTGGTTGCCAGAGTGACCATGGGTGAAACTTTTTTAAAAGTTTAATGGCCATCTTGTTACGAAACAAAGTTCAAAGACCAAATTGATACAATAAACAAAGTTGATTGACCATGGGTGAAATTAACCCAGAGTTAGAATGCCGAACTTTATGGAGAAGTGATGAAGGGTCTAAATGAGTATTATATTGGAATATTAAAGGTTGTGTTGCAGCTACAAAATGTAGTATAATTAAGAGGGTGCTTTGAAATGCTAGACCTGCTATGATTATTTTGCAAGAAACAAAGAAAAAGAAAAAATTGACAGGAGCTTCATGGGGTACTTGTGGAGTAATAGATTCAAGGAGAGTGGGATAATGATAGCATGGGATTCTAGATTGATCACAGTTCAGGAAAATTTTATGGGATAGTCAGTGTTATCGAAGGCGGGAGGCGCACTTGAGGTGATGGTTGCCTAAAATGCCTGAGGCGCAAGGCGAGGCACACGCTCAAGTGAAGCCAATTGTGCTTAATTATTAATATATAATAGAAACAAATTATGCATATATTTTATATAATATTGCATCTTATCAAAGTTAAGAATTGCTAAAAAATATATAAGAGAAAAAGAAGACCAACAAACATAAAAAATATATAATATTTTACTTATGTAAAAATAAAATTATAAGAACATTATGATAGGAAAAAAAAATTATGACAATAGCATATCATGTTGATAAGTAATTTTCTTTCCCGTTCTTTCTTTTTTTTCTTTGGATTGAGGCTTTGTTGTTGTTATTTCTTGTTTCTTTATGCAAACTTTCCTTCTTTAATGGATTTGAAATCCTCACCCTTTTTCCCTCATTCTTTATGCAAACTTTCCATCTTCTCTTTAAGTAGCTTTTTACGGAAATTGTGTAATCGACTTTCTCCCTCTCTTTTTTACGTTCTTTTTCTTTTAAATTTTTATCCAGCAAGGAAAATCCATGGTTTCCATATTAACATAAGAAACCCAAACAAAAAGAAAATAAAAGTAATTTAATGGGTCAGGCATGTGCCTCTGTGAGCCTTGGAGCTGCTCCCAGACACAGTGAGGCGTGCTCCTCGGAGGTCATTATCCTCATGATTTGGTCAACCAGGGCACAAATTTATGTTGACATGAAAGGAGATAAAAGCTCGCATCCAAATGTGGAATAATGATGATTTGGGAGGGTAGGAACCAAAAAAAAAAAGAGAAATGAAGAACCTTATAGGAGAGTTGGACTCTATTGAGGATTCTAATGGATGGTCTCAAGGCTAGGAAGGGTGTTTCCAATACATCATTTTTCATCTATTTTTGTCTTTTAGGAGAACTCAAAATGCTAAGTTCAAAATTGAAGGGGACAATGGAGTTGCTATAACTATGAGCACCTTAACTGAGGAACAACATGTAGCCACAGACCCAAATTAATTGGGGTCGGCTACATGGATCAAACCCTTCCATTGTGGACAATTTAGTGCATATGGATATTTTGTTAATTGAGAAAGAGATAAGAATATTTATACATTGAGGGAGGAAAAGAGAATGACAATGGATGACATTCATTGGTCGCCAATAACAAATGTACAAAGAGCACAAATGGAGAGACCATTTTCAGAGGAAGAGATGAGAAGTGAACTCATGGATTGTGAAGGTAGAAAGGCACCTAGACCTGATGACTTTACACTTAAGTTGTTCATTAAGAATTGCGAAACAATTAAAGGCAATTTGATTCAAGTCATTAAGAATTTTTATCACAATGGGATCATCAATGTTAGTGTCAATGAGACTTATATTTGTTTGATTCCTAAGAAGGAAAACTCCATTAAAGGGTTGGATTTTAGACCTATTAGCTTAAACTCGAGTCTTTACATGATCATCACTACAGTTTTGGCCAAGAGAGTAAAAAGTGTCCTCCATTTTACTATTTATGAATCCCAATCAGCTTTTGTTTAGGGTAAACAAATTCTTGATGCGGTTTTGGTGGCGAATGAGGTGGTGGCAGAGTACAAAAGAAAAAAGAAAAAAGGAACATTGTTTAAAACTGATTTGGTAAAAGCCGATGACCACACAGAATGGGATTTTGTTGACTAAGTGATGCACATGAAAGGATTTGATGTGTGGTGGAGGAAATGTATTAAAGGATGTTGATAAGGCCCACATAGATAAAAAGGCTACAACAATACTATAGGTGTGAGTTACAAGAGTAAGCAAGTTAGTTACAACAAATGTGTTGTTGTCACAATGGGAACATCAATGTTAGTGTCAATGAAACTTATATTTGTTTGATTCCTAAGAAGGCAAACTCCTTTAAGGTGTTGGATTTTAGACCTATTAGCTAAAACTCGAGTGTTTACAAGATCATTACTAAAGTTTTGGCGAAGAGAATAAGGAGTGTCCTCCATTTTACTATTTCTGAATCCCAATCAGCTTTTGTTCAGGGTAAACAAATTCATGATGCGGTTTTGGTGGCGAATGAGGTGCTGGAAGAGTACAATAGAAAAAAGAAAAAGGGAACATTGTTTAAAATTGATTTGGCAAAAGCCTATGACCACACACAATGGGATTTGTTGATTAAGTGATGCACATGAAAGGATTTGATGTGCGGTGGAGGAAATGTATTAAAGGATGTTGATAAGGCACACTTAGATAAAAGGCTACAACAATACTATAGGTGTAAGTTACAAGAGTTAGCAAGTTAGTCACAACAAATGTATTGTGTTTAAGTTTTGAATTTGTAGTATAAATAGAGGTTGTACGGTAGAGTTGGGTATCTTGAGTCTTGATTGTAATTTGGGAACTCTTATGAGTTTGGGTTGAGAGAGTTTTAAGACACTTCTCTAGGTATCAGAGCATAATTCAAACATGGAAGCTTGATATGATAAGATGGAAGCTCGATTGAATCGAATTGAAGAGGAGGTGAAACGGATTTCAACCATTGAGGTATCCATTAAAGATAGGATAAGAAATACAAAAATTTAAAGACAAGTCGGAGTAGCACCAATTGACTCAAAGATTAAGGAAGGGCGGTTGTGGTGGTTTGGTCACCTGCAAAGACGACCAATAAATGCCCCCACTAGAAAACTTGACTTAATAGGAGCTGAAGAAAATCGACGAGGTAGGGGTAGACTAAAGTTAACTTAGGATGCATTAATTAGGAGTGATTTCAATGGCTTGGAAAGCTTGCCATCAATAGCATTAACTCGAGCACAATGGAAGAGTTCGATCCATATAGCCGACCCCAATTAATTTGGGACTGAGGCTATGTTGTTGTTGGTGGTGATGTTGTTGAGGCATCAATTTTAGAGCTCAGATATGAAGTAAAGAATGTTTTCAAAGGCTTGGCTCAAAGGTTCAATGAACCCTTCCTTCAACATCGCAGGATTGCTTCAACAATCATGGTAGAACTGCAGATCGGAGCAATTGGCATCACAAAAGCTTCAGATCCACCAGATATAGTGGCGTCCAAGGTGATTCAATTCGTTGTTGATTCATATCTAGTGAACAACCCATCATTTGACCTCAAATCTGAGGTGAAATCAAAGATTCGAGGTATGGCAGTGAAGATCGAAGAGCCTCTAGTTCCATCTCATGCCCACTCATCCAAGTTATTGAGTGTTCAGCACATCAAGGAGCCCAATGAAGTTAAACTTTCTCGATCAACCAGATCCGACGTTGTTGGTTGACGATTCGAGTGCTTTGGGGACACATCCAGCTACTCCACTGCCACCGCAACCACTAGATCTGATCGTGCTCAGGGAGGGTTCAGTTGATTATACCTTAGATCCGCCAAGGCCTTGGCCCATCTTCACCGAGACAAGCAAACGTTGTCGTTGATTTTGCATTTGCCTTCACCAGCTTTGATCTTTCTTTCTTTCTTCCTGTTCACGCAACTGTGAACTTAGGGAAGACAACTCTTTGTGATCGACATGTTGTTCGAGGAGACCGGACGATGGGAGGGACTTCAACTCAACGAGGTATCTGTCACAACTTTTATGTTGCAATAACCATGGGATTGTCGCAGTCGGGAAGCCTTCTCCAATCGGGTGGTCAATTAAGTTGTGATGTTGTTGTGCATCAATCGACAATCATTTGTTTTATGCCCCGTTTGGTATTTGATCCTTTCTTTTACATCATGACTGGGCGATTCCACTTGCTTGGAGTTGCATCTAGGGGGTTAGAGAATTAGTGGAAGGTCTTAAATTGTTTTCTGATCCAACTCTAAGAGTGTGCTGCGATGGAGTTGTTGCATTCACGTTGAAGCATATTACTCTTCTTTCGTGTATCCTTGCACAGTTGAGGATGGGTTTATGCAAAGGCTCTTGGACTTGCTTGGGGGAGTCCCTACTTTTAATTTCACCCACACACATGGGGCCTTTACTCTCACATTTATTTGCATTTGCGTTGTTTGATCAAATGCTTGCTCAAGATAGGTGTGCCTTTGAAGGCTTTGACATCATTTTGGTATTCTTGTCACCCTTTTATATAGGTATGTACCACGTCGGTACTTTATCCACTGGTTACTTGGCGCAATTTATGTTTTTGTTTTCGACGCATAACGAAGAGCTGGTTGGATATTATGCATCCAGCTTAAAGTCACATTTGTGTTGATCTTTTCGTACAAAATGATGGAGTTTCGACTTAATGGAAGTGTGGAAAAGCAATACTCGACTTGTAATGCGAGGAGGTTGCTTAGCTCTTATACTTCTGAGAAGATCATTGAGTGTAACTTATGGGGTGGTCCTAACATTGGTGGCTGTTGAATTTGGTTGTTGTGCTCCAATTTTCTCCTGCGTTCCTATCAGTACCATAGATGGAGTATGTTATGTTTCTCTTGTCCTTCATCATAAGGGGTTTAATTAGGCAAGGCAACATGTTGAGTATTCTACGCTTCTTGGACTTATCCTTTTGCTCGATGATATTGATGTATGGTCCATGGGGATTGGAGATTGTCAAGCTCAATTCAGAAATTTTACTTTCTTGTGGTGATGCATTCACACTTTTGGACTGTTGTATCTACCAATGCAGTTTTGTTAAGCATTTGGTTGACCTTGGGCTTAGGTCTTTATTTGGGAGTGAGGTTCATATGGATTTTGGCTTGTTCATTTCTCTCGCTCCAGCCATCAACTGGGTCCATGATTCGAGTATAGTCATCTACTCCGACGTTCATTTCTCTTATACCACCTTGAGGACAAGGTGGATTTTTAAAGGGGGAGTAATGATAAGGCCCAATTAGATAAAAGGCTACAACAATATTATAGGTGTGAGTTAAAAGAGTTAGCAAAATAGTCACAACAAATGTGTTGTGTTTGAGTTTTGAATTTTTAGTATAAATAGAGGTTGTAAGGTAGAGTTGGTATCTTAAGTCTTGATTGTAATTTGGGAATTCTTATGAGTTTAGGTTGAGAGTGTTTTAAAACTTTTTCCTGGGTTTTCTGGTTCTTCTTGTTGTTTTCGTTTGTCGATTAGGCAATAAGATTTCAAAATTCTATCATATGCCTAAGTTTAGCTAATTTCTTAATGATGATTAATGGATGTCCAAAATGAAAGATTAGAGCATCTAGAGGGCTTAGGCAGGGGGACCGAATTTCCCCATTTACATTTATTCTAGTCGGTGATGTACTTAGTAGAGTCATGGATAGAGAAGTGGCTAAGGGTAACCTAAAAGGTTTCATTGTAGGAAAAGATAGAGTTCAAGTCTTACAATTGCAATTTGCAGACGACACTATATTTTTTACTAATGGAGATACTCGCTTCTTTGATGCTTTAGTTGCCATTTTGGATGACTTGTGAGATTTCAAGATTGAAAATTAATATGGCTAAAAGCTAGATCATTGGGATCAATAGTGATGAAAAGGAAATGTGTGCCATGGCTAGGAGGGTGGGATGCACAGTAGGGGCTTGGCCACTCATGTATATAGGTTAACCACTCGGAAGCAACCCTAATGTAATCGATTTTTGGGCAACAGTGGTTGGTAAGATAGCTCGCAAATTGAGTTGTTGGAGGAAAAGTTTTCTATCTAAGGGTGGTAGACTTTGCCTCATCATGTCAGTTCTTGAAGCTATTCCCATTTATTACATGTCTATTTTTAGGATGCCGGGAAAAGTTATTAGGATCATAGAGTAGGCTTTTAGAGATTTCTTTTGGCAAAACATGGAGGAAAATATGGGTCATGGTCTCACTCAATGAAAAATTGTAGAAAGACCTATCTCAAAGGAAGGACTGTCAACAGGTAATCTCAAGAAAAGGAATCGAGCACTAGCATCAAAATGGTTATGGAGGTTCCCAAGAGAAACAAATGCACTTTGGTATAGGATGATCAAAAGCTTTCATGGTTTAGATGCTAACAAATGGGATGCAGGAGTGTCACCTAGGCTTACCCATGGAAGCCCATGGAAATTCTTTCACTCTAACATGCCAACTTTTCTTAATTATATTTGCATTAGAATAAGTGAAAGGTTGTCAGTAACATTTTGGGAGGACATATGGTTAGGTAATACAACCTTGGAAGCTAGCTTTCCAAATGTCTTTTTCTCATCATATTATCATGAGGTTCCAGTGTCTCACTTTCTTCTTCACACCAATGTTGATAGTTTCTTAAGTCATGAATGGAACCTTTTTTTGCCTAATAAATTTTCGCATCATTTCCAAGAGGAGAAAGATGCTTTGCTTAATCTCCTTGGTCAAGTGAGTCTTTCACCCAATTCAGGTGATAAAAGAGCATGGCCTTTAGAGCCTTTGGGTGCCTTCACATGCAAGTTCTTGTTCTATCACCTAATTGACCGACCCAATCTCATGATCCATCGAAGTTTTACATTGCTTTGGAATGCTATTTTTCCACACAAAGTTAAGGTTTTTGGATGGATTTTGTTACATGACGGTTTAAACACTTGTGACAAGCTACGACGAAGAATACCCAACATGACTATTTCACCCAACTGTTGTCATCTTTGCATGACGAATAATAAAACGGTTGATCATCTATGTTTTCAATGTCATGTTGTTTGTCAAGTGTGGAATAGGTGGGAGTTCTTTTTCAGGTGGAAGTGTATCTGGCCCTAGATCAATGCAAGGACTGAGATCTGGCTTAGAGACATTAAATGGGAAAAGTAAAACGGAGCACATAAGCGGGGCGGCGACTGTTTTTGTTCTATGGGGATTATGGCTTGAGATAAATATTATAGTATGTGGACAAGATAAACTCTATAGACATAATTTGGGACTCCTCAAGAATGATGGCATCAAGATGGGTATTGTCAAGCAAATGAAGTAAAGGTTAAACCTTTACGAACTGGAACTATCATTGGCAATGGATTTTGCAATTAGGCATTATGTTTTTTGGAAATTAGGTGGCATGTTTTAAGCTTTTGTTGTTTTTTCTCTGTTTTGTAAGTGAGGACTGCTGGTCCTCCATTGTCTTTTTGTATTCTCTCTTCTTTGAGATACCTATAAAATATTTTGTTTACTAAAAAAACAAAAAGAGAGAGAGACGTTTCCTTATTTTGTGTCCATAAATTCCTTTATGTTTGTCACAAATTTAGAATTCAAGCTGCATCAAAAGAAAACATGATTTGCTGGTTCTTAATTGTTCAAAAACGAGAGACAAGTTTGGGGTAAAGAGACATGAAAAAGAACCCTTACTGAAGGATGACTTTTGAGCGGTAGACTTTTTGTGAGCAAGAACCCATGGAAGTGCACAAACTTGAAATGGAAGCTATGCACTCCAAATAACATTAGGAAATTGAACTAAAATACAGGAAGGCTTGAATATGTCAGTTTCTCCAAATGATTTAAGAGAAGGCATTGGACAACTAATAAGACTAAGATCCCAAATCTGTAGATGAACCATCTATGTTGTAGGGTGACTTTTTGGAAGAGAAACAAATGATATGAGAAGGGTAAAAATATTGAATTGGCATATCATGATTAGAAAGAGATAATTATAAGAGCAAATAGTAAGGGTGAGGTGATAAAGAATCCAAGTTTGAAGGCTTATAGAGGAAAGAAACTATGAGCCCAAAAGGCTTAACAAGAGGAGTCCCCAGCTGAACAAGAGAGTAAAGACAAGTAATGACAAGACCGGGACGAGGTCGCATCTTTGGAGGAGGTTGTTATGCAAGCAGAGGAAGTATGAGTTTTGTCAATGCAAGTGTAAGTAGTGTTGTGGTCAAAGAAGGATAGTATAAATAGTCGATTGAAGAGGACAAGCTAATTCTTAATGTTGTAATAGAACCAACTTCCACATAAAATTTGTATTCCAAATGCAGATGTGGAAATTGCGAATGCATAGGCCAACTTTTGCTGAAAGGTATTGTCATGGATGTAACTGTTTGGCCCAAATACAAGCATTGCTCCACAAGGAAAGTCGATAAGATTTAAGCAGCAATTTAGGAGAATAAAATGACAGGCTTGACAACAATAATTTTCATTTCTAGCTTGATTCTCAACTAGGTATTATATATCTATAGCAATCACAATAATTTAGCTTCAATCAAGATTGCATGATTGTAGCCAAGTTTCCTTTATTACATACTAGGTTGAGTCAAGGATTGCAAGGCGTTAAGGCGATTTCCCTGATCTAGGCGAGGTGTTGCCTAGACGGGCGCCTAGGGGAATGAAATAATATTTATTTAGAGGTCCCTGTATAAGAATTTATTTATTTATTGGTCCTTAAATAACACAAATTATCTATTAATCAATGTGATTATTACTTAATATACATTTCAAAAATACTAATAAGTCTTTAGGTCTTTATGTAACATTAATTGTGTCAAGGTCTTATGTTCGGGTAGGTATTTTTTCATCAAACTTAATTATAAATAGCCCCTTCAAAATTTCTAAAAATTACATAGAAGGACACACCCCGCCTAGGCGATTTTGTCCCAAAATGCCTAGGCGACGCCTTGCAATCATTGGGTTGAGTTGTAATCTAGGTCTATTTAAAGGTCTCATATGAATAATAAAGTAAAGCAATTATCACCTAAATTTAAAAGAGTCTTGAATTGAGATCCTGTCAAGGATGGATCTAACCAAGAAAGTCGTGGAAGATTCGAAGAAAGCTTCGAATTCCACTTCGTCGCGTCCTATAAGGAGATCTTACGCTAAGAGACATATAACATGCATTTGAAGCGTTCACTCAACTAAGTTAAACTACCAACATTGTCAACACCTTTCTGAGAAGAATTTCTTATTCTCCTTTCAATATCTCTTGCAACAACCATTAGAACCTTGAAGAGAGAGCTTTCAAGACCTTTTTGAAGATATGTGACAGTTTAGTTTACCACAACTAATATAATGTTATTGGACACACAACCAATGAGCTTATTATCATTTAACTTTCACTAATCTATAAATAAACATGTAATGTGAAGACCATGAAGGATGATTAAAAGAAATTTATAACCAAATAGTAGACATCACCGTGATTCGTGCGCAGGAGACACCGAGTTTTGCACAAATTAATAGTCGCTTAAAGAGAGCTCATTTAGTGATGTAAGGGAATCCCCCACAAGAAAATTCCACAACAATAAATATTTTAAACCCATGAAAGATCTTCCGTTAATATATATATATATATATATATATATATATATATATATGTATAGATAGATAGATAGATAGATAGATTTGACTACTATGAAATTGGAAAATGTTATTAAGGAATCACATCTTCTCTTATTTGATCCCCGTTATTTTACATTGATGATCTTTTTAACCATCACTAATTCTCTCGTTGGTATCCAAAAGTCTTCCCAAAACCATAGAAGTGAGAAATTTTGTTTTATTGAGAAACTCAAAATCCAACATATAGTTGCGAAGAGAAGATCAAATGCTTTACCTTATGATCATCTCAGTTTTCCTCAAAAATTAATCTTCTCAGGTGCAATCAAACGTCCAAAATAAGATTTTCTCAAATAAATTTTCCCAGAAACACTTTTCAAGAAATTTCCTTCCAAGTTTTTTTTTTTTTTCCTTCCATCACACGTGTCGCTAGAGAAGTTAATGCCCAACGATTCATTAGATGGAAGTCACAAATGTTAGAGCATCTCCGATGGTAATGTGGATTTAGACCATGGATTCAAGCCACTTGGTGGATGTGGGGAGGATGTCTATCCTATGTGGCATTAGATAGACATTCAAATTCCAAAATGACCTCCAATGGTAATGTGGATTAAGACCATGGATTGTGACTTTTTGACTTTCTATGACAAACAATGATGATGTGGCAATGGATTACAATGTCTAGAAGCAGACATTATAGTAGACACCCTCTACTTTGATTCCGTGCCACATAGGATAGACAATCACAATCCATGGTCCCATTGGAGACCACTTTTTGAGTTGGATGTGGATTGTGTCCTAGGTGGATCCATGGTCCCATTGGAGATGCTCTTAGGATAAGAAATACAAAGCCTCCCCAAAGAATGTCTTCTTGAATACTGAAGTGTCAAATATTCAATAAACTCACTATAGACATGCTTCAAAAAGAAAATCCGTTTGAATAGCAAAAACTCAGACAAATCAATAATGAATGAAAAGAAGAAACAGGTGGAGTGAGTGAGTTATTATCCAATAAAACCATTCTAGGAACTCAAAGAAGAGTAAGACTACCTGACGATTGGGAGTGGTAGGATCATGGCGAGCCCAAAAGACGTCAAGTAAGTTGTGGTAACTGCATTCTTTGGGATCGTACTGCACTCTGATGACCTCAGAGTGATTAGTGGTGCCAGAACAGACGTCGTTGTAGGTGGGATTATCTAACAAACCCTGACTGTAACCAACTTCCGTCTTGGTGACTCCAGGAACCCTCTGGAACGCTAATTCCACGCCCCAAAAGCATCCTGCGCCAAATTGAGCGAACTGTTGCCCCGGCGCCGCGATGTCGTCGTCGGGGCACTGCGCAATCGACGAGGAATCCGAAGAGATTTCCGAAGCCTTGTTCCCAAACCCAAAACCTAGTTTCCCCAACCAACTCATGGGGCTTCTTCTTGTCCCAGACCCAAAATGATTGGAATTTCCAGGGAAAACGGTGGAGGATTTGGTGAGGCAGAGGCGGCGGAGAGGAATGAGAGATGATGAGGATGAGGATGATGACGTGGCCAACAGCGACGGAGTCCAACAACAACAAGGTGACACTGTCCGGAGCATTTTAGTAACGTTTGCCCAAATCTCTCTTAAAAAGCCGACTTCCCCGAAATCCTTCCTTTATAGCTTCGCGTCGTTTTCACGTGAGTGTCACACGTGTGGCCAGCGCCTTCGATTGACATCAAAAATGTGAAAAGCGAATCCCAATGTGATAAACGTCTTGCTTTCTTCTTGTCCAAGTCTTCAAGATACGCAAGAATTCGCACTGCCTTCTCTCCACTGTCTATCGATTTGTTCTGACTCGTGAATTCGGGCGTTTGGAAAGCAATTCATCCGTTTCATGCTCTCTGCTCTCTTCTGATCTTGAATCCTCGCTTCTTCATTGAGATTGGGTGAACCCACTTGTACTTGCACTTCCATGGTTTCTGCTCATCTCTTCTTTATGCGTTCATGAGTTTTGTCAGAGCTATTATTGCGTTTCTTATTGGTTGCTCTTGGAGGTTAATGTTGGTGAAAGTTTCATTTTAGCTGAACTTTGCAAATTCATTCTGTCATCCTCCTTTAAGCCTCAAATTGGAGCAAGAGCTGTTTCAGAGACAAGAAGGGATTGATTGTTAAGGAAATTGATTTGCACATCCAACCCATTCAAGTGCAGGTCCTATATTATTAACATCGGGTAATTTTCAGAAATAATGTATTTTGCAAAGGTTATTTTTTTATTATTATTATTTTCCTTCAATTCAAAGTGATAATTGCTACATTGTACATTTCTTTATCATAATTGATATGAACTCGATCATGGACGTGAATGCATTTGGCAGGTTATTCTCATTGGCGGTGTTGACTAAAAAGTTGGGAACAAAGGTTTTGATGTACGTTAACAATCCAACATTTACAATGTGACGACTCAACCCCGATATAGGGTCAAGTCGCCGGGACCAAATCACTACCAAAGGCCCAGATACCTTAACAAAGACTTGGCTCGTCTAAACCACCTGCAGAATATACAATGACTAAACAAAAGGATAATAACTGCGAAATAAATATGGAAGGATCCTTAAGCCATGATAGGTGTCTAGTCACCATTAAACAATGTTCGGTGGCCATAAAGCTACCAAGTATTTAACTGGAAGTCAAAATGTTCGACTACCCAATTTACCTGTTTAAATTACAATCCATTTCAAATGTTTCACAAAACAATAAATAGATAGTAAAATCACAATTCTCAAGTAGGGGCATCAAGCAACGACTTTGCCCTTCCCTTTTTTGTCTACCGCATTAGATGAAGGACATGTATTGTAAGTGGGGTGAGCTAAAGAACCAATGAAGTTCACTAAATAAGTAGACTCGCTCACACATTAAACACGCAAGTAATACTTAATAGATGAGCAAAGATACATGGAAAGACAATTCAATCATTTGCATCAACAAAGAGTATAGAACAAACAGTTCATAATCGTTCACAAGTGTCAAATCATAATACTAAGTCATGTGAATGATAAAAGTAGAATAAGTATTCATCATGGAACCATATCCAAGAATCTAACACATCCCAACATTCATATTTCCATTTGCATATAACAAAACATGATAAACTATAGCATGATATCATTTAAAATCATTTAAAGTAAGTCCCAAGTTCCTTTGGCGTGTAATCTAATGTATTCATTGGACGACTATCATTCATAGCTCATAATTTCACCATTTATATCATAAAAAGGCACAATCTATGTATCAACATCGTATGTCGTAGTCCAGCAACCATAGCATGCATGAACATAAGATAAGGTTTCATCATAATACATAATACATAATACATAATACATATACATAGTAAGCATTCATTCATTTCATGTATAAGGATAATCTTCATGCATTGTCAAACAAGATTCATAAGTTATTACATGAAAACCATAAATCTCGCACGGGTTCAAAAGAGAGATGCGATAGATGCATAATAATATAAACCAATATTCCATTAAATGCAATCCTATCCAATGGTATGAATTCAATGATCGAACCAATTACCCTCAAGGTGATGGGAACCTTTTGCGGGCACAATGGTCGTTGTGCCCTCCAACTAGTTCCATCAACCCAATTGTAAGCTTTAGAAGCCGTCAATCACACGTTCATGGGCTGGTACAAATATTGGCACACAACCGCAATCCATACTTAAAAAGAGTAGGGAGGTTGGCAAAATCAGATGTCATACTTAGAAAAGTAGGGAGGTCGACACACAGCCGTTGTCCTTACATAAAAGAATAGGGAGGTTGGCAACAACCGTTGTCCGTACTTAGGTCGGTGCGGAGGTTGGCATACAACCACTGTCCAAACTTAGGTAAGTAGGGAGTTTGGCACACAACCACTATGTGTACTTAGGCTAGTTGGATCATATGCATTCCACATATAGCTTACTCATACCATTGACTTGTTGCAACTCAATCCCCGGTCTTTCGATAAAACATGATATTCTAATCATCTAATAATCAAGCCATATTTAATGAATAAGCGAAACTCTCCACTTACATGCACTCGTCGCGCCTAATACATATTTTGACACGCCTGGGGCTCAATAAGAACCTTCACGCGACTTTAGACAATTACATAACATCACATCAATATAAAGTTGTCATTTCTTTAATTAAATTGTCTTTAGGACTCGCTTGTGCGAGTCCTGTGGGTCTTGGAGTTATCCGGGACCTTTGTTGAAGTTGCATTTAGTGTGTCGGGGGGTAGGATCCGCTGCAGGGTTCTAAAGTGCGCAAGTGCACTCCTAGTGAAGCCTTGGAGGGGCTCCAGCCCCTCAATATACTAGTGCAAGGGCCAAATTGGTTCCTGGTTGAATCCATGGACCAAATAAGGCCTCTGGTCAACTGGTCCAGGGTCAACTGCCTTGACCAGTTAACCAAATGGAGGGGGGGAACTCGAGCTCCCCTGGTGACTACGGAAGGGGAGCACATTCTCCCCCTCGCTCTGCCTCCCTCTACCCTTCAGCGGTTGGCCAATGGGCCACTGCCCCCTGGTTGGCCTCCGTTGAGGCAGTTATGAGGCGGAGGAGGGTGGTCTCTCTCCCCCTCTTCGCGGCTCATCATGAGGTGGAGGTGGAGGTGGAAGGCCTCCTAGTGGGGCCTTGTCCGCCACTCCAGCGAGGGTGGGGCTTCCCCGCCCATCCCTTAGTGGTGCCACTGCATCACCATCACCACCTTGACCACAAAACCCCCATTTTCACCCCAAATTCCCAACAAATCCATGAAAATGAGATGGGAGGGAAGGATACTTCTTTTGGCTTGGAACACCTCCTCTTGCTCTCTCTTTATAAGTTTAGCTAGTTGTAACCAAATGAGGCTTGGATTTTAAAATGCACTATTTATATAACTAAAATTAAATCTAGTTCGATACAACACTTGTTGTAAATACCAAAATGCCCCTCTCTTAGGCCTTAAGTCCACCTACCTATTCAACATATTTTAGGCCCATTTCCTCAACTCAACTTAATTACACTTCCTAATAATCAAATCAAAAGGGTAATCAAATCACACATTTTGTATTTAAATTACTAAATTGCCCCTAAGTCAGGTCGGGGAAGATTTAGGTCGTTACAATAACCCTAATTTTAAAAAGTTTCTTCCTTGAATTTAAAATAAAAACATATCTTATAGTTCAAAGAGATATGGAAAGTTCTCCATCATGTAGTCCTCCCACTCCCAAGTCAACTCTTGCTCTCCATGGAATTTCCACTGGACTTGCACCAACGTGTATTCCTTGTTGTAGAGTTTTCGCATCTTCCTATCCAAGATCTGGATCAGCTGCTCATCGTGGGATACATCCTCCCTTAAATCAACTTGTTCTCAATCAATCATCGATGCATGTTTGTTATGTGCTTTCCCCAACATGGAGACATGGAAAACATCATGTACTCCTAATAACTGTGGTGGTAACATAAGGCAGAAGGCTACCGGGCCTATTTGTTTCTTGATTTCGAACGACCCAATGAACCTAAGGGATAACTTTCCTTTCATCCCGTATTGGTGATGCCCCTTCATCGGAGAAACCTTCAAAAACACAAATCCCCCTTCCTTGAATATGACATCTCGGTGGTCCTTGTCGGTATACTTCTTCTAAGAGCTTTGGGCGGTCTCTAATTGTTGCCTAATCAACTTGATCTTTCTTTATGGTCATGCACCATCTTTGGTCCTTGAAACACCACATCTCTGACCTCGATCCAACAAACTGGAGATCTACACGGTCTCCCATAAAGTGCTTCAAATGGTACCATGCCAATGCTTGCTTGAAATCTGTTGTTGTACGTAAATTCGCACAACGAAATGTACTTTTCCCAATTCCCCACTGAATTCTAACACAAAGGCTCAGAGCATGACCTTAAGTATCTAAATCAATCTCTCAGTCTGCCCATTAGTCTGAGGGTGAAAGGGCGTGCTGAGATTGAGTTGAGTCCCCATCTAAAGTTGAAACCCACTCCAAAACTAAGAGGTGTATCTCAGGTCACGATCTGAGTCAATAAACACCAAAACTCCATGTAATATGACGATCTTGTAGACGTACATGCCTCCTAACATATATGTTGAATATCCCATGGAGATAAGAATTAAGTGAGCTGACTTAGTTAAATGATCCATAACTATCCAAACTGAATCATGCCCCATCTGTGTATGAGGTAGTCCCGAAACAAAATCCATGGCATGTGTTCCCATTTCCATTGTAAAATGGGTAATGGTTTTGGCAATCCCCCCGGCTTCTAGAGATCAGCTTTCATTAGTTGACAAATCTCGCACTTTTGGATGTAGGTGGCGATGTCAACTTTCATTCCCAACCACCAATACATTTTCTGCATGTCCCGGTACATCTTGTTACCTCCGAGATAGATGGTAAACCATGATCTGTGCACCTCTCTGAGTAAGTCATCTCTCAACTGTCTATGTGGTGGTATCCATAATCTATCGCGGAACCTCAATGCCCCATCACCTTAAAGTCTCCAGTCCTTGTCATCATTGTTGTCCGCTAATGATATGTACTTCCTATATTCGAAGTCGGCCCTCTGACAGTTAATCACTCTAACCAACGCCATTAGCTTCGCTTTCATTTGAACACATGTATGACCCTCTAAGACATTTGGGCCAATTATGGGTACTCCTTGTATATGCATTACAACATCAGATTTTGTCTTCAGTTATACATGGCTTAAAGCATTTGCCACTACTCTTGCCTTCCTCGGGTAGTACTCAAATATGAAATCATAGTCTTTCAATAGCTCTAACCACTCTGTTGCCGCATGTTCAACCCGCTCTGAGTAAACAAATACTTCAAACTTTTGTGATATGAGTAAACAATGAACTTCTCCCCATACAATTTGTGCCACCACAATTTCAAAGCAAAAACCATTGCTACTAATTCCAAGTCATGTATCGGATAGTTCTTCTCATATACTTTCAATTGTCGGGAAGCATAAGTGATTGCCTTCTTGTTTTTCATCAATACTCCTCCCAATCCAGTTCCTAAAGCATTTATATAAAGTGACAACTCCCAGCCGAACTCGTGCAAAACCAAGATAAGTGCAGTAGTCAAACGCCTCTTCAACAACTGAAAGGCTTTCTTACACGCATCACTCCAAACATATGTGACGTTTTTTTCGCGTCAAATTAGTGAACGGCGAAGCAATCGACAAGAAATTCTGTATGAAGCGTCGATAATATCCCACTAATTCTAGAAAACTTCGTATCTCTGAAGCATTTTCATGTTGTAGCCACCTAAGGATAGTCTCGATCTTTGTGGGATCAACTGTTATACCCTCCGCATTCACCATATGTCCCAAAACCTTCACCCCTTAAACCCATAATTCACATTTGCTCAACTTAGCATAGAGCTTGTGCTCCTCAAATTCTACAACACTTTCCTAAGATGTTTCCTATGATATAACTCAGTCTTCAAGTATATCACGATATTATCGATGAACACGATCACAAACTGGTCGGGGAATGGCTTGAAAACACAATGCATCAAGTCCATGAACATCGTCAATGCATTGGTGAGTCCAAAAAACAACACTGTAAGCTAAGAATGACCATATCGAGTGTTAAACACCGTATTGGATATGTCTTCCTCATATATATACGTAGCTAGTGGTACCATAATCTCAAGTCTATCTTTAAGAAAAAACTTTGCTCCCCTTAGCTGATTGAACAAGTTATCGATCTTGGGAAATGGATACTTGTTCTAAATAATCACCCTATTCAACTGTCGGTAGTCAATGCACATCCTCAAGCTTCCGTCTTTCTTCTTCACGAATAGTATGGGTGTTCCCCACAGCGATACACTCGAAGTAATGAAGCATTTCTGAGTCAACTCCTCTAACTATGTCTCCAATTCCTTCAACTATATTATTGTCATATGGTAGGGTGCCTTAGAAACTAGCCCAGTAATCAGAATGAGTCAATCTAGAATTCAATGTCTCAATGTGAAGGGAGTCCTGGAAGGTCTGAAGGAAAGACATTCGAAAAGTCCCTAACCGCCGAGATCTTTTCAATTAGGACTTCCTGTCCTTTTCTCCCATTGAAGTCAAACTTGCGATGGTTTCTACTTCGGCCAAGCTCGCCACTCTACTACGGCTCGTAGTGCTAGTTAATGTACAACCTCTGAACTCGAACAGAGGAACACCCGAAATTTGGATGTTCACAAGCTTATTGAAACAATCTATCCTAACTTGATATGTTGCTAGCCAGTCCATACCCAATAGTGCATTGAACTCTAGACACTCTAGGACTCGCAAATCAAATGGGATGATGTAATCCCCAATTTTAATTTCGCACCCCTCACATGTCATGTTTGGATAAATATTTTCAGTGGAAACAGTGCTCAAAACCAAGTGTGTAATCTAATAGGTGTCAACCCCAAAGTATGAACCATAGATCATGAGATAAGCGAAATAGTAAAACCAGAATCAAACAACACATGCATGTCATGACCATTTATTGAAACAGTACCTGCGACTAACTATCGCATGGCATCATGGTCTTGTTCAACTACAACATTCACTCTCCCTCAAGAAATTTGAGCAACGTTTCCCTCAAACGGTGGTAGATTAGAGCACTTGTTCTAATAGTGCCCTAGGGTCTCGCATTGATAGCAAATGACATGTGGCTTTGGGTTGGTCAGCAGCGGCTGTGCAACGCTAACTGATGCACTCGGCCTTGGTCCTACCAACCCTTGGCCCTTGTTGTTACTTTGCTATTATGGGTGTGGTGGCCTAAACGTGACTCCTTGAGTTGCCAAGGGTAGGGGGTGTAAGAGTGTGTGGTGGCCCATGTCGTGGTGTGTAGTGAACTCGATCCTACTCTAGAGTTTGTCTGAGCAATCGCATAACCACTGAATCTAGGTTTCTTAAAACTTCCTCCATTATTCTTGCGATAATTGTCGAAACTGCATCTACTCTGGTCATATTGGTCTAATCCTGCCCGGTTCCGTCTCTCACCACCGCAGATCGCCTCTTAACAGTTTAGTGCCCTCTTGTATGCCTGCTAGTATGTTTCTACTCCTGATGCAATCACCTTGTTGTGAATTTTCTTCCTCAATCCATAGATGAAACATTTCATGCGCCAGGTCGGACGAAACATAGACACGAGCAAACTCTGCCAACTCATTGTACTTAGCTCCATAATTTACCACACTTACATTGCCTTGCTCTAAGGTGAGGAATTCCCTAATTTTAGCTACCTTCACTTGTTTTGGGAACCACTCTTCATTAAACAGATGTTTGAATTAAATTTAAGTCATGTTGTCTCCCCTGAGTTGTCTCAACAGACAACCACCATTTGTGTACCCGATGCTCCATTAAGAATGTCACCAGTGGTACCATGTTCCACTCGTCAAGACCTAAGGTCTTCATTCATTTCTCCATGTGCAAGATCCCGACCTCAGTTTCAATAGGGTCCCTGACTATATGGAAATGAGGTATGTCATACTTCATGAATTCTTTTTGTAATTTGCCTCTTTGGTACGCCTCTAGGAACCTGTCTCCTCCAACTACTACTGCTACGATTACGGCAGTGACAGAGTTAACCCTCTCCTTTACAGGGTGATCCTTGTGAATAGGCTTAAGGGGAGGGTTAGGTTCCTACCTCACTGATGCTTGTCTAACCACCTTTGTGTTTCCTAGCTGAAGCATCTCTAAGATGCAGGCCATGTTTCTTTTTTGCAATTGTTTCAGATCCGCAATTACATGCTCCTAGGCGGATGCCATATCCTGTATGGCCCTCTGGTGAGTCTTAGTAAGTGAAACCATACGTTGCTCCATGTCTCGACGCCACTGTCGATCCTCTCACTCCTAAGTTTCCTTTAGGTTATAGGAACTACCTCCTAGGTTGCTCATGTTGCATTATAGAGCAACGAAAGGAAATGAATCCCCACAAGAAGGTGAAGCATAAATATCTAAACGCTATAGATACTACAACATTAAGCAAATAACATCATACGGGTGTTTTATTTAAGATTTCCAGTCCCTTTCCCATCATAAGATTGGTCTTTGTGCACTTTAAGCCGACTTCAACCAATGTCCCATACCATTGATTTGTTCAACTTAAACTCGACCTTTAACTTAAAGGCTCTACAAACTTAGGTTCCACTAACCTAATGTTTCCCTATGTTCAAATAACTATACTCTGATACCAAGTGTGACGGCCCAACCCCGACCCAAGTCGCTACCCAAGCCCAAATACCTAAACCCGGTCCCGAACAATGACTTGGCTCACCTAAAAACTAGCGGAATATACAATGGCTAAACAAAAGGATAATAACTACAGAATAAATATGGAAGGATATCCTCAAGCCATGAAAGATAAGTTTGTGGAACTCGGTGTCTAGTATAAGTGCATAGTTAAACTTAGTTTTAGGGGTAGTATAGTTAGACATTAGGTCTATTTATCCTAGAGTGAGTTCTAATTGATGGTGTTTATATGATTTTAGGTATACAAGGCATAAGAGAGACAAAGGAAGGAAGTCGAAAATAAAATAGAAGAAAAAATGCAAAAATACAGACGACATTGAGGAGGCAGAGTTGGCGCTGTGGGCTATAATAGACGGCACCGAGGAGTAGTACGGGTGGCGCCAAGACCACCGAGAGAAGAAAAATGCAAACATCAAAGTTGGCAATGCAGCGATGCGTGGACTTACACAGGGGATGCCAATTCATTTATGGACAACACCAGTATCAAAGAAAATAGAAAGTTGGAAAGTTTTAGACTTCTATTTCATTTTATAATGTATTTTAGGATTTCTAATTATACTTTTAATAGGTTTAGGACTATAACTAGAGGTTAGGAGGTGGTAAACAAAGAGAGCATCATATCATAGCATAACTTAGAATTAGAATTGACTAGAATAGTGTTAAGAAAGCAAGAAGAGAGTCTTGCTCTTAAGTATTGAAGAGAGTTTGAAGGAGAAGACATTGAAGACATCGTTTGTGTAATTTAATAGTTGTTTCATTGATTTTATTAATGGTATTACTTTATTTAATCTTTGATTGCAATGATGTTTATAAATTGTATAATGTTGATTTTAATTATAAGTGAGTAGTCACTTAATCTTACGGATCAATGGATCCTATTGTATTAATACTATGCATATATTAGATAAATGTTAATTATTAGATTGTGATGGTTAGAATTTGTGCTGATTCTATACTTAATGATATAAACATATTGGCCACATGTTTGTTGATTATAGGTATTTAGAAATAACCACGGTTGTTGAGCTTTTAAGCCGGATATGAACAATACAACCGTAAGACATTATAACATCGATAGATAGTTATTGATTAGGGAGACATGGATACTAAACTTAAGTGTATGATTCTAAGGATTTGGTACTTAATGCTTTGTGAAACTTACGTTGTTCACACCGATAGGTGGAATTCTAGTTTGCACAATAGGATCTTTCTCACCACGATAGTGGGTTAAAGTGAATCTTAAGGAAATTCGTCTATTCTAATTATGCATCGCAACACATATATATGAGTTTGATTTGAAAAGTATAGTAAAACATAATATTCATTATCTAAGGTGAATTTGTGACCTAAGGTTTTCTCTATATAAAAATAATCTTAATAAAACAACCACTTGATAGTTAGATTAGTTTAGTTTAGTTTAAAAAGAAAAGAAAATGTGTTAAAAAAGAAAAGAAAATCTTTTTTAACAAAAGAGTGAACAAGAATACCAGCAGCACATACACCTTTCTCTGTGTGACGATATATATAATCAACATTAGTTGATACGTTATTACTACAATTGAAACCGTTATACTTGCGGTTATGATCAAGTTTTTGGCACTGTTGTTGGGGAAAGGTAGCCACTTAAGTTTTAGTTCACTTAGGTGTTAAGAATTTTAATTTCTCGCATTATATAAAAGAATAGGTAATGCATGCGAAGCCAAGGTGATAAGGACTTAGTACCTTACGATCCTAAAATCGACCGAACAAGCAAAAGTACTCAAAAAGGAAAGAAAAAGAATGAGACTAAGATGGCAGATGATCAAGTAGGAAACCTGAACCCAATTCAGGGCCGAGGGAACAACCAAGGTGAAGGCAATATAATAATGCAAGACAGAGGGCGAGGGCAAATATGTCTTCAAGACTACTTCAAGCTAAAAGTACAAAAGACATACAATGGAGTGATGAGGCTTCCAGCTGACAAACTGAGTTCGAGTTGAGACCGTCTCTAATCAACATGGTGCAAAATAGCCTATTTCATAGGATACTAACTGAAGATCCTGTCACACATTTTGAGAACTTTTTGGAGAAGTGTGACACTATTCACATTACTGGAGTCACGAAAGAAGTAATTAGGATGAGACTTTTCCCATTATCACTTAGTGGAAAAGTCAAATCTTGGTTCCAAGGGTTGAACACTAAAAGTATGACTTCATGGCGAATATCAATGAGAGATTTCTAAACAAATTTTTTTTGCCTATGAAGTAAGTGAAAGGAAACTGGAGATAAACCGGTTTAAGCAAGATGAGAACGAGTTTCTTAGAGAGGCTTGAGAGAGATTTAAGGAGATGCTGAGAATATGTCTAGGACATGAATACATGAAGTGGGTGCAACTGCAAATCTTCTACTACAGATGACACCAAACACACGAACACTAGTAGATGCCACCACATAAGGTTCATTGCTAATGAAAAACAAGGATGGTGCATTGTATCTCTTGGATCTTATGTCACAAAATACAACTGTAGGGAATTTGTCCATGACTAAGAAATCAACATGAGTTTTTGAACTTGACACACAAACGACTATTATAGCATAGTTGTCGAATCTGAACAATCAAATGGTGAAACTGTAGATGGGGTAGAATGGGCAATCAATGCATGGAGCTCAACAATCAATTAATCACCTAGTAATGGTGGTTAATCCTTTGGACATGCCACAAGCGATTATAAGGACATGAACTTCATAAACAATCAGGATTTTGGCAACAACTTTAGGCAAAAAGGAATGAAACCTCAAAGATATTATCCAGGGTATACTACCCCAAACTTCTCATACGAAAACCTCGATAATGCTTTGAAGCCACCTTCAGGGTTTGTGCAAACAGTTTAATAGGGAAAACTGGGTCAAAGTGAAGAATTGACTTCATTAAGGTCAATAGAAAGGTTTCTAAAAGCATGGATGTCACTAATATGGAGCGTCATGAAATGAATGAGCAAGAAATAGAGAAGGTTAAGCAAACTCTTAAAAGGTTAGATGATGAGAGCCATCGGTCTATCAAGAACTTAGAAAGACGGATTGGCCAACTAGCAATTACCTTAAACTCAAGAAAAGAGACGTAGTTTCCAAGTAATAGTGACAAACCCAAAAGAGAGCGTAAGTGCGGTAATGATAGTGGAAAAATCAAAATGAGTCAATAAAAGAATCGATAAGGCTAATGATGAGGAGCATGGTAAGGAAGTGAGAATGCAGGAAATCATAGGGGCACGACAAGATAAGGTCAACTCTTTGAAGAACAAGGAGGGAGGAAAGCAATGGAGAGTGAAACTGTAACAACCCTCAAATTTTAACCCGACTGATATTGTATTGGTTAGGCCCTTGACTCGACCACGTGATACTAGACGGTATTTCGAACCTCGGGAGTCGACACTGAGGTGGTTTTATGTTTCTATGATGTGTGTATTAGTATTATAGTCCATTACGTGTCTCGTGCCATTCGGGCAATTTTTAGACTGAGTAAGGCTTCGCATAGATGAACGGGGGAGAAAAATACAACAAAAATATATTCAAAAGAATTATTGAATAATGTAATTATTTATCTGTACGAGACAAGGCAAAAACATGCACGTGACAGGAAATTTCGGACCGTGGCACGTTACTTGGACCCGGGGAGTTTGATAGAAAATGACACAGTTTCATAAGGAGAGTCATGGATTGGCCTCGAGGTATGTGTGTTGAGATGAAATAAAGAGAAAAATAAAAGAATAAGGGGTATAAAGGTAATTTTGACCTAAATGACATATATATATGTTTGTAAACAAAACCCTAACCCTTCTACCCCTTACTTTCGCCCCCTCTTTATCTTCCATCTCGGCCTCTCCTCTACACCACTCTCGGCCTCCCTCTCGGTCTTTCCTTCCAGCTCCTCACTCTCGGCTTTGCTTTCCATCTCTCTCTCTCTCTCCATTCTCGTTACTTTTCTCCATCTCTCTCCCGGTTCGAGTCACTCTCCTCCCAGGGAACACCATCACCGCCACTCTCCTACTCACGGAGTTGACGGGCCGAAGGTAAACCCTCTTCCTTCCTCTCTCTCTCTCTCAGTTTGTTTTTTTTTCTTTTGGCATTCACTCCCTCACAGTGCCTCTCCCTCCCTCTCGGCCAGTACTCTGCTCGGCGTTGGGCTTCGTCGTGGCCGGTGGGACCTCCCCGGCCACGGCCGATTGGAGGCGACACCACTGTTGAGGTATGGGTTGGACAACAAACTGGTGGCGTGGGTGTGTGTATGTGTATGGCTGGTGGGGTGCGTATGTTGGGTTTTGGGTTTTATGCGCAGCGGAGATTACAAAACAATTTTGAAAAAAACCCCAACAGGATCCGAATCTAATTCCATTAAAAACGTTTAAACTATGAAAACTTAATCATACCTCAGTCGCAATGTACCTTTCTGAAGGTTAATCGATCTCTAAGGCGCTGCCAACAACGAACGCCCTCTATCAGCAGTCCACACACGAACGACGGCCGAGATTTGAAGTGCTAGCTTCGAGAGAATACCAAACCTTTTTGTTTCTCTCCAAAATGATCCAGAGCATATCAAAAACTCTAAGTCGTTTCTTAAAATGAAAATAGAGTTTCAGCCCTTTTTAAATCTTTCATTCTTGTATTCTAACTCAAAGCGTCTATTTATACAACCCTTGTATATAGACGGTTAAGTAAATTACACATATACCCCTACTTAAAGAAGTATAAGTGTAATACACTACAAGGACATTTCGGTCATGAATTTTATCATATAAAATTCATTTTTCTGAACCATCTTAAAATCTCGCAAAACCATTCTCAGTGTGCGACCCAATAGGCTCATACAACGTTGGCGGTGTACCAAAACACATTTTGGTATACAAGTCATAAGCGGCCTCTAGCAAGACATTATGACTACCCAAGTTGTACGAATATCAAATCGATACAACCTAATCGATAGTGTATATAACATCCTTTTGTCATATGATATCCTTTTGATCAAACATAAAGCATGGAATTGTCATCCAACATGTTCAATCGTACTAGTCTCGATATCCAAGTAGACTGAAAACATCCAAGTGACATTGATCAATATGAATTCACTTATACTAGGCCTTTTAACAGTCTAACACATCGAGGGATCTACTGGATATCTCTCTCTATATGAGAGGGACAAATTCTATCTCGATTACACAACTTCACCACATTATTCACACAGTAACCAATCACAACCTTTATAATCGTCCGATTAAAGACAACGTTTGATTGCGTCAAATCACTGTATTTCTAATGTTGAAGTCTCTGGTAATCTCAAGTTAGAGGACCAAATAATATACATATCATGAGAAACAACTATGACTTAATCCATGTGATGTTCTCATAGCAGGTCGGTCCAGTACTTTGTTCCCTAACAAGTACTCATGATCTTGATTCGTATTCCTATACGTATGATCATTGTATGATCATAAATCAAGACTCACACTAGTCTTAATTCATTATAGTTCCCAGTATAATAATCGACTAAGGACATTTAGGATATTTCTATAAATACCCATGGATCTTATTATAATGTAAACATGCAAATCAATTATAATAAATAGCAAATGAAATCCTCTATTTTATTAACTAAAATGTATTCATAAAGACTATTAATGGATTGACCTAGGGTACATTTCCCAACATCTCCCACTTGCTCTAGGGCCAATCATTCATGCATCTAATGCCTAATGATCTAACATGACCATCATGTTTTGCTTGTAGAAGAGCCTTTGTCAATGGATCCACAATGTTGTCTTCAGTAGGTACTCTGCAAATCTTCACGTCTCCCCTCTCAATGATTTCTCTGATGAGATGAAAATGCTTGAGTATATGTTTGGATCTGTGGTGTGATCTAGGTTCCTTGGCCTATGCTATTGCCCCATTATTGTCACAATACAAACAAATAGGGTTAGCAATACTTGGAACCACACCTAGTTCAGAAATGAACTTTTTGATCCAAACTGCCTCCTTTGCTGCATCGGACGCTGCAATATACTCAGCTTATGTTGTAGAATCTGCCACAGTCTCTTGCTTCGAACTTTTCTAGCTTACTGCACCGCTATTCAAAGTAAACACATATCCAGACTGCGATATAAAATCATCTATATCAGTTTAAAAATATGGTGTTTTATCAACTGCTTTAGAAGGAACTCGATTTAGAGAGAAAGCTGCAGTTTGTAATGCATAACCCCAAAAGGATAATGGAAGATTCGTATGACTCATCATAGATCGAACCATATCTAATAAGGTTCGATTTCTCCTTTCAGAAACTCCATTCCATTGTGGAGTTGCTGGTGGAGTCAATTGGGAGACAATCCCACAATTTCTAAGATGATCATCAAATTCTTGGCTTAAATACTCACCACCTCAATCTGATTGAAGTGTTTTGATAGTTTTACCAAGCTGATTCTGCACTTCATTTTGAAACGTTTGAAACATCTCAAATGATTCAGCTTTATGTTTCATAAGATATACATAACCAAATCTGCTGAAATCATTAGTAAATGTAATGAAGTACTGATAACCTCCTCTAGCCATTGTGTTTATAGGACCGCATACATCAGTATGTATTAGACCCAATAAATCACCTGCCCTTTCACTGTGTCCAGTAAAGGGACTTTTAGTTATCTTGCCTCGTAAACAAGATACGCACATTTCATATGTTTCTAAATCAAATGAATCTAGAAGTCCATCTTTATGGAGCTTCATTGTGCGTTTCTCATTTATGTGCCCGAGACGACAATGCCAAAGATAGGTTTGATTCAAATCATTTGACTTAAATCTCTTTGTATTTATGTTAAAGACTGGAGTATCAATGGACCTTTTCATACTTAGAATATAAAGACCATCACACAAATCAACATTTGCATATAATATTCCTTTACGAGAAATGGAACATCTATTATTCGCAATAATAAAATCAAAACCATCCATATCCAAGTATGAAACATAAATGATGTTTTTGCTCAAGGCAGACACAAAATAACAATTATTTAAAGTTAAGATAAGTCCACTAGGTAAGACTAAGTCATATGATCCAACAGCCAGGGCAGCAACTCTTGCTCCATTCCCTACGCGGAGGATGACTTCTCCTTTCTTCAACTTTCTACTTCTGGTGAGTCCCTGCACATTTATACAAATGTGAGATCCACATCCAGTATCCAATACCCAGGAATCACTAGTAGATAAATTAATTTCAATAACATAAATACCTGAGGTGGTAGTCGCACTACCCTTTTTCTTCTTTAGATCTTCCAAATAGAGTTTGCAATTTATGAACCAATGTCCAGGTGCATGGCAGAAATGACAATTTCCTTCCTTTTTCTTTTGGTGCTTTGAAGCAGGAACAGGCTAGGGCTTGACTTGTTCCACAGGCTTTGCGACAGGTGCAGCAGCCTTGGCAACTTTAGCCTTGCCTTTGCCTTTCTTCGTCATTCCCTTTCCCTTTTGGACCATCAGCACATTACTAGAGGGTTTCTTGATATTTTGTTCAACAGTTTTGAGCATCAAATGCAACTCTGAAATTGATTTCTCCATATTATTCATATTGTAGTTCATCACAAATTGTGAGTAACTTTTCGGTAATGAATTTAGGATCAAATCCGTAGCCAACTCTTGACTTATTGGAAATCCGAACCTATCAAGCTAGTCAACATAGCCCTTCATCTTCAGAACATGTAGACTAACTGACTCAGTCATCTTGCAAGAATGTAGGTTTTTGACTGTCTCGAACCTTTATTGCCTAGCTTGCTGTTGGAACATTTCCTTCAGAGTTATAGCCATGTCGTAGGCTTCCATTAGTTCCATGTCCTTCTGAAGTTCAGGAACCATAGTTGCCAGCATAATACATGCAACATTAGTAGAATTGTTGATATGCTTATTATGCGCATCCTTCATAGCTTTCGTAGCATTGACTGGTGGGTCCTCAGGGATTGGAGCATCTAAGACATACAACTTGCGTTCATGCTTGAGAACGATTCTCAAGTTTCTGAACCAGTCAAGAAAGTTAGTCCCAGATTGCTTATCCTTCTCAAGGATAGATCGCAGTGACAGGGGATTATTGTTACTTGAAGAGGCCATTGATCTATAATAAAGATTATGCAAAGTTTATTTTAGCATAGAGGAATAGACTCCCACTAAATTAACAACCCTCCTAAAACACACTGTTTATTTAGGGGACTAAAATCCATATTTCACCTAATTCTATGACAGCTATGGCATGAAACACAGAACTAGATTATTTAGGTAGATAACAGTTACCAATTACATCTTATGTAATTTTAGATCCTTTTATGAGATATGGGACATCTTATGTCTTAGCATGTTTTTATCTCATCATTTGCCTAAAGCTCAAAACTATTTTGATGGCTTTATTAAGTCAGACCATTTTAAGCATTTAGGTAACTCTTACCCAACTTGTCTCACCAAGATAACACAGTACACCCAGCTGTGGCTGAAACTGTATTAGTGTGATCGAAGCCTTGACAAGTGTTTAAAATGGATGGCATGAGACTTAAAATTTAATAGAGGGATTTTATTCAATTTTAGTGATTTTATGTAAACAGTGAAATATCATATATTTTATTAATTTGTTAAATCACTAAACAAATTGGAGATTTTTGTACTGTTCACTAATGAAAAAATTTTTGTGCGCTAGGATTAGTTAGACGGCAGTCCCGGTGGCTGGTTAGCGGATGGAGGTCAGGGGGCAACGCCCCCCCTTTTTTTAGAAGACAAATCTCAATTCCGAAAATTGAAATTCGCTATAGAAAATCATATTTTTCGCTGATTTTACTATACTAAATTTACCCCTTAATTTATCCAAAATTAAGTCAATTAAAATATTTTTAATTAACTCGGGCCCACATCTAACTAATCATCTTATCTTAATCCAATTAGGATTTTAGATATTTGAATCCTAGCATATCACCAATAACAAACTTCTCCATATTTATCTCCCATCCAATAGGGATAATGAAACCAATTTTGCATATGTCTCCTAATCTAATTGTTATCTATCTTTATCAAATAGAAACTTCATAACAAAATAGATATAACAAGATAAATAAATAATTTCAAAAATTAATTATTTGTAATTTTGATCTTCATCCAAATAATCATAAACATGTAATTGAATCATGAACTACTATCCCAATCGAACCTAATGGTGTCATGGATCATAGAACACGAAACTCAATTCATTAAAATTATTCAAATTAACCTAACATGGTTACTAGTATGTACGAAACTAATTTCAATTAAATCACGAATATATGTATCATATACACAAAACATGATAATAAATCTCACAGAAAACTTATGTATATCATATATACATCAACTATTAACATGCTTTCAATCATATATCATAAGAAAACATGCAATGAGTTTAATGGAATCAAACTCGAAGGCTCTGATACCACTGTTGGGTTTTGGGGTTCATGCGCAGCGGAGATTACAAAACAATTTTGACAAAAACCCTAACAGGATTCGAATCTAATTCCATTAAGACATTTAAACTATGAAAACTTAATCATACCTCAGTCGCAATGTACCTTTCTGAAGGTTAATCGATCTCTAAGGCGCTGCCAACAACGAACGCCCTCTATCAACAGTCCACACACGAACGACAGCCGAGATTTGAAATGCTAGCTTCGAGAGAATACCAAACCTTTTTGTTTCTCTCCAAAACGATCCAGAGCATATCAAAAACTCTAAGTCGTTTCTTAAAACGAAAATAGAGTTTCGACCCTTTTTAAATCTTTTGTTCTTGTATTCTAACTCAAAGCGTCTATTTATACAACCCTTGTATATAGACGGTTAAGTAAATTATATATATACCCCTACTTAAAGAAGTATAAGTGTAATACACTACAAGGACGTTTCGGTCATGAATTTTATCATATAAAATTCGTTTTTCTGAACCATCTTAAAATCTTGCAAAACCATTCTCAGTGTGCGACCGAATAGGCTCATACAATGTTGGCAGTGTACCAAAACACATTTGGGTATACAAGTCATAAGCGGCCTCTAGCAAGACATTATGACTACCCAAGTTGTACGAATATCAAATCAATACAACCTAATCAATAGTGTATATGACATCCTTTTGTCACACGATATCCTTTTGATCAAATATAAGGCATGGAATTGTCATCCAACATGTTCAATCGTACTAGTCTCGATCTCCAAGTAGACTGAAAACATCCAAGTAACATTGATCAATATCAATTCACTTAAACTAGGCCTTTTAACAGTCTAACACATCGAGGGATCCACTGGATATCTCTCTCTATATGAGAGGGACAAATTCTATCTCGATTACCAACTTCACCACATTATTCATACAGTAACCAATCACAACCTTTATAATCGTCCGATTAAAGACAATGTTTGATTGCGTCAAATCACTGTATTTCTAATGTTGAAGTCTCTGGTAATCTCAAGTCAGAGGACTGAATAATATACATATCATTAGAAACAACTATGACTTAATCCATGTGATGTTCTCATAGCGGGTCGGTCCAGTACTTTGTTCTCTAACAAATACTCATGATCTTGATTCGTATTCCTATACGTATGATCATCGTATGATCATAAATCAAGACTCACACTAGTCTTAATTCATTATAGTTCCCAGTATAATAATCGACTAGAGACATTTAGGATATTTTTGTAAATACCCATGGATCTTATTATAATGTAAACATGCAAATCAATTATAATAAACAGTAATTGAAATCCTCTCTTTTATTAACTAAAATGTATTCATAAAGACTATTAATAGATTGACCTAGGGCACATTTCCCAACAGCGTACTGGTTTGTGGTATGGACAATCAAGTGTGTTACTATGTGTATGTGGGTGTGACTGGTAGGGTGCACGATGGGGTGTGATTTTTATTGTGTACGGTGTGGGTCTGTGTACACCCACTGGTGGGGTGCGTGAGGGGTTTGATAGTGAACAATGTAATGGGTGTAGTGTGCATCAGACTATTGGTGTATGTATGAATAATATGGCATTTACACCCCACTGTTAAGGTGTAATGGGGTATGTGCACCCCACGGTTAGGGTGCATAATGGAGTGGTACACCCCATGGCTGGGGTGTACCATGTGTGTGAACAAAAAAAAAGTAAGAAAAAAAAATGAATTGTGGACTTGTGTAAGGCCAATAAAGGCCTAATGGATACAGTACCCATAAGGACCCATGACACCTATAAGTAGACGTAAGTGGGTTTGAGTTGGGACCCAATAAGAGCCCAACAAACCTAATATATAATAGGACATAATATATAAAGAAAATACATAAAGATGGGCTTAATAAAATAGATCCAACAAGGGCCCAACAAAAAAATACATAAATGATTATGGACTTGATAATGGGGCCTAACAAGAGCCCAAATATGGACAAAAATGACGGTAAAGCCCGTAACCTATGAAAGTAGGGATATATTCATCATATTGGGAAACTTTTCTCAATGGTTTGAATCGCCTAAACAAACCATCTTAAAACCAATTTATAAAGACTCACCGTAAGACTAAATACAAAGACTTAAATTGATATTTAGGACTTAAATCCTTATCAGGTAGTCGAAAAATCGTGGGAGATGTGTTAGAGTCTCGGAGTTTGTTTTGCGGGTTGCGATAGTACAGGTAAGTGCACTTGCCCTAAAGCTTGTGAATAAAAGTAATCCAGTAAGAACATTGCATGTAATTCATTTTTATTCATTGTTGCTTGTTGATTCCCTTTGTTGGCATTCCTATCTTGTTGATTCTTTGGTATGTGTGTTCTTGGCATGAGCGTATTGATGTGATTCTTGAGGCCTGTGTCCCTCATTTATCAAGCTATGTTAGTGTCGTAACATTGCCTGGGAAGAGCCAGCGTCCTCTTTCCGTATGCTACGAGGCCTGTGTCCCTCTGATGCTGCGCTAGTGTTGAGACATTGCCCGAAAAGAGCCAGCGTCCTCTTTTCGAATGCTATGGTTTTACTACTTACTGTCTCTTTTGTTTCTTTAGAACACGCATGTTTTCGACTGTTATTTCCTCAGTCTGCCTATCATGCACTTCGATCTATTTATTGTTCATGTCCTTTAATTACCGCATGATATTAAGACTGCTTTATTTGATATTCATGAATTACTGTTATTTTCTTCTGGTATTACTTTCAATTTTTCTCAGTTGCTCACTGTCTGGTTTGTGACTGTGGGTGCATATATCACGGAGTGCGGTAAGGACAAAAGCCCTCAACTCAATGATTATCTCCGAGGACCTCTTAGAGTATGCGACTTCAGGATTAGGTTAGATCTTTTTCATGCTTATTGCTTTTGTATGACATTTTATATATAAGGTGTTGGTTATTGACCTGGGAATCACTTTTGAGATGGATACTATGAACACTCGGGGTTTTCACATTTATATAGATTTCCTAATTTTCGTTTGATTGAGTTATTTTCTAATACTCGTTTAGTTATTTCGCTGCGTATAATTATAATAACTCTTTCATAAACTATTAAATTGATTACTTGGAGGCTGACTAGGCTCGTTAGGCTCGCTGAGTATCGACTCGGGACTTGCACGGGTCTATGCCGGGCGTACCCAAATGTATTGGGAATTCGGGGCCATCACAGTTGGTATCAAAACGGAAGATTCTAAAGACCTAACTCTTAATTCAAATTCATAAAACATAAGCCATTAAAACCAGCGGAAGTTAGGAATGGTTGAACTTAGAAGTGGAAACCCTATGACCCTGTAGAAACTTAGCTGGGGGAGCAATGGATTGATTCGAATAATTTTATACATGTTATGATTTATTTGTATGAGTATGGTATACGGTAGCTATCGACTGATCCGAGAAGTTCGCTTTCTTAATCAGATGAGGATGACGGATCAGTCAGGTCCGAGCAATGACAGCGGGGTACCGGATACTCGTGCCATCACTGCAGAGGAGTTTTATGCTTGGATGTAGCAAGTTGCGATGCAGGACCTACAGTTATAGGAGATGTTGCGATTACTTAGGACGCTCGCGTCGGCTACTACTACGACACCATCGACCCTGACTACACCATTACTACCTACGACCACTCGAGGAGTAGAGACTTCGATTGCTACTGTAGCTTTGGCACCGATTCCGTTATTGGTGATGCTTGAGGGAGCTATAAATGCGCCAGTTGTGATGACTGATGCTGAGACACTGCCGATAGCACAGGCGAAGGAGACACCTACTACACTAGCCATAACTGTGGCCACTACCGAGACTACTTTAGTTACAACTCCAGCGAAGAGTCCAGGAGCCACTGCCGAGGCTAGGTAGTGGAGAGAGTTCAAGAGGCACGACCCCGTTGAAGTCCTATGGTGGTACCGATGTTAGAGCGGCAGAGCTATTCTTGAAGAATCACGAGAAGATTCACACCATCATTGCTACTGAGGAACGCATGAAGGCGACGATCTCTTCGTCAATGTTGCGGGGGGAGGTGGATGATTGGTGGACGACAATTGTTGCTACCCAAGGCATTCCGAACGATTGGGTTGACTTTAAGACCTAGTTTAGTCAGAAGTACTTTCTGCCGACTGTTTTTCGAGTGAAAAGGAATGAGTTCATGACGTTAAGGCAGAGCATAGGCGAGTCCGTGATGGAGTACATAGGTAGATTTATATCGTTGTTGCCTTATGCTGGAGGATCTGCAAACACCGAGACTGGTCGAGTCTATTACTTTACCGAGGGTTTGTTACCAGTAATTAGAGGATTTGTTGTTGCGACTGAACCGAAGAGCTTACAGAGAGCATATGAGCGCAGTCTAGTGAGGGAAAGCTATTTGCTCACTCATTCTGAGGAGGTGGCTAGACCGACCAAATCAGAAATCCGATCAGAGGACCATCATCGGGACAAAAGACGTAGGATGAATCGATTCCATCAGTGAGACTCTGAAGCACTGAGTGTTGGATCTGCGTTGCAGCAGATCACCAGGCCGGCAGAAACGATTTTGTCGATATCGACCGTTGTAAGCCATCCTACCTAGCCTACTAGGCCAGTGCAGCAGACACGGGAGCAATCTGCCATTAGAGGTGGTAGGCGGAGGCAGACACGAGAAACCCATACTTGCTACCGATGCGGACAGATGGGTCACATCCAGAAAAATTGTACGCAGTTAGAGCAAGTCCAACCATAACACTACTAGCACCGGTATGAACGCGTGAGACTACGATTGAGACAGGCTAGAGGGCGTCCAAACACTTTGCTGAGTGTATGAGTTTCGTTTGAAGTACTTTCATGTATATCGTGTTTAAATTCAAGTTATGTTGATTCTTGATCATTGTACGCATGGTAGACATGTTAGGATTGAAAAGCCATTAGTCTTGGCAAACACTAAAGTCCTTGACACGTTGTATGGAATAATATGTACTCGAACGCAATGTGTAATGATATTTTGTTATAAATAGGGGGTTACTAGTTGTCAATAAACATGAGAATACTGGAGTTTAGGGTTCAACGTTTCTTTTGGTACGAACTAGTTTGGTGCATTTCATGCTCGGGTTATAATGCGAGAAGACGAAATTGAGACCCTTATGGGTAGCGTAAGTGTTAGAGTGAAACAGGATGTCGACGCTGCTAAGATATTGAATCGCGTACGAGCATTTGTTACCCAAGATTAGATTTTAGGATGCGTTTTTAGAGCAAACGGTGATGCAATTGATTTTGAGAAGATTTAAGCCGTGTGATCGCTTATGCATTCGAATATCTAAAAGTTTGCGAGAAGAACTGATCAACCTATAACCTGGAGTGAGCTGTGATCGTGTTCGCGTTGAGGATATGAGAACATCACCGGTACGATGCTCATTCGAGTTATGTAATGATCCTGAGAGCTTGAAGCACCTATTCATTCGAAGGGAACTGAACCTGATACAAAAGCGTTGGCCTTAGCTCGTGAAGGACTTCGACTTTTCTTTTATAATAGCATTCGAGGAAGACCAACGTTGTTGCGGATACTTTGAACTGCAAAAGAGTGATGCCGAGTTAACCGTGTGTTTGATGACCATTAGCGTGGTTTACGTGAGGCAGCCGCGTTGAGGAATTCAGCGGACGTGTCGACAATTATTATAACGTAGATACGTGACCAAATGATGTTGTAAATCGTTTCATTTGGTGTTGTGCGCGAGGAACATCAAGATGATGCATCATACGAGCGGAGCAACGAAATGGCGGATAGTTCATATTTTCCAGACAAAAGTCAGTCGATAGACTCATGTTAGAGTTCCTGCGGGTGACGGGGGTTTCCATTAATGTCCATGATGATTTCTGAGGGGCACAGTTGTTCGAACGTGTTGCATGCCAGCGTGTGGAGGCTGAGCATTGACGACCTAGAGAACTGCTACATCACCTACCATTCTTCGGTGGAAGTAGGAAGGTATTAATGTGGATTTAGTCAGTGGTTGCCCCGACCTTCTCGTGGTCACGATAGCATCTGGGAAATTATGGACAGAGTTGTGGAATCTGCAATACCTTTACTTGTGCGAGGTTGTATACAACAATAGTTGTCAGACAAGTATCGGTATGTCACCGATCGAGGCGCTCTGCGATAGGCCCCATAAATTTCTTTCCTGCTGGACTGAACCAGAGGATATGGTGGCGAATGGATTGGAAACTGTTGATGATTATGCTGAGAAAGTACGGAAGATTCCTTGAAAACTTTTGAGTGCCTAGGAGTGGCAGAAGAAATACCAGTCGAGTATCACGATGTAGAAAGACTAAGTAGACCTGAAAGTCAATATGTTAAAGGATCATGACCGATTTAAAGGCAAGAAAGGCTCAATTCGAGGTTTAACGATCTCTTAAGATGGTGAAAAGGTTTAATGTAACCGTTAATTTTTAATGTACTTATTAGTGAAATTTCGGGGACGAAATTCTAATAAGTGGGGGAGACTGTAACAACCCTCAAATTTTAACCCGACTGATATTGTACTGGTTAGTCCCTTGACTCGACCACGTGATACTAGACGGTATTTTGAACCTCAGGAGTCGACATTGAGGTGGTTTTATGTTTCCATGATGTATGTATTAGTATTATAGTCCATTACGTGTCTCGTGCCATTCAGACAATTTTTAGACTGAGTGAGGCTTCGCATAGATGAACGGGGGAGAAAAATACAACAAAAATATATTTAAAAGAATTATTGAATAATGTAATTATTTATCTATACGAGACAAGGCAAAAACATGCACGTGACAGGGAATTTCGAACCGTGGCGCGTTACTTGGACCCGGGGAGTTGGATAGCTACACTACACACAGGCTATGTGATAAGGAATTTTTAAAATGACACGGTTTCATAAGGAGAGTCATCGATTGGCCTCGAAGTGTGGGTGTTGAGATGAAATAAAGAGAAAAAAAATAAAAGAATAAGGGGTATAAAGGTAATTTTGACCTAAATGACATATATATATTTATATGTTTTTAAACAAAACCCTAACCCTTCTACCCCTTACTGCCGCCCCCTCTTTATCTTCCATCTCGGCCTCTCCTCCACACCACTCTCGGCCTCCCTCTCGGTCTCTCCTTCCATCTCCTCACTCTCGGCCTCGCTTTCCATCTCTCTCTCCCTCTCCATTCACGTCACTTTTCTCCATCTCTCTCACGGTTCGAGTCACTCTCCTCCCGGGGATCACCATCACCGCCACTCTCCTACTCACGGAGTCGACGAGCTGAAGGTAAACTCTCTTCCTTCCTCTCTTTCTCTCTCGATTTGTTTTTTTTTCTTTTGGCACTCACTCCTGTTGGACTAAGTGGTTAGTCACTCTAACTCCGACCGGGATTTTGATGGAAACAAACAAGGTGAAAATGTACTAATCAATATCAAGTGTATTTCAGTTTTTGTGTTAAAGGATGCAAAACAACACATCACGGGTATTCAAGCCGTACAAGTTCAAGATCCGGCATTCGTGAAGGAATGAAGATGGAAGACCATAGTACAAATTTGTAATTTCAATGTAAGGTATCAAAATTCTCTCACGCAAGCCAAATGCATTAGTTCATGCATATCAAGTCTTAAAACCAATTTTCAAAAGTCATGAAGTAACTTGGTATTTCAAAATGAAATTTAACACATACCTAGGCCCACGAGCTTAAACAAGGTGAAATCATGTGTTAATGATCATTTACATTTTGGAAATCATTGTTGAAGTTTTCAAGACTGAAAAACTGGCTTTTAAACTGTTTTTGAAAAGAAAAACTGCAAGTTTGCAGAAAAGCCCCTCGCAAGTTATGAAATCGTGATTTTCCGTTTTCGGGGTTTGTAAAAATATCCGGACCATCCAATTAGGCTTAATGACCCATAATAAACATGTATAACATGTTACATTAGGGTTGGTTAGGTCTCGGACGTGTTTAAGGGTCGCTAACACAAAGGGAGAAAATAATTATTTTGAGCTCCCTGCAATAGCGCGCTAATACTTGTCATTAGCGCGCTAGGTCTCAGTATTAGCGCGCTAATTGCCCTCCTGACAGCTTTTTTAAAAAGCTGGAAAATGAACTTTAATTTGAATTTTTGATGGATTTTGGACCCTTGGATCCCTAGAACGGTCATAAACTGTCAAGATAGGATTCCTAACAATATAAAAACACCAACACAATAGTTTTCTCACAACAAGGCAAACACACACTCAAAAAGTTCAAAAGATTCAAAAGAAGAACTTTGATTTTTGTGAAAGGAACAAAGGAGATTCTTGAGGCTGTCCACAAGCACAAAAATCCAGCACTTTGAAGCATTCAAAGAGTACTAGATTCTCCTCAAAGCTGTTCTCTTTTGTCACCTTCTTGGTTGTAAGCTAGTCCTTGTTCTAGATTCCTTCTCTTGTGCTTAATCTACATAGTTTTGTGTGTGTTGAATCAAAATCAGTTTGTTGTGTGTTTTAACACTATTATCTTGGGTTTTGCACTTAAACTTATTTTATCAAACCCTAAGAATGATTTGAACAAAAGTTTTGAACATAAACTTGATTTTTGTTAAACTATTGTTCTTTGCCTTGAAATCGGTTTTGCATAAACCCATTGGATTTTAAAACGATTTCACATTTGGAATTTACAACGAAATCGGTGACATATTTGCATATTCCATTTATTCTCACACTTGCATGCATAAGAGGTGTTAGGCTCTAGGTGGCTTGCTTGTGTTTGAATTTGATACTACTTTGTGTTGTAAAGTGTATCTCATTATTTTTCAGCAATTTGGTGTAATTGTAAGATTGTAAGACTTAGTGGAATCTAAGTCAAAGGGGAAGACCTAGTTGAGGCTAGGCACAAATCCTAGTTGCGGCTAGGTAGGAAGTCCTAATTGTAATTAGGCATTCTAGGCTTGTAGGCTTAGGTTGTAACACTTATTTATAATATAAGTGGGGGTTTAAAAATCCTAACCGGGAGGTTAGGTAGTGGATGTAGATCATTGGATCGAACCACTATAAATCGTGTGTCAATTTCCATCTCTTCTATCCCATTCACTTGCATAGCATATATATTCATTGATTGTGTATGCTTTATAATTGTTACTTGCGCATAAAGTTTTAAAAAGGGCAATAACTACTCGGTAACCCAATTCACCCCCCCTCTTGGGTGACCTTCAATTGGTATCAGAGCGGGTTATTGCTCAAAGTATTACTAACGTATCTTTGAGTGTTCTTGTGCAAGGATGCAAAGTCTAGATCCGGCTCGCCTTAGGGAAGGTAACTCCTCGAGTAGGCCTCCATACTTTGATGGAACCAACTACGCACATTGGAAAGTGAGAATGAAGTTCTACATAAGAGCACAAAATAGATTCCTATGGGATGCAATTGAAAGTGGATACACTCCACCCGACAAGCCATTGAAGGAATACACCGCCGAGGAGATCAAGAGTGAACTTTCAAATGATCAAGCCATGAATCACCTATTTTGTGCATTGAGCGAGAATGAGTTCAACCGAGTGAGTGCATGTCAAACGGCAAAGGAAGTATGGGAAAAGCTTGAGGTCCACTATGAAGGCACAATGCAAGTGAAGAAGACGAAGTTGAGGATCCTTGAGGAACACTATGAGACTTTCCGAGTTGGATCCGATGAAGATATTGCCACCGCCATCACACGATTCACTAAGTTGTTAAATGAGATCAAGAATCTTGGAAAGCATTATGATCAAGAGACATCGGTATACAAATTCCTTAGAGGCTTGCCTAAGGAATGGGATGCCAAGAAGTATGCAATCCAATCGGCACAAAATCTTGGAGACTACACTTTCGATGCATTGTGTGGAGAATTGACGGTCCATGAATTTGAACTCAAAGACTGAGCAAGATTGGAAGCATTAAGTGGAGGTACAAAGAGCTCAAGAAAGGAGATTGCATTGAAGGCAAATAGTTCCCTTAGCGCATCGGTGGAAATCATTGAAGATGAAAAATCTTGTGATGATAATGATTTTGAGGAGGAAGTTGCAATGCTCTCAAGAAAGCTCAACAAGGCCATATACAAGCGAGACAAGTATAAGAAGAAGTTCCGAAGTGGAAGCAAGGGAGGAAAGTCAAACGAAACCATATGCTTTGGGTGCGGCAAACCGGGTCACATCAAGGCGGAGTGCAAATCGAAGAAGGTGTTTGACAAGAAGAAAGGAAAGAAGAGCTTCAAGGCAACTTGGGATGATTCATCATCATCAAGCTCGGAATCCGAATCGGAGAGTGAAAAGGCAATACTTTGTCTCATGGCACAAGGCGAGGTAAACTCTAACTCTTTTAATTTTGATGATATAGATGATTTGGATGATGTTCCAAATCTTGATGAACTTAGGAAAGAGTTGGAAAAGGAGGTCAAAAAGACCAAACAACTCAAAAAGAGCTTAACCATAGCAATTAGTGAAATAGAGTCACAAAATGAGACCATTAGTGATCTCCAAAGTGACTTGAATGAAGTCATAGAGGAGAGAGATTCCTTAGTCAAGGAAGTAGAGGACTTGACTAACACGGTGCATAAGTTCACCAATGGCAAAGAAATGTTTGATATGATGTTGGGAGCACAACGACGTGCGCTCAACAAAAGAGGCATAGGATATGGAGCAAATTTGTTAAGTTACAAGAAATTGCTCAATGATGATCGTAGATGCTCTAAATGCAATAAGCTTCATGTGGTTGGGAAATGTGCTTTACAAAAGACCAAAGTGGGTAGACTAGCTTGGGTAGTTAAAAATGTTTATGACACTAACTTTCTCGGACCCAAAGGAGTTTGGGTACCAAAATCTAGTGTGTTTCCCATTGTGTAGGACGCAAGGAAGAGCACCCCATGGTACCTAGATAGCGGGTGCTCAAGACACATGACCGGAGATGCACATCAATTCATTGAGCTAAAGCGGCATGACGGTGGAAAGGTTACCTTTGGAGACAACAACAAAGGAAGAGTTATTGGTCTCGGAACCGTCGGTAACAATTTACTTTCTATTTCAAATGTTTATCTTGTTGATGGATTGAAACATAATTTGCTTAGTATTAGTCAATTGTGTGACAAAGGATTTCATGTTATGTTTGAATCATCGAAATGCATTGTTAGGAATGAGAAGCATGAAACCTTATTTATTGCATATAGAGATAAAAATGTTTATGCCATTAACTTTGATGAGATGCATATGCAAAATGTTTCATGTTTGAGTGCACAAAGTGATTGTGATGCATGGTTGTGGCACCGTAGACTAGGACATTCTAGCATGGAAAATTTATCAAAATTGACTAAGCATGATCTAGTGAAGGGCCTACCCAAGTGCACCTTTAAGAAAGATAAGGAATGTGAACCTTGTATCCTCGGTAAACAAGTGAAATCGTCATTTAAGACGAAAGTAACAAGTGATGTAACTCGAGCGTTAGAACTTATCCATATGGACTTGTTCGGACCTACCCAAACACAAAGTCTAGGAGGTAAATCATATTGCTTTGTTATTGTTGACGACTTTACAAGGTATACATGGGTGTATTTTCTATCTCACAAGCATGAAGTGTTTGATGTGTTTGTAAAGTTTTGTGCTTTAGTAGAAAATGAAAAAGGATACAAAATCACCATCATTAGAAGTGATAGAGGTGGTGAGTTTGTAAATAGGAACTTGGAGGATTTTTGTGATAAACAAGGTTATACACACCAATTATCCTCTCCTAGAACACCCCAACAAAATGGAGTTGTTGAAAGGAAAAATAGAACACTCCAAGAAATGTGTAGGACTATGCTAAATGAGTACAACATAGCTAAGCATTTTTGGGCCGAAGCCATTAACACGGCATGCTATGTTATAAATAGAGTAAATGTCCGAAAGCAAGTGAAAAAGACACCTTATGAACTATGGAAAGGCCGAAAACCCAACATAAGTTATTTTAAGGTGTTCGGTTGTACTTGCTATGTTCTAAATGATAGGGATCAATTAGATAAATTTGACCCAAAGTCTAAAGTATGTATTTTTCTAGGGTACTCAACACATAGCAAAGCATATAGGGTGTTTAACAAATCAACCAAAACCATAGAAGAATCTATTCATGTGAAATTTGATGAAGTAGATCCCAAAGTCAAATTAATGCAAAATCTTGAAAAATTGAGGATTGACGATGAAGAAGATGGCACTCTAGGACAAACCTCAAATAGTCAAGAGCTTGAGTCAAATAAGGAACCCGAAACAAGTGTACCTAAGAATTCAAGACTCCTCATTGGTCATTCATCTCAACAAATCATAGGTGATCCAAACAAAGGGATAATCACTAGGTCAACATTGCAAAGAGATGAAGGACACTTAGCTTTTGTATCACAAACCGAGCCCACCAAGATAGATGATGCCTTAGGAGATGAGTTTTGGGTAATGGCTATGCAAGAAGAATTGAGCCACTTTGTTAGGAACAAAGTATGGACATTAGTACCTAGACCTAAGGACCACTCAATCATAGGCACCAAATGGGTCTTTAGAAACAAAAAGAATGAAAATGGTGAAATTATAAGAAACAAGGCTAGATTGGTTGCACAAGGCTACAATCAAGAAGAAGGAATTGATTATGAGGAAGCCTTTGCACCCGTAGCAAGACTAGAAGCAATTCGCATGTTGCTTGCTTATGCTTGCTACAACGGGTTTCTACTATACCAAATGGATGTTAAAAGTGCATTTCTAAATGGGTTCATCCTTGAAGAAGTATATGTAGAACAACCACCGGGATTTGAAGATCATGAACATCCGAGCCATGTCTATCATCTTCAAAAGGCATTGTATGGACTAAGACAAGCCCCTAGAGCTTGGTATGATAGACTTAGTGCATTTTTACTTGAGAAAGGGTTCAAGAAAGGAACACTAGACCCCACTTTGTTCATTTTAATCAAAAAACATGATATGCTACTTGTTCAAATCTATGTTGATGATATCATTTTCGGGTCATCTAACACACGTTTATGTGATGAATTCTCATCATTGATGACAAATGAATTTGAAATGAGCATGATGGGTGAACTAACATACTTTCTAGGCTTGCAAATAAAGCAATCCAAGCATGGCATTTTTATAAATCAAGCAAAGTATGTGAGGGACATGCTAAAGAAGTTCAAATTCGAAAATCTGAAAGCATGTGACACTCCTAGTAGTTCAACTATCAAAATGGACAAAGACCAACTAGGAAAATCTATAGATCCTAAACTTTACCGTGGAATGATAGGTAGCCTCCTATACTTGACCGCTAGTAGACCCGACATTATGTTTAGTGTGTGTTTATGTGCTAGATTTCAATCCGATCCTAAAGAGTCCCACTTAAAATGTGTAAAGCGCATATTTCGATATCTAAGTGGAACACAAGACTTAGGATTGTGGTTCAACAAAACCAAGAGTTTTGAACTTCGAAGTTTTGTTGATTCTGATTATGCGGGAAGTCTAGTTGACAGGAAAAGCACTTCCGGATTTTGTCATTTGCTAGGAAACTCACTTATCTCATGGTTTAGCAAAAAGCAAAATTCCGTGGCTTTGTCTACGGCGGAGGCCGAGTATGTGGCTGCCGGGAGTTGTTGTGCTCAAGTTCTATACATGAAACAACAACTTGAGGATTATCAAATCCTAGTTGGGTGTGCTGAAATTTACTGTGATAACACAAGTGCAATAAACATATCGAAAAATCCGGTGTTACACTCTCGAACGAAACACATTGAAATTAGGCACCATTTTCTTCGTGATCACGTCCAAAAGGGCGATGTTAAACTTGTCCATGTGTCCACAGAGGACCAATTAGCTGATATATTCACAAAGCCCTTGCCGAGAGATCAATTTTCTAACATTCGGCGTGAGCTAGGAATGGTTCGAGAATCGGACATTCTACACATGTTTTAGTTGTTCTAAACCTATTTATATGGTGTTTTTGAAGTGTCCAAGAAGTTTGAGGTCAATCCGAGTTGTATGTCAAAAATCGAAAAATTTCATGTCCAAAATTTCCAGAGGGAAATTAGCGCGCTAATGGTGGTAATTAGCGCGCTAATGGCTGTGTGACAAAAATTTTCCAGAGGGAAATTAGCGCGCTAATTCCAGACATTAGCGCGCTAATTCCAGACATTAGCGCGCTAATTCCAGACATTAGCGCGCTAATACGTTACTGGCCCAGAATATGAACCGACCCATTAGCGCGCTAATATATGGAATTAGCGCGCTAATGCCGTTCGGCCAAGTCAAATATAAATTCATTTCCAACCCTAAAACCACCACAACTCACAAATCTCTCCTCTCCACTCCTCCAAATCGCCTCCGTCTCGCCTCATTCGGGTAAGTTCTTCACCTCTCTTGTTCAATTTCTTCAATTTTCTTGTCTCTCGTCACCACGTTTTCTCCATTTTTCGCCAATGTCGACTCGCCGCACTTCCACCCGCCCCTCCTCTCGTCCAACCGCCACCACCAACCCCCGACCAACCGCCCCCACTTCGTCATCTCGTCGTCCATCGCGACGTCATGTCGTCCAACCTTCCTCTTCCTCCTCCAGTGAGTCGGCATCCTCACAACCCGCCCCCACTCCGGCGAATGCCCCTCAACGTGAGGGTCGCGCCAAGTCCGTCCATGAGGCCACTTCGGTCCTCGAGTCCGTGGCTCCGCGATTAACGGATGCCAAAATCCTTCGCCCCGCCATTGTCGATTTTCCTTTTTTTGATAGGGCTCACCTCCCAATTCGGGAGATTCTCGATTCCGCGGGATGGACATCCTTTTGTTCTCACAACGCAAACTACAATCCCCCATTGGTTCGTGTTTTCTACTCGAATCATGAAACATCAGCCCAATTTATCCTACGTTCGTCGGTTGGTGGCCGGTCCATTGAGATTACCCCTGATAATCTCGCCCAACGGCTACACCTTCCATTGCATCCTCCTACCACAACGGTAGTAGGAAAATTCCTGAGTTGGCCTTTTGATCGTCTTGAAGTGCTTAACTCGTTCTTTCGGCCGAAACGAACCCTAACTGTGTATCCAACTGGCATTACGGATACTGACTTTAAATTGATGCCCCACCTTCTACATAAAGTACTTCATAAAGTTATTCTTCCTCGTGGCGGGAGTAAAAACTATGTTACTCTCCTCGATATGTTCATCTTAGGGCATCTATTTCGTGCCATTCCTCTCGATCCCGCCCCATATTATCATTGGTTATATTACGAGCACGTGCGGCTCAGGTCGTCATCTCCCATATGCCCATATCATCACATCTTACTTGAGTCTCGCCCAAGTAGATCTTGCGTTAGGCGGTCGTCCCCTCACTGTCAACGACACCATTGACATGGCCACTCTGAAGGCCATGAAGTACCGCTACATACGCGATAGGGAGCGGTGGACACGTGAAGATGCAATCCCGGATGGTAGGTATTATGGTGGCTATGAGTCTCCATTACCTACGGACCCTCCGGTTGCTCCATATGACGCGCCTGACTACTTAGAGTATAGCTACAGTTTTGGTGGTGATGATCATGATGACGATGGAGGCTTTGCTGGCGATGCTGACCATGATGGCGATGAGGAAGTTCATCATGACTCCACCATTCCACCCCCGCCGTCGCAGCCCTACGAGATAGCCCCGCCTCCACCTCCCTCTACATTTGGCGGCTTCACACCTCCACCAGATATGTCCCCCTCGTCGCCTCTACGTCTCGCACACCGGGTTACCCGCATTCCTACGTGACTCGGACCTTTGCTACCATGACTCGGACCTTTGCTACCGTCGAGGCGAGCATCCAAAGATCAAAATAATCGTCTTCGTCGCATTGAGGGTCGGGCTTGCTTCCAAAGACATCCTGCGCGCACGATCGTACTTCAAGTTCTCGCACGTCGACCATCATCCTCGCGGAGGAGTGTTTAGTCTTTTTATCGCATGTTCAAGCACTAGGTTCTCGTTCTTCGGTCGTTATTTTTTTTGTATAGAACCACTAGGTGAGCACTAGGCTCCAAACTCGTTAGGCTTTGATGTTTTACATATTTTTCTTTTACTCATGTTTACGCCACAACTATGTTCACACCGCTTTATGCTATCTATATCATGATTTCTTTTATTGCGTATCTCTGAGTTTCTATATGGCTTTTACTTGCTTCACTATGACTTATCATATCTGATTGTGTATCGCTTCCGTCTATTGTCTTTGGTTATGCATAGAGTAAGGGGGAGCGTATTTGTTCTTGTTTTCATTAACTTATGCATCACTGTATTTCTCAAACGGGGGAGCTTGGCCCCACTTTTTGATGTTATCAAACGGGGGAGAAATGTGGTTGAACTTGAAAATGTTGATGTGTTTGAAATTGCACAAACGAAATGTACAATCTTGAATGAAATACACACTTAGATTATGTTTTATATTTTTAAAGTTCACATTGTTTGTTATCATCAAAAAGGGGGAGATTGTTGGACTAAGTGGTTAGTCACTCTAACTCCGACCGGGATTTTGATGGAAACAAACAAGGTGAAAATGTACTAATCAATATCAAGTGTATTTCAGTTTTTGTGTTAAAGGATGCAAAACAACACATCACGGGCATTCAAGCCGTACAAGTTCAAGATCCGCATTCGTGAAGGAATGAAGATGGAAGACCATAGTACAAATTTGTAATTTCAATGTAAGGTATCAAAATTCTCTCACGCAAGCCAAATGCATTAGTTCATGCATATCAAGTCTTAAAACCAATTTTCAAAAGTCATGAAGTAACTTGGTATTTCAAAATGAAATTTAACACATACCTAGGCCCACGAGCTTAAACAAGGTGAAATCATGTGTTAATGATCATTTACATTTTGGAAATCATTGTTGAAGTTTTCAAGACCGAAAAACGGCTTTTAAACTGTTTTTGAAAAGAAAAACGCAAGTTTGCGTAAAAGCCCCTCGCAAGTTATGAAATCGTGATTTTCCGTTTTCGGGGTTTGTAAAAATATCCCACCATCCAATTAGGCTTAATGACCCATAATAAACATGTATAACATGTTACATTAGGGTTGGTTAGGTCTCGGACGTGTTTAAGGGTCGCTAACACAAAGGGAGAAAATAATTATTTTGAGCTCCCTGCAATTAGCGCGCTAATACTGTCATTAGCGCGCTAGGTCTCAGTATTAGCGCGCTAATTGCCCTCCTGACAGCTTTTTTAAAAAGCTGGAAAATGAACTTTAATTTGAATTTTTGATGGATTTTGGACCCTTGGATCCCTAGAACGGTCATAAACTGTCAAGATAGGATTCCTAACAATATAAAAACACCAACACAATAGTTTTCTCACAACAAGGCAAACACACACTCAAAAAGTTCAAAAGATTCAAAAGAAGAACTTTGATTTTTGTGAAAGGAACAAAGGAGATTCTTGAGGCTGTCCACAAGCACAAAAATCCAAAGACTTTGAAGCATTCAAAGAGTACTAGATTCTCCTCAAAGTGTTCTCTTTTGTCACCTTCTTGGTTGTAAGCTAGTCCTTGTTCTAGATTCCTTCTCTTGTGCTTAATCTACATAGTTTTGTGTGTGTTGAATCAAAATCAGTTTGTTGTGTGTTTTAACACTATTATCTTGGGTTTTGCACTTAAACTTATTTTATCAAACCCTAAGAATGATTTGAACAAAAGTTTTGAACATAAACTTGATTTTTGTTAAACTATTGTTCTTTGCCTTGAAATCGGTTTTGCATAAACCCATTGGATTTTAAAACGATTTCACATTTGGAATTTACAACGAAATCAGTGACATATTTGCATATTCCATTTATTCTCACACTTGCATGCATAAGAGGTGTTAGGCTCTAGGTGGCTTGCTTGTGTTTGAATTTGATACTACTTTGTGTTGTAAAGTGTATCTCATTATTTTTCAGCAATTTGGTGTAATTGTAAGATTGTAAGACTTAGTGGAATCTAAGTCAAAGGGGAAGACCTAGTTGAGGCTAGGCACAAATCCTAGTTGCGGCTAGGTAGGAAGTCCTAATTGTAATTAGGCATTCTAGGCTTGTAGGCTTAGGTTGTAACACTTATTTATAATATAAGTGGGGGTTTAAAAATCCTAACCTAGGGAGGTTAGGTAGTGGATGTAGATCATTGGATCGAACCACTATAAATCGTGTGTCAATTTCCATCTCTTCTATCCCATTCACTTGCATAGCATATATATTCATTGATTGTGTATGCTTTATAATTGTTACTTGCGCATAAAGTTTTAAAAAGGGCAATAACTACTCGGTAACCCAATTCACCCCCCCTCTTGGGTGACCTTCAACTCCCTCACTGTGCCTCTCCCTCCCTCTAGATCGGTGCTCTGCTCGGTTTTGGGCTTCATCGTGGCCGGTGGGACCATCCTCGGCCACGGCCGATTGGAGGCGACACCACTGTTGAGGTATGGGTTGGACAGCCAACTGGTGGCGTGGGTGTGTGTATGTGTATGGCTGGTGGGGTGCGTACTGGTTTGTGGTGTGGACAGTCATATGTGTGTATGTGTATGTGGGTGGGACTGGTAGGGTGCACGATGGGGGTGTGATGTAGATTGTGTATGGTGTGGGTCTGTGTACACCCACTGTGGGGTGCGTGAGGGGTTTCACAGTGAACAATGTAATGGGTGTAGTGTGCATTAGACTATTGGTGTATGTATGAATAATGTGGTGTTTACACCCCACTATTGGGGTGTAATGGGGTATGTGCACCCCACGGTTGGGGTGCATAATGGAGTGGTACACCCCACGGCTGGGGTGTGGGGTGTACCATGTGTGTGAACAAAAAAAAAAGTAAGAAAAAGAAATGAATTGTGGACTTGTGTAAGGCCAATAAAGGCCCAATGCACACAGTATCCATAAGGACCCATGACACCTATAAGTAGACGTAAGTGGGTTTGAGTTAGGACCCAATAAGGGCCCAATAAATCTAATATATAATAGGACATATAATATATAAAGAAAATATATAAAGATGGGCTTAATAAATTAGGTCCAACAAGGGCCCTACAAAGAAAATACATGAATGATTATGGACTTGATAATAGGGCCTAATAAGAGCCCAAATATGGACAAAAATGACGGTAAAGCCCGTAACCTATGAAAGTAGGGATATATTCACCGTATTGGGAAACTTTTCTCAACGGTTTGAATCGCCTAAACAAACCATCCTAAAACCAATTTATAAAGACTCATCGTAAGACTAAATACAAAGACTTAAACTGATATTTGGGACTTAAATCCTTATCAGGTGGTTGAAAAATCGCGGGAGACGTGTTAGAGTCTCAGAGTTTGTTTTGCGAGTTGCGATAGTACAGGTAAGTGCACTTGCCCTAAAGCCTGTGTACAAAAGTAATCCAGTAAGAACATTGTATGTAATTCATTTTCATTCATTGTTGCTTGTTGATTCCCTTTGTTGGCATTCCTATCTTGTTGATTCTTTGGTATGTGTGTTCTTGGCATGAACGTATCGATGTGATTCTTGAGGCCTGTGTCCCTCATTTATCAAGCTGTGCTAGTGTCGTAACATTACCCGGAAAGAGCCAGCGTCCTCTTTCCGTATGCTAGGAGGCCTATGTCCCTCTGATGCTGCGCTAGTGTTGCGACATTGCCCGAAAAGAGCTAGCGTCCTCTTTTCGAATGCTATGGTTTTACTGCTTGCTGCCTCTTTTGTTTCTTTAGAACACGCATATTTTCGACTGTTATTTCCTCAGTCTGCCTATCATGCACTTCGATCTATTTATTGTTCCTGTCCTTTAATTACCGCATGATATTAAGACTGCTTTATTTGATATTCATGAATTACTGTTATTTTCTTCTGGTATTACTTTCAATCTTTCTCAGTTGCTCACCATCTAGTTTGTGACGGTGGGTGCAGATATCCTGGAGTGCGGCAAGGACAAGAGCCCTCTACTCGGTGATTATCTCTGAGGACCTCTTAGAGTACGTGACTTCAGGATTAGGTTAGATCTTTTTCATGCTTATTGCTTTTGTATGACGTTTTATATATAAGGTGTTGGTTATTGACCTGGGAATCACTTTTGAAATGGATACTATGAACACTCGGGGTTTCCACATTTATATAGATTTCCTAATTTTTGTTTGATTGAGTTATTTCCCAATACTCGTTTAGTTTTTCCGCTGCGTATAATTACAATAACTCTTTCATAAACTATTAAATTGATTACTTGGAGGCTGACTAGGCTCGTCAGGCTCGCTGAGTATCGACTCGGGACCTCGACTTGGGACCTGCACGGGTCTAGGCCGGGCGTACCCAAATGCATTGGGAATTTGGGGTCGTCACAGAAACAACTAAAGAAAGAAATTCCCATCGATGCAATAAAGGAAATTCCAATCAAGGTGGAGCCGTAAAGCAAGAATTCAAGATAAAGTTGACACCTAGATTCCAACCATACAAAAGGAGAGACCTTGGAGACATAAACATATTAATTAACATTGGAGGGCAAAGATTCAGAAATGCATTATGTGATATGGGAGCATCGGTCAATGATTAGCCTTTGCAAGACATGATCGATGCAGATTTGAAGATCAATGATCCCCAAATTACTAATTTGCATGTAGTGGACGATAACTTGGTACCAATACTTGGGAGAATCACAAACATGCATGTGAAAGTGGGGAAATACAGTTTCATTACTGATTTTGAGATCTTGGATCATGAAAGGGGAGACAACGTTGATATGGTGTTAAGAAGACCATTCTTGAACACTACGAATTATGAGATGATAGTAAGAAATAGGAAGATCATAATGAGCATAGACGATAAGCCGGACAGTGAAACGATAGTATTTGTTGAAGGTCATGAAGTCCATCCAAATGGGAATGATATAATTATCTCAAATTTGGCAATGGAATTCCTTGACATAGACTAACCAACTCATCACTCGAACTGAGTTCTCAGACTCATAATTTCTATAATACATCAAAGTAAAATGGAATTGATCATTGGTTAGGTATTGAAAATCAAGTAATTGATGAATCCTCTAACCCAAATTGTGACAAGATTTCAAGTAAACTCTGATAAACAAACCTCTTGAAACTAAGAATCACAATCTTTCATTCATCAAGTTTGCATTTTCATTAAGGATCTCCTACTTTTTACTCTAACCATTTAAATTTCGAGTGATAACTGTATTTCCATGAATCACTATTCGTAGAATGTTATAATTCTTAAAAAATTTCTATTGAAAGTAATAGTTGCTTTCAATCTCTTGATATATTACTTCATTTATTCATTCCTAGTATCACATACCATTCTTTGGATTTTCAATCCTTAAATTTATTAGCAACTCATTCTCCCCAATTTAGACTGTACTAGTCTAAAAGATCATATCAAACTATCTCACAAGCTCACTGCCATGTTTTTGTCAACTTATAAGATTGATTACAGTACATTGCCTGTTTATATTAGATATCTCTAATAACAAGAGTGACATTTCTTCGAATCTTTCAGCCTCAATGCCCAGAAAAATTCTTATATAAGTTGACGTTAGACCTTTAAATCTGGCCTCCCCAGTTCTTACACTCACATAATTGGAACTAATTCTTCACAAGTTTCCAGTTTCAATTTCGATTTGAAGTTACCCTAAAAGTGTTAGTAGTTTAACAGACAAGATAAAGTTGACCAACAACGTGGATTTTTCATAATTCTACAACTCTTCTGCTGTAACTATTCACCTTTAGTGTAACTTCATTAAACTTCTTTTCTTTACATCTTAGCATTGATCGACAAATCAATATGGTAATCTTATGTTTCATTACTTAAGTGTGGCTTAACATCATTCTTTTCTCTTCATTGCTCTATTAGTGAGTGCGGTTATACCCCAACAACACTATAAGCCTTTTTCCATATTTCACTTTGCCTTTAGTATGTGCAGATATGTCACAACTATACTAACATGCTTCCTTTCACTATTTCAGTATGGACTAACACCATATCTAAAACTCTATACTTCATAATCACTCGTGAAGTATGCATAATCTAGTGGTTACCTGATATCAACTAGGTTCCCATCATCATTCACCTCTATATCTCTCATTGAATGACTTTTAATCTTACCTAACTAGTCTCACTACTAGTATTTATCCTACTCAAAGTGAATCATCACCTTTGAGTTTCAATATAAGTCATTCAATGTTTAATTCACTTTTTAATGTCCCTTCATCTGACATATGTCTTTAATTCTAGGACCAATCATTCCTTCTACGCTGACTATTATTATTCAATAATATCAATGAGAATAAAGACCATTAGAGACTATTTAATTGAAGAGTTCTGCACAAACTCTTCCCCTTTCTATATCTATAACATTAGGATTTAGGTTTCAACAAACCTCAGTCCTTAACATTCTCTCAATTCCTGAGACCTTGATGGATACAAACCATCAAGTTATCGTTCCACTTTCTTCCTTTTATCATAACATTACTGAAGTCCAGGTTCCCAAGAACCCTTACCATCAAGACTCTTTTAACTTTCCAAGTCATAGATATGAGATAAGACCTTCATAATCAAGTATATGCAAGACATGACAGTTATATGTATCGCATATATATAATAAAGCTCAACAAATACATGCTCAAGCTTATATCTTTCATTACCCCCCAAAATATCGATAAACCATTTATTTAATCATAAGTTATCCCTGACTTGAGAACCAATCTCCAAATCAGTTAGTCTATACTTCCACTTAATACATATATAATAACTTTAGGCTCCAAATCCAAACGGTATCAAAATTATCACCCCATTCGAAACTAATTCAAAAGTGATAACCTCGATCTCTGATACCCATTGTATCAAAGTTATTCCATTAACTTATCAGTGGAATAATAATGCCAAGCTCTACAAGCTAGACTCTGATACCAATTGTAGCATCAACTAATTTCATTAAGGCGATACTTGGCCTGAAACCCTAATTAAGCCCTAGTAAACCAGATCAGGCCTTATTAGATCTAGCAGCTTTGAAACTATTCCTGAAAACTACCATTACATTTTAATATCAAATAAACAATTAAAACAAAATACAAGAGAAATTCAAAACTTTTTTGATAAGTATAAGATATATGAAATTAGTATAAAACGTCGGTATTCAACTTGTACTCCCACCTGATTCATTACAAATTCGTAATCCAAAACATTATATATAACAACAAGAAACTCAATACATCAAAGAGAAGACTAACTCCTATTTTTCTCTTTTCCTGAGTATCAGCGCACACCCATTTCCTAGAAATCTTAAGGTGGGAGAGCTCCTACATGCTCAGTAAGTGCCTCCCATACCAACCATCAATTATCAATTAATATTAAAGGATAATGTATAGCAACATGAATCCAATGCATATCTAAAGGAGCATTTGAAATAATATAAACAATACATAAGCATATACAAGTTCATTGGTCAATTGCAACTGTACCCGTGATTTGTATTTTTAATTTCAGTATTTGAACAGAGTTGCACTTCCACATCATTAAGAACTAGCCACTGATCATCTGACTAGTTTAAATCGATGTGCCGTCAACACAAATAAAGTAGAGTCGCACTCCCACATCGTCACTAAACCAATCATTAACCGTCTAATTGGTTTATAACTGATGTGCTGCCAAGTTAATAGGAAAACATTGATTGGGATATTCCCAGGTTACTGGGGGGCGCGGTGATGGGTGGCCACCCAACACAGTTCCAAACGCCAGGCCGATTCGTCTTGCCAAACCTCTTTCTGAATCATTTTTCAATTAAAAACATTTTTGTAAAACATGTCAAATCCTAGTACATTGCTCCATTCCCAGTCCAAAACACTACGTGTTCTAATAATACTATTTTACATTGTATAAGTGATGAAAGATACGAGCCCTACTTACCTATTCTCAGCTTTTCGAAGTTTATTTCGAGTTTTCCTAGCTTTTCGGGGTTTCATACATTTTCCAATGCCCGAACACTTATGTCATACCCATTGGTATCAATTTGGGTCCAATGTATACTAGTCTAAACCCTTAAACCAAACCCAAAGCTCACGCCAACTAACTCAACTTAAAACAGTTTTTCACTGTTCACACTGGTTAGCGCTTAGGGCTAATGCCCAGTGCACTGCCGAGCTGCTCTTCCCCATCCTGTCCAGATCTCCATGCGCATTAGGGGCATTGGTCGACTGAACACTGCAACTTGCAATACACCACCAATAACGAAGAAGGAACTTTCTTTGTTGAAAGCAACATCAACATTTAGTTTAATCTGATAATAAATTAGGCAAATAATACTGGAATAGTGAAAGGAAGGATGTTAGTATAGTTGTGACATAACTGCACATGCTGAAGGCAAAGTGAAATATGGAAAAGGCTTATAGTGTTGTTGTGGTGTAACCGCACTTACTAATAGAGCAATGAAGAGAAACGAATGATGTTGTGGTTAAGCCACACTTAAGGAATGAAACATGAGATTACCATATTGATGTGTAGATCAATGCTAAGATGTAAAGAAAGAAGTTTAATGAAGTTACACTAAAGGTGAATAGTTACAACAGAAGAGTTGTAGAATTATGAAAAATCCACGTTGTTGGTCAACTTTATCTTGTCTGTTAAACTACTAACACTTTTAGGGTAACTTCAAATCGAAATTGGAAGTGAAAACTTTTGAAGAATTAGTTCCAATTATGTGAACGTAAGAACTGGGGAGGCCAGATTTAAAGTTTAACGTCAACTTATATAAGAATTTTTCTGGGCATTGAGGCAGAAAGATTCGAAGAAATGTCATTCTTGTTATCAGTGATATCTAATATAAACAGTCAATGTACTGTAATCAATCTTATAAGTTGACAAAAACATGGCAATGAACTTATGAGATAGTTTGATCTGATCTTTTAGACTAGTACAGTTTAAATTGGGGAGAATGAGTTGCTAATGAATTTAAGGATTGAGAATCCAAAGAATGGTATGTGATACTAGGAATGAATAAATGAAGTAGTATATCAAGAGATTGAAAGCAACTATTACTTTCAATAGAAAATTTTTAAGAATTATAACATTCTATGAATAGTGATTCGTGGAAATACAGTTATCACTCGAAATTTAAATAGTTAGAGTAAAAAGTAGTAGATCCTTAATGAAAATGCAAACTTGATGAATGAAAGATTGTGATTCTAAGGTTTCAAGAGGTTTGTTTATCAGAGTTTGCTTGAAATCTTGTCACAATTTAGGTTAGAGGATTCATCAATTACTTGATTTTCAATACCCAACCAATGATCAATTCCATTTTACTTTGATGTATTTATAGGAGTTAAGAGTCTGAGAACTCAGTTCGAGTGATGAGTTGGTTGGTCTATGTCAAGGAATTCCATTGCCAAATCGGTGATAATTATATCATTCCCATTTGGATGGACTTCATGACCTTCAACAAATACTATCGTTTCACTGTCCGGCTTATCGTCTATGCTCATTGTGATCTTCCTATTTCTTACTATCATCTCATAATTCGTGGTGTTCAAGAATGGTCTTCTTAACACCATATCAACGTTGTCTCCCCTTTCATGATCCAAGATCTCAAAATCAATAATGAAAGTGAATCTCCCCACTTTCACATGCATGTTTGTGACTCTCCCAAGTATTGGTACCAAGTTATCGTCCACTACATGCAAATTAGTAATTTGGGGATCATTGATCTTCAAATCTGCATCGATCATGTCATGCAAAGGCTAATCATTGACCGATGCTCCTGTATCACATAATGCATTTCTGAATCTTTGCCCTCCAATGTTAATTGATATGTTTATGTCTCCAGGGTCTCTCCTTTTGTATGGCTGGAATCTAGGTGTCAACTTTATCTTGAATTCTTGCTTTACGGCTCCACCTTGATTGGAATTTCCTTTGTTGCATCGATGGGAATTTCTTTCTTTAGTTGTTTCACTCCATTGCTTTCCTCCCTCCTTGTTCTTCAAAGTGTTAACCTTATCTTGTCATCTCCCTACGATTTCCTGTATTCTCACTTCCTTACCGTGCTCCTCATCAATAGCCTTATCAGTTCTTTTGATAGCTAACGTATTGACTCATTTCAATTTTTCCACTATCATTACCGCACTTACTCTCTCTTTTGGGTTAGTCACTATTACTTGGAAACTACGTCTCTTTTCTTGAGTTTAAGGTAATTGCTAGTTGGCTAATCTTTCTTTCCAAGTTCTTAATAGACTGATGGCTCTCATCATCTAACCTTTTAAGAGTTTGCTTAACCTTCTCTATTTCTTGCTCATTCATTTCATGACGCTCCATATTAGTGACATCCATGCTTGTAGAAACCTTTCTATTGACCTTAATGAAGTCAATTCTTCACTTTGACCCAGCTTTCCCTGTTAGACTGTTTGCTCAAATCCTGAATGTCACTTCAAAGCATTATCGAGGTTTCCGTGTGAGAAGTTTGGGCTAGTATACCCTGGATAATATCTTTGAGGTTTCATTCCTTTTTGCCTAAAGTTGTTGCCAAAATCCTGATTATTTATGAAGTTCATGTCCTTATAATCGCTTGTGGCATGTTCAAAGGATTAACCACCATTACTAGGTGATTAATTGATTGCTGAGCTCCATGCATTGATTGCCCATTCTACCCCATCTACAGTTTCGACATTTGATTGTTCAGATTCGACAACTATGCCATAATAGTCATTTGTGTGCCAAGTTCAAAAACTCATGTTGATTTCTTAGCCATGGACAAATTCCCTACAGTTGTATTTTATGACATAAATGTTGGACTAAGTGGTTAGTCACTCTAACTCCAACCGGGATTTTGTTGAAAACAAACAAGGTGAAAATATACTAATTAATATCAAGTGTATTTCAGTTTTTGATAAAAGGATGCAAAGCAACACATCACAGGTATTCAAGCCATACAAGTTCAAGACTCGGCATTCATGAAGAAATGAAGATCATATTTGTAACTTCAATGTAAGGTATCTAAATTCTTTCACGCAAGCCAAATGCATTAGTTCATGCATATCAAGTTTCTTAAAAAACCAACTTTTAAAAGTCATGAAATAACTTGAAGTTTTTAAAATGAAAATAAAACACATGACGAGGCTTATGAGTTCAAACAATGCGGAATTATGTGTTAATGATCAATTGCACTTTAGAGATCATTATTGAAGTTTTTCAAAACTGAAAAACTTGTTTTAAAAGGTTTTCTGAAAAGTAAAATTGCAAGTTTGCAGAAAAGCCCCTCGCAAGTTATGAAATCGTGATTTTCCGTTTTCGAGGTTTGTAAAAATATCAGGACCATCCAATTAGGCTTAATGACCCATAATAAACATGTATAACATGTTATATTAGGGTTGGTTAGGTCCCGGACGTGTTTAAGGGTCGCTAACTCAAAGGGATAAAATATTTATTTTGAGCTCCCTGCAGTTAGCGCGCTAATACTGCCATTAGCGCGCTAAGTGCAGAGTTAGCGCGCTAGGTCTCAGTATTAGCGCGCTAATTGCCCTCTCGACAGCTTTTCAAAAAATCTGGAGAAACAACTTTAATTTGAATCCTTGATTAAATCTGGACCCTTGGATCCCTACAACGGTCATAAACGGCTATATTGGGATATCTAGCACTATAAATACACCAAGACAATGGTTTTCTCACAACAAGGAGCAAACACATTCAAAAACCCTAAAAGATCCAAAAGAAGCATTTTGAATTTTTGAAGGAGAAAAGGGAAACTCTTGAGGCTGTCCACCAGCAACATATTCCAGCACTTTGAAGCACTCAAAAGAGTACAAGAATCCCTTCAAATCTGATCTATTTTCTCATCTTCTTGGTTGTAAGCAAATCCTTGTTCTAGATCTTTTTATTGAGCTTAATTTACATAGTCTTGTGTGTGTTGGTTGAAAATCAGTTTGTTAAGTGTTTAAATATCATCATCTTAGGTTTTGCACTAAGAATCATTTTATCAAATCCTAAGTGTGTTTTGAAGAGTTTTACACTCTAACTTGGTTTTTGACAAGCTATTGTTCTTTGCTTTGAAATCGGCTTTGCAAAAATTATATTGGATTTTCAAACGATTTCACATTTGGAATTTGCAACAAAATCAGTAATATATTCTGCATTTTCCATTCATTCTCATACTTGCATGCATTAGAGTTGTTAGGCTCTAGGAGGCTTGCTAGTGTTTGAATTTGATACCACTTTACTTTGTAAAGTATATTTCAATTGTATTCTTCAAATCTTGATTGTAAGACTTAGTGGGATCTAAGTCAAAAAGAAAATCCTAGTTGCGGCTAGGTGGATGTATAAGACCTTATTGCGGTAAGGCATCGTGTAAAAGACCTAGTTGAGGCTAGGCATATATCCTAGTTGCGGCTAGGTGGAAAAGTCCTAGGTGGGTCTAGGTGGGAAAATCCTAGTTGCGGCTAGGTGGTTGTATAAGACCTTATTGCGGTAAGGCATCGGGTAAAAGACCTAGTTGAGGCTAGGCATTCACTAGGCTAGTTGGCTTAGAGTGTAACACTTATCAATAATATAAGTGGGGTTTGAAAATCCTAACCGGGGAGGTTAGGTAGTGGATGTAGATCGGTTGGATCGAACCACTATAAATTACGTGTCTTATTTCCATCTCTTCTATCCCCTTCTTGATTGCATAGCATTGACATTTATCATTGGTGTATGCATTATTGTTATTACTTGTGCATAAAGTTTTAAAAAGGCAATAAACTCTCGGTAACCCAATTTACCCCCCTCTTGGGTGACCTTCAATTGGTATCAGAGCGGGTTATTGCTCAAAGTGTTACTAACGTATCTTTGAGTGTTTTTGTGCAAGGATGCAAACTCTAGATCCGGCTCGCCTTAAGGAAGGTAACTCATCGAGTAGGCCTCCATACTTTGATGGAACAAACTACGCTCATTGGAAAGTGAGAATGAAAGTCTACATAAGAGCGCAAAATAGATTTCTATGGGACGCAATTGAAAATGGCTACACTCCACCCGACAAGCCTTTGAAAGAATACTCCAACGAGGAAATCAAGAGTGAGCAGGCAAATGATCAAGCAATGAATCACCTATACTGTGCATTGAGCGAAAATGAGTTCAATCGAGTAAGTGCTTGTAAAACGGCAAAGAAAGTGTGGGAAAAGCTTGAGGTCCATTATGAAGGTACCATGCAAGTAAAGAAGACAAAGTTGAGGATCCTTGAGGAACACTATGAAACCTTCCGAGTTGGATCCAATGAAGACATCGCCACCGCCATCACACGGTTCACTAAGTTGCTGAATGAGATCAAGAATCTTGGAAAGCACTATGATCAAGAGACATCGGTATACAAATTCCTTAGAGGATTGCCTAAGGAATGGGATGCTAAGAAGTATGCTATCCAATCGGCACAAAATCTTGGAGATTACACTTTCGACGCATTGTGTGGAGAGTTAACAGTTCACGAATTCGAACTCAAAGACCGAGCAAGATTGGAAGCACTAAATGGAGGTACAAAAAGCTCAAGAAAAGAGATTGCCTTGAAGGTAAACAACTCCCCTAGTGCATCAGAAGAAATTATCGAAGATGAAGAATCATGTGATGATAACAATCTTGAAGAAGAAGTAGTCATGCTCTCAAGAAAGCTCAACAATGCCATATACAAGCGAGACAAGTACAAGAAGAAATTCCGAAGTGGAAGCAAGGGAGGAAAGTCAAACGAAACCATATGCTTTGGTTGTGGCAAGCCTGGTCACGTCAAGGCTGATTGCAAATCAAAAAAGGTGTTTGACAAGAAGAAAGGAAAGAAGAGCTTCAAGGCAACTTGGGATGACTCATCATCATCAAGTTCGGAATCCGATTCGGAAAGTGAAAAGGCAATACTTTGTCTTATGGCACAAGGCGAGGTAAATTCTAATCCTTTTATTTTTGATGATTTGAATAATACTCCAAATCTTGATGAACTTAGGAAAGAGTTGGGAAAGGAGGTCAAAAAGACCAAGCAACTCAAAAAGAGCTTAATCATAGCAATTAGCGAGATAGAGTCACAGAATGAGATTATCAATGATCTCCAAAATGACTTGAATGAAGTCATGGAGGAAAGAGATGCATTAGTTAAGAAAGTAGAGGACTTAACTAGCACTGTGCACAAGTTCACAAATGGCAAAGAAATGTTTGATATGATGTTGGGAGCACAACGACGTGCACTTAACAAAAGGGGCATAGGTCATGAAGCAAGCCTGTTAAGTTATAAAAAATTACTAAATGATGATCGTAGATGCTTGAAGTGCAATAGATCTCATATAGTAGGGAAATGTGTTTTACAAAAGGCTAAAAAGGGTAGACTAGCATGGGTAGCTAAAAGTGTTTATGACACTAACTTTCTCGGACCCAAAGGAGTTTGGGTACCAAAATCTAGTGTGTTTCCCTTTATGTAGGATGCAAGGAAAAACACCCCATGGTACTTAGATAGCGGGTGCTCAAGACACATGACCGGAGATGCACATCAATTCATTAAGCTAAAGAGGCATGACGGTGGAAAAGTTACATTTGGAGACAACAACAAAGGAAGAGTTATTGATCTCGGAACCGTCGGTAATAGTTCACTCTCTATTTCAAATGTTTATCTTGTTGATGGTTTGAAACATAATTTGCTTAGTGTTAGTCAATTGTGTGACAAAGGATTTCATGTTATGTTTGAATCATCAAAATGCATTGTTAGGAATGAAAAGCATGAAGAGTTGTTTATTGCATATAGAGATAAGAATGTTTATGCCATTAACTTTGATGAGATGAATATGCAAAATGTTTCATGTCTGAGTGCACAAAATGATTGTGATGCATGGTTGTGGCACCGTAGACTAGGACATTCTAGCATGGAAAATTTGTCAAAACTAACTAAGCATGATCTAGTTAAGGGTCTACCAAAGTGCACCTTTAAGAAAGATAAGGAGTGTGAATCTTGCATTCTCGGTAAACAAGTGAAATCGTCATTTAAGACGAAAGTAACAAGTAATGTAACTCGAGCCTTAGAACTTATCCATATGGATTTGTTCAGACCTACACAAACACAAAGTCTAGGTGGTAAATCATATTGCTTTGTTATTGTTGACGATTTTACAAGGTATACATGGGTGTATTTTCTATCTCACAAACACGAAGTGTTCGATGCATTTGTAAAATTCTGTGCCTTAGTAGAAAATGAAAAGGGGTACAAAATCACCATCATTAGAAGTGATAGAGGTGGTGAGTTTGTAAATAGGAACTTGGAGGACTTTTGCGATAAACAAGGCTATACGCACCAATTATCCTCACCTAGAACACCTCAACAAAATGGAGTTGTCGAAAGAAAAAATAGAACACTCCAAGAAATGTGTAGGACTATGCTAAATGAGTACAACATAGCTAAACATTTTTGGGCCGAAGCCATCAACACGGCATGCTATGTTATAAATAGAGTAAATGTCCGAAAGCAAGTGAAAAAGACTCCTTATGAACTATGGAAAGGGCGAAAACCCAACATAAGTTATTTTAAGGTGTTTGGTTGTACTTGCTATGTCTTAAATGATAGGGATCAATTAGATAAATTTGACCCAAAGTCCAAAGTATGCATTTTTCTGGGATACTCAACACATAGCAAAGCATATAGGGTGTTTAATAAATCAACCAAAACCATAGAAGAATCTATTCATGTGAAATTTGATGAAGAAGATCCAAAAGCTAAATTAATGCAAAATCTTGATGAAGATGATGGCACATCAAATATTCAAGAGCTTGAATCAAATAAGGAATCCGAAACCAGTGTGCCTAAGAATTCAAGATTGCTCATAGGACATTCATCTCAACAAATCATAGGTGATCCAACCAAAGGGATAATCACTAGATCAACATTGAAACAAGATGAAGGACACTTAGCTTTTGTATCACAAACCGAGCCTGCCAAGATAGATGATGCCTTAGGAGATGAGTTTTGGGTAATGGCCATGCAAGAAGAGTTAAGCCACTTTGTTAGGAACAAAGTATGGACACTAGTACCTAGACCTAAGGATCACTCAATCATAGGCACTAAATGGGTCTTCAGAAACAAAAAGAATGAAAAAGGTGAAATTGTAAGAAACAAGGCTAGATTGGTCGCACAAGGGTACAATCAAGAAGAAGGAATTGATTATGAGGAAGCCTTTGCACCTGTAGCAAGACTAGAAGCTATTCGCATGCTGCTTGCTTATGCTTGCTACAACGGGTTTCTACTATATCAAATGGATGTTAAAAGTGCATTTCTAAATGGACTTATTCATGAAGAAGTTTATGTAGAACAACCACCGGGATTTGAAGATCATGAACATCCAAGCCATGTCTATCATCTTCAAAAAGCCTTGTATGGACTAAGACAAACCCCTAGAGCTTGGTACGATAGACTTAGTGCGTTTTTGCTTGAGAAAGGATTCAAGAAAGGAACACTAGACCCCACTTTGTTCACTCTGATCAAAAAACACGACATGCTACTTGTTCAAATCTATGTTGATGATATCATCTTTGGGTAATCTAATACATCTTTATGTAATGAATTCTCATCATTGATGACAAATGAATTTGAAATGAGCATGATGGGTGAACTAACATACTTTCTAGGCTTGCAAATAAAGCAATCCAAGCATGACATTTTTATAAATCAAGCAAAGTATGTGAGGGACATGCTAAAGAAGTTCAAATTTGAAAATCTGAAAGCATGTGACACTCCTAGTAGTTCAACTATCAAAATGGACAAAGATCAACTAGGAAAATCCATAGATCCTAAACTTTACCGTGGAATGATAGGTAGCCTCCCACTACAAAAAAATCGCAAATCAGAAACGGAATTTTCCGTTTCTGATTTGCGAAAATTCCGTCTCTGAATGAAATCAGAAACGGAACAGAGACGGATTCGTTCCGTCTCTGAAAACGTCGTCGCTGATACGATCAAAAACGGAATATGGATTCCGTTTCTGATTAGAGACGGAATAGAGACGGAAATTATCCGTTTCTGATTAGAGACGGATTTAGAGACGGAACTTAGAAACGAACAGAGACGAACGAAAAATGGATTTTATTTTCAAAATGGTACATTTGTACTTGCATTTCGTCTCGATTCCGTTGTTGATTAGCAACGGAATCAGAGACGGAATTAATAAATTTATGAATTCCGTCTCTGATTCCGTTTCTAATCAGCAACGGAATCAGAGACGGAATACAAAGTGTCCGTCTCTGATTCCGTCTCTAATTGGAAACGGAATCAGAGACGGATTATTCCGTTTCTGATTCCGTTTCTGATTCCGTTGTTAATTAGAGACGGAATCAGAGACGGAATTAATATTTTCGTCTCTGATCCGTTTGTGATTGATAGAAATATTTCTGGAAAATTAGAGACGGAATAGCAACGGAAAATTTGAATTCCGTTGCTAATCCGTCTCTAATTTTCTGTTTTGTTTAAATATGGCACGTATACATAAGCCAATCGATTCTCCAACCTAAAAAATCAAAATACAACCCGATATGACATACTCCATCGCCTGCAACCCCTCCAACAACTCCTTGAGGGTGCTAACATCCCCCAAAGAAGCCAAATTGCGCATCCATACATCAAAAATATATATCAACAAAAATTCAAAAGAGAAAGAAAAAATGTGAAACTGAAAATTAGCCCAAACATTTATATATCCACGGAAAGTTGTCATGTATTACAAAAGCTCCAAAATTTGGAAGTATACACAAAAACCAACCAATCCTATCATTCAACAAGCAAAAAAAAAAGAACACTCACAAAAGGTCCAAAATTTGGAAGTATAGACAAAAAGGACTTCATCTAAGAAGTAAAACGCAGCTTTGAAGCATTTCGAATCTCCATCTCGAGGGCAACAACCAAAGAGTATGCACTGAAAGAAGTAAGCAAAGGAGAGATTAATTAGTTTGAGGTCCCTGCAGATCGCCGCGCTAACTCCAAGATTAGCGCGCTAATTAGCCCTCGCCAGATATTTTTGACTTTTGGAAATCAAGCTTTAAATTTGAATTTTTGATTTCCTGGATTCCTAGAACGGCTATAAACGGTCATATTGGAATTCCTATCACTATAAAACCACCACAAACTTGGTTTTAACATAAGGAAGACGAAACACATTAAAAAATGCAAGATCTACAAAGAGAAGAATGGCATAAGTGCAAGAATGCTAAAAGGGAAAAACTAAAAGTTAAACACAAACCTATCATGTAAGTATGATTCTAGAACTCATCCTCTCACCCCATCTAAACTGTTGTGTGTTCCAAAGGCGACAAGCCATGTGTTCCTACTAAAAAAAAAAATAAACCAGTGGGATTCAAGAAAAGCGAAGAAGAAGAAAAGAAAAAACCATACACTTTGGTGAATAAGAATGATACCAAAAAAAAACATGATCATCAAGCAAATGCGATCACGATGAAGTTGGTGTCAATGTTGCTATTTTCCTAGGCATAGGAGATGGCGAACAATGTTTCTATAAGATGGACCTATCATGTAAGTTGAGTTGTATAACATGTATAACATGTTTTATAAGGGTTGGTTAGGTCGTGGACGAGTTTATGGGTCGCTAACACAAAGGGATAAAATTATTACTCGAGGTCCCTGCGGTTAGCGCGCTAATTCCAATTAGCGCGCTAATTAGCCACCGCGTATATTTTTGACATTTGGAAATCAAGCTTTACATTTGAATTTTTGATTTTCGGGATTCCTAGAACGGCTATAAACGGTCATATTGGAATTCCTATCACTATAAAACCACCACAAACTTGGTTTTAACATAAGGAAGACGAAACACATTAAAAAATGCAAGATCTACAAAGAGAAGAATGGCATAAGTGCAAGAATGCTAAAAGGGAAAAACTAAAAGTTAAGCACAAACCTATCATGTAAGTATGATTCTAGAACTCATCCTCTCACCCCATCTAAACTGTTGTGTGTTCCAAAGGCGACAAGCCATGTGTTCCTACTAAAAAAAAAAAAATAAACCAGTTTGGGATTCAAGAAAAGCAAGTGAAGAAAAGAAAAAAACCATACACTTTGGTGAATAAGAATGATACCAAAAAAAACATGATCATCAAGCAAATGCGATCACGGATGAAGTTGGTGTCAATGTTGCTATTTTCCTAGGCATAGGAGATGGCGAACAATGTTTCTATAAGATGGACCTATCATGTAAGTTGAGTTGTATAACATGTATAACATGTTTTATAAGGGTTGGTTAGGTCGTGGACGAGTTTATGGGTCGCTAACACAAAGGGATAAAATTATTACTCTGAGGTCCCTGCAGTTAGCGCGCTAATTCCAAAGATTAGCGCGCTAATTAGCCACTTGCCAGATATTTTTGACATTTGGAAATCAAGCTTTACATTTGAATTTTTGATTTTCGGGATTCCTAGAACGGCTATAAACGGTCATATTGGAATTCCTATCACTATAAAACCACCACAAACTTGGTTTTAACATAAGGAAGACGAAACACATTAAAAAATGCAAGATCTACAAAGAGAAGAATGGCATAAGTGCAAGAATGCTAAAAGGGAAAAACTAAAAGTTAAGCACAAACCTATCATGTAAGTATGATTCTAGAACTCATCCTCTCACCCCATCTAAACTGTTGTGTGTTCCAAAGGCGACAAGCCATGTGTTCCTACTAAAAAAAAAAATAAACCAGCTGGGATTCAAGAAAAGCAATGAAGAAAAGAAAAAAACCATACACTGGTGAATAAGAATGATACCAAAAAAAAACATGATCATCAAGCAAATGCAGTCACGGACTGAAGTTGGTGTCAATGTTGCTATTTTCCTAGGCATAGGAGATGGCGAACAATGTTTCTATAAGATGGACCTATCATGTAAGTTGAGTTGTATAACATGTATAACATGTTTTATAAGGGTTGGTTAGGTCGTGGACGAGTTTATGGGTCGCTAACACAAAGGGATAAAATTATTACTCTGAGGTCCCTGCAGTTAGCGCGCTAATTCCAGTATTAGCGCGCTAATTAGCCACTTGCGATATTTTTGACATTTGGAAATCAAGCTTTACATTTGAATTTTTGATTTTCGGGATTCCTAGAACGGCTATAAACGGTCATATTGGAATTCCTATCACTATAAAACCACCACAAACTTGGTTTTAACATAAGGAAGACGAAACACATTAAAAAATGCAAGATCTACAAAGAGAAGAATGGCATAAGTGCAAGAATGCTAAAAGGGAAAAACTAAAAGTTAAGCACAAACCTATCATGTAAGTATGATTCTAGAACTCATCCTCTCACCCCATCTAAACTCATTGTGTGTTCCAAAGGCGACAAGCCATGTGTTCCTACTAAAAAAAAAATAAACCAGCTGGGATTCAAGAAAAGCGAGTGAAGAAAAGAAAAAACCATACACCGGTGAATAAGAATGATACCAAAAAAAAACATGATCATCAAGCAAATGCGATCACGGATCGAAGTTGGTGTCAATGTTGCTATTTTCCTAGGCATAGGAGATGGCGAACAATGTTTCTATAAGATGGACCTATCATGTAAGTTGAGTTGTATAACATGTATAACATGTTTTATAAGGGTTGGTTAGGTCGTGGACGAGTTTATGGGTCGCTAACACAAAGGGATAAAATTATTACTCGAGGTCCCTGCGCTAGCGCGCTAATTCCAAAGATTAGCGCGCTAATTAGCCACTGCCAGATATTTTTGACATTTGGAAATCAAGCTTTACATTTGAATTTTTGATTTTCGGGATTCCTAGAACGGCTATAAACGGTCATATTGGAATTCCTATCACTATAAAACCACCACAAACTTGGTTTTAACATAAGGAAGACGAAACACATTAAAAAATGCAAGATCTACAAAGAGAAGAATGGCATAAGTGCAAGAATGCTAAAAGGGAAAAACTAAAAGTTAAGCACAAACCTATCATGTAAGTATGATTCTAGAACTCATCCTCTCACCCCATCTAAACTGTTGTGTGTTCCAAAGGCGACAAGCCATGTGTTCCTACTAAAAAAAAAAAAATAAACCAGCTGGGATTCAAGAAAAGCAGTGAAGAAAAGAAAAAAACCATACACTGGTGAATAAGAATGATACCAAAAAAAAAACATGATCATCAAGCAAATGCAGTCACGGACTGAAGTTGGTGTCAATGTTGCTATTTTCCTAGGCATAGGAGATGGCGAACAATGTTTCTATAAGATGGACCTATCATGTAAGTTGAGTTGTATAACATGTATAACATGTTTTATAAGGGTTGGTTAGGTCGTGGACGAGTTTATGGGTCGCTAACACAAAGGGATAAAATTATTACTCTGAGGTCCCCTGCAGTTAGCGCGCTAATTCCAAAGATATTAGCGCGCTAATTAGCCACTGCCAGATATTTTTGACATTTGGAAATCAAGCTTTACATTTGAATTTTTGATTTTCGGGATTCCTAGAACGGCTATAAACGGTCATATTGGAATTCCTATCACTATAAAACCACCACAAACTTGGTTTTAACATAAGGAAGACGAAACACATTAAAAAATGCAAGATCTACAAAGAGAAGAATGGCATAAGTGCAAGAATGCTAAAAGGGAAAAACTAAAAGTTACACACAAACCTATCATGTAAGTATGATTCTAGAACTCATCCTCTCACCCCATCTAAACTGTTGTGTGTTCCAAAGGCGACAAGCCATGTGTTCCTACTAAAAAAAAAAAAAACCAGCTGGGATTCAAGAAAAGCAATGAAGAAAAGAAAAAAACCATACACTGGTGAATAAGAATGATACCAAAAAAAAACATGATCATCAAGCAAATGCAGTCACGGACTGAAGTTGGATCATCAAAGATGACGGCAGCTCACCAGTCAAGTGATTGTTCTCAAGATGACTGAACCAGAAAAAGCAGCAATCATGAATACACAAGATTAGTAATTGAGCAAATAAATTACAAAGGAAATCTTTAAAAGATAAAGCATCAAGTGCATACATGATTTTTAGCTCCGTACAACCAGTGAAATCAGGAATGGGACCAGTGAATGAATTACCATCAAGCCATCTGCAAACATGATTGAGAACGCAATCAAAAATTAAAAACATAAAAGAGACCAATACCAGCTATAAAAATGTATATTTAGATCTTACAACTCAATCAAACTAGGCAAATTTGTAATATCTGAAGGAATGTTCCCTGTCAGATTCTTTCCAGACAAAAATCTGCCAGATGTAAAACGCAAAATAAAATTACACCAATTAGTATGTATTCTCTCACTAAATAGCTACCCATAAAACAAAGAAAAATCAAGCTAGAGAAGAAATTCCACATACATTGAAGTTATCCTTGGTTGTGGATCTGAGCTGCACCGTAACCATGACCATGGTACAGGTAAACATGGGTCGCCGCCTTCTTGTGCCCAATTTGCTAACGGGTACTTAGAAACTAGACCAATTATTGCAGTCACTGGAAATCAAAAATAACTTATCTTAGAAATACGAATACCAACATCATTACAGAAGACTGAAAAAAATAGTTGAAACAATGGAAATAATGCATCACTTACTGTCCAGGGAGCCAAGATTTATCTCAAGGTAACTGTTTATCTCCATGGCATTCAAGAGGGGTCCTCTGGTTGATTCAGTGGCTTTTAAGAACTTAAAACTAAAAACGAAGGGTAATGATATATTGGGGTAACCTGGTTCATACAATTGATACTTTCCATGAGCATTTTCGAGTATATTAACTGCAGCCTTGCTAACTTCAGGCATATTTGGAAGGACAAGCCTGAATATCCGGGAATCAGTTGGACTCAAATCTTCAATTTCAGCAAAGTAACAAACAGCCCATCCAAAACCAGGAAAACCATTCAAGTTCAACCGGTAAGTTAGTGAACCATTGGTGCCAACGACAGCTGTCTGCATAACTTTTACAGGAGGTCTTTCATCTCTGTTGACATAAATTGGCATTGTGGTTGAAACCTTCTTGGTTCCTGGAGCAACATCAACTAGGTAATTTGCCTTCTTCAAAGAATCAGATACCCATATTCTATCAAATGGATCATCAGGATACCTGACATGGTAAACAAAGACTTTTAAACCCCATGTACACATAGAACTTCAGCTGAGAAATAAAATGGTAATACATCTGAAATACATCTCTTAGTAATCATTGTAGAAAAAGAGGCCGATTCAAAATAACTAAGAAAGATCCCAAATATTCAAATCTGTTTCCAAATCCCATTGGCATGGCAAATAGAACAAAGGCATACCTTACAGGATCTTCACTGTTGGCACCAAAGTTTATTCTCGCAGAAACACTGAGGAAAAACTGAGTTTCATGGTCTGTGTAATAAATGGAACCATTAAATTGTCGAAGCTCAAGAGTGGAGATAAATGGTTGCCCTGTTGTAGCATTAGACAAACAAACAGAAATTGTAGGTGCCATTGCCAAAAAAATTAACTCCCTAACTTCCATAGTGCTAGCATCAGAAATGACTATCGTTGACCAATAGGTAGCCCCAAGTGCGATATCAAACTTTGGGTAGACATTACTGTTGTCAAAATTTCCATATAAGAAGCTTGCTCTCACAAGGTATCGAGTTCTTGCTTTGACCTCAAGAGTATAACAATATTTTCTGTTATCTGCAGGAAAGTATCTGAGTGTCATATACTGTTTCCTAGTCTCGTTAGCGAGCAATATGTTTGCCACTTCACCATATGGAAATTGGTTATCAGAAATCCATTCAAGTCCCAGATCATCGGTAAAATTGACCTTCCCACCGCAATCTAGGCTTACAAAACCTGCTTCACACGAGAAAATTGTCAGTATTACTAAACTAGATGGAAAAAAAGGAGTTAGCTCCATGTTATGCTGGATATACACTAGCAGAAAATTGCTTTTGCAATTGTACTAATTACCAAATCATAAAATTGGATAAAGCACAAGTAAAGAACATCCACAAGAACATTTAATAATTGTGAACTGAAAATGAAGCACTTTCTGCCTCCAATTCACATTGTATAATTAAATAGAGAACTTCCTATAACAACATAAGGATGTCACCAAAAGACAAAACAGCACACTCGCACTCACACTCACACTCACGTCAAAACCAAACCCTTGTATCCAATTTAGATGAATAAGTTGTTGAGAGTGAACCCATCTCAAGAAAAATTGAAGGCTACATAACCCTACATGCATCAAATGCGTCCACTTGGCTTGATTTAATCCAGCTCATGATGTGCTAATTAGCCACTTGCCATATATTTTTGACTCGTTGGAAATCAAGCTTTACATTTGAATTTTTGATTACCTGGATTCCTAACACGGCTATAAACGGTCATATTGGAATTCCTATCATGATAACCAACAACACCTAACTAATCAATCATCCATAGCAAGTGCATGAATATGAAATTACTAACTATAACATCAAACGACAAAGTAATTACCTCAGTACATGATTCTAATGTATTATAATGACTCTCATGACATGCTTTACCGATAAAATAAACATGGAATAACAACCAAATACGGATGACATGCTTTACCGATAAAATAAACATGGAATAACAACCAAATACGAATCAATATAAATCTTGAATTGCTCAATTAAAAGGTTGAAATGAAATAGTACATATTAATAAACCTAAAAATAGAACAAGCATAACCTCAATAACTATGCATGTAAGAGAAGAAGCGAGAACAAAAACTTCTAAACCAAACAAAAGACACAACATTAACTTAATAGATCAAGTGAAGAACACCAACTAATGCACAATCAACCAAGGAACAAATCAAATCACTCAAGAACAGTTAAAATAAAACCTCATAAAGTAATAACAATTATAAGAACTGAACTCTTAAAATATGTCACCTCGATAAAGAGTTTGTTCCTTCACAGCTCATAAACAATAAGGTAGTACTATAACACGGCCAATTGCCAAGACGAATATACAAAAATAAAATGGATTCCATGACCATAATAGCTAAGACCTTTCAAGAAAATAAATTTTTCATTTAAATCCATTTATTAGACTAGTATAGGTGAGCCGCTAAGAAAACCTAGTATACACAATGGTCACCACATTATGTTCATTTCCTATATTTGAACATCAAGGCATATATATGATTGCCTTCCCTAGCAGATATAGCTTCAGTTCAAGTGAAAATCTATAACATATTTCATTCATGAGCATAATATTTGCAATGCTAACAAGTATTACGACTTTAATATTCCTGGATGCCGCATATAATGTACGTAGGAACACCGACACCCCAAATATTTATTGATAGATGGAAATTTATGAAGTCTCCATGCTTAATTTAAATTGGAAAATCTCTCTAGATAAAATAGCTTCTTGCCTTCAACTCCGATGTTTACTAGAAGATCGAACTATCAAATGAACCATAGCGGAAACTTAAATAATTCTCATGTCACCCGACGGAATATTCCATTAATTTTTTAAATTAGATAAACAAGGGGACTAGAACGCCAACCCGACGACACGCAAATTTTTAGCGAAAACGGCCAAGCGCTTCAAGTATTTCCTCAAAACCGTCACAAGGTGAATGATCTCTATGAAAAGTGAAGAGCTCTTGATCATGAGTGTTGCTCGCATTATAAAGAACAATAAAAAACAAATAAGAAATGAAGATTGTAGTAAGACTCCAAAACTACAAATTCCTTGCTAACCGGATCCGAATCGAGACCGAGAGAGAGCGAGAGATATCGGCGATGAAGGAGACCGGCGCGACGAGACGGAGAGACCGAGAGACGGCGAGACCGGGTAGCACGACCGGACGGAGAAACGGAGACCACCGCGACCGAGACGGCCGAGCGAGCACCGAGAGAGACCGCTCGCACGACCGGACGGAGAGACGAGACGATCGAACGGGATGGACGTGTGGGGACGAGACGATCGAACGGGATGGACGTGTGGGGACGAGACGATCGATCGGCGCGCGACGAGACGGAGAGACGGATTTAGGTTTTGGGGTTTTTTCGTGGGAATGATTTGGGGATTTCGTGTTTTGTTGCGGGGGTGGGGGGGGGGTGCGGGAAGGAGAAGAGGCTGCCAGGATCAGAGAAAGTACAAATCTCGAGGAATGATGAACGGCCATTAGAAATGAAGAATTTGGCGGGAATGGTGGCGCCAAATTTCAGAGACGGAATTTAGTTCCGTCTCTAATTCCGTCTCTAATTCCGTCTCTGATCCGTCCCAAATCCGTCTCTGAAAATTTCCCTGTCAGTGCCGTCGCTAACTGTTACAATTAGAAACGGAATAAGTTCCGTTTCTAATTCCGTTTCTAATTCCGTTTCTGATTTGCTGTTTTTTTGTAGTGTCCTATATTTGACCGCTAGTAGACCCGACATTATGTTTAGTGTGTGCTTATGTGCTAGATTTCAATCTGATCCTAAAGAGTCCCACTTAAAATGAGTAAAACGCATATTTCGATATCTAAGTGGAACACAAGACCTGGGATTATGGTTTAACAAAACCAAGAGCTTTTAACTCCGAAGTTTTGTTGATTCTGACTATGCAGGAAGTCTAGTTGATAGGAAAAGCACTTCCGGATTTTGTCATTTGCTAGGAAATTCACTTATTTCATGGTTTAGCAAAAAGCAAAATTCCGTGGCTTTGTCTACGGCAGAGGCTGAATATGTGGCTGCCGGGAGTTGTTGTGCTCAAGTTCTATACATGAAACAACAACTTGAGGATTATCAAATCCTAGTTAAGTGTGCTGAAATTTACTGTGATAACACAAGTGCGATAAATATATCAAAAAATCCAGTGTTACACTCTCGAACGAAACATATTGAAATAAGGCACCATTTTCTTCGAGATCACGTCCAAAAGGGTGATGTTAAACTTGTTCATGTGTCCACAGAGGACCAATTAGCCGATATATTCACTAAGCCCCTGCCTAGAGATCAATTTTCTAAGATTCGGCGTGAGATAGGCATGGTTCGAGAATCGGACCTTCTACACATGTTTTAGTTGTTCTAAACATATTTATATGATGTTTTTGAAGTGTCCAAGAAGTTTGAGGTCAATTTGAGTTGTGCGTCAAAAATCCAAAAATTTCATGTCAAAAATTTCCAGAGGGAAATTAGCGCGCTAACTCCAGACATTAGCGCGCTAATAATGTACTGGCCCAGAATATGAAACGACCCATTAGCGCGCTAATACTGCCATTAGCGCGCTAATAGCGAACGGCCAGGGTTTATAAAATCAATTTTAACCCAAAAATCCAAAACATTTTTCACAACTTACCTCTCCTCTCACCGTCTCCACCACCATCTCGCCTCATTCGGGTAAGTTCTTCACCTCTCTTTGTCAATTTCTTCAATTTCTTTGTTTCTTGTCATCACTTTCTCTCCATTTTTTAACAATGTCAACTCGTCGTACCTCCAACCGTCCCTCCTCCCGACCAACCGCCCCTACCTCATCCTCACACCCTACCCAAGCCACGTCCTCTCGTCGTCCATCGCGACGTCGGGTTGTCCAACCATCCTCCTCCTCCACTAGTGAGTCGGAATTCTCACAACCCGCCCCCACTCCGGCGAATGTTCCTCAACGTGAGGGTCGCGCCAAGTCCGTTCATGAGGCCACATCGGTCCTCGAGTCCGTGGCTCCCCGTCTAACGGATGCCAAAATCCTTCGACCCGCAGTTGTCGATTTTGCATTTTTTGATACGGCTCATCTCCCAATTCGGGAGATTTTTGATTCCGCGGGATGGACCACCTTTTGTACTCACAACGCCTTTTACATTCCCCCATTGGTTCGTGTCTTTTATTCAAATCTTGAAACAACGAAACAATTTGTCTTACGTTCATCCGTTGGTGGCCGGTCAATTGATATTACTCCTGAAAATCTTGCTCAACGGCTTCACCTTCCATTGCACCCACCTTCTACTACGATAGTGTGCAAATTCCTGAGTTGGCCTTTTGATCGTCTCGAAGTTCTTAACTCTTTTCTTCGGCCTAAACGAACCTTAACTGTATATCCAACCGGTATAACTGATACCGATTTTAAATTAATGCCCCATCTCCTTCATAAAGTACTTCACAAAGTCATTCTTCCTCGAGGTGGAAGTAAGAACTGTCACTCTTCTTGACATGTACGTTCTTGGGCATCTATTCCGTGCCATTCCTCTCAGTCTGCCCCATATTATCATCGGTTATATTACGAGCACGTGCAGCTCAGGTCGTCATCTCCCATATGCACATATCATCACATCCTACTTGGAGTCTGCCCAAGTGGATCTTGCATTAGGCGGTCGTCCCCTCACTGTCTACGAGACCATTGACATGGCCACTCTGAAGGCCATGAAGTACCGTTACATACGCGACAGGGAGCGGTGGACACGTGAAGATGCGATCCCGGATGGTAGGTATGACGGCGGCTATGAGTCTCCGTTGCCTACGGACCCTCCGGCTGTTCCGTTTGATGCGCCCGATTACTTGGAGTATAGCTACTATTTTGGTAGTGATGACCATGATGACGAAGAAGGCGTTGCTGGCGATGATGCTCATGTTGGTGATGAGGAAGTTCATTATGACTCTGCTGTTTCACCTCCGCCGCCGCAGCACTACGAGACAGCCCCGCCTCCACCTCCCTCTACGTTTAGCGGCTTCACGCCTCCACCAGACATGTCCCCCTCGTCGGCCTACGTCTCTGCACAGTTGGGTTACTTGCACACCTACATGACTCAGACCTTCGCTACTGTCGAGGCGAGCATCCAGCATCAAAATGATCGTCTTCGTCGTATTGAGGGTCAGTTACTTCCAGTAAACCCCGCGCGCAATGATCGTTCTTCCAGTTCTGCACGTAGACCATCACCCTCGAGGAGGAGTGTTTAGCTTCTTCATTGTTTGTTAAACTTTAGGTTCTATTTAGTTTTTAGGTGTATAGAACTAATATGTGTGGGTGAGCACTAAGTTCCAAACTTTTAGGCTTTGATGACATACATCTTTACTCATGTTTAAGCCACAATTGTGTTCACATTCTTTTATGCTATCTATGTCATGATATCTTTTTGCGTATCTCTGAGTTTATATATTTTTTTCCCTTACCACATTATGATCTATATGAATTGCTTCCGTCTTTGATATGCATCGCGTAAGGGGGAGTATATATATATGTTCTGGTATTGATTCTCTTATGCATAAATGTATTTTTAAACGGGGGAGTTTGGCCCCACTTTTTGATGTTATCAAACGGGGGAGAAATAGTTGAATTTGAAAATAGGAAATATGGTTAAATAGGGGAGAAATGAAGTTGGGGAGAAATGAAGTTGAACTTGAAAATGTTGATGTATCTTGAATGAAATACACATTAATATTATGCTTTATATTTTCAAAGTTCACATTGTTTGTTATCATCAAAAAGGGGGAGATTGTTGGACTAAGTGGTTAGTCACTCTAACTCCAACCGGGATTTTGATGAAAACAAACAAGGTGAAAATGTACTAATTAATATCAAGTGTATTTCAGTTTTTGATAAAAGGATGCAAAGCAACACATCACAGGTATTCAAGCCATACAAGTTCAAGACTCGGCATTCATGAAGAAATGAAGATCATATTTGTAACTTCAATGTAAGGTATCCAAATTCTTTCACGCAAGCCAAATGCATTAGTTCATGCATATCAAGTTTCTTAAAAAACCAACTTTTAAAAGTCATGAAATAACTTGAAGTTTTTAAAATGAAATTAAAACACATGACTAGGCTTATGAGTTCAAACAATGCGGAATTATGTGTTAATGATCAATTGCACTTTAGAGATCATTATTGAAGTTTTTCAAAACTGAAAAACTTGTTTTAAAAGGTTTTCTGAAAAGTAAAACTGCAAGTTTGCAGAAAAGCCCCTCGCAAGTTATGAAATCGTGATTTTCCGTTTTCGAGGTTTGTAAAAATATCCGGACCATCCAATTAGGCTTAATGACCCATAATAAACATGTATAACATGTTATATTAGGGTTGGTTAGGTCCCGGACGTGTTTAAGGGTCGCTAACTCAAAGGGATAAAATATTTATTTTGAGCTCCCTGCAGTTAGCGCGCTAATACTGCCATTAGCGCACTAAGTGCAGAGTTAGCGCGCTAGGTCTCAGTATTAGCGCGCTAATTGCCCTCTCGACAGCTTTTCGAAAAATCTGGAAAAACAACTTTAATTTGAATCCTTGATTAAATCTGGACCCTTGGATCCCTACAACGGTCATAAACGGCTATATTGGGATATCTAGCACTATAAATACACCAAGACAATGGTTTTCTCACAACAAGGAGCAAACACATTCAAAAACCCTAAAAGATCCAAAAGAAGCATTTTGAATTTTTGAAGGAGAAAAGGGAAACTCTTGAGGTTTGTCCACCAAAGAACATATTCCAAAGACTTTGAAGCACTCAAAAGAGTACAAGAATCCCTTCAAATCTGATCTATTTTCTCATCTTCTTGGTTGTAAGCAAATCCTTGTTCTAGATCTTTTTATTGAGCTTAATTTACATAGTCTTGTGTGTGTTGGTTGAAAATCAGTTTGTTGAGTGTTTAAATATCATCATCTTAGGTTTTGCACTAAGAATCATTTTATCAAATCCTAAGTGTGTTTTGAAGAGTTTTACACTCTAACTTGGTTTTTGACAAGCTATTGTTCTTTGCTTTAAAATCGGCTTTGCAAAAATTATATTGGATTTTCAAACGATTTCACATTTGGAATTTGCAACAAAATCAGTAATATATTCTGCATTTTCCATTCATTCTCATACTTGCATGCATTAGAGTTGTTAGGCTCTAGGAGGCTTGCTAGTGTTTGAATTTGATACCACTTTACTTTGTAAAGTATATTTCAATTGTATTCTTCAAATCTTGATTGTAAGACTTAGTGGGATCTAAGTCAAAAAGAAAATCCTAGTTGCGGCTAGGAGGATGTATAAGACCTTATTGCGGTAAGGCATCGTGTAAAAGACCTAGTTGAGGCTAGGCATATATCCTAGTTGCGGCTAGGTGAAAAAGCCCTAGGTGGGTCTAGGTGGGAAAATCCTAGTTGCGGCTAGGTGGTTGTATAAGACCTTATTGCGGTAAGGCATCGGGTAAAAGACCTAGTTGAGGCTAGGCATTCACTAGGCTAGTTGGCTTAGGGTGTAACACTTATCAATAATATAAGTGGGGTTTGAAAATCCTAACCGGGGAGGTTAGGTAGTGGATGTAGATCGGTTGGATCGAACCACTATAAATCACGTGTCTTATTTCCATCTCTTCTATCCCCTTCTTGATTGCATAGCATTGACATTTATCATTGGTGTATGCATTATTGTTATTACTTGTGCATAAAGTTTTAAAAAGGCAATAAACTCTCGGTAACCCAATTCACCCCCCCTCCTGGGTGACCTTCAATAAGATCCAAGAGATATAATGCACCATCCTCGTTCTTCATTAGCAATGAACCTCATGTGGTGGCATCTACTAGTGTTCGTGTGTTTGGTGTCATCCGTAGTAGAAGATTTGCAGTTGCGCCCACTTCATGTATTCATGTCCTGGACATATCCTCAACATCTCCTTAAATCTCTCTCGAGCCTCTCTAAGAAACTCATTCTCATCTTGCTTAAACCGGTTTATCTCCAGTTTCCTTTCACTTACTTCATGGGCAAAAAAATTTGTTTAAAAATCTCTCATTGATATTCGCCATGAAGTCATACTTCTAGTGTTCAACCCTTGGAACCAAGATTTGACTTTTCCACTAAGTGAGAATGGGAAAAGTCTCATCCTGATTACTTCTTTCGTGACTCCAGTAATGTGAACAGTGTCACTTCTCCAAAAAGTTCTCAAAATGTGCGACAGGATCTTCAGTTGGTATCCCATGAAATAGGTTATTTTGCACCATGTTGATTAGAGACGGTCTCAACTCGAACTCAGTGGTGTCAGCCAGAAGCCTTATCACTCCATTGTATGTCTTTTGTATTTTCAGCTTGAAGTAGTCTTGAAGATATATTTGCCCTCGCTCTCTGTCTTGCATTATTATATCGCCTTCGCCTTGGTTGTTCCCTCGACCCTGAATTGGGTTTAGGTTTCTCGCTTGATCATCTGCCATCTTAGTCTTATTCTTTTTCTTTCCTTTTTGAGTACTTTTGCTTGTTTGGTCGATTTTAGGATCGTAAGGTACTAAGTCCTTATCACCTTGGCTTCGCATGCACTACCTATTAGCATGCATTACCTATTCTTTTATATAATGCGAGAAATTAAAATTTTTAACAACTAAGTGAACTAAAACTTAAGTGGCTACCTTTCCCCGACAACAGTACCAAAAACTTGATCATAAACGCAAGTATAACAGTTTCAATTGTAGTAATAACGTATCAAGTAATGTTGATTACGTATATCGTCACACAGAGAAAGGTGTATGTGCTGCTTGTATTCTTGTTCACTCTTTTGTTAAAAAGAATTTTCTTTGTTTGTTTGACACATTTTCTTTTCTTTTTAAACTAAACTAACTATCGAGTGGTGGTTTTATTGAGATTATTTTTATATAGAGAAAACCTTAGGTCACAAATTCACCTTAGATATAGCCCACAGCGCCAACTCTGCCTCCTCAACATCGTCTGTATTTTTGCATTTTTTCTTCTATTTTATTTCTGACTTCCTTCCTTTGTCTCTCCTATGCCTTGTATACCTAAAATCATATAAACACCATCAATTAGAACTCATTTTAGGATAAATAGACCTAATATCTAACTAAACTACCCCTAAAACTAAGTTTAATTATGCACCTATACTAGACACCCAGTTCCGCAAACTTATCTTCCATGGCTTGAGGATATCCTTCCATATTTATTCTGTAGTTAGTATCCTTTTATTTAGCCATTGTATATTTCGCTGGTTTTTAGGTGAGCCAAGTCATTGTTCGGGACCGAGTTCAGGTACTTGGGCTTGGGTAGCGACTTGGGTCAGGGTTGGGCCGTCACACTTGGTATCAGAGCATAGGTATTTGAATATAGGGAAACATTAGGTTAGTGGAACCTAAGTTTGTAGAGCCTTTAAGTTAAAGGTCGAGTTTAAGTCGAACAAATCAATGGTCTGGGACATTGGTTCAAGTCGGCTTAAAGTGCACAAAGACCAATCTTAGGATGGGAAATAACAACAAAGACTTCCCCTTCTTCTGTTTGTCTGTCTCTCTCTCTCTCTCTTTTTTTTTTTCTATCATTTTTGTTTGTTTCTATTTGTAGTAGTTTCTTTCGTTTAGTTAAGTTGTTTAAAAAGAACTGTTAGATCTGTATTGGTTTTAGGTTGCTTTACATGATTTTGTTAAAAATTTGGATTAGTTGTGGTTCGTTGTTGTTTTTCCAATTTTATTGTTGTATTGTTATATACACATTGGCGCATTCTTGGTTTTTCCAATAGTTATCACTTATCACAATCTTGAGCCTTATCAATTCTTATTTGTCCCAAACTTTAATAGGCTGTTAGATGTAGAAATATCTATCGTTTATATGTATCACATGTCTACTTGATTTATAATCACCATTTTAGAACACAAGATTCCTGATTCAATAAATTTATCGTTGTTCATTGGCGTGACATGAGATTTTTCTGACCTGTGTTGCTCACTGACTTTATGATCAAGAATTATATGAAGTGAACTATATGATTGTATTCCTGTCATTTTTTAAGTGCAACTGAGATGTTCAAAACTCTGATAATTCTTGAACTTAAGCTTTTCAAAATGAGTCTGCCGGTAAAATCAGGAATTAGTCGGGACTAAAGCTCCGGATAACCTGACAGTAATCTAAACAAGTGTTCCTAATTGACCTCAAACCATTGATTTTAGAAGATCTCACTTCTCATAAATGTAAATTGTCATCTTATTGGTCCAAAATTGCACTAGAGTGGTTCTCATGACCCTTTTTTGTTCATGAATTATGATTCTTTTTTTATAGTTTGAATTTATCTGATCCAAGATGTTAATAACTATTGATACTAAACAAATCTGTAAAATTGTAATCTTCTTTATAGACAATGAATTTCTTAGGACAATATGACATGTATAGAACTTATGTTATATGTAAAATTGCTGTTTCATTATTGTTCATTTTGTGATTTCTAAATCCTTATCTTTTATGCATTAAAGGGTGTTTTTATCTCTGGAATTTCACATTGACTTAGTGTGTAATGAAGATAATAATTAAATATATTTGTTTATCTTTCTATCTTTCATCTAATTTTTTGGCTGGATCAATACATTCTAATTGGAGTGCTATACTTTCTTGCCACATGACTGTTGAACAAATGAACCTCAAAAAGCAAAAAAGAAAAACAAAGAACTCAAACGATAATTTGCAGAGATCTTAAATCAGTCGAGAGTCGAGACAAGAATTCAAAATACGATCCAAAATTTTTTCCATTGGGTGATGTTTTATGAATGAAAGTCAATCTTTTCTCTCATTTACAGAACTGAACACAATTAAAAGATGAATGTGTTACAACAACTCTTTACATGGTTAGTAGTGAACCCTCGCTGCCTTAACTCTCAAAAAAGTTGTATGAAAGAGAAAAGAAAAGCTTGGGCGTGTTGTCATGCTTCCTTTTGTGTACGTGCCCTCCTTCCGCGTCTAAGAACTTGTCAAGCGAGAAGTAAGATTGACGAATGCGGATTCCTGGCATGTAAGATTGTCAACCAAAGTCATTGTCAAAATAAACGTAAGCTTCGAAATAAAATAAATGGATGTCTTCTTACCAGAAGACAATGAGAAAAACTTCATGTGATTATGTGTTGAAACATATAAACATTAAACTGACTAGTTAGAAATTCAGCAAATATGCATGTCCCGGCCTTTTGATACCTCCACCAAGATAATTCATTAAAGAATAAAGGGTTTCTGAATTGGTCTACAATGTAACATATGTGACATATATAACATGAAAGGACAAGACTGTGACATAGATGCATCGGAACATGGTAATTATACAAGGTTTATGATCTTTGTCTCAGGGATGTAAAGAAAGTCCTGGACGGAAGTAGGTTTGGTAGAAATTTGCAGAGCCAAGTGTGGGGAAAACTCTACTAAATTTGCTGCTAGAAGGAAGAAAATAATTTGTTAAAGAAAAGGATGTTATTTGTTTATTTGACAACATTGAGGATCAAGTTTCTCAGTTTTGCACATTTATTATAACCTGAATCACTTCAACTATGCCTTTAGGAGTCCTTTTCACATCCCTTAAGAAACTGCCAGATCCAGTAGTATGTAAGATTTATTTCAACATGAATGCCTATGCTGAGGTAGGAAACAAAGAGTTAGGCTCCATGTGTGATTATGCTGGCGTGGCAAAATCACAAAATCACGTATGATAATGACAGGGACAGTAAAACAAAGAAAAGAAGTAATTCGGTTTTTCCCTGATCAGATGTATTGACCAAATTAGTGCGTTTTAATTTATGCGGTAAAATTTCATCATTATAGTTAAAGATGGCAGTTTTCAGCTTAATGTTGAGCCAAGGATATACTCAAATATGTGTGAGTTATGTGACTAGATGCATGATCTTGCTTTGTGAAGTTGCAATATAACTACAGGTTCTTGAACTGTCCAATTTGTTTTAATGACCAAAATCCAATCTATATATTTATTTGAACAGAATGACAGTCTGCTTATTCAGTTTGATCTCTATTCTAACAAATGTAGTTTATCTCAGAAATGAGGCCAAACTGCCATGTAAAAATATTGCGGAAAAAAAGGCTAGGATTCAAAATGTACTATAAAAATTACTATCAATGATATTTTCATATAAAAATCAGTTCTTTCACTCTCTCGCTTCTTTACAGGACAAAAAGAGAGAAAAGCGAAGTGCGAAAATTAGTTGCACAACAACTCCTAATTCAGTCAATTAATATAGTTGGTTTATTGGTGCCACCTGAGAATTTCTAACCTGTGTTTTTCTCTGTGTTTTTCTTCATCTCAGTCATGCTGCAGACCACTTGTGCTACATTAGTCATTGTCGAAATATAGACAAGCTAGTGATGAAGATCTAATCATATCGAAACATGATAACCGACAGTAGAGGACCAAACATGCATGCATCTTTGATTGTTTGTCTCAAACTTCAGGTTGTTAAAAATAGAAATATATACCACTTATATATGACATGCCTACTTGATATACTATCACCATTTTAGAACACAGGACTCATAATTCAGTCAATTAATGGTTAACTGTTCTGGCTAACTGTTCCATTCGGTCCCAATCTACATCATTATCACCATTTTCAGGAAACAAAGCCAAGAGTTGATGAAATTCGTCGAACCATTGTTGTTTCTTTTGCTTGCTTTTCACGACTTGATCAGCACCAAACAAACTGCAGAATTGATCCAAGTCAAGTCCCCAAGCAATTCTTTCGCGCTCAATTGCTCCTGTTTCCTCTCCACTTCACTGCTCGTCTACTAATCTTATCCAAAATATTACTTCACGCTACCAACAAATCTTACCAAAAAAAGATATGATATAATCTTAACCAAAAAAATATATGATATAATCTTATCAAAAAAAGATATGATATAATCTTAACCAATTTTTGTTTGTCAAATAAGTCGGTGGGTTGTTTATCAAAAAATAAATAAATAAATAAGTCGGTGGGTTACAAGTCTATAAATATAACAACGGCTTCTCCCTTCTTCTATCTCTTTTTTTTTTTTCTTTCGTTTATGTTTGTTTTCTATTTGTAGTAGTTTCTTACAATTCTTTGTGTTTCGTTTATGTTTGTTTTCTATTTGTAGTAGTTTCTTACAATTCTCTGTGTTTCGTTTTTAATTTCGTTGTTTTGGATTTGTTATGTTGCTTTGGTTTATAATGTCCAAAATTATTAGGGTTTAATGTTTAGTTGTTTAATAAGAATTGTTAGATCTGTGTTGGTTTTCAGCAGCTTTACATATTTTGTTGAAAATTAGGATTAGTTGTGGTTCTACTATGAGATTATTGAATCTTTATAATCTTAAATCAGATTAATCATCATCGTTATATGATCAGTTTAGGTTTAGATGAGACTTCAACCGTGATATTTTTTTTGGTTACTTCAACCGTGTTATTATATGTATAGATGAAAGACCATTGTTATAAATTCTTATTCATGTATGTTCTGGTATTTTTACTCCAATGGCAATTCTCATTCTTATTGAGTATCTGCATATCAATTTGTTGGAATTATTTTCTTCTTTTTCAGACATGATCTTGCTTAATGCCTCTATAATACTTACTATTGCACTTCTTGATATCCTATTTGACACATTCTCTTGATCCTTGGCTTGGTTGTTGACTTCTTTATCATCTGTACTACTGTCCATCTCAAACATTGTATGCACCCCACACCCCACATTCCATCCACTTGAGGAGATTTCCAACTCACTAGAATTTCAAATCCTAAGATCCTACACATGGGAGTCTCTTATAAATCAATAAGCATTCCTTATTTATTGGTCTGATATCTCCAAGGAAATGCATTATATTTGTTTTACAGTATTCTCATCATTATAGAACAATTAACAATTTCAGCTGAAGTTACAACAAGATCATTCCCTAAGAAAAGTATTAAAAATTAACATGAACCTAAGACTTTTAAGTCTTCATATCCATGCTGCCATACACAATGGGAAACATCTTGCTTCCAGAGGATGAGCTAGCACCATCTCAAACCTAACTTTCATTCATTAAGCGAAAATTCTACATTTTTAGAAAAATTGTGCTCATGATAATCATGCTCCATAGACGGCATCTGGAGATAATTAAAAATCTATTGATACCCAGTCAACGTTTGAGTTAAATTGATCTTTATGTTAAATTGATCTTTATGTCTAAATCATGCCGGAAACTCATTAGGCAAAGCATAAAAATTCCTGCACGCGTAATGGGATGAAATAGAATAGAATGAAATTTAATGGAAATAGAAGCAACAATAATGAAGTATCATACTAAAACTGTTTCAATGAATTCATGAAACAAAGATTGATCAAAATAGCTCCTAAAAAAGCTTCCAATTATAAAGGCTCATGAAGTGAATAAACATGCATCGAAGCGAAGTTGTTTCCAATGGGCAACGGCAAAATAACTCAATTAAACATGACAGTATACTTACAGCTTCTTAATAAACCAACAATCCAAGTTATTTTTTCCCCCAAGAACAAGCAAAGCTATTTTGGGCAAGGGAGAAGGGTGGGGATGAAAGGGCAAAGCAAAAACATAGTATTGTTCATGCTTCTTAATAAAACCACAATCCGACTTCTCTAGCGCAATCTAATGAGTCCACTTTGATCTCCAACGTAGTATTGTTCATGCTATTTTTTTTAGTCTCACAATCAATTCAGTTGAGTTCTTCTTTCCCTCTCGTTCGACTCCATCAACAACTCTGTAAATCAGCATTATCAATCCAAGCTTCTCTCTCTTATTCTTCAAGATTTCAACAAACACTCACAGTTTCAAGGTTTCTCCTCCCAAGCCCTAATTAATGGTGAGAATATTGTCTTGGCCTCTAATTCTTGAGCCCTCATGGAGCACTGTTTTTCTTTTCTCTGCCTCTTTAGTTTTCTTTTTTTTGTTAAATATTCAATCACTTCTTTGTTTTTGCAATCTAAGGTGCTTTTTGGTTGCATTTTTTGGGGTTTAATTAGTAATTGTTAATAGATTAGGGTCCTTCCTTTATTAATTTGATTGGGAAAGGGAATTGTTGGTTCAGTTTCTTATTAGTAGTTGATTGGAAAACATTGCCCCATCTTGAATGCATTTGGTTTTCATGATAGACATGCTGGAAGGCTTGAATGTGTTTGTTGTAGTGTAATTTGGTACTAAAGGATGGGTAGGAGTTGATATATACTTTTAAAGAAAGAACTGGTGCCCAAATATTGAAATTCGTTGGAGTTGATGTCCTTGCACTCTTGAGATTCACTGAAACTATTAATTAATTAACTGAAACTTCATCACTTTAATATTGTTTTTTTGAAGTGAAAACAAACCGATTGTAGAGTCGCTACCTTAATATAAAATATTTTGATAAAAACTATTTCTTTGAATAATAAATTTGTTATGAAGACAACGTTTTACACACATTCACTTTGCTTCAACATTCGAAATCCCACACGAATTGACGCTACAATTGATTTGCAACTTTACAAGGCTCGTTTCTTCACTTTGGAAAATAATGCTAGGAGACTCTACAGGCTAATTCGACGGACAAAAAATATTTCAAGGTATATGTCAATAAATTTAAAGCGAGCGTTTTTACAGTTTTTATTTCGATCCAAGCCGAAAAGTTCATAAGGGATGCTACTTTAGCGAGGTTCACTAAGACATCGAAATGTCGCTACGCTATGTTTAACAAGTAAACCAAACCACGAATGAACTTTAGTTAACGCTGCAGCCTAGTTACACGAAAGACGCCGTGAGATTGTGATTTTCTCGCTTTTTGCAAGATCATTAGACGGTCTCCATAAATGAGTACTACTAAGGTTGGGTGCACAAACAATTATTTGGACTTCAATAATAAATGTCGTAAACTCCTCGTCACCTCTTTACCACCAGCTGAGCAACGAGCTCATTATTTTTATTAAACACCATGCAATTGAAGAAATCGGGAAATGGAAATAAATGTTCAATTGACGTAGCAAATTAGGAAGGAATAGCGACGTATAGAGAAATGATGACTACATTCAAGGTACGAGCCAATTATTAGTATAGATAAAAAGAAATCATTTATTTTATTTTATAGTCACTACCTTAATCTAAAATATTTTGAGAAAAACTATTTCTTTAAATCATATTTGTTCTAAAGACAACGTTTTACACACATTTAATTTGCTTCAACATTTGAAGTCCCACACAAATCGACGCTACAATTGATGCGTAACTTTACAAGACTCGTTTCTTCACTTTGGACAACAATGCTAAGAGACTCTACTGGCTAATTCGGAGGACGAAAAGTATTTCAAGGTGGGTGTCAATAAATTTAAAGCGAGTGTTTTTACAGTTTCTATTAGTTTCGATCCAAGACGAAAAGTTTACAAGGGATGCCACTTTGGCGACGTTCACTAATACATCGAAATGTCACTATACTATGTTTAACAAGTAAACCTAACTACGAACGAACTTTAGTTAACGCTACAACCTTGTTACACGAATGGGGCCATGAGATTTAGTGATTTCCTCGCTTATTGCGAGATCATTACACAGTCACCATAAGTGAATACTAAGGTTGGCAGCACAAAAAATTATTTGGACCTCACTAATGAACCTCGTAAACTCCTCGCCATCTATTTTCCACCCACAGAGCAACAAGCTCATTCTTTTTTTTTAAACACCATGCTAGAGAAGGAATCGGGAAATGCAAAGAAAAAGTTCAATTGACGCAACTAATCATGAAATACTAGCGATGTACAAAGCAACGAGGACTACATTTAAGGTACGAGTCGATTTATAGTTTAGATAGAAGGAAATCATTTATTTTATTTTAGAGTCGCTACCTTAATATAAACTATTTCTTTGAATAATATATTTGTTTTGAAGACAACGACTTTCACGCATTTACTTTGCTTCTATATTTGAAATTTTAGACAAATCGACGCTACAATCGGTTCGTAACTCTACAATACTCGTTCTTCTCTTTCGACCACAATGTTAAAGACACTACTGGCTAAATCGGCAGACGAAATGTATTTCAAGGTGGGTGTCAATACATTTAAATTAGGAGTTTTTAAAGTTTTTATTAGTTTCAATCCAAGCCCAAAAGTTCATAAAGTATGCTACTTTAGCGAGTATGACGAAGACATCAAAATGTCGCAACATCATGTTTAACAAGTAAACCCAACCACGAACGAACTTTAGTTAACGCTTCAACCTTGTTTTACGAACGAGGCCGTGAGATGTTGATTTCCTTGTTTTTTGCGAGATCATTACACGGTCTCCATAAATGAATACTAAGGTTGGGCACACAAATAATTATTTGGACTTCACTAACAAACGTCATAAACTCCTCGTCACCTCTTTACCCCCGCTGCGCAACGAGTTCATTATTTTTTTTAAACACCATGCAATTGAAGGAATCGGAAAATGGAAAGAAAACGTTCAGTTGACGCAGTAAATTACGAAGGAATAGCTACGTATAGAGAAATGATGACTACATTCAAGGTACGAGTCAATTTTTAGTTTAGATAGAAAGAAATCATTTATTTTATTTTATACTCGCTACCTTAATCTAAAATATTTTGAGAAAATCTATTTATTTAAATCATATTTGTTCTAAAGACAACGTTTTATACACATTTAATTTGCTTCAACATTCAAAGTACTACACAAATCGACGCTACAATTGATGCGTAACTTTACAAGACTCGTTTCTTCACTTTGGACAACAATGCTAAGAGACTCAACTGGCTAATTCAGAGGACGAAAAGTATTTCAAGGTGGGAGTCAATAAATTTAAAACGAGCGTTTTTACCGTTTTTATTTGTTTCGATCCAAGCCGAAAAGTTCACAAGGGATACCACTTTGGCGAGGTTCACTAAGACATCGAAATGTCACTACACTATGTTTAACAAGTAAACCTAACTACGAACGAACTTTAGTTAACGCTAGAACCTTGTTACACGAAGGGGAACATGAGATTGTGATTTCCTCGCTTATTGCGAGATCATTACACAATCACCATAAGTGAATACTAAGGTTGGGCGCACAAACAAGTATTTGGACTTCACTAATGAACCTCGTAAACTCCTCGCCATCTATTTTCCAGCCGTTGAGCAACAAGCTCATTCTTTTTTTTTCCTAAACACCATGCAGGAGAAGGAATTGGGAAATGGAAAGAAAAAGTTCAATTGACGCAATTAATCATGAAATACTAGCGACGTACAAAGCATCGAGGACTACATTTAAGGTACGAGTCGATATTTAGTATAGACAGAAGGAAATCATTTATTTCATTCTAGAGTCGCTACCTTGATATAAAATATTTTGAGAAAAACTATTTCTTTGAATAATATATTTGTTTTGAAGACAATGTTGTACACACATTTACTTTGCTTCAACATTCGAAATACCACACAAATAGATGCTACAATTGATGCGTAACACTACAAGGCTCGTTTCTTCACTTTGGAAAATAATGCTAGGAGACTCTACTGGCTAAGTCGGCAGACGAAAAATATTTCAAGTTGGGTGTCCATAAATTTAAAGTGAGCGTTTTTACAGTTTTTATTAGTTTCGATCCGAGCCAAAAAGTTCATAAGGGATGCTACTTTAGAGATGTACACTAAGACATCGAAATGTCGCTACACTATGTTTAACAAGTAAACCTAACCACGAACGAATTTTAGTTAATGCTACAACCTTGTTACACGAATGGGACCATAAGATTGTGATTTTCTCGTTTATTGCGAGATCATTACACAGTAACCGTAAGTGAATGCAAATGTTGAGAGCACAAACAATTATTTGGACTTCAATAATAAACCTCGTAAACTCCTCGCCATCTCTTTACCACCCGCTGAGCAACGGGCACATTCTTTTTTTTTTCTAAACACCATGCAGGGGAAGGAATCAAGAAATGAAAAGAAAAAGTTCAATTAACGCAACTAATTATGAAATGATGGCGACATGCAAAGCAACGATGACTAGATTCATGGTACGAGTCAATTTTTAGTTTAGATAGAAGAAAATCATTTATTTTGTTTTCGAGTCGCAACCTTACACTAAAATATTTTAAGAAAACTATTTTGTTAAATACTATATTTGTTCTGAAGACAACAACTTTCACACATTAATTTTGCTACTATGTTCGAAATCTCAGACAAATCGACGCTAAAATCGGTTCGTAACTCTACAAGACTCGTTTCTTCTCTTTCGACCACAATGTTAAAAGACTACTGGCTAAATCAGCGGACGAAATGTATTTTAAGGTGGGTGACAATACATTTAAATCAAGCGTTTTTAAAGTTTTTGTTAGTTTCTATACAAGCCCAAAAGTTCATAAGGTATGCTACTTTTGCGAGTTTGACGAAGACATCAAAATGTCGCAACATCATCTTTAACAAGTAAACCTAACCACGAACGAACTTTAGTTAACGCTTCAACCTTATTACACGAATGAGGCCGTAAGATTGTGATTTCCTCGCTTTTTGTGAGATCATTACACGGTTTCCATAAATGAATACTGAGGTTGGGTGCACAAACAATTATTTAGACGTCACTAATAAACGCCGTAAACTCCTCATCATTTCTTTACCACTCGCTAAGCAACGAGCTCATTATTTTATTTAAACACCATGCAGTTGACGTAACAAATTACGAAGGAATAGCGTCGTACAGAGAAATGATGACTACATTCAAGGTAAGAGTCAATTTTTAGTTTAGATAGAAAGAAATCATCTATTTAATTTTATAGTCGCTACGTTAATCTAAAATATTTTGAGAAAAACTATTTCTTTAAATTATATTTGTTCTAAAGACAACGTTTTACGCACATTTAATTTGCTTCAACATTCGAAGTCCCACAATAATCGACGCTACAATTGATGCATAACTTTACAAGACTCGTTTCTTCACTTTGGACAACAATGCTAAGAGACTCTACTGGCTAATTCGGTGGACGAAAAGTATTTCAAGGTGGGTGTCAAGAAATTTAAAGCAAGCATTTTTACAGTTTTTATTAGTTTTGATCCAAGCCGAAAAGTTCACAAGGGATGCCACTTTGACGAGGTTCACTACGACATCGAAATGTCACTACACTATGTTTAACAAGTAAACCTAACCACGAACGAACTTTAGTTAACGCTACAACCTTGTTACATGAAGGGGACCGTGAGATTGTGATTTTCTCGCTTATTGCGAGATAATTACACAGTCACCATAAGTGAATACTAAGGTTGGGCGCACAAACAATTATTTGGACATCACTAATGAACCTCGTAAACTCCTCGCCATCTATTTTCCACCCACTGAGCGACAAGCTCATTCGTTTTTTTCTAAACACCATGCAGGAGAAGGAATCGGGAAATGGAAAGAAAAAGTTCAATTGACGCAATTAATCATGAAATACTAGCGACGTACAAAGCATCGATGACTAAATTTAAGGTACATGTCGATTTTTAGTTTAGATAGAAGGAAATCATTTATTTTATTTTAGAGTAGCTATCTTAATATAAAATATTTTGAGAAAAACTATTTCTTTGAATCATATATTTGTTTTGAAGACAACGTTGTACACACATTTACTTTGCTTCAACATTCGAAATACCACACAAATAGATGCTACAATTGATGCGTAACATTTTAAGGCTCGTTTCTTCACTTTGGAAAATAATACTAGGAGACTCTACTGGCTAATTGGGCGGACGAAAAATATTTCAAGGTGGGTGTCAATAAATTTAAAGCAAGCTTTTTTACAGTTTTATTAGTTTCGATCCAAGCCAAAAAGTTCATAAGGGATGTTACTTTAGCGAGGTTCACTAAGACATTGAAATGTCGCTACATTATGTTTAACAAGTAAACCTAACCACGAACGAATTTTAGTTAACGCTATAACCTTGTTACACGAATGGGACCATAAGATTGTGATTTTCTCGTTTATTGTGAGATCATTACACAATAACCATATGTGAATGCAAAGGTTGAGAGCAAAAACAATTATTTGGACTTCACTAATAAACCTCGTAAACTCCTCGCCATCTCTTTACCACCCACTGAGCAACAAGCTCATTCTTTTTTTTTTTCTAAACACCATGCAGGCGAAGGAATCAGGAAATGAAAAGAAAAAGTTCAATTAACGCAACTAATTATGAAATGATGGCGACATGCAAAGCAACGATGCTAGATTCATGGTACGAGTCAATTTTTAGTTTAGATAGAAGAAAATCATTTATTTTGTTTTCGAGTCGCAACCTTGCACTAAAATATTTTAAGAAAAACTATTTCTTTAAATACTATATTTGTTCTGAAGACAACAACTTTCACGCATTTATTTTTCTACTATGTTCGAAATCTTAGACAAATCGACGCTACAATCGGTTCGTAAAGCTACTCATTTCTTCTCTTTCGACCACAATGTTAAAAGACTCTACAGGCTAAATCGACGGACGAAATGTGTTTCAAGGTGGGTGTCAATACATTTAAATCAAGCGTTTTTAAAGTTTTCATTAGTTTCAATCCAAACTCAAAAGTTCATAAGCTATGCTACTTTAGCGAGTTTGACGAAGACATCAAAATGTCGCAACATCATGTTTAACAAGTAAACTCAACCACAAACGAACTTTAGTTAACGCTTCAACCTTGTTACACGAACGAGGCCGTGAGATTGTGATTTCCTTACTTTTTGCGAGATCATTACACAGTCTCCATAAATTAATACTAAGGTTGGGTGCACAAACAATTATTTGGACTTCACTAGTAAACATTGTAAACTCCTCGTCACCTCTTTACCACCCGCTGAGCAACGAGCTCATTATTTTTTTCAAACACCAAGCAGTTGAAGGAATCGGGAAATGGAAAGAAAAAGTTCAATTGACGCAAAAAATTAGGAAGGAATAGCGACGTACAGAGCAATGATTACTACATTCAAGGTACGAGCCAATTTTTAGTTTGGATTGAAAGAAATCATTTATTTTATTTTATAGTCGCTACCTTAATCTAAAATATTTTGAGAAAAACCATTTCTTTAAATCATATTTATTCTAAAGACAACGTTTTACACATATTTAATTTGCTTCAACATTCGAAGTCCCATACAAATCAACGCAACAATTGATGCGTAACTTTACAAGACTCGTTTCTTCACCTTGGATAACAATGCTAAGAGACTCTACTGGCTAATTCGAAGAACGAAAAGTATTTCAAGGTGGCTGTCAATAAATTTAAAGCGAGCGTTTTAACAGTTTTTATTAGTTTCGATCCAAGCCGAAAAGTTCATAAGGGATGCAACTTTGATGAGGTTAACTAAGACTTCGAAATGTCAGTACACTATGTTTAACAAGTAAACCTAACCACGAACGAACTTTAGTTAACACTACAACCTAGTTGCACGAAGGGGACCGTGAGATTGTGATTTCCTCGCTTATTGAGACATCATTACACATTCACCATAAGTGAATACTAAGGTTGGACGCACAAACAATTATTTGGATTTCACTAATGAACCTCGTAAACTCCTCGCCATCTATTTTCCACCCGCTGAGCAACAAGCTAATTCTTTTTTTTTTAAACATCATGCAGGAGAAGAAATCGGGAAATGGAAAGAAAGTTCAATTGACACGCAACTAATCATAAAATAATCAAGGTACGAGTCGATTTTTAGTTTAGATAGATAGAAATCATTTATTTTATTTTAGAATCGCTACCTTAATATAACATACTTTGAGAAAAACTTTTTCTTTGAATAATATTTTTGTTATAAAGTCAACGTTTTACAAACATTTACTTTGCTTCAACATTCGAAGTCCCACGCAAATCGACGCTACAATTGATGTGTAACTTTACAAGACTCGTTTCATCAGTTTGGACAACAATGCTAAGAGACTCTACTGGCTAATTCAGAGGATGAAATGTATTTCAAGGTGGGTGTCAATAAATTAAAAGCGAGCGTTTTTACATTTTTTATTAGTTTCGATCCAAGCCGAAAAGTTCATAAGGGATGCCACTTTGGCGAGGTTCACTAAGACATCGAAATGTCACTGCACAATGTTTACAAGTAAACCTAACCACGAATGAACTTTAGTTAACGCTACAACCTTGTTACACGAAAGGAACCGTGAGATTGTGATTTCCTCGCTTATTGCGAGATCATTACACAGTAACCATAAGTGAATACAAAGGTTGAGCGTACAAACAATTATTTGGACTTCACTAATAAACCTCGTAAACTCCTCGCCATCTCTTTACCACCCGCTGAGCAACGACCTCATTCTTTTTTTTCTAAACACCATGCAGGCGAAGGAATCAGGAAATGAAAAGAAAAAGTTCAATTGACGCAACTAATTATGAAATGATAGCGACATACAAAACAACGATGACTACATTCACGGTACGAGTCAATTTTTAGTTTAGATAGAAGAAAATTATTTATTTTATTTTCGAGAAGCAACCTTACTCTAAAATATTTTAAGAAAAACTATTTCTTTAAATACTATATTTGTTCAAAAGACGTCTTTCACGCATTTATTTTGCTTCTATATTCCAAATCTCAGACAAATCGACGGTACAATCGGTTCGTAATTCTACAAGACTCGTTTCTTCTCTTTTGACTACAATGTTAAAAGACTCTATTGGCTAAATCGACGGACAAAATGTATTTCAAGGTGGGTGTCAATACATTTAAATCAAGCGTTTTTAAAGTTTTCATTAGTTTCAATCTAAACCCAAAAGTTCATAAGCTATGCTACTTTAGCGTGTTTGACGAAGACATCCAAATGTCGCAACATTATGTTTAACAAGTAAACCCAACCACGAACGAACTTTAGTTAACGCTTCAACCTTGTTACATGAACGAGGCCGTGTGATTGTGATTTCTTCCCTTTTTGCGAGATCATTACACGGTCTCCGTAAATGAATACTAAGGTTGGGTGCACAAACAATTATTTGGACTTCAATAGTAAACGTCGTAAACTCCTCATCACCTCTTTACCACCCGTTGAGCAACGAGCTCATTATTTTTTTTAAACACCTTTCAGTTGAAGGAATCGGGAAATGGAAAGAAAAAGTTCAATTGACGCAACAAATTAGGAAGGAATAGCGACGTACAGAGCAATGATGACTACAATCAAGGTACGAACTAATTTTTAGTTTAGATAGAAAGAAATTATTTATTTTATTTTATAGTCGCTACCTTAATCTAAAATATTTGGACTACAATCAAGGTACAAACAATTATTTGGACTTCACTAATCAAGGAATCGGGAAATGGAAAGAAAAAGTTCAATTGACACGCAACTAGTCATGAAATAATAGCAACATACAATACATCGAGGACTAAATTCAAGGTACGAGTCGATTTTTAGTTTAGATAGAAGGAAATCATTTATTTTATTTCAGAATCGCTACTTTAATATAAAAAACGTTGAAAAAAACTTTTTCTTTGAATAATATATTTGTTATTAAGTCAACGTTTTACACACATTTCCTTTGCTTCAACATTTGAAGTCCCACACAAATCGACGCTACGATTGATGCGTAACTTTACAAGACTCGTTTCTTCACTTTAGTAAACAATGCTAAGAGACTATACTGACTAATTCGGAGGACGAAAATTATTTCAAGGTGGGTGTCAATATATTTAAAGCGAGCGTTTTTATAGTTTTTATTAGTTTCGACCCAAGCCGAAGGTTCATAAGGGATGCCACTTTGGCGAGGTTCACTAAGACATCGAAATGTCACTACACTATGTTTAACAAGTAAACCTAACCACGAACGAACTTTTGTGAACGCTATAACGTTGTTACGCGAAGGGACCGTGAGATTGTGATTTTCTCGTTTATGGCGAGATCATTACACAGTCACCATAAGTGAATACTAAGGTTGGGCGCACAAACAACTATTTGGACTTCACTAATGAGCCTCGTAAACTCCTCGCCATCTCTTTTCCACCCGCTGAGCAACGAGCTCATTCTTTTTTTTTTCTAAACACCATGCAAGAAAAGAAATCGGGAAATGCAAAGAAAAAGTTCAATTGACGCAACTAATCTTGAAATAATAGCGACGTACAAAGCATCGACGACTACATTCAAGGTACGAGCCAATTTTTAGTTTAAAAAGAAAGAAATCATTTATTTTATTTTATAGTCGCTATCTTAATCTAAAATATTTTGAGAAAAACTATTTCTTTAAATCATATTTGTTCTAAAAACAACATTTTACACACATTTAATTTGCTTCAACATTCGAACTGCCACACAAATCAATGCTACAATTGATGCGCAAACTTTACAAGACTCGTTTCTTCACTTTGGACAACAATGCTAAGAGATTCTACTGGCTAATTCGGAGAACGAAAAGTATTTCAAGGTGGGTGTCAATAAATTTAAAGCGAGCATTTTTACAGTTTTTATTAGTTTCGATCTAAGCCGAAAAGTTCATAAGGGATCCCTCTTTGGCGAGGTTCACTAAGACATCGAAATGTCACTACACTATGTTTAACAAGTAAACCTAACCATGAACGAACTTTAGTTAACGCTACAACCTTGTTACACGAAGGGGACCGTGAGATTGTGATTTCCTCGCTTATTGCGAGATCATTACATAGTTACCATAAGTGAATACTAAGGTTGGGCACACAAACAATTATTTGGACTTCACTAATGAACCTTGTAAACTCCTCGCCACCAATTTTCCACCAGCTGAGCAACAAGCTCATTCTTTTTTTTTTTCTAAACACCATGCAGGAGAAGGAATCGGGAAAGGGGAAGAAAGTTCAATTGACACGCAACTAATCATGAAATAAAAGCGACGTACAAAGCATCGAGGACTACATTCAAGGTACGAGTCGATTTTTAGTTTAGATAGAACGAAATCATTTATTTTATTTTACAATCGCTACCTTAATATAAAATATTTTGAGAAAAACTTTTTCTTTGAATAATATATTTGTTATAAAGTCAACGTTTTACACACATTTCCTTTGCTTCAACATTCAAAGTCACACACAAATCAACGCTACAATTGATGTGTAACTTTACAAGATTCGTTTCTTCACTTTGAACAACAATGCTAAGAGACTCTACTAGCTAATTCGGAGGACGAAAAGTATTTTAAGGTAGGTGTCAATAAATTAAAAGTGAGCATTTTTACAGTTTTTATTAGTTTCGATCTAAGCCGAAAAGTTCATAAGGGAAGCCACTTTGGCGAGGTTCACAAAGACATCGAAATGTCACTACACTATGTTTAACAACTAAACCTAACCACGAACTTTAGTTAACGCTACAACCTTGTTAAACGAAGCGGACCGTGAGATTGTGATTTCGTCGCTTATTGCGAGATCATTACACAGTCACCATAAGTGAATACTAAGGTTGGACGCACAAACAATTATTTGGACTTCACTAATAAACCTCGTAAACTCCTCGCCATCTCTTTACCACCCGCTGAGCAACATGCTCATTCTTTTTTTTTCTAAACACCACGCAGGAGAAGGAATCGGAAAATGGAAAGAAAAAGTTCAATTGACATAACTAATCATGAAATAATAGTGACGTACCACGCATCAAGGACTAAATTCAAGGTACGTGTCGATTTTTAGTATAGATAGAAGGAAATCATTTATTTTATTTTAGAATCGCTACCTTAATATAAAATACTTGAGCAAAACTTTTTCTTTGAATAATATATTTGTTATAAAGTCAACGTTTTACACACATTTCCTTTGCTTCAACAGTCGAAGTCCCACGCAATTCGACGCTACAATTGATGCGTAACTTTACAAGAATCGTTTCTTCACTTTGGACAACAATGCTAAGAGACTCTACTGGCTAATTCGGAGGACGAAAAGTATTTCAAGGTGGGTGTCAATAAATTAAAAGCGAGCGTTTTTACTGTCTTTATTAGTTTCAATCCAAGCCGAAAGTTCATTAGGGATGCCACTTTGGCGAGGTTCACTAAGACATTGAAATGTCACTACACTATGTTTAACAAGTAAACCTAACCACGAACGAACTTTAGATAATGCTACAACCTTGTTACACGAAGGGGACCGTGAGATTGTGATTTCCTCGCTTATTGCGAGATCGTTACATAGTAACCATAAGTGAATACAAAGGTTGAGCGCACAAACAATTATTTGGACTTCACTAATAAACCTCGTAAACTCCTCGCAATCTCTTTACCACCTACTGAGCAACGAGCTCATTCTTTTTTTCTAAACAACATGCAAGCGAATGAATCAGAAAATGAAAAGAAAAAGTTCAATTGACGCAACTAATTATGAAATTATAGCGACATATAAAACAACGATGACTACATTCGTGGTACGAGTCAATTTTTAGTTTAGATTGAAGAAAATCATTTATTTTATTTCGAGTCACAGCCTTACTCTAAAATATTTTAAGAAAAGCTAATTCTTTAAATACTATATTTGTTCTGAAGACAACGTCTTTCACGAATTTATTTTGCTTCTATATTCGAAATCTCAGACAAATCGACGCTACAATCGGTTCGTAACACTACAAGTCTTGTTTCTTCTCTCGACCATAATGTTAAAAGACTCTATTGGCTAAATGGGCGGACGAAATGTATTTCAAGGTAGGTGTCAATACATTTAAATCAAGCGTTTTTTAAGTTTTCATTAGTTTCAATCCAAACCCAAAAGTTCATAAGGTATACTACTTTAGCGAGTTTGACGAAAACATAAAAATGTCGCAACATCATGTTTAACAAGTAAACCCAACCACGAACGAACTTTAGTTAACGCTTCAACCTTGTTACACGAACGAGGCCGTGAGATTGTGATTTCCTCATTTTGTGCGAGATCATTACATAGTCTCCATAAATGAATACTAAGGTTGGGCGCACAAACAATTATTTGGACTTCACTAGTAAACGTCGTAAACTTCTCGTCACCTCTTTACCACCCGCTGAGCAACGAGCTCATTATTTTTTTTAAACACCATCCATTTGAAGAAATCGGGAAATGGAAAGAAAAAGTTCAATTGACGCAACAAATTCGGAAGGAATAGCGACGTACAGAGCATTGATGGCTAAATTCAAGGTACTAGCCAATATTTGGTTTAGATAGAAAGAAATCATTTATTTTATTTTATAGTCGATACGTTAATCTAAAACATTTTGAGAAAAACTATTTCGTTAAATCATATTTGTTCTAAACACAACGTTTTACACACATTTAATTTGCTTCAACATTCGAAGTCCTACACAAATCGACGCTACAATTGATGCGTAAGTTTACAAGACTCGTTTCTTCACTTTGGACAACAATGCTAAGTGACTTTACTGGCTAATTCGGAGGACGAAAAGTATTTCAAGGTGGGTGTCAATAAATTTAAAGCGAGCGTTTTTACAGTTTTTATTAGTTTCGATCCAAGCCGAAAAGTTCATAAGGGATGCCACTTTGGCAAGGTTTACTAAGACATCGAAATGTCACTACACTATGTTTAACAAGTAAACCTAACCACGAACGAACTTTAGTTACCGCTACAACCTTGTTACACGAAGGGGACCGTGAGATTGTGATTTCCTCACTTATTGCGAGATCATTACACAGTCAACATAAGTGAATACTAAGGTTGGGCACACAAACAATTATTTGGGCTTCACTAATAAACCTCGTAAACTTCTCGCCATCTCTTTACCACCCGCTGAGCAACAAGCTCATTCTTTTTTTTTTCTAAACACCACGAAGGAGAAGGTATCGGAAAACGGAAAGAAAAAGTTCAATTGACGCAGCTAATCATGAAATAATAGCAACGTACAAGGCATCGAAGACTACATTCAAGGTACGAGTCGATTTTTAGTTTAGATAGAAGGAAATCATTTATTTTATTTTAGAATCGCTACCTTAATATAAAATATTTTGAGAAAAACTTTTTCTTTGAATAATATATTTGTTATAAAGTCAATGTTTTACACACATTTCCTTTGCTTCAACATTCGAAGTCCCACACAAATCGACGCTACAATTGATGTGTAACTTTACAAGACTTGTTTCTTCACTTTGGACAACAATGCTAAGAGACTCTTCTGGCTAATTCAGATGACGAAAATTATTTCAAGGTGGGTGTCAATAAATTAAAAGCGAGCATTTTTACAGTTTTTATTAGTTTCGATCCAAGCCGAAAAGTTCATTAGGGATGCCACTTTGGCGAGGTTCACTGAGACATCGAAATGTCACTACACTATGTTTAACAAGTAAACCTAACCACGAACGAACTTTAGTTAACGCTACAACCTTGTTACACGAAGGGGACCGTGAGATTGTGATTTCCTCGCTTATTGCGAGATCATTACACAGTAACCATAAGTGAATACAAAGGTTGAGCGCACAAACAATTATTTGGACTTCACTAATAAACCTCGTAAACTCCTCGCAATCTCTTTACCACCTACTGAGCAACGAGCTCATTCTTTTTTTTAAACATCATGCAGACGAAGGAAATCAGGAAATGAAAAGAAAAAGTTCAATTGACGCAACCAATTATGAAATGAAAGCGACATACAAAGCAACGATGACTACATTCATGGTACGAGTCAATTTTTTTGTTTAGATAGAAGAAAATCATTTATTTTATTTTCGAGTCGCAACCTTACTCTAAAATATTTTAAGAAAAACTATTTCTTTAAATACTATATTTGTTTTGAAGACAACGACTTTCACGCATTTATTTTGCTTCTATATTTGAAATTTCAGACAAATCGACGCTACAATCGGTTCGTAACTCTGCAATACTCGTTTCTTCTCTTTCGACCACAATGTTTAAAGACTCTACTGGCTAAATCGGCAGACGAAATGTATTTTAAGGTGGGTGTCAATACATTTAAATCAAGCATTTTTACAGTTTTTATTAGTTTCAATCCAAGCCCAAAAGTTCATAAGGCATACTAATTTAGCGAGTTTGACGAAGACATCAAAATGTCGCAACATCGTGTTTAACAAGTAAACCCAACCATGAACGAACTTTAGTTAACGCTTCAACCTTGTTACACGAACGAGGCCGTGAGATTTTGATTTCCTCGCTTTTTGCGAGATCATTACACGGTCTCCATAAATGAATACAAAGGTTTAGCGCACAAACAATTATTTGGACATCACTAATAAACAACGTAAACTCCTCGACACCTCTTTACCACCTGCTGAGAAATGAGCTCATTATTTTTTTTAAACACCATGCAATTGAAGGAATCGGGAAATGGAAAGAAAACGTTCAATTGACGCAGCAAGTTAGGAAGGAATAGCGACATACAGATAAATGATGACTACATTCAAGGTACGAGTCAATTTTTAGTTTAGATAGAAAGAAATCAATTATTTTATTTTATAGTCGCTACCTTAATCTAAAATATTTTGAAAAAAACTATTTCTTTCAATCATATTTGTTTTAAAGACAACGTTTTACACACATTTAATTTGCTTCAACCTTCGAAGTCCCACACAAATTGACGCTACAATTGATGCGTAACTTTACGAAACTAGTTTCTTCACTTTGGACAACAATGCTAAGAGACTCTACTGGCTAATTCGGAGGACGAAATGTATTTCAAGGTGGGTGTTAATAAATTTAAAGCAAGCGTTTTTACAGTTTTTATTAGTTTCAATCTAAGCCGAAAAGTTCATAAAAGATGCCACTTTGGCGAGGTTCACTAAGACATCGAAATGTCACTACACTATGTTTAACAAGTAAACCTAACCACGAACGAACTTTAGTTAATGCTACAACCTTGTTACACGAAGGGGACCATGAGATTGTGATTTCCTCGCTTATGGCGAGATCATTACACAGTCATCATAAGTGAATACTAAGGTTGGGCGCACAAACAATTATTTGGACTACACTAATGAACCTCGTAAACTCCTCGCCATCTATTTTTCACCCACTGAGAAACAAGCTCATTCTTTTTTTTTTATAAACACCATATAGGAGAAGGAATCGGGAAATGAAAAGAAAAAGTTCAATTGACGCAACAAATCATGAAATAATAGCGACGTACAAAGCATCGATGACTGCATTCAAGGTACGAGTCGACTTTTAGTTTAGATTGAATGAAATCATTTATTTTATTTTAGAATCGCTACCTTAATATAAACTTTTTTGAGAAAAACTATTTCTTTAAATAATATATTTGTTATAAAGTCAATGTTTTACACACATTTCCTTTGCTTCAACATTCAAAATCCCACAAAATTCGACGCTACAATTGATGCGTAACTTTAGAAGGCTCATTTCTTCACTTTGGAAAATAATGCTAGGAGACTCTACTGGCTAATTCTGCGGACAAAAGATATTTCAAGGGGGGTGTCAATAAATTTAAAGAGAGCATTTTTACAGTTTTTATTAGTTTCGGTCCAAGCCGAAAAGTTCATAAAGGATGCTACTTTAGCGAGGTTCACTAAGACTTCAAAATGTCGCTACACTATGTTTAACAAGTAAACGTAACCACGAACGAACTTTAGTTAACTCTACAACCTTGTTGCACGAATGGGACCGTAAGATTGTGATTTTCTCGTTTATTGTGAGATCATTACATAGTAACCATAAATGAATACAAAGATTGAGCGCACAAACAATTATTTGGACTTCACTAATAAACCTCGTAAACTCCTCGCCATCTCTTTACCACCCGTTGAGCAACGAGCTCATTCTTTTTTTTTCCTAAACACCATGAAGGAGAAGAAATCGGGAAATGGAAAGAAAAAGTTCAATTGACGGAACTAATCATGAAATAATAGCGACGTACAAAGCATCGATGACTACATTCAAGGTACTAGTCGATTTTTAGTTTAGATAGAAGGAAATTATTTATTTTATTTTAGAGTCACTACATTAATATAAAATATTTTGAGAAAAATTATTTCTTTGAATAATATATTTGTTCTAAAGACAATGTTTTACACACATTTAGCGAGGTCTACTAGTTTAGCGAGGTTTACTAAGACATCGAAATGTCGCTACACTATATTTAACAAGTAAACCTAACCACGAATGAACTTTAATTAACGCTACAACCTTGTTACACGAAAGAGAGCGTGAGATTGAAATTTCCTAGCTTCTTGCGAGATCATTACACAGTCACCACAAGTTAATAATAAGGTTGGGCGCACAAACAATTATTTTGACTTCACTAATAAACCTCATAAACTCGTTGCCATCTCTTTACCACCCACTGCGCAACCAGCTCATTCTTTTTTTCTAAACACTATGCAAGTGAATCGGGAAATAAAAAGAAAAAGTTCAATTGACGCAATTAATTATGAAATAATAACAAAATACAAAGCAATGATAACTACATTTAAGGTACGAGTCAATTTTTAGTTTAGATAGAAGGAAATAATTTATTTTATTTTCGAGTTGCAACCTTAATCTAAAATATTTTAAGAAAAACTATTTCTCTGAATACTATAGTTGTTCTGAAGACCACGTCTTACACATTTATTTTGCTTATATATTCACAATCACAGACAAATCGATGCTACAATCGGTTTGTAACTCTACGAGACTTGTTTCTTCTCTTTCGACCACAATGTTTAAAGACACTATTGGCAAATTCGGTGGACGAAATGTATTTCAAGGTGGGTGTCAATACATTTAAATCGAGCGTTTTTACAGTTTTTATTTGTTTCGATCCAAGCAGATAAGTTAATAAGATATGCTACATTAGCGAGGTTTACTAAGACATCGAAATGTCGCTACACTATGTTTAACAAGTAAACCTAACCACAAACGAACTTTAGTTAGCACTACAACCTTGTTACACGAAGGGGACCGTGTGATTGTGATTTCCTCGCTTATTGCGAGATTATTACACAATCACCTTAAGTGAATACTAAGATTGGGCGTACAAACAATTATTTGGACTTTCCTAATGTACCTCGTAAACTCCTCGCCATCTCTTTACCACCCGATGAGCAAGGAGCTCATTATTTTTTTTACAAACACCATGCAGGTGAATTAGGGTATGAAAAGAAAAAGTTTAATTGACGCAACTAATTATGAAATAATAGCAATGTACAAAGACTCGATTACTACATTCAAGGTACGAGTCGATTTTTGTTTGGATAGAAGGAAATAATTAATTTTATTTTCGAGTCGTAACATTAATCTAAAATATTTTTTGAAAAACTATTTCTTTGAATGCTATATTTGTTCTTAAAACAACTTCTTTCACACATTTATATACGACTCCGGGACCACATCCTTTGAAAGTTTATATGCGCAAGAGGCTTAGGAGCACTAGATTGAAATAGCCTAGAAGTTTCTCGTGTTAGCGTGTTGTGGTGGTGAGTAAGTGAGTCTATTATTTGTGCATGAAGTCATGCTCGGTGGTGAGTGAGTCTATTATTTGTGCATGAAGTCATGCGTTGGAGCAGAGACATTAGGATGAGAGTATAAATATTGAACAGTGTCAATTTGTGAGGTATCTTGTGGAGTCTGTATTAGGAAGGCCTTTGGTCTTGGGCTAAGAAGAGAGTCTGCTCTCTTTCTTTGGGTTTGGGTAGTCTCGCTTCGGTGTTGTAGCTCTCTCATTCTCTTTATGAATAAACTACCAAGGCCATTTTCCTCGTTTTCCTTAGTTTGAGTGTAAATCTATTGTATAACACAGGGAAACAGGTTGTTTATTCATCATTTTACCCCAGCGTTTTGTATATCGTTTTGGTTTCATCAATAATATAAGTCTTTTGTTGTTTTATCTGATTTTTGAGTTTCAAATTGTATCGATTATCAAGATGTATAGTAAATGCAAGTGTTTATATTACTGCAAAGACATCTCGCAATATCAGTATGAAGAACTCAACTAATAATGAAATATAAAAGTAGGAGGGATTTATGGAAAACAAAATGATAACAGTCTATTTCAATAATAAAAAGAGTTAAAAAGGGCAAAAGAACATTTAAAAAAAATGATGGGAGTTCTAATTATTCCAATATTTGATCCAAATGTTAACTGAGAAGAAAACTTAAATTTTATTTCTAATCTATGTTCCAAATTTTATGGAATATTACAAAACAAATGAAAGGGTTTAATTATGGATTGTTGAGAACCCTTATTTATATTTTTCAAGAGTATAACTATAACCATATAAAAAAAAACAAGAAGATGTAATTATCTGTCACGAGCATGACAACATAAAAGAAAAAAGAAAAAGTAAGTACAGAAGAAAAAATTAACTGCATAAGAAATATGTAGAATAAAACTTACAGAAGTTTCTTCCACCACTTGAAGCAACTGCTGAGTGTTTCCATGAAGACCTTCAACTGCAACATGATGAAACAATATGAATTTTCATTGAAGTGCAAGATATTCCACATCTATGGTTCAACATAATCTGTTTATTTGATGTCAATCAATCGATGTCCTAATGGATGAAAATGGATGCTGGCCGGTGAAATGTACATAAAAAGATAAGACTCCCCGGAGTCTTACCATCATTTCTCATATAAAGAGGCAATAAATCACTGACACAACTTCAAGTTAATCTCACACATTTCACCAAATCCAAGTTCAATCACCTTTCCCCCAATCATATCCAAACTCAAATCAAAGTGGGTAAAAAAAGCACTATAAGATAGTCAAATAAAGGTTACATCAGTACTTATATATTAAGCAAGTTAAGTAAACGAGTTCCAGTAGGTCAGGGTGTCCTAATCTTTTGACTCGGGATAACCATTAGGAGGTTTTGCATAGTTCGGGCATAAGGCTATTTTTTAAGGGCAAAACTCATCATTTGGTCCTTGAACTTTGTGTTTTTTTATGCTTTAGGTCCCTGAACTTTTATTTCTACACATTCGGTCCTTGAACTTTCACAAAGATCTACATTTAGTCCTTCCACCATTTAAAGTGTTAAATTATGCCAATGTGGGCAACAAAAGTGCCGTGTGACTAGTTAAGAAGAGTAAAGTGGTTTATATTATTGAACCAAATGACTCGCATCGACCAAAAAAAGCTGAAAATTTTTTTTTAAGTTCCCCCAAAAACATAAAAAAACTCAAAGTTCAGGGACCAAATGCGCACTATTGAAAGTTCAAGGAAAGGCATAAAAGACTCAAAGTTCAAGGACCAAAAAATACGTTTTGCTTTTTTTAACAGATCTATCTAACAACCCAATGATCTCTTTGTGCCTTCAATTTAAGATTATCACAATAGAGTAGAATAATTATAGCAAACCCCATCATTCGGCCCCTAAACTTTGTGTTTTTTATGCTCTAGGTTCCTGAACTTTTATTACTACATGTTTGGTCCTTGAACTTTTACAGAGATCTACATTTAGTCCTTCCACCATTTAAAGTGTTAAATTATGCCAATGTGAGCAACAAAAGTGTTGTGTGACTAGTCAAGAAGAGTAAAGTGGTTTATATTATTGAACTAGACGACTCGCATCAACCAAAAAAAGCTGAAAAAAATTTTAGTTTCCCCCAAAAACATAAAAAACTCAAAGTTCAGGGACTCAAAGCATAAAAACTCAAAAGTTCAGGGACCATATATACAACAATGAAAGTTCAGGAACCAAAAACATAAAAACTCAAAAGTTTAGGGATCAAATGTACAACAATGAAATTTCACGGACCAAATGTACACTATTGAAAGTTCAAGGAAAAACATAAAAGACTCAAAGTTCAAGACCCAAAAAATACGCTTTGCCTCTTTTAAAAGATCTATCTAACAACCCAATGGTGTCTTTGTGCTTTCAATTTAAGATTATCACAATAGAGTAGAATAATTATAGCAAGCGTTTCAGATTTGCAAATCATTGCTTGACTTTTCGTTTGAACAATTAGATTGACAATTACTACAATACTCAAAATATTGTAGGAAAAAAAAGCTTTAATTAACAAGCAATTAAAGTAACATTGAAATGGGAAATAAGACATTGATCCGAAACGATAAATAAAAAGTAAGGTAACCTGAGAGGCATTTTGGTTGAGCTTCTACGCAGTGTCAAACAACGACGCATTAGCCTTCACAGAAAAAGAATCCATTGTCCGTCATTTCTTCCGATACAAAACAATACGAGACGAACCAAATATCTCAATCCACAAAAAATGAAAAAACGGATCAAATTAATTGCCACTCTCAACAAATTACTGACCATTTGGCAATCAAAATGTGAAACAAATGACTGAAAACTGAGAAGAAAAAGGAGAGGGATGGTTTCAATTCAAGCGAGCTCTACTTAGTTAGGGTTTTTTTTACTGCTCAATTTTACTTACCATCTCCAAATGATAGCGTAGGGTGGGTGGGCAAAATGGTGTGGGTATTAAGTTTCACGCTATGTACACCCCACCACCAATTGCTTTTTAGGGCACTCCATTTATTTTGTTTCCAACGTGAAAAGACACATTTGCCCCTTCCAATCCAAACTCACTCATTTCCCATTTCTTCCATTTTTTCTAATTGATTCCACTCCTGCGTCGCCAGTCTGAAATCGCTTTCGTCAATCAAAAAGTGCACACGTACGAGAATATATTGATCCCACAGGACTGAAATATATGGTGTTGTGTCGATAGTTGGTAGTCAAGGCTTCAATAACAAGTCTGAAACAAGGGCTAATAAATCGATAATAAGTCACCGAGACCAAATGCTTGGTCTCGATGGTACACCATCACAGGTTTTTGAGGTGCCCTATCAGTTAAATTTTGGTGGACTTCGACAGACACTTACCCAATTGTTTCGCTAATGAACGAACAAGACCACAACACAACTTACAACCCTGTGTGCCTGAGAGAGAAGTAGAATTCGGTAGATGAGAGAGGAGCAGGGCACGACGAGGGTTTGGACGATTTTATGGGTTACACGCATTTTTATTTCGGTTTGGTGGTGAGGTGCGTTGCGTTGATAAGGAAGGGCAGTTTCGTCTAATTCCTGGGTGCCTTGAGAAAAACGTTGGAAGCCCTTGTTAATGAGGTGTCTTGACCGAACGCGCTTTGCGTGTGAAATACCTAAGAAAATGTTAATGTTTTCGACGCTTCGCCTCGAGACGCATTCGCACATCGGATCGTTTGCAACCCGTGCGTGTAGATGGAACGTTACATTAGCATTTTCCAAATACAGTAGGCCATTGCATGCATTAAAATTACTACTACTTTTTATGTTTAAACTCATATTTTTTCCAAATACAGTAGGCCTTTCTCAAGACTAATAAGAAAAGACAATTGAATGAAAACTATAACACGCCTCAACATACCCAAAATATTCTAGCTGCAAGTGCACATGCACATGAACGTGCACTCCGATTTCGTATTCTTCAATTCATCAGATCCAAAATCTACAATACTCTTACCGACGGAGAAAAGTGGAAAACAAAAAACTGTAAAGTTGTTACCCTCGGCTCTAAGTAGACTACAAATAAAATTTCACAAAAAATCATAATTCAGACTGGAATAATAGATTATAAACATTATTAATTATATTTTTTATCAAAAAAAACTAATTAAATTTAATAAGTAATGAATTTTGAATATTACACAAAACATCAATTATATTCAAAATGGTTAGTAGTCACCCCTGCTGCCTTAACTCTGAAAAAATGTTTCCTATTTGTATGTACCCTCCTTTGCGTCTAAAAACTTGCAAACGAGAAGTCAGATAGATGAAAACAGATCCTCCGCATGGAATTGTGAGACTGCCCATTGGATGGTTGAATCCAAATTCTTCCTCCGCAGAACTTAGTAGATCTTGGAAAGAAGGATGGTTCATCTGATCCAACTCTCCAATGCTCCAATGACAGGGAAAACAAAAACTACAAAATATCATTAAAAAATCATACTTCAGATTGGAATAATTGATGATAAACATTGTTAATTATAATGTGCCAAACATTTTTATCTTTCATCATATTGTTGGCCAGATTTATACATTCTAAGTGAAGTCACTTTGATGCCTCGTGACAGTTGAACTAGTGAAACCCAAAATTGAAAAGAAAAGAAAAGAAATAAAAAATAAAAAACAACTCAAATATATTTGCAGAGATCTGGAGTCAGACTAGAATTAAAACTACGAGTCAAAAAGTTTCCATTAAATAGCCGTCAAATCCTCTCATTTACAGAAGTGAACACAATTTAAAAAAAAAATTGAATCTGTTACATCAACTCTTGTGAAATTGATGAGAATGGACAAAATGGTTAGTAGTCACCCCTGCTGCCTAAACTCTGAAAAAATGTTTACTATTTGTATGTACCCACCTTTTGCGTCTAAAAAGTTGTCAAATGAGAAGTCAGATCGATGAAAACAGATTCTCTGCATGGAATTGCGAGACCGCCCATTGGATGGTTGAATCCAAGTATGACATTGGAACCACAAACCGCTTCTTCTCAGTCTCTCCCACATATACTGCTAAGTGGCCTTTTGGAATCGGTCGAATATTGGCTTCTAGTGACAAGAGAATGTAATTTGAAGATTTGCTTCATTTTAAGGAGGAGGACAATGGCACAAAAGGTCTAGGTTTCTCTGTTCGATCGATCTTCACGTGACAGTGGGTGCATCTTCGCATCAACTCGAGCCCTAGGTCTTCCTTCGAAGCGGTGGACAGACGTGCAGTTGGTGCTTCGAACACGAACCTTAGGTCTTCCCATCAACTCAAATTCTAAGCTGAGATTTTGTTTGTTTGTTCAAATCTACGATGTTATTGATCGATTGTGGTTGTTTTGTATGTGTACGATCAAATTGGGTGGTCTTTTTGCGTGTATTGTTGGTTTAGGCTTGGTCGGTCACACAAGGCCGATTGAATTTGTTCTGTTCGGTGGAAAGCAACCGAGCAAATGAAGTTCAATCGGTCAGTTACGACTGATCAATCCATTTTTGGTGTAATATTGATTTTTTTTGAAAATATTACAATTAAGGATCACATTCTAATCTAGTGCAATTTGATTTGATGATCAATGAATTTTATGGTGATACAGTCAAACTCAGTTCGTAACTCTACAAGACTCGTTTCTTCTCTTTCGACCACAATGTTAAAAGACTCTACAGGATAAATCGGCGGACGAAATGTATTTAAAGGTGGGTGTCAATACATTTAAATCAAGTGTTTTTAAAGTTTTCATTAGTTTCAATCCAAACCCAAAAGTTCATAAGCTATGCTACTTTAGCGAGTTTGTCGAAGACATCAAAATGTCGCAACATCATGTTTAACAAGTAAACCCAACCACGAACGAACTTTAGTTAACGCTTCAACCTTGTTACACGAACGAGGCCGTGAGATTGTGATTTCCTTACTTTTTGCGAGATCATTACACAGTCTCCATAAATGAATACTAAGGTTGGGTGCATAAACAATTATTTGGACTTCACTAGTAAACGTCGTAAACTCCTCGTCACCTCTTTACCACCCGCGGAGCAACGAGCTCATTATTTTTTTTAAATACCATGCAGTTGACGGAATCGGAAAATGGAAAGAAAAAGTCCAATTGACGCAAAAAATTAGGAAGGAATAGCGACGTACAGAGCAATGATTACTACTTTCAAGGTACGAGCCAATTTTTAGTTTCGATTGAAAGAAATCATTTATTTTATTTTATTGTCGCTACCTTAATCTAAAATATTTTGAGAAAAACAATTTCTTTAAATCATATTTATTCTAAAGACAACGTTTTACACATATTTAATTTGCTTCAACATTCGAAGTCCCCCACAAATCGACGCTACAATTGATGCGCAACTTTACAAGACTCGTTTCTTCACTTTGGATAACAATGCTAAGAGACTCTACTGGCTAATTCGAAGAACGAAAAATATTTCAAGGTGGCTGTCAATAAATTTAAAGCGAGCGTTTTAACAGTTTTTATTAGTTTCGATCCAAGCCGAAAAGTTCATAAGGGATGCCACTTTGGTGAGGTTCACTAGACTTCGAAATGTCACTACACTATATTTAACAAGTAAACCTAACCACGAACGAACTTTAGTTAACACTACAACCTAGTTACACGATAAGTGTAACTAGGTTGGACGCACAAACAATTATTTGGATTTCACTAATGAACCTCGTAAACTCCTCGCCATCTATTTTCCACCCTCTGAGCAACAAGCTCATTCTTTTTTTTTTTTCTAAACATCATGCAGGAGAAGAAATCGGAAAATTGAAAGAAAGTTCAATTGACGCGCAACTAATCATAAAATAATAGCGACGTACAAAGCATCGAGGACTACATTCAAGGTACGAGTCGATTTTTAGTTTAGATAGATGGAAATCATTTATTTTATTTTAGAATCGCTACCTTAATATAAAATACTTTGAGAAAAACTTTTTCTTTGAATAATATATTTGTTATAAAATCAACGTTTTACAAACATTTACTTTGCTTAAACATTCGAAGTCCCACGCAAATTGACGCTACAATTGATGTGTAACTTTACAAGACTCATTTCATCAGTTTGGACAACAATGCTAAGAGACTTTACAGGCTAATTCGGAGGACAAAATATATTTCAAGGAGGGTGTCAATAAATTAAAAGCGAGCGTTTTTATAGCTTTTATTAGTTTCGATCCAAGCTGAAAAGTTCATAAGGGATGCCATTTTGGCGAAGCTCACTAAGACATCGAAATGTCACTGCACTATGTTTAACAAGTAAACCTAACCATGAACGAACTTTAGTTAACGCTACAACCTTGTTACACGAAGGGGACCGTGAGATTGTGATTTTCTCGCTTATTGCGAGATCATTACACAGTAACCATAAGTGAATACAAAGGTTGAGCGTACAAACAATTATTTGGACTTCACTAATAAACCTCGTAAACTCGATCCTCGCCATCTCTTTACCACCCGCTGACCAACGAGCTCATTCTTTTTTTTCTAAATACCATGCAGGCAAAGGAATCAGGAAATGAAAAGAAAAAGTTCAATTGATGCAACTAATTATGAAATGATAGCGACATACAAAGCAACGATGACTATATTCATGGTACGAGTCAATTTTTAGTTTAGATAGAAGAAAATTATTTATTTTCTTTTCGAGAAGCAACCTTACTCTAAAATATTTTAAGAAAAACTATTTCTTTAAATACTATATTTGTTCTAAAGACAACGTCTTTCACGCATTTATTTTGCTTTTATATTCCAAATCTCAGGCAAATCGACGCTACAATCGGTTCGTAATTCTACAAGACTCGTTTCTTCTCTTTCGACCACAATGTTAAAAGACTCTACTGGCTAAATCGATGGACAAAATGTATTTCAAGGTGGGTGTCAATACATTTAAATCAAGCGTTTTTAAAGTTTTCATTAGTTTCAATCTAAACCCAAAAGTTCATAAGCTATGCTACCTTAGCGAGTTTGACGAAGACATCAAAATGTCGCAACATCATGTTTAACAAGTAAACCTAACCACGAACGAACTTTAGTTAACGCTTCAACCTTGTTACACGAACGAGGCCGTGATATTGTGATTTCCTCCCTTTTTGTGAGATCATTACACGGTCTCCGTAAATGAATAATAAGGCTGGGTGCACAAACAATTATTCGGACTTCACTAGTAAACGTCGCAAACTCCTCGTCACCTCTTTACCACCCGCCGAGCAATGAGCTCATTATTTTTTTTAAACACCTTGCAGTTGAAGGAATCGGGAAATGGAAAAGAAAAAGTTCAATTGACGCAACAAATTAGGAAGGAATAGCGACGTACAGAGCAATGATGACTACAATCAAGGTACGAACCAATTTTTAGTTTAGATAGAAAGAAATCATTTATTTTTTTTTATAGTCGCTACCTTAATCTAAAATATTTGGACTACAATCAAGGTACAAACAATTATTTGGACTTCACTAATCAAGGAATCGGGAAATGGAAAGAAAAAGTTCAATTGACACGCAACTAGTCATGAAATAATAGCAACATACAAAGCATCGAGGACTAAATTCAAGGTACGAGTCGATTTTTAGTTTAGATAGAAGGAAATCATTTATTTTATTTCAGAATCGCTACCTTAATATAAAATACGTTGAGAAAAACTTTTTCTTTGAATAATATATTTGTTATTAAGTCAACGTTTTACACACATTTCCTTTGCTTCAACATTTGAAGTCCCACACAAATCGACGCTACGATTGATGCGTAACTTTACAAGACTCGTTTCTTCACTTTGGTAAACAATGCTAAGAGAGTCTACTGACTAATTCGGAGGACGAAAATTATTTCATGGTGGGTGTCAATATATTTAAAGCGAGCGTTTTTATAGTTTTTATTAGTTTCGACCCAAGCCGAAGGTTCATAAGGGATGCCACTTTGGCGAGGTTCACTAAGACATCGAAATGTCACTACACTATGTTTAACAAGTAAACCTAACCACGAACGAACTTTTGTGAACGCTATAACGTTGTTACACGAAGGGACCGTGAGATTGTGATTTCCTCGCTTATTGCGAGATCATTACACAGTCACCATAAGTGAATACTAAGGTTGGGCGCACAAACAACTATTTGGACTTCACTAATGAGCGTCATAAACTCCTCGCAATCTCTTTTCCACCCGCTGAGCAACGAGCTCATTCTTTTTTTTTCTAAACACCATGCAGGAAAAGAAATCGGGAAATGCAAAGAAAAAGTTCAATTGACGCAACTAATCTTGAAATAATAGCGACGTACAAAGCATCGACGACTACATTCAAGGTACGAGCCAATTTTTAGTTTAGATAGAAAGAAATCATTTATTTTATTTTATAGTCGCTATCTTAATCTAAAATATTTTGAGAAAAACTATTTCTTTAAATCATATTTGTTCTAAAAACAACATTTTACACACATTTAATTTGCTTCAACATTCGAAGTGCCACACAAATCGACGCTACAATTGATGCGTAACTTTACAAGACTCGTTTCTTCACTTTGGACAACAATGCTCAGAGACTCTACTAGCTAATTCGGAGGACGAAATATATTTCAAGGAGGGTGTCAATAAATTAAAAGCGAGCGTTTTTACAGTTTTTTATTAGTTTCTATCCAAGCCGAAAATTTCATAAGGGATGCCACTTTAGCGAGGTTCACTAAGACATCGAAATGTCACTACACAATGTTTAACAAGTAAACCTAACCACGAACGAACTTTAATTAACGCTACAACCTTGTTACACGAAGTGGACCGTGAGATTGTCATTTCCTCGCTTATTGCGAGATCATTACACAGTAACCATAAGTGAATACAAAGGTTGAGCGTACAAACAATTATTTGGACTTCACTAATAAACCTCGTAAACTCCTCGCAATCTCTTTACCACCCGCTGAGCAACGAGCTCATTCTTTTTTTTTTCTAAATACCATGCAGGCGAAGGAATCAGGAAATGAAATGAAAAAGTTCAATTGCCGCAACTAATTATGAAATGATAGCGACATACAAAGCAACGATGACTACATTCATGGTACGTGTCAATTTTTAGTTTAGATAGAAGAAAATCATTTATTTTATTTTCGAGTCGCAACCTTTACTCTAAAATATTTTAACAAAAACTATTTCTTTAAATACTATATTTGTTCTGAAGACAACGTCTTTCACGCATTTATTTTGCTTCTATATTCGAAATCTCAGACAAATCGACGCTACAATCGGTTCGTAACTCTACAAGACTCATTTCTTCTCTTTCGACCACAATGTTAAAAGACTCTATAGGCTAAATCGACGGACGAAATAGATTTCAAGGTGGGTGTCAATACATTTAAATCAAGCGTTTTTAAAGTTTTCATTAGTTTCAATCCAAACCCAAAAGTTCGTAAGCTATGTTACGTTAGCGAGTTTGACGAAGACATCAAAATGTCGCAACATCATGTTTAACAAGTACACCCAACCACGAAAGAACTTTAGTTAACGCTTCAACCTTATTACACGAACGAGGCCGTGAGATTGTGATTTCCTTACTTTTTGCGAGATCATTACACAGTTTCCATAAATGAATACTAAGGTTGGGTGCACAAACAATTATTTGGACTTCACTTGTAAACGTCGTAAACTCCTCGTCACCTCTGTACCACCCGCGGAGCAACGAGCTCATTATTTTTTTTAAATAACATTCGAAGTCCCACACAAATCGACGCTACAATTGATGCGTAACTTTACAAGACTCGTTTCTTCACTTTAGATAACAATGCTAAGAGACTCTACTGGCTAATTCGAAGAACGAAAAGTATTTCAAGGTGGCTGTCAATAAATTTAAAGCGAGCGTTTTAACAGTTTTTATTAGTTTTGATCCAAGCCGAAAAGTTCATAAGGGATGCCACTTTGGCGAGGTTCACTAGATTTCGAAATGTCACTACACTATATTTAACAAGTAAACCTAACCACGAACGAACTTTAGTTAACACTACAACCTAGATACAGGAAGGGGACCGTGAGATTGTGATTTTCTCGCTTATTGAGACATCATTACGCAGTCACCATAAGTGAATACTAAGGTTGGACGCACAAACAATTATTTGGATTTCACTAATGAACCTCGTAAACTCCTCGCCATCTATTTTCCACCCGCTGAGCAACAATCTCATTCTTTTTTTTTTTTTCTAAACATCATGCAAGAGAAGAAAACGGAAAATAGAAAGAAAGTTCAATTGACGCGCAACTCATCATAAAATAATAGCGACGTACAAAGCATCGAGGACTACATTCAAGGTACGAGTCGATTTTTAGTTTAGATAGATGGAAATCATTTATTTTATTTTAGAATCGCTACCTTAATATAAAATACTTTGAGAAAAACTTTTTCTTTGAATAATATATTTGTTATAAAGTCAACATTTTACAGACATTTACTTTGCTTCAACATTCGAAGTCGCACGCAAATTGAGGCTACAATTGATGTGTAACTTTACAAGACTCGTTTCATCAATTTGGACAATAATGCTAAGAGACTCTATTGGCTAATTCGGAGGACAAAATATATTTCAAGGAGGGTGTCAATAAATTAACAGCGAGCGTTTTTACAGTTTTTATTAGTTTCGATCGAAGCCGAAAAGTTCATAAGGGATGCCACTTTGGCGAAGTTTACTAAGACATCGAAATGTCACTGCACTATGTTTAACAAGTAAACCTAACCACGAACGAACTTTAGTTAACGCTACAACCTTGTTACACGAAGGGGGCCGTGAGATTATGATTTTCGCGCTTATTGCGAGATCATTACACAGTAACCAAAGGTTGAGCGTACAAACAATTATTTGGACTTCACTAATAAACCTCGTAAACTCCTCGCCATCTCTTTACCACCCGCTGACCAACGAGCTCATTCTTTTTTTTCTAAACACCATGCAGGCGAAGGAATCAGGAAATGAAAAGAAAAAGTTCAATTGACGCTACTAATTATGAAATGATAGCGACATACAAAGCAACGATGACTACATTCATGGTACGAGTCAATTTTTAGTTTAGATAGAAGAAAATTATTTATTTTATTTTCGAGAAGCAACCTTACTCTAAAATATTTTAAGAAAAACTATTTCTTTAAATACTATATTTGTTCTAAAGATAATGTCTTTCACGCATTTATTTTGCTTCTATATTCCAAATCTCAGACAAATCGACGCTACAATCGGTTCGTAATTCTACAAGACTCGTTTCTTCTCTTTCGACCACAATGTTAAAAGACTCTACTGGCAAAATCGACGGACAAAATATATTTCAAGGTGGGTGTCAGTACATTTAAATCAAGCATTTTTAAAGTTTTCATTAGTTTCATTCTAAACCCAAAAGTTCATAAGCTATGCTACTTTAGCGAGTTTGACGACGACATCAAAATGTCGCAACATCATGTTTAACAAGTAAACCCAACCACGAACGAACTTTAGTTAACGCTTCAACCTTGTTACACGAACGAGGCCGTGAGATTGTGATTTTCTCCCTTTTTGCGAGATCATTACACGGTCTCCGTAAATGAATACTAAGGTTGGGTGCACAAACAATTATTCGGACTTCACTATTAAACGTCGTAAACTCCTCGTCGCCTCTTTACCACCCGCTAAGCAATGAGCTCATTATTTTTTTTAAACACCTTGCAGTTGAAGGAATCGGGAAATGGAAAGAAAAAGTTCAATTGACGCAACAAATTAGGAAGGAATAGCAACGTACAGAGAAATGATGACTTCATTCAAGGTACGAGTCAATTTTTAGTTTTGATAGAAAGAAATCAATTATTTTATTTTATAGTCGCTACCTTAATCTAAAATATTTTGAGAAAAACTATTTCTTTAAATCATATTTGTTATAAAGACAACGTTTTACACACATTTAATTTGCTTCAACATTCGAAGTCCCACACAAATCGACGCTACAATTGTTGCGTAACTTTACAAAACTCGTTTCTTCACTTTGGACAACAATGCTAAGAGACTCTACTGGCTAATTCGGAGGACGAAAAGTATTTAAAGGTGGGTGTCAATAAATTTAAAGGAAGCGTTTTTACAGTTTTTATTAGTTTCGATCCAAGCCAAAAAGTTCATAAGGGATGCCATTTTGGCGAGGTTCACTAAGATATCGAAATGTCACTACACTATGTTTAACAAGTAAACCTAACCACGAACGAATTTTAGTTAACGCTACAACCTTATTACACGAAGGGGACCGTGAGATTATGATTTCCTCGCTTATTGCGAGATCATTACACACTCACCATAAGTGAATACTAAGGTTGGGCGCACAAACAATTAATTGAACTTCACTAATGAACCTCGTAAACTCCTCGCTATCTACTTTCCACCCGCTGAGCAACAAGCTCATTCTTTTTTTTTTTCTAAACATCATGCAGGAGAAGGAATCAAGAAATGGAAAGAAAAAGTTCAATTGACGCAACTAATCATGAAATAATAGCGACGTACAAAACATCGAGGACTACATTTAAGGTACAAGTTGATTTTTAGTTTAGATAGAAGGAAATCATTTATTTTATTTTAGAGTCACTACCTTAATATAAAATATTTTGAGAAAAACTATTTCTTTGAATAATATATTTGTTTTGAAGACATCGTTGTATACACATTTACTTTGCTTCAACATTCAACATACCACACAAATAGATGCTGCAATTGATGCGTAACGTTACAAGGCTCGTTTCTTCACTTTGAAAAATAATGCTAGAAGACTCAAGTAGCTAATTCAGCGGACAAAAAATATTTCAAGGTGGGTGTCAATAAATTTAAAGCGAGCGTTTTTACAGTTTTTATTAGTTTCGATCCAAGCCAAAAAGTTCATAAGGGATGCTACTTTAGCGAGGTTCACTAAGACATCGAAATGTCGCTACACTTTGCTTAACAAGTAAACCTAACCACGAACGAATTTTAGTTAACGCTACAACCTTGTTACACAAATGGGACCGTAAGATTGTGATTTTCTCGTTTATTTCGAGATCATTACACAGTAACCATAAGTGAATACAAAGGTTGAGCGCACAAACAATTATTTGGACTTCACTAATAAACCTCGTAAACTCCTCGCCATCTCTTTACCAACCGCTGAGCAATGAGCTCATTCTTTTTTTTTTCTAAACACCATGAAGGAGAAGAAATCGGGAAATGGAAAGAAAAAGTTCAATTGACGCAACTAATCATGAAATAATAGCGACGTACAATGCATCGATGACTACATTCAAGGTACTAGTCGATTTTTAGTTTAGATAGAAGGAAATTATTTATTTTATTTTAGAGTCGCTACATTAATATAAAATATTTTAAGAAAAATTATTTCTTTGAATAATATTTTTGTTCTAAAGACAATGTTTTACAAACATTTAGCGAGGTCTACTACTTTAGCGAGGTTTACTAAGACATCGAAATGTTGCTACACTATATTTAACAAGTAAACCTAACCACGAACGAACTTTAGTTAACGCTACAACCTTGTTACACGAAAGAGAGCGTAAGATTGTAATTTCCTAGCTTCTTGCGAGATCATTACACTGTCAACATAAGTGAATAATAAGGTTGGACGCACAAACAATTATTTTGACTTCACTAATAAACCTCGTAAACTCCTCGCCATCTCTTTACCACCCACTGAGCAACCAGCTCATTCTTTTTTTCTAAACACCATGCAGGTGAATCGGGAAATAAAAAGAAAAAGTTCAATTGATGCACAACTAATTATGAAATAATAACAAAATACAAAGCAACGATAACTACATTTAAGGTTTGAGTCAATTTTTAGTTTAGATAGAAGGAAATAATTTATTTTATTTTCGAGTTGCAACCTTAATCTAAAATATTTTAAGATAAACTATTTCTTTGAATACTATAGTTGTTCTGAAGACCACGTCTTACACACATTTATTTTGCTTATATATTCGAAATCACAGACAAATCGACGCTACAATCGGTTTGTAACTCTACGAGCCTTGTTTCTTCTCTTTCGACCACAATGTTTGAAGACACTACTGGCAACTTCGGTGGACGAAATGTATTTCAAGGTGGGTGTCAATACATTTAAATCGAGCATTTTTACAGTTTTTATTTGTTTCGATCCAAGCAGATAAGTTAATACGATATGCTACATTAGCTTGGTTTACTAAGACATTGAAATGTCGTTACACTATGTTTAACAAGTAAACCTAACCACGAACGAACTTTGGTTAGCGCTACAACCTATTTACATGAAGGGGACCATGAGATTGTGATTTCCTCGCTTATTGCGAGATTATTACACAATCACCTTAAGTAACTACTAAGATTGGATGCACAAACAATTATTTAGACTTTCCTAATGTACCTCGCAAACTCCTCGCCTTCTCTTTACCACCCGCTGAGCAACGACTTATTATTTTTTTACAAACACCATGCTGGTGAATTAGGGTATGAAAAGAAAAAGTTTAATTGACGCAACTAATTATGAAATAATAGCAACGTACAAATAGTCGATTACTACATTCAAGGTACGAGTCAATTTTTTTTTGGATAGAAGGAAATAATTAATTTGATTTTCGAGTCGTAACATTAATCTAAAATATTTTTTGAAAAACTATTTCTTTGAATGCTATATTTGTTCTTAAAACAACTTCTTTCACACATTTATATACGACTCCGGGACCACATCCTTTGAAAGTTTATATGCGCAAGAGGCTTAGGAGCACTAGATTGAAATAGCCTAGAAGTTTCTCGTGTTAGCGTGTTGTGGTGGTGAGTGAGTCTGTTATTTGTGTATGAAGTCATGCGTTGGAGCAGAGACATTAGGATGAGAGTATAAATATTGAACAGTGTCAATTTGTGAGGTATCTTGTTGAGTCTGTATTAGGAAGGCCTTTGGTCTTGGGCTGAGAAGAGAGTCTGCTCTCTTTCTTTGGATTTGGGTAGTCTCGCTCCGGTGTTGTAGCTCTCTCATTCTCTCTATGAATATACTACCAAGGCCATTTTCCTCGTTTTCCTTAGTTTGAGTGTAAATCAATTGTATAACACAGGGAAACAGGTTGTTTATTCATCATTTTACCCAAGCGTTTTGTATGTCGTTTTGGTTTCATCAATAATATAAGTCTTTTGTTGTTTTATCTGATTTTCGAGTTTCAAATTGTATCGATTATCAAGATATATAGTAAATGCAAGTGTTTATATAACTGCAAAGACATCTCGCAATATCAGTATGAAGAACTCAACTAATAATGAAATATAAAAGTGGGAGGGATTTATGGATGACAAAAATGATAACAGTTTATTTCAATAATAAAAAGAGTTAAAAACGGCAAAAGAACATTTAAAAAAAATGATGGGAGTTCTAATTATTCCAATATTTGATCCAAATGTTAACTGAGAAGAAAATTTAAATTTTATTTCTAATCAATGTTCCAAATTTTATAGAATATTACAAAACAAATGAAAGGGTTTAATTATGGATTGTTGAGAACCCTTATTTATATTTTTCAAGAGTATAACTATAACCATATAAAAAAAAACAAGAAGAATGTAGAAGGGTAATGAAATAAAAGAAACAAAACCAAAGCCATTTTTACTGAAAACCTTGCAACAATATTTAGGTTGTAATAGGGTTAATATCCACTTTGGATCACCGTGAGGAGCTCATACTTGTTATAAAAGATGTAATTATCTGTCACGAGCATGACAACATAAAAGAAAAAGAAAAAGTAAGTAAAGAAGAAAAAATTAACTGCATAAGAAATATGTAGAATAAAACTTACAGAAGTTTCTTCCACCACTTGAAGCAACTGCTGAGTGTTTCCATGAAGACCTTCAACTGCAAACATGATGAAACAATATGAATTTTCACTAGAGTGCAACATATTCCACATCTATGGTTCAACATAATCTGTTTATTTGATGTCAAGCAATCGATGTCCTAATGGATGAAAATGGATGCTGGCCGGTGAAATGTACATAAAAAGATAAGACTCCCCGGAGTCTTACCATCATTTCTCATATAAAGAGGCAATAAATCACTGACACAACTTCAAGTTAATCTCACACATTTCACCAAATCCAAGTTCAATCACCTTTCCCCCAATCATATCCAAACTCAAATCAAAGTGGGTAAAAAAAGCACTATAAGATAGTCAAATAAAGGTTACATCAGTACTTATATATTAAGCAAGTTAAGTAAACGAGTTCCAGTAGGTCATGGTGTCCTAATCTTTTGACTCGGGATAACCATTAGGAGGTTTTGCATAGTTCGGGCATAAGGCTATTTTTTAAGGGCAAAACTCATCATTTGGTCCTTGACCTTTGTGTTTTTTATGCTTTAGGTCCCTGAACTTTTATTTCTACACATTTGGTCCTTGAACTTTCATAAAGATCTACATTTAGTCCTTCCACCATTTAAAGTGTTAAATTATGCCAATGTGGGCAACAAAAGTGCCGTGTGACTAGTTAAGAAGAGTAAAGTGGTTTATATTATTGAACCAAATGACTCGCATCGACCAAAATAAGCTGAAATTTTTTTTTAATTTCCCCCAAAAACATAAAAAAACTCAAAGTTCAGGGACCAAATGTGCACTATTGAAAGTTCAAGGAAAAGCATAAAAGACTCAAAGTTCAAGGACCAAAAAATACGTTTTGCCTTTTTTAACAGATCTATCTAACAACCCAATGGTCTCTTTGTGCCTTCAATTTAAGATTATCACAATAAAGTAGAATAATTATAGCAAACCCCATCATTCGGCCCCTAAACTTTGTGTTTTTTATGCTCTAGGTTCCTAAACTTTTATTACTACATGTTTGGTCCTTGAACTTTCACAGAGATCTACATTTAGTCCTTCTACCATTTAAAGTGTTAAATTATGCCAATGTGAGCAACAAAAGTGTTGTGTGACTAGTCAAGAAGAGTAAAGTGGTTTATATTATTGAACTAGACGACTCGCATCAACCAAAAAAAACTGAAAAAAATTTTAGTTTCCCCCAAAAACATAAAAAACTCAAAGTTCAGGGACTCAAAGCATAAAAACTCAAAAGTTCAGGGACCATATATACAGCAATGAAAGTTCAGGAACCAAAAATATAAAAACTCAAAAGTTTAGGGATCAAATGTACAACAATGAAAGTTTACGGACCAAATGTACACTATTGAAAGTTCAAGGAAAAACATAAAAGACTCAAAGTTTAAGACCCAAAAAATACGCTTTGCCTCTTTTAAAAGATCTATCTAACAACCCAATGGTGTCTTTGTGCTTTCAATTTAAGATTATCACAATAGAGTAGAATAATTATAGCAAGCGTTTCAGATTTGCAAATCATTGCTTGACTTTTCGTTTGAACAATTAGATTGACAATTACTACAATACTCAAAATATTGTAGGAAAAAAAAAAGCTTTAATTAACAAGCAGTTAAAGTAACATTGAAATGGGAAATAAGACATTGATCCGAAACGATAAATAAAAAGTAAGGTAACCTGAGAGGCATTTTAGTTGAGCTTCTACGCAGTGTCAAACAACGACGCATTAGCCTTCACAGAAAATGAATCCATTGTCTGTCATTTCTTCCGATACAAAACAATACGAGACGAACCAAATATCTCAATCCACAAAAAATGAAAAAACGGATCAAATTAATTGCCACTCTTAACAAATTACTGACCATTTGGCAATCAAAATGTGAAACAAATGACTGACCATTTGGCAATCAAAATGGTGTGGGTGTTAAGTTTCACGCTATGTACACCCCACCACCAATTGCTTCTTAGGGCACTCCATTTATTTTGTTTCTAACGTGAAAAGGCACATTTGCCCCTTCCAATCCAAACTCACTCATTTCCCATTTCTTCCATTTATTTTGTTCCATTTGAAATATTTTGTGTCGACAATAAGTCACCGAGACCAAATGCGTGGTCTCGGTGGTACACGATCACAGGTTTTTGAGGTGCCCTCTCAGTTAAGTTTCGGTGGATTTCGATAGACACTTACCCAATTTGTCTCGCTAATGAACGAACAAGACCACAACACAACTCACAACCCTGTGTACCTGAGAGAGAAGTAGAATTCGGTAGATGAGAGAGGAGCAGAGCAGACGAGGGTTTGGACGATTTTATGGGTTTCACGCATTTTTATTTCGGTTTGGTTGTGAGGTGCGTTTCGTTGATAAGGAAGGGCAGTTTCGTCTAATTCTTGGGTGCCTTGAGAAAAACGTTGGATTCCCTTGTTAATGAGGTGTCTTGACCGAACGCGCTTTGCGCGTGAAATACCTAAGAAAATGCTAATGTTTTTGATGCTTCGCCTCGAGATGCATTCGCACATCGGATCGTTCGCAACCCGTGCGTGTAGATGGAGCGTTACATTAGCATTTTCCAAATACAGTAGGCCATTGCATGCATTAAAATTACTACTACTTTTATGTTTAAACTCATATTTTTTCCAAGTACAGTAGGCCTTTCTCAAGACTAATAAGAAAAGACAATTGAATGAAAACTATAACACGCCTCCACATACCCAAAATATTCTAGCTGCAAGTGCACATGCACGTGCACTCCGATTTCGTATTCTTGAATTCATCAGATCCAAAATCTAAAATACTCTTACCGACCGGGAAAAGTGGAAAACAAAAAACTGTAAAGTTGTTACCCTCGGCTCTAAGTAGACTACAAATAAAATTTCACAAAAAATCATAATTCAGACTGGTTAGTAGTCACTCTGAAAAAATGTTTCCTATTTGTATGTACCCTCCTTTGCGTCTAAAAACTTGCAAACGAGAAGTCAGATAGATGAAAACAGATTCTCCGCATGGAATTGTGAGACCGCCCATTGGATGGTTTAATCCAAATTCTTCCTCGGCAGAACTTAGTAGATCTTGGAAAGAAGGATGGTTCAAGTATGACATTGGAACCACAAACCGCTTCTTCTCGGTCTCTCCCACATATACTGCTAAGTGGCTTTTGGATTGAAGAGGCTAAGCTGCGGTTGTGGAAAATGCAAAGAACGACTTATGTTGATTGGATTTGATTTCAGAGGCTTTTGCCTTGTGTTTATTTATATTGTTGTTGAAACAGAACAGTCAATATCATTTCATAATGAAGTCACTATGAGATCTTGTCCTGATCATGAAGAACTTGTTGATCACGCGACAAAAGGACGATACATGCAGAATGCGGCACATATATGAGTATGACGTTGTTCCGTTTGTTCCCTCTTGTTCCAATTTATACTAGTATGTAAACAATACTACATCCACCATCTACTCAAAAGGAGTGGACAGTCCAAGTATATAAGGTAGTCCTGCCTCATTAGTGATCACATGGTTTTGTTATTGGGTCATGACTTGTCTTCTATCATGTTCAACAAGGAGAAACAAAACAATAGATGGCCATGTAAATCAAAGTTTCTTCAGATACGTGAAAGATTGTGTTGGTGATCCTACCGACTGGTGTTCTACTACTGGTTATTGTTTCTTCTTGGACAACTCGTTAATATCCTTGCGCAACAAGAAACAAACAGTAACATCTCGCTCTAGCACAGAATCTGAGTATCAGGCTTTTGCTGATGCTGCCACTCCATCTGAGACGTCAAGTCACGTCATTGCACTAGTCGTTGCCTAAAACGTATTGTTTCGCAACCCATCTCCGTGATTCTTGATGGTTCAAACTATACACTTTGATTTCAACGGATTAAAAGTTTTCTGATTGGTCGAAAACTTTGGCGAATCGTAACGGGAGACAACCCCAAAAGAGAAAAGGATACCACAAAAACACAAGCCAAATTTCTTGACCGACTTGACGACTGGGACAGTAAGAATCATCAGATCATCACCTAGTTATGTAATTCATCTACTCCTATTCATATTCAGTTTGTTGGTTTTGGAACGACCAAAGAAATTTGGGATATTCTATCTGTTAGATACAAAACTTATGGTTTGGCACAATATTATCAATTGTTCTCTGAATAGTTTGAAACAAGAAGCTGGCCAGTCTATCAATAATTTCTTAGCACTCATTCAGCCAATCTGGAACCAGTTGCAACAGGCTGAGATTAGCAAAGACCACATTTATCTCATCCAAGTTCTCATGTCAACCCCCCGTACTGCTCACTTCACTGCTATTCTCCACATCCTTCGATATGTGAAAGATTGGGTTGGTGATCCTACAGACCAGCGTTCTACTACTGGTTACTGTTTCTTCTTGGGCAACTCGTTAATATCCTGGCGCAACAAGAAACAAACAGTAACATCTCGCTCTAGCACAGAATCTGAGTATCGAGCTTTTGCTGATGCTACCACTGAATTACTTTGGCTTCGATGATTCATTGAAGATGTGGGGGTTACACATATTTCTGCTACCATTCTGCATTGTGACAATCAAAGTGCGATCCAAATTGCACACAATGATGTTTTTCATGAGAGAACAAAACATATTGAGAATGATTGTCACTTCGTCCGTTAGCATCTGGTTCGAGGCACTCTTCAGCTTTCTTCTGTTTCATCCTCCAATCAGGCGGCTGATATATTCATTAAAGCTTATATTCCGGGTCACTTTCATGCCTTGGTTGACAAACTCAAGTTGATTTATACGAATCCATCTTGAGTTTGAGGGGGGATGTTAAGAAACTAATATTCTAGAATGTCTACAATGATTTTGTAATGTCTACACTAATTGTGTCACGCCTCCACTGATTGTGTAACGCCTCCACTGATTCTATAACGTCTACACTGATTCTGTAAATTAGTTATGTACCATTCTATAAATAGGGCACCATACTGTACATTCGGATTCACACAATAAACTTACTCTATTATGAAACTATCATGTTGGCATAGCAAATTGAAAATTTGCAAATCATGAATGATAGAGACGGATGCAAAAACCAAGAAAAAAGGTTAATTTGGATTGGCCCTGATTAGATTTATTGATCAAGTGTGTTTCCTGTTATAGGAATGTCATTGTCATCAATGGCCCTGAACAGAAATGAAGCCAAACATTCATATGTTAAAAAATTTTGTGGAAATAAAGGCTAGAATTCAAAATATAGTCAAATGGAATTCACATTAAATGATATTTTCAGTGGTATACAATCAGATCTTTCACTCTCCCACTCCTTTAAGTGAGGAAATTAGTTGACAAAAACTCTTCCAAAAATTGAAGACGCTGAATGAAATGGTTAATCACTCAGGCCTTGAACTCCCAAAAAAGTTACAAACAAAAGAGAGAAAAAAGCCTTGATTTCTTTCAGTTTTCCTTGTGCATCCTCCTCTAATAATTTGTCAAACGAGAGGTCAGATTGATGAAAGTTGATTCTTTGCATGGAATTGTAAGACCACCCATTGGATGACTGAATCCAAACTCTTCCTCGGATGAACTGAGTAATCTTGTAACAAAGGATGGTTCAAGTAGGACACTGGAAAGTGCCCTTTTGGGACTGAAGACAATTGATGTCTACTAACAAAAGAATGCAGTTTGAAGACTTGCTTTGCTTTAAGAGCCATTGAAGGCAAATGGACACCCATGCCTGATTCTTGAAAAGAAGAGGTAGCCACAAAAATAAGGATATATCTTAGTGAGAGCTTGTAGAATAGGTAATATAGACTCGACGTTGATGAGATGTGAGTTGTAAAACGAAGAGCGATAGGTTCATTTGTGGATGCTGTAACACAGAAACATGATGACCAGCCAGTTGAGGACCCAATGCGCATGTTATATTGATTGTCCCAAACTTTAATTAATACTTTTTATACGTAAAAATATAAGTCATTACATATCACATGACTATTTTATATACAATCATCATTTAAGAAGACAAGATTTCTAATTCATTCAATCAATAGTTGGCCTTGGATGCCACATAATAAGAATTTCTAAATTGTGCTGCTCGCTGTATTTTATGATCAATAATGAGATAAAATGAACATATATAGATGTTATGTGTTGTGAATTGAATTGAGACTTGCTAAGAACTAGAGAATGAAATAGAAGACTAAGAACTTCTACTACTACAAACTACTACTACAAAGGAGAAGAGAAGAAATGAGATAGTTGGAATGAGAAGTTTTCATTCAACTTGGTGTATCCATTACATAGATGTGAGCTATTTATATAGGCCATTACAAGAATGTCAAAGATCATAAGTTACAATTACATGATGTAAATGTGTAACCACTCACACATAGTGGTGGAATACAAATGGTTTAAATAGGAAGAGTCATCCACATCCATTTCATTTACAACACTCCCCCTTGGATGACACTTGCTAAGAGATTGTGCCCCGTTAAAACTTCTACTAAGAAAAAACCCTGTGGGAAAAATATAGTAAAAGAAAAAGAGTACACTATTCTCATAAATATTAAGATGGGTATAATATTGTTAAGATTGCCTCATTAAAAACCTTGCTAGGAAAACCCATTGGAATAAAACCATAGCTAAGGGAAAAAGAGTGCAATACACTAATCAAAAACTCCCCCTCACCCCTCATGTGAACATAGGTGAAACTTGTTCAGTTTCTTTACTTGCAATGTCTTTAAGTTTACGCAAGCCAATACCATATGTAAGCCTTTTAAATGTCGTAGTTGGTAAGGCTTTTATGAATAAATCAGCAAGATTATCGCTCGATCGGATTTGCTCGACATCAATTTCACCATTCTTCTGAAGCTCATGCGCATAAAAGAATTTTGGTGAAATATGTTTTGTACTGTTTCCTTTTATGAATCCTTCACTTAATTGTGCAATACATGCTACATTATCTTCATATAATATGGTTCGAGAATCTTTTATTGAAGGCAATCCACATGATTCTTGAATATGTTCAATCATGTTTCTCAACCAAACACATTCACGACTTGCTTCATGAATTGCAAGTATTTCAGAATGATTGGAAGAAGTAGCAACCATAGTTTGTTTTACTGACTTCCATGATACAGCAGTATTACCACAGGTAAATACATATCCTGTTTGAGAACGGGCCTTGTGGGGATCAGATAAAAATTCAGCATCAGCATAACCTTGGAGATTCAATTTTACCCCTCTCGAGTAAAATAAACCCATGTCACTTGTTCCTCGAAGATATCGAAAAATGTGTTTAACACCATTCCAGTGTCTTCGAGTTGGTGAAGAGCTATATCTTGCAAGTAGGTTGACAGCAAAAACAATATCGGGTCTTGTACAATTTGCAAGATACATAAGTGCACCAATTGCACTTAAATATGGTACCTCCGGACCAATTAGCTCTTCATCACTTTCATGAGGTCGAAATGGATCCTTATCCACTTCAAGTGATCTGACAACCATTGGAGAGCTCAATGGATGTGCCTTATCCATATAAAATCTTTTTTAATAATTTTTCAATATAATTTGATTGATGGACAAGTACTCCACTTGAAAAATGTTCAATTTGCAAATCAAGACAAAGTCTTGTTTTTCCAAGTTCTTTCATCTCGAATTCCTTTTTCAGTATTCGGATGTTCTAACGATGTCGTCGTGGTTTCCCACTATATTTAAATCATCAGCATATACAACAATAATCACAAATCCTGTTGATGATCTTTTAATGAAGACACATGGGCAAAGCGGATTATTTACATATCCTTCTTTCAGTAAATAATCACTAAGACGTTTGTACCACATTCGTCCGGATTGTTTCAACCCATACAAAGACCTTTGTAATTTTATAGAATGCATGTTATGAGGTTTTAATTTTATTTCATCGGATATTACAAATCCATCAGGGATTTTCATATATATATATATATATATATATATATATATATATATCTCACTGTCTAGAGATCCGTACAGATATGCTATAACGACATCCATTAAACGCATATCAAACCCTTCAGAGACTACAAGGCTTATCAAGAACCGAAATGTGATTGCATCTATGACAGGAGAATATGTTTCCTCATAATCGATGCCAGGACTTTGTGAGAAACCTTGAGCTACAAGTCTTGCTTTGTACCTTATAACTTCATTTTTTTCGTTTCTCTTTCGTATAAATACCCATTTATATCCAACAGGTTTTACGCCATCTGGCGTTTAGACAATTGGTCCAAAATCCTCTCGTTTCCTTAACGAGTTTAGCTCTGCTTGGATAGCATCTTGCCATTTTGCCAATCAGGTCTTTTTTTGACATTTGTCCACTGATCGTGGTTCTGGATCATCATCATTTTCACATATTTCAAATGACACATTGAAAGCAAATATATCATCAGGAACAATTTCATTTCGATCCCAAACCTTACTAGAGTTTAAATAATTTATTTAGATCTCATTACTTTCATCTTTTTCATCTTTTTCTAGAGGAAGTTAGTCCTCATCAGAATCAACCTGTTCTGACAAACTCTTATCAAAGGATTCTTGTGCTTTCTCAAGAGTATTTTGATTTGTATTTATTTTTATTCCCGTTTTCCTCTTTCGAGGAATTGTATCCTTTGAACCAACCGGTCTTCCACGCTTTAAGTGTTTCGTTGGTTCTTGTGCATTTTGTTGCACAGAGACATCAATTCTTGTAGAAGCATTTACAACTGGAATATGTGATTTTGTCACTTGTTTTGCATCATTAAATGCATCTGGTAATTGATTTGCGATTTGTTGCAAATGAATGATCTTTTGAACTTCAAGTTCACACTGATTTGTTCGTGGATCATAATGTGATAAAGTTGATGTATTCCAAGCAATTTCGCGCTATTCCTTTTGAATTGACTTCTTATCTCCCCCTAATGGTGGGAAAATTGCTTCATCAAAGTGACAATTAGCAAAATGTGCAGTAAATAAATCCCCTGTTAAGGGCTCAAGGTATCTTATAATGGACGATGAGTAAAATCCAACATAAATCCCAAGTTTTCGTTGTGGACCCATCTTAGTTCTATTGGGAGGTGGTATAGGAACATACACTGCATAACCAAAAATTCTTAAGTGTGAAATATTTGGTTGTTGACCTAAAATGAGTTGCATGGGGGAATGTTTATGGTATGCAGTAGGCTTATAACGAATGATAGATGATGCATGAAGGACTACATGTCCCCAAATTGAAGTTGGTAGTTTAGCTCTCACAAGTAAAGGTCTTGCAATTAATTGAATGCGTTTGATAAGTGATTCTGCTAAACCATTTTGGGTATGCACATGAGGAACAAAATACTCGAGGGTAATTCCTATAGACATGCAATAATCTCTAAATGCTTGGGATTGAAATTCTCCGGCATTATCAAGATGAATGGTCTCAGGGAATTGTACTCTTAACTTAATGATTTGCGCTAAAAGTCTAGCAAATGCAACATTGCGGGTCAAAATCAAACAAATATGTGACCACCTAGTTGATGCATCTATCAAAACCATGAAATATCTAAATGGTCCACAGTGAGGATGAATAGGTCCACATATGTCTCCCTGAATGCGTTCTAAGAAAACTGGGGATTCCACAACAATTTTACTTGGGGATGATTTAACTATCAATTTACCTTGAGAACAACTAGCACAATTATAATCATCAGCTGATAAAATCTTTTAGTTCCACAATTGATGTCCATACGAATTTTCAATATTATTCGTGCAATTGATGATCAAATCCATCATTTCATCTTATGAATGTCATTAGATCATATGACGATATTTATTTCATCAGTATGCCTTTTCAAATAAAATCCAGAAGGTAATGCAGGGAATTTAAATACTCAGATGAAACAAATCATACTGAATAACTTCTAGATAAGGCATTGACAACATTATAGTGGTACCATATATTGCATAAACATTAGCCTCTGCTAAGTTTAAATTCGATAAATATTTTTTTCTATTACAATGTACATGTAGTACAATAAGCAAGACATGCGTTATTCGCCTTTATTTAGCTCATAATTTGAATACATCTTAATGTGTCAATACTTAATTGAGCTATTTTTAATGGTAAAATTCATAATTTTGCCTTGATTTTGAAGGCATGGTAAAAGAAAAAAAATATTTGGGTATATATATGACAATATTTAAGCAACATAGCCTTTTGTACGTGACGAAAAAAATGTCACAATTATGAGTGTTCATTGTCAATACTAATTTACCCTTTCTAGTGGTGCACCACTTTTTATTCTGACTATCAGTGGAATTGTCAATATGACTTTTACCATATCTTTTCACCTTTTTCACTTCCATAAATTTGAAATTGCAACCATGGTCATTATATGCAACATATGCTTCTTAATTTGAAGCTAAACCAATTGGACATGAGTAATATTATATTTATAATATCTTATTATTTTACTCAGCTACCACGAGACAAGGATTCAATCCATAATTAATATTTAATGGATTGACGTGCGCGCTCGATAATTTGTTGCAGTAATACATCGAGGCGAGCCACATGGCCTTTATTTGTCTCATCAGTCATATTTCTGCATAGCCTCAACATAGAGGTAATTGAAATTACAGAATAATAAATGATATTTGACTGATATAAATTTTGTAGCGTGAGACCCAACCACTCATTTTGAGCCTTTTGGAGCATCACCAATTTTGGCCTTGATATAGATAGGTCCATGAGGTGAAATGATAATATAAAGTGAAATATTCACTTTTCAAATCTCTAAAGAGATATTTGACGAATAAATATTTATACGCATAGCCTTGCATAGATACTTTATATATAATTTGAGCATCCCGTTGCCTTGACAAATAATTATTGTTGTCAATATTATTAAGGCAATTAATTCAATCAAGTATAATAAAAAATAAAGACATCATAAATAGTTCTCATTTTTATGTAAAATATATGATTAAATGAATGCTCATAACTTGATTATTTTATACACAAAATATACTATTTATATGAGTTGGTGGGAAACTTCCAGGTTGGGTGGTGAGACGAAGTCTACTTAAAAACCATGCCTCCTCGAATGGGATAACCCGTCTCCCTTTCAATGTTTAGCTTTACCTGGGACAAGGCTTACCCACTATCAACCCAAACTCATTACACTATTTGCAATATAAAAAAAAATCAAGAATGGAGCATAATTAATCGTTTGTAGTATAGCGAGAAAACTAGTTATGTCACATATTGACTTTTGATTTCTGATGTAGAAGATCATACAAGACGCAACTACAGAGCATACTTTCGCAATCGGTAACGTTATAATGCATAGTATATGAATAAAGTATGCATATAAAAGTGAAGCAACCAAGATAATATAGAAATAAACCGAACTCATAAAAGTTATACCTTCCTAGCTTTGTCTCCTTAACAAGCCTTCTTGAACTTCAAGATCTCCTTAATGCTAGAGCAAGCTCATGCTGATAACATGTTGTGAATTGAATTGAGACTTGCTAAGGACTAGAGAATGAAATAGAAGACTAAGAACTTCTACCACTACAAACTACTACTACAAAGGAGAAGAGAAGAAATGAGATAGTTGGAATGAGAAGTTTTCATTCAACTTGGTGTATCCATTACGTAGATGTGAGCTCTTTATATAGGTTATTACAATAATGTCAAAGATCATAAGTTACAATTACATGATGTAAATGTGTAACCACTCACACATAGTGGTGGAATACAAATGGTTTGGATAGAAAGAGTCATCCACATCCATTTCATTTACAACATTATGATTGGAATCTTGGCATTTTTGTTGGATGCAACTAGGTGTTATTAATGGTAATAATTCTTGAAGTTTAGGACAGTTTGATGGGGAGTATGGACAGTGGACAGTTTGATGGGGAGTATGTACAGTTTTGGAGCCTTGTTTGGGAGGATGTGTTGGGCAATAGGACAGTCACACCTTGTTGGATATTTATGTGTGCTGGGGGGAACAAAACTTCCCGCCTGTGATCACCATGTTTATCTCGTTTTTCTTTCTTACGTCGGTTACTGCCCAAGTTCGGTAATTGAGCACGGGGAGAGGAGTCCGATGGGATAGATGGTTAAGGGGTCGAAAAGGGGGGTTTTGTTGAACAACCGGATGGCTGTCAAGCGCAAATTGAGCTAAGGGGGAAAGGTATTCTGGTGGAGGTATTTGACTGTTTGAGTTGAGATGGTGGGGTTGTTGTATATATATAGTTATAATCATACTTTTGTGTACAGGTTGTGGAACAAAAATTCCCATCCTAATCTTTTGATGAATGACAATATATCTTTCTGATAAAAAAAAAAAAAAAAAAAAAAAAAATGAAGTTCAACTTTTCAAAATCAGTCTGCAGTTAAAACCAGTGTTTCTTGACCTCAGATCATTAATTTATGAAATCTCATTTCTCATTGATGTATGATTCTGTATTCTTGTTAATCCCAAATTGTACTACGAACAACTCTAGTGACTACGTTATCTTTTATGTTCATGAATCACGATTCTATCTTCTTATGTATGAATTCATTTGATCCAAGATGTAAAAAACCACTGGTAGAAAATAAAAGTTCGTTAGAATGGTGACAATCTTTATTGACAATTAATTTCTCAAAACAAAATTATAGAACTTAGATATAAATTTGAGTAATATTGCAGTCTCATTATTAATATTGTTCATTTCTTTATTTCCAAATCCTTATCTTTTGTGCATTGAAGGGTTGTTCCATGCTTGGAATTTCACATTAGACTAATTGGTGATGGACATTATTAGATATATTGGTCAATCTTTCTATCTCTCATCACTTTGTTCGTAATATATATCAATCCTTATCTTTTGTGCATTGAAGTGGCCGGATTTACCTTTTATTCTGTATGACGGTTGAACAAGTGAAACCCAACACAACAGAAATAAAAAGTGAAAAAAAAAAACTCAAAATAAATTTGCAGAGATCTGGAATCAGTTTAGACTGGAATTCGGAAAATGACTCGAAAAATGTTTCATTAGATGATGGCTTAGAATGAGAATTATTTATTTTCTCTCATTTACAGAACTGAACAAAATAATAATAAAAATGAATGTGTGTTGCAACAACTCTTCTGAAATTAATGAGATTGAAGTATTTGGTTAGTGATCAGTGGTCACCCCTGGTGCCTTAGTTTTAAAAAAAGGTGTGATCAGTGGTCACCCCTGCTGCCTAGTTAGCTCTAAAAAAAGGTGTGTATGAAAGAGTGAAAATTCTTGGGCGGGGGCGTTAATTCTGGTTTCCCTTGTGGCCCTTTGGAACTGAAGATAATTGATTTCTAGTAAAGAGAGATTGCAGTTTTAGCATCTGTTTTGCCTTGAGAGCCATAGAATGCAAATGGACACCCATGACTTATTCTTTGATTGAAGATTAGAGACTAGAATGATCTGACTGAGCTCGCGGAATAGGCAAAGAAAGCTTTGATGCTGATGATGAGATTTGAGTTGAATTGTTTGCTTGATATGTTTATATATATTAGAATGATAATGCAAAACTGCACATTCTGTTGAATTGAGTAGGTGGTAGTTCAGAGATCAAGGGACCTACCTTATCATAAACGATCACATGGTTTTGTTCACCGCTTCGTCTCTTATTATATCGTCTCCATAGTTTGGATAAGAATTGTTCATACCACAAAAGTCATCATCAAAATAAGGATGAGTTTTGAAGAAAAAAAGGATAGCTGCCTTGTTACCATAAGACAACGAGGAAAGTTTCAATTGATGATGCACTGAAACATGTAAACATGAAACCGAAAAATCAAGAGCTTAGCAACTCAGCAAGTATTATACATGTCCGAGCCCTTTAGTCCTTTCCCTCCTCCAGCTGTTCAACAGGATTAGTCAGTTTCTTCACTATCGAACGCTTCCTGACTCAGTCGATGCTATAATTAGATTGAAATCTGATTAACAAGTACTTGAGATATTTAATATGCAAGATCACTAAAAACGGGACCATCATCTGTAACTTCCATGTAAAGACTAAAGAACTTAAGGACTACGGAGAGTACGTGAAGGGCCACATAGATACATGACCATGGAAAGACAATGACATATGGAAGCATGCATCAAAATGTGGTATTTATGAGTTTTTCATTGTTGTCTCGAGCATGTAAAGAAAGTCATGAATGATAACTTGGTTTATGCATGCATGGTTGAGCTATGCAGACCTAAGTTTGTGCGTAGTCAAGTGCAGTGCTATTTGGAAAGGACGAAAATAGTTGTCAAAATTGAAGACATGGGACAGTAACTGTTTATTAGAGCATTAGTACGGTTAACTATTAGCGGCATATCTTATAAGTTTATCAAGATTATATACTTATGGTTGGAAGAGACATGAAATGCTATTGGATTTGAGACTTGATATGTTCAAACACTAATTAATGCTTCTTGATGTGTGACATCTACAATAAAATCAAATCATGATAAGCAAATATTCACACTAACACTGATATTCAATTGTTTTATGTTCTGCATTTGACGTTGTTGAGGTTCACCGGCTTTTGACATTTACAATAAGATGAATAACTTCAACCTTAAACTTTTTGGCTATAAACTTGTATGTATCCATACCAGCTTGGTATTCATAGTTGAGTTGCAATTGCCAACTATAAGGTTAAAAGTCCTTTCACCGATTAAACAATATCACATCACTTCATAACACAGCCAGATCCAGCTATTTGTTAGATTATTTCAACATAAAATGCCCATGCTGATGTATATAGGAAACAAAACTTTATGGTTCCATGTGATTGTGTTGGCATAGAAAAATTGTAAATCATGAATGATAGGTACAGGGACAGTAAACTTAAGAAGGCAAGTAATTTTTGGATTTACCCTGATCAGATTTATAGGAGTTTCATTTTATAATAAAAGATAGACCATTATTAGCTTGATTTTGAATTTAGAAACAAAAATTATTTCTTTTTTCACTGGATTGCCTTTTCTTGTCAAGATGGCACAAAAACTACTGGCTCTTGATCTGCCCAATGTGTTTTGATGTCAAAATTTTATATCTGTATGAAATGACAGTCTACTTGTCTTAGTTTGATTTGTAATCTAACAAAAGTAGTTTATTTTAGAAATCAAGCCAAATACTCATGTTCATGAATTTGCAGAATTCAAGGATAAATTCCAAATATAGTAAAATGAATTCACATTAAATGATATTTTCATAGAAACAATCAGTTCTCTCCCCCTCCCACTACTTACTTTACAGGACAAAAATAGAGAAGAGAAGTGAGCAAATTAGTTGACAACAACACTCTTCCAAAAATTGAAGAGGCTGAATGAAATGCTTAACAACCCAAGCCTTAAAGCTCCCAAAACACTGATAAACAAAAGAGAGAAAAAGCCTTGAGTTTGATCTTTCAGTTTTCTTTGTGTATCCTCTTCTAATAATTTGTCAAACGAGAAGTCAGATTGATGAAAGTTGATTCTTTGCACGGAATTGTAAGACCGCCCATTGGATGACTGAATCCGAACTCTTCCTCGGCCGAGCTGAGTAATTCTTGAAATGAAGGATGATTCAAGTAGGAGACTGGAACCACAAACCGCTTCTTCTCGGTCTGTCCAACATACACTGCGAAGTGGCCTTTTGGAATCGAAGACAATTGATTTCTAGTAACCAGAGAATGTAGTTTGAAGATTTGCTTTGCTTTAAGAGGCATTGAAGGCAAATGGACACCCATGACTGATTCTTGAATTGAAGAGGGTAACCACTAAAGGAAGGATCTCAGTGAGAGCTAGTAGAATTGGTAATAAGACTCGATGCCGATGAGATGTGAGTTGAAAGACTTGGTGTTGTGCATATATTTATATTAGTTTGGAAATGCAACAATTTTCTAGCTCTTTCGAAATGAGTGAAAGGCAGTTTTGCAAGCTAGGGACCTACTTCATCAATGATCACATGGTTTTGTTCATATATGGCTCTCTTTTTTCCTTCACATCTTAGTCATGGTCCACATGACTTTTTTTACAGTAGTCCTTGTCGAAATAAAGAAAAGCTATCGATGAAGACCTAATCCTATCAGAAAACAAAGATCGATAGATTCATGTGTCAATGCTGTAAGACATAGAAACATGATAACCGACCAGTTGAGGACCCAATATCCATGTTTGTTCTTTGTCCCAAACTTTAATAGGCTGTTAGATGTAGAAATATCTATCATTTATATGTATCACATGTCTACTTGATTTATAATCACCATTTTAGAACACAAGATTCCTGATTCAATCAATTTATCGTTGCTCATTGGCGTGACATGAGATTTTTCTGACCTGTGTTGCTCACTGACTTTATGATCAAGAATTATATGAAATGAACTATATGATTGGCTTCCTGTCATTTTTTAAGTGCAACTGAGATGTTCAAAACTCTGATAATTCTTGAACTTAAGTTTTTCGAAATGAGTCTGCCGGTAAAATCAGGAATTAGTCGGGACTAAAGCTCTGGATAACCTTACAATAATCTAAACAAGTGTTCCTAATTGACCTCAAACCATTGATTTTAGAAGATCTCACTTCTCATAAATGTAAATTGTCTTCTTATTGGTCCAAAATTGCGCTAGAGTGGTTCTCATGACCCTTTTTTGTTCATGAATTATGATTCTATTTTTTATAGTTTGAATTCATCTGATCCAAGATGTTAATAACTATTGATACTAAACAAATCTGTAAAATTGTAATCTTCTTTATAGACAATGAATTTCTTAGGACAATATGTCATGTATAGAACTTATGTTATATGTAAATTAAGTGATATTGCTGTTTCATTATTGTTCATTTTATGATTTCTAAATCCTTATCATTTATGCATTAAAGGGTGTTTTTATCTCTGGAATTTCACATTGACTTGGTGTGTAATGAAGATAATAATTTAATATATTTGTTTATCTTTCTATCTTTCATCTAATTTTTTGGCTGGATCAATACATTCTAATTGGAGTGTTGAACAAATGAACCTCAAAAAGCAAAATAGAAAAACAAAGAACTCAAACGATAATTTGAAGAGATCTTAAATCAGTCGAGAGCCGAGACAAGAATTCAAAATATGATCCAAAATTTTTTCCATTGGGTGATGTTTTATGAATGAAAGTCAATTTTTTCTCTAATTTACAGAACTGAACACAATTAAAAGATGAATGTGTTACAACAACTCTTTTACATGGTTAGTAGTGAACCCCTTGCTGCCTTAACTCTCAAAAAAGTTGTATGAAAGAGAGAAGAAAAGCTTGGGCGTGTTGTCATGTTTCCTTTTGTGTATGTGCCCTCCTTACGCGTCTAAGAACTTGTCAAGTGAGAAGTAAGATTGACGAATGAGGATTCCTGGCATGTAATTGTAAGACCGCCCATTGGATGATTGAATCCAAATTCTTCCTCTGCCGAACTCAACAAATCTTGGAATGAAGGATGGTTCAAATAGGACACTGGAACCACAAACCTCTTCTTCTCGGTCACTCCAACATACACAGCTAAATGGCCCTTTGAAACTGATGAAGATAATTGACTTCTAGTAACAAGAGAATGCAGTTTGAGGATTTTTTTTGCCTTAAGAGCCATAGAATTTAAATGGACTCCCACGACTAGTAATTCTTGAATTGGAGCAGACAATAAGATCTGACTGAGCTTGTGGAATAGGCAAAGAAAGCTTTGATGCTGATGAGATTTGAGTTGAATGGTCTGCTTGATATGTTTATATATACTAGAATAGAAATGCAAAACTGCACATCCTGTTGAATTGAGTAGGTGGTAGTTGAGAAATAAAGGGTCCTACCTGATCATAACGATCACATGCATGGTTCTGTATGGTTTCCTCTCCATGGTCTCGCAAAGCACCGGCTATGCCACCAAAGTCATCATCTAAATAAACGTAAGCTTTGGAATAAAATAAATAGATGTCTTCTAACCAGAAGACAATGAGAAAAACTTCATGTGATTATGTATTGAAATATATAAACATTAAACTGACTAGTTAGAAATTCAGCAAATATACATGTCCCGGCCTTTTGATATGTGTGAGTTATGTGACTTAATGCATGATCTTGCTTTGTCAAGTTGCAATATAACTAAATTTGTTTTAATGACCAAAATCCAATCTATATATTTATTTGAACAGAATGACAGTCTGCTTGTTCAGTTTGATCTCTATTCTAACAAATGTAGTTTATCTCAGAAATGAAGCCAAACTGCCATGTAAAAAAATTGCAGAAAAAAAGGCTAGGATTCAAAATGTACTATAAAAATTACTATCAATGATATTTTCATATAAAAATCAGTTCTTTCACCCTCTCGCTTCTTTACAGGACAAAAAGAGAGAAGCGAAGTGCAAAAATTAGTTGCACAACAACTCTCTTCCAAAAATTTAAGAGATTGAATTAAATGGTTAACAACCCAAGACTTACACTCTCCGAAAAAACTAGTAAACAAAAGAGAAAAAAGCCTTGAATGCTTTGAGCTTTCCTTGTGGCCATGGAAGGCAAATGGACACCCATGACTGATTTTTAAATTGAAAAGGTAATCGCAAAAAGAAGGATCTCTGGGAGAACTTGTAGAATAGGTAAAAAAAGACTCGATGCCGATGAGATGTGAGTTTAAAGACTTGGTGTAGTGTGTATATTTATATTTGTAGGGAATGCTGTATCTGTTATGCTAGCTAGGGACCTACCTCCTCAATGATCACATGGTTTTGTTCATGACTTCAATTTTTTTTTATTCATCTCAGTCATGCTGCAGACCACTTGTGCTACAATAGTCATTGTCGAAATATAGACAAGCAAGTGATGAAGATCTAATCATATCGAAACATGATAACCGACATTTGAGGATCCAACATGCATCTTTGATTGTTTGTCTCAAACTTTAGGTTGTTAGAAATAGAAATATATACCACTTATATATGACATGCATTCCTCCCCGACCGAACTCAACAAATCTTGGAATGAAGGATGGTTCAAGTAGGACACTGGAACCACAAACCGCTTTCTCGGTCTCTCCAACATACACTGCTAAGTGGCCCTTTGGAACCGAAGATAACTGACTTCTAGTAACTAGAGACTGAAGTTTTAGCAATTGCTTTGCCTTAAGAGCCATAGAATGCAAATGGACACCCATGACTGATTCTTGGATTGAAGAGTAGAAGCTAGAATGATCTGACTGAGCTCGTGGAATAGGCAAATTAAGAAAGGTTTGATGCTGATGAGATTTGAGTTGAATGGTCTGTTTGATATGTCATATATATTTGAATGGAAATGCAACACTGCTCATATCCTGTTGAATTGAGTTGGCGGTAGTTGAGTAATCAAGGGATCGACCGACCTCATAAACGATCACATGATTTTGTCCATGGCTTCGTTTCTTATTGTAACCTCTCCATGGACTACTGGCAAAGCACTGTTTTTGCCACCAAAATCATCATCGAAATAAGGAAACACTTCGGAATAAAATAAATGGATGCCTTCTTACCAGAAGACAATGACAAAAACTTCATGAGATGATGCACTTAAACATGTAAACATGAAACTGGTCGACCAGTTAATAATTCAGCAAATATACATGTCCTATCCGTTTGATACTTCCACCTACAGCTGTTAAACATGATAATGCATTACAGAATAAATGCTTTATGAATTGGTCCACGCAATATACGATTGAATTCCACACAATTAGGTAGAAGCGAAGTAAGGATTAAGGAAATTAGTCGACGACAACTCTCTTCCGAAAATTGAAGAGGCTGAATTAAATGGTTAACAACTCAAGCCTTGAACTCCAAAAAACATGGTAAACAGAAGAGAGAAAAAGGTCTTCAGTGCTCTCAGTGTTTCTGGTGCATCTTTCGTAGTCCTTCCTCTTCTAAGGAATTGTCAAACGAAAGGTTAGATCGACGAAAGCAGATTCTTTGCATGGAATTTTAAGACCGCCCATTGGATGACTGAATCCGAACTCTTCCTCGGTCGAGCTCAGTAATTCTTGAAAGGAAGGATGATTCAAGTAGGAGACTGGAACCACAAACCACTTCTTCTCGGTCTCTCCAACATACACTGCAAAGTGGCCTTTTGGAACTGAAGACATTTGATTTCTAGTAACTAGAGAATATAGTTTGAAGATTTGCTTTGCTTTAAGGGCCATGGAAGGCAAATGGACACCCATGACTGATCCTTGAATAGAAGAGGTAACTGCAAAAAGAAGACTTGGTGTAGTGTGTGTATTTATATTTGTAGGCAATGCTGTATCTGTTATGCTAGCCAGCCATGACTCATCCATGATCACATGGTTTTGTTCATGGCTCTCTCTTTTACTTCATCTTGGTAATGGCACAGACCACTTGTGCTAAAGTAGGCATTGTCCAAATAAAGGCAATGTATGAAAGAAAATCAAATAATATCGGAAAATATGAGCGATAGATTCATGTGTTGATGCTGAAATACATAGAAACAAGAGAACAGTCCCCGCCAATATACCATTAGTTCCTAGAGGTAGAAATTTCTTCCATTATAGAACGTATAATGAGAACATTAGACTCCTAATTGAGTCAATTAATAATTAGTCATCCACGTCGCGTAAGAATTTTCTAACCAATTGTACTTAAACTTCACTTTATGATCGATATCAATCTTGATAAAATGATCTATATAATTTTCTCCTGCCATTCTGTGTTGAGTGCAAGTAAGAGTTATTGATCGTAATGATTCTTGAACTTCAACTTGCAAAATTAGCCTGTCGGTAGAATCATTTTTTCCTGGCCTCAAGATTGTTAATCTGTGAAATCTAACTTCTCATAAATGTAAATTACCTTCTTAATAAACAACCATTTTACTTGGGTCTATTTTTTGCGACGCAAATCTGAAGTTTTTGAGTCTTTCCAAAAATTCCTAGCCATGATTAAAAATCAGTTTTCCAAGAATATCAAAATTTTACATACTGACTTAGGCGAGGAATATATGTATCGGCATTTCCAAGATTTCCTTCAACAAAATGACATTATTTCTCAAAGAAGTTGTCCTTATAAACTACAGCTAAACAAAGTTGCCGAACGGAAAAATCGACATCTTCTCGATGTGGTTCATTCCTTGCTCATTGAGTTTTGTGTTCCATCAAGATTCTAGGCTGAAGCCTTTATAACGACCCTAAAAATTTAACCCGCACCACGTATCAATACAGGTGATACGTGGGCCCACGTCGTGGTACAGTCATCAATTCTCGGACGTCGACGCTGAGGTATGTTAGTTTTGTATGGTGTTTGTATTATATTGTATTTCATTTGTGCAATTTCAAAGTTTTAACGTGTAAAGACGTTATGTATGAGTGTTGGTAGTCCGGGGAACAAATTTAATTAAAAACACTGACAAAAACATAAAATAAATTATAATTAAAAAGTTGTAAAGTCTGTTTGTTACGTCGGTACGTCTGTGGTGACGTGACGAACAAGTTAGTGTTATGAGTTGGGTGCAGTTGAGTACGGGAATACCCGAGGGGAGTTTTGAGTGTTGTTGGAAATAGATGAGATCAAAAGACTAAAAGTCAACAAAAAGTCACCTATTTGTGTCATTAAAGTTGGTGGAGGTGACTGCAAAATGACCAAAAAGGGCAATAAATTTGTAAAGGGTATGGATAAGGGTGAGGGGTATTTTGGCCATTTTACCAAAATCCCCCCAAAAACACTAACATGCCACCGCAATCACTATTCTCACATCTCTATCGATCGAGAGAAGGAGAGATCAAGGAGAGGAGAGCAGTGGTTCGCGGAGAGCGTGGACGCGACGTCGAGGCGAGATCCAGGTAAGGTGGTTATTGATTGTATTGTTGGGGTTGTTGTTGTTGTCATGGTGGTTGTTGAGGTTGCCGTTAAGGGGTGTGGATTTAAATGGTGAAAATGGAATATTGATGATGGTGGTGAGGTGTGTGTTGATTGTTGTTGTGTTGTCGTGTTGTGGTTGCATCGTAAAAAAAAAAAAAAAAAAAGTCTCTCTGAGAGCTTCTGTTCGTTCCAACGAACAAGGTGGAACCGGGCCAGGTCAAGGTGACCCGATCCGGTTGGGTCAGACCCGGGTGGACCGAGTTTGACCCGAGTGGACCGGGTCAGACCGGGTTTGACTCGGGTGGACTGGGACCGACCCGGTTGGATTCGGTTGGACCGCGGGTCTGACCCGGTCAGGGCAATCCAGACTCGACCCAGTCGGGTCAGGTCAGACCCAACTTGCTACCCACCCACCTATTATTATATTAATAAATAATTATTTATTTCAATTAAATATATTTAAAAGGATTTGAATTGAAATAAATTTCAGAAAATAGGGAAAATTCAGGAAAAATTCTAAAAAATTCTAGAAAACAATATTTTCATCAAATAAAGAGAAATTTTGGAATTTCTACAAAAAGTGAAATATTCGGAATTTTTGCGAGACTTTATGTCGGGGTTTTTTTCCTTGAAAAGCGTGAAATTGGCAAAAATAGCTAGAAATTTGGAAAAATCATAGGAAATTAAGGAAATTGATATAAATTGCATTATCAGGATTTTTGTATACACGGGGACCGTAAGGGCATGTCAGAGTCCGTGTTAGCGCGAATTAGCTTAGATTGGAGGTAAGTAAACCAGTGAGGAACACTACAGTTATTCCTTGAGCTTTGAATTATTTATTGGTATTGTTTCGATGCTATCTTGTCATTCCATTCCTTTTGAGTTGTCCTAAGGCAAGTGTGTCAAGCGTGATCCTTGCAGAATTCTGGGCTCACGGTGTATTATACCGGAGTTCACAGTTGGGGATACGTGATTGGTTGTAATGACATGTACGGGGTGAGAGTTCTCCACCAGATTGCTGGGGACTCTACACTCGCGTAGGGGTCTTAGAAGAGATTTTGTCCTCGACTCTTAGCCTTTGAGGAGATTTTGTCTTCGACATAACGACTTTGATTGGTCGGGACCACTTGTATCTTTCCTTTGTATTCTGGGACACTCGATTTCTACTGCTTATTTATTTATTCACAGTCTTTATATATTCATGCGCTCCCTATCATTTTCTTTCTATTTGCATGAATTGACTGTTCATTTATTTAATTCGAAATGTTGTATTTATTGTTGTTCCTGCTTGGCATTACTTACCTGAGCTCGTCATTCTTGTGTTTAACCAAGTGTAGATCCGCAGTCCAACAAAGGGAAGGCCGTGCAATTAGGCAATATACTTTGAGCGGGCCTCCTCTGCTGATATAGGTGACTTTTTGGTTGTATTAGCTACTTATATTGTTTTTGTACATGGGGTTATGGGTTGAGAAATTTTTTTGGATATTATGACTTGGATGATACTCTCCTTGCTTTACATGGTATATATAATATACGGGGTTCCCATACCTTAGGTTTTTGTCCTAACTTGGAGGTTTCGAGATTAATTGATTAGTTGAGATTTATTGCTTCCGCTTTATACTTTGATAACTCGCTAATTAATTGACTTCACTTTTAAATGATTGAATGGTAAGAACAGGCTCACTGGACCCGCGCGACTCGGCAGGATTGGCACGGGGGTTCGTGCGGGTCCAGGCCGGGCGGTGCCCAATTCTAGGGTTGTGGAATTTGGGGCCGTCACAGCCTTGTCTATAGCTATCCATTTAATAAATCGTCTTCATACGCCTACACTTCAAAAATAAAAACACCATATTTCCTTCTCTATCAAGAGCAACCTACATATCATCATCTTCACCCATTTGGATGTGTTTGTTTGTTCTTCTTCCCTCTCATGAGCATACTAAACTCACTCCTCAATCTGTCAAATGTACTTTTATTGGCTATGCCCCACATCAAAAGGGATATATGTGCTTTGATCATATCACTCAACGAATTCATGTTTCTCGTAATGTTATATTTTTTGACCAACGATATCTTTTTCGTTTACCTATTGTCCATTCTAATGATTCTACTCATTCTCCTCTTCCTACTTTTGATGATATATCTCGTGAACCTCCTTCCCATTCTATTCCTCCTATCTCCAGATTTCAGCCGCATCTTGTTTATACACGTCGAACTAGGGATAATGTCCATCATGAAGATTCGGCACCTACACTTTCTCATCAAAAAATCCCTAAAACTAGTTGAGCCCAGTCACCACCTATGTCTTCCTTGCCATCAACCTCTGCCAGTGATCCGTTTCCACTTAAGAAATCCACTTGCACTTCACATCCGCCAGACAGGTATGGTTATTCTCCCGAAAGATTTGATTATCATAAATCTATGATTGCTACCCTTTCCTCCATTAGTATACCGAGATCATATTCAGAAGGAATACAACATAAGTGTTGGCGACACACTATTCAAGAGGAACTTGATGCTTTGAACCATAATCAGACTTGGGACGTTGTTACTTATCCTTCTAATGTTACTCCTATTGGTTGTAAATGGATCTTCTCCATCAAACTAAATTCAGATGGATCACTTGGTTTTAGGCTCGTTTGGTAGCTCTTAAAAATAGACAAGAATATGGGGATTGACTACCAAGAAACATTTGCTCCAGTTGCCAAAATGACTATCGTTCGTACAATCTTGGCTTTAGTAGCTTCTCAAGATTGGTCTATTAATCAGATGGATGCAAAAAATGCATTTCTCCGCGGGGATTTAATAGAGAATTTTTATATACGTTCTCCACCTGGTTTAACAATTGTTGCACATGAGGTATGTCACTTGAAACGTTCCTTATATAAGCTTAAACAAACTCCTCGTGCTTGGTTTGCAAAATTCAAAAAGACTCTACTTGATTTGTCCTTCATAGAAAGCAGATATGATCCTTCACTTTTTTTATGCTTCACTCATGGAATTGACATGTTACTTGTATACATAGATGATATTTTAATTACTGGTTCTGACATAGACAAAATTCAAGAATTGAAGATATCTCTACATGCTTCTTTTCACATGAAAGATCTAGGTTCTCTTGCATATTTTTTGGGTTTGTAAATCCACAGAAACAAGAAAGATATTTTTATTAATCAACAAAGAAAGTTCCTTCTTCGTTGTTGGAGGTGTATTGCAGAATCATTGTGGAAAGTTCTGAACTGACCCATTATGAGAATACCACATGGATTAAGTCATAGGTGTTACTCTTGATAAGTATATCATTTAGTCCTTCAACTTGAGATTACCATAGACTTCAATATTAGAAGCATGATAATTTGACACAATCAAACGTCGTCTTTAACCGGACAATTATAAAGATTGTGATTGGTTATTCTTTGAGCAATATGTGAAGGTGTGTAATCAGGATATAATTTTTCTATCTTCTAAAGAGAGAGGTATCATTAGATCCCTCGATATGTTAGATTGTTAAATGGCCAAGTCTAAGATAATTGATATGGTCAATGTCACTTGAATATTTTCAGTCTACTTAAAGATCGAGACTAGTACAATTGAACATTAAGGGAGACTTTCCATGCCTTATGTTTAATCAAATGATATCGCACGACAAAAAAATATGATATATATTTTTCATTAGGTTGTATCAATTTTTATATTTATGTTATTTGGGTAGTTATAATGCCTAGCTAGAGCTCGCTTATGACTTGTATACAAAAATAGTTTTTAATTCACTACTAACATCGTATGAACCTATTGGGTTGCACACAAAGAATGGTTTTACGCAATTGCAATTCGTCTAGAGTAATGAATTTTATACGATTAAATTCATGACGTAAAAACCATTATGATTTGTTATATGATAACTTTTTAATAGGGGTGTATGTATAATTTGTTTAAACTGCCTAAATACAATAGTTGTATTACGAATAGGATTTTAAATAAGGGCTTATCTACACATATAAATAGAGGGTCATACCCTAAAACGAAAAAAAGAATTTCATTTTTGCTATTTTAAAGTTTTCTTGATTTTGGGAGAGAAAAAAATGTTTTCTATTTCTCTTTGGTCTAGCACTCTAAATTGCGGTCACCATTCATGTGTAAATTTCTGATAGAAGACGCACACTTGAATGTCTTAGAGATTGAACAATCAAAAAAGGAAACCATGAATTAATGTATAGTTTACTTTTGTAGATCTTGTTTATTGGAACTTATTTGTGATTCTATTAGGGTTTTTTAAAAATTATTTTGAATTTTTCGCTACGTATGAACCTCATAACCCAACACGCATCACACGCGAAGCATGTGCTGATCGACTAGTATATATATTTAAATCTATTCATTATATATATTTATGTACCATATATATATATATTATTTTTCTCCAAAATCAACACAATTCCCGAGATAATTGAATGCACACCATTATTTCACAAATCCCGAGGCACCCTCGTACACACTAGCCAAACATACACACCCACTAAGTCCACCCCATATATGCTGGGCACACACCATCTTCTCTAACAAACACGCCACTTCTTCAACACACACATACACCAAAAAATAGCAGCTCACCTTTGTCTAGGGAGGTGTCGGCTGGTGGTGGTGGTGGTGGTGGTGAGGGAGTTGAAGGCCTAGAGAGTAGAGAGAGTTTCCCTTTCTTTTTCTTTTGAGTTGTCCTCATTTGATTGGTCCACACCAAACATAAATAGCACCTAGTCACATTATATCTCTCCATTTAAATTACCATACTTTACTACTTTAACTCCAATATTATATTAATTGATCACTTTATTTAAATCTATATGACATATTTAAATTTATTTGAATCTATAGCTTAATTAGTTAGACACCATGTTAATTTACTAATTCATACTATATAGTATCCCAACTTATAGTTATTAAATATTTTTGCCTTGGTTATTCACATAAATTATTTTCCAGACTTGTGTACTCGTATTTCACGCGTTCGATACCCGTATTGACACATTTTCCTAGGCGAACCTTATTCGCAAATTCGTCGATAAATTCACAAATTTTGCACATGGGTATAAATAATAGTACACGTCATCATCCACAAATAAAATGTTTTTTGGGCCATTACAAAAGGGTCTTAATAGAGATATGGTAATTTAGACATCAAAAGGAATGAGACTTAAGTTAACCTAAATTGATCGTCACTTGATAGGAACCAAACTTAATTCTTGAAAATATAGAATAAGTTCAATATGGTACTAACAAGTCAAAGATTAGAAAATTTATCTAACAAGGACCTTTTCTGGTTCTAGTGTTGGTTTCTGCATGACGGAGTTTGATAATTGGGTCTTAATAAGTCAAATAGAGTAACTCGCAAAATCACATTAATGGACTTATCTATATGAGTGTAGAAGTGTGGCCACTTCTTATGAGTCTAATCGATTCTAGAGCACTCAAGAAAGACAGGATTTGCACAAGGCCATAATGTGCAAGCAACTGAATACTCTTACTTACAAAAAATGGGTATGTGTGATATTTTTATTTTATCACAAGGGTACTTGGTTTAAGATCCGTTCACCATAGCACCTGATGAAACTTTAAAGTGTTTGCACTAAATGAAAAGTTCAAGTCCAAAGATTTCTCATTTATGTACTAATTTCGAAAAGATGCTATATGAATTTTTTTTTTGTTCGTTTTTATTTCTTATCATAAATTTTAATTTATATGTCCATATAATTTGAAAATGGGAGAGAATTGTTGAAACATATAAAAAAACAAGTGGCACTGGCCATGGGGCCAGGGGCCAATGCTACTACGGAAAGTCACAACGTTAATTAGTACATTTTTTGTCCATTTTTTGCACCAAAAGTTGTGTGGTTTCGTACGGACTCGATAACTTTTGGTATTCTGTAAATTAAATAGTCCTAGTACAAATCAAACACATTTACAAACACAATGCAAATCAAAGTTTTGAATCAAAAAGGTTTTCTATTGCGTTCTATTATCATTCCTTTACAAGTTCCTTAAAGAGTGTTCTAGGTTGGAGTTGTGTTACACACACATCATTCAATAACCATTAGAGACTTGATTGTATTTGAAGACAAGTTTCAATCATCCAAGTGTGTATACGCGGTTTCGACTGGTAGAGAGGAATCTTGTCTAAGAGAGAGCAATCACTCGCCTCAAGTCTTTGTTTAGTTCTTCCATTCTGTTCTTGTTTTCCAAGTCGAAGAAATTTTGCACCAACAACAATTTCAATTAGTTTTCATTATAATTGTCATTTTTAGGCCATTATAATTGTCATTTGGTTTTGCTAATTTTATTATATTGTAGAATAGATAGATAACAAAACATCGATTCACTTACATGCAAAATAAAAAAAAATATGTAAAAATAAAAATAAAAACTCATAAAATCAACATTTATGAAAAAGACCCCCAAATTTAAAGGATTAACTTTTCAATTAAACCATTTCAATTGAATATTAATTAATTAAGTTCTCCAATCAAACTCAAGTACAACAGTATCTATCTAGGGAGGTCTCCCCACATGAAAATAAAAACTTTTTAGAGTCACGTAGGCTAGAACAAATCAACAATATGCCGATTCCTAAAAAATAAAAAAAATTGCAATATGTTGTGACTATGTAGGATACTTAAATAATCCATTAGACTTATTCCATAGCTTATACTATTACTTCGGATGGGTGGCAATGTGAATATTAATTCCTGTGAACATGCTATCTTAGGTTCTTCAAGCATTGTGACCCTTCCAAATATTTGCACGACTTCTACATTTTGGGTTAAAATGATGCATGCCCATTCAAAATCGGTAATATATAATTCCAGTCCTAATCCATGTTTAAAACACTGTCCACTAACCAAAGTTTTCCTTCTTCATGAGGTTGTTGTTATGATCGCTTGCATGAAGGTCTCTGCTACCACAACCTAAAGAATTATAAGAAAATGTGTTTGATTATTTAAAGATGTAACCATATGTAAGAATATCTAAATGGAGCGATTAGAGTAAATCATGACTACTCCTATGATTCCCGAATCTCAACTGCTTGAAATTTTCTTGAATAGAATAATCTCAATGTTCTTTTTTTCCTTTCCTCCTTTAAGACACCGAAGGGAGCACATCACAACCCACATCCACATCCACAAGTCATTGTAGTATCTTGGAAGTCCACAGATAAGTCCGGTGAATAATTTATTACTCGCCCTCCACCACCATTATTGCTACATGATAATCTGTTAGAATTGATAATTTTCTACTTACTCTAAAATTATATTATATATATGTTTTGTGGTCCATTAGTAGTTAACATATATAAGTGTGGACAACGTTGTTTTGTTCTTCATTAGTAGTTATTATTATGTCTTGGGTAACAAGATACTACAATGACTTGTGTAGCAAGTTACCTATGCTTTATGTAAGAAGTCTTCTATGTAAAAGGCTAGTATGAAGAGAATGAGTGGTATGCTTCTTCTTTTTTATCAATATTAGATTTTTGCAACCCTTTTATTGCAGATTTTACATATCCTTCTCTCCAATTTATGAGCATGGTATCAGAGCTTTAAGGATCTTAAGGGGTTTATGAGTGAAGACATCAACAAGAGCTTCCTCTCCTAAAGATTAGACGTAAAGAAACCTCATATTTTTAGTTTTTAAGGCTCACTTGAGAGGTCTTGGTTTGTGGCAATGGGTCGAAGTTCAGAAGCAAGTACCACTTTTGGGAGATAATCCAACTATCAACCAAATTAAGGCTCATGAAGAAGAACAAGCTAAGGCTCCAAGAACTTTATCCTACATACATGCTGCAATTTCATATTCTATCTTCGCAAGAATCATGACTTGTGAAACACTAAAAGAGGCTTGGGACAAACTCAAGGAGATGTATAGGGAAGTGACATAACAAGGCAAATGCAAGTTCTGAATTTGAAAAGGGAATCTAAAGTCTTGAGATGAAAGAAAATGAGTCCTTCAAAGAATATGTTGATAGGCTCATGGAAGTTGTCAACAAAACTCGTCCCTTTAGTGAAGATCTAACTGATCAAACAACTATAAAGAAAGTTTTGGCGAGTCTTCCTGAAAGATTTGAGTCCAAGATTTCATCTCTTGAAGACTCGAAGGACTTATCCAAAATTTCTTTAAGTTAGCTTGTTCATGCCTTTCAAGCTCAAGAACAACAAAGATCAATAAGAAAGGAAGAAAATAACAATGAAGAGACCTTTCTTACAAACGGAAAAAAAAAAAAGCCTTTTTAAAGAGCAAAGAAGAAGCAATATGCAGAAAAGAAAGACAAGGAGAAAAATGAAGGCTGAAGAAACAAAGAAGAAGCAATATCTTCCAGGTTCTCACTACAAGAAGAATAATCATTCACTAAATTTTTGTTGGTTTAGGCCAAATGTGCAATGACGATCATGCAAGCAACTTGGGCATGTTGAGAAAGTCTGCAAAAACAAAAAGGAACAAGGAGAACAAGCACCGATTGCAGAAAATCATCAGCAATAACATGCAAAAGCGGTATTTATTGCTTCATGTTAAGCAACATCTAGTTCTACCAATACTTGGCTTATTCACCGTGGTTGTACAAACCACATGACACCAGATTCAAGCAAATTCAGAGAGCTTGATCACTCACACAAGTAAAAAATCAAGGTTAGCAATGGCGAGTTTGTCGATGTCAATGGCAAAGGAAGTGTTGTTGTTGAGACTACCACATGTTTCAAATACATAAGTGATATTTTACTTGTGCCTGAAATTAATCAAAGCTTATTTAGTGATGGAAAATTAGTAGAGAAGATTTACTCTTTGCATTTTTTAAACAAATCATGCATCATTTTTTATAATTCTTTTTGTGAATTAATGACAGTCAAAATGAGAGACAAAAGCTTTCCTATTAAGTGGAAAGAGACCAATTTGCAAACCTACACTGGTACAGTTGAAGAGTCGGTGTTGTGGCACAATTTGCAAACACTTGCATCATAAGAGTTTAGGTAACTTGCTCACAAGTCATCGTAGTAAATTCGAGAGAAGAGGATATGTAAAATCTGCAGAGAAGAGGATCTGTAAAATTTGCAATGAAAGAGTTGTAGAAATCTAATATTGATCAAAAAGAAGAAGCATACAACTCATGCTCTTCATACTAGTCTTTTACATAGAAGACTTCTTACATAAGGCATAGGTCATTTGCTACACAAGTCATTGTAGTAACTTGTTACCCAAGACATAATACTAACTACTAATAAAGCAAAAAACAACTTTGTCCATATTTATCTATGTTAACTACTAATGGACCACAAAACATATATTGTATATTATATGATTTTAGAGTAAGTAAAAAATTTTCAATTCTAATAAATTATCATGCAGCAACATTGGTGATGAAGGACAAATAATAACACGTTCACCAAACTTATTTGTGGACTTTCAACAAGAAGGCAGTCACACAATGGAGAGAGAAAAAGATTTATGTCTCACTATCAACAAATGAGGAGGTTAACTTCTACCCTACGATGGGCAAGAAGCTACTCGGTAATAAATTCTTGTTTTGATTTTTTTTTAAAAGAAAAAATTAATGCGTGTGGATGTGGGTTGTGATGTGCTCCCTTCGGTGTCTCAAAGGCAAAAAAAAAAAAGGGACATTGAGAATATTATGTAATTGTGTTATCAAAAGAAACTTCCCTTCAATCATGGAGAAAAGTATGGCAACTACCAAATAACTGTTTCATCCACATCCACTATAATGCATCTTTAGGAGAACAAAACGCGTCCATCTCTAATTGCGAAAACTAATTGAAATAAGTTTGAACTATCCAAATTACCCTTTGCATAATTTGATCTAACCAATAAGAAAAAAAAACTTGGGGGCATTTTCAAAAAGTCGGTGGCCAAAACGGCTTCACCATGGAAACTGCTCCAAAATTTTTACTATAGAATAGATAACAATATTTGGAGTCTATAAAAAAAATTTCTAATTAAAAATAAAGCAAACAAAGCTCTCATATCGCTTATCGTGATCATACTTGGAATGAAATTGTTAAGTAGGATTATTGAAAGGCAAATCCCTGTCAATCAAATAAAAAAAGCACACAATTATACATAAGCCAATTAATAAACCAATTAAATAAAATGAAGGAAAGAAGGAAAGGAAGAAACTTTTGAAACTTGTAATTTTTTGAATGGGAAGGTTTGCAAGAGGCTCTTTAGAAAAGAGATTGGTTTAGGTTCTTGTAAATCTCTTATCAAAAAACTGTGAACCAGGAATGATGATTCTTGGATAATATATATGCAAGTGTCCATAAACCTAATAGATTTGGATCAATTAAAATTCTACCAGAACAACCCTACAAATAATTATGTCAAGCTTTATATGGAAAGATTTGATTGAAAAATGAGTAGAGGATAAGAAAAATAGCTCTACATGAAAGCTCCATAGAGAATAGCATGAAGAAATGTTTGTGCCCCTTATGAATTAATTTGTAAGATCAATTTCCAAGCATTCCATTTAATAGCCAAGGCCATGTTTGAACGTGTATTCAATAGTTCCACAATATATAGAGAAGCTTCATCAATAGATCCCATAAGTAATGGACCCTAATGAAGATCAATTGATTCCAAGAAACAACTCTTCTCAACTGTAAATATCTTGCAGTTTTCACGGTATCCACAGTGATCAAAGAACCCCTAATACCAACTTCATCAAATAGCAAGTTAAGCATAAAATCAATAATACAAGAGTATAACATTCCTTATGAATATAACAAATAGTTTTAGTATGAGCTGCGCTATGTGCACCCCAGTTGTTACTCAGGGCACCCGTTGAATTTCTCAGGGCACCCCAAAATTGGAGGAAAATGCCCTTGAACCCTAATACTAAAGCACCCAACCTAATTCGATAAAAGAAGTTTGATACCTTTGTTTCTAGATTTTTTGAATCCCCATTTCCCACAAACGCTCTAATTCCTATCGTGATTTGGAGGAAAAATCAATCGAATCTCCCAATTTTCATTGTTCTCTCCCACATACTTGAGGTTTTACTGAGTTGGATAGCTTTTTGGCCAGTTGAAGTGTTCGACGGATAGGGTTTGTGGGATGAGTTTGGATTTAGGGTTGGTGCAAAATCGAAAGGTAAACTAAAGTAAGTTTGTGTTTTCATTCGATTTTATGTTCATTTGTTTCGTTTTCTTTGTAGTTCTCCATGAAAATGCTACAATATCTGAGTTTTCTTACAAAATCCGCAATACTCAGCCACACAGGACCGTGATGTATTATATTAATCTCAAAAATCCATTTCTGAGACTTGTGAGCATTTCTCGGTTGAGACCAATCGACACTTAAACCATATAAACTTCCATTACGTCTCAAACACAAGTAACCGAGAATATTGTTGTAGTGTCGGTACCATTAAATTGAAGCTTTGTTATGACGTATGTGTAGGTCTAGTCTCGGTGGATAAACACCGATACTTAATCATACATCTCGATTTGTTCATATCATGATATTGTTTTAGGTATCGGTTATGTCCTACTGAGACATTGTTGAATTTTATTTTTTTTTTGGGTTTTTGCTAGAAAATAATTTATATGCTTACAATGTCTTTCCTTATCAGATATGGCTCGAAGGAAATCTACTATTTTTAGGGAGGATGTTGATAGAGAGCCCACAAGAGCACAACAAGCGTCGATTGCGGCTATTGGTGCTTCTGCTCCTATTGTCCATTGTAGGAGGAAGGCATAGACTGCATCATCTCGGAAGGTGAAGCTGCAAGCTGGTGAGGGTTTACATGGATGCGGATCGGTGAGGGATAAGGTCGAGGATGAGGCATCTCATGTCTCTGTGGAGAGCAATAGTCGGGGTGGTGCCGATGGGGATGAACCAACCAATTGTACTGATGAGGCCCGCAGGCCAGAAATGGAAGAAATCACCACATCCCAACCACAAGCAACCAGGAGTAGTAGCGGTGGTGTTGGTGGCAATGTTGTGGAGACTGAAGATGACCCATCTGCTCCTTTCTCTGGCGGTCCTCTTGATCGCTCTTTGTTGAAGAGTTTTAAGGATTATGATGTGGTAGTAATTTGGAATAATGATGTATGTACTCTTTTTTTGGCAAATTATGATTTCATTTTCAATCAAATTATTATTCTTGCTATTCATATACGATAATGTATTTATGAATTATGTTTTTTTTTTCTTTTTGCAGCATCGATCGTTGCTTAAGTGCATAAACCACGGGCTCAAATAGCTGAGTGGGATTTGCAGTCTTGTCACCATGACACCCAAGGACTACAGAGAATCATTCAGAGGTCGGGTTTGGCTCCACTCATAGACTGCTCCTATCGAAAGGGCAATATCGAGTTAAACTCAGTTTTTTTCGAGCAATGGTAGTTGGAGACCAATACATTTCACCTACCCTTTGGTGAAATGTCCGTCATGCTCGAGGACATTTTACTGAAGATCCCAGTGATGGCAAGGTGGTGGTGGTCGAGAATTTTTCAAGGTACACAGAGGAGTTCCGCAAGAAGGCGATTGAGTTAGATTTGAAGTTGCTTGGGGTTATTCTTGATGAAGCAGAGGAAGAGGTTAACATTACGAAGAGTCTTAAAGTGTGAGTAGTTTGGCTGAAGAGTCATTTTTGCCCATCCAAGTCCAAGTTCACTAATTCCAATACTTCCAATTCTTATATTATGTACCCTACCGTGGAATGCACTACACTTGCATATTTTTGTACTTGCTCTCCTGCACCCTATTCACCAATAAGAGTGGGTTACGAGTTTCAATTGCATTACTAAAGCTTTTAGAGAACTTAGATGAGGTCGGGACTTACGTATGGAGTGTTGTTTCTCTAGCTTATCTTTATTGTCATCTCAAGTCAGCCACCAGGGTAGAAGTGTCGCAGATTGTAGGGTACCTTACTTTGTTCGAGGTACATATTTCGTGCTCATTACTTATGAACTGGCTAATACAAATCCACTACTTAACTCTTTTTACTTTTGTTGATTCTTATTTAGGGATGGGTATATGAGCATTTCCCACTTCAACTTGTTGCATCGAATGCGAAATACATGGACCACCTTCAACCAAGTGTTTTAAGGTAGGTACAGAAACACGAGATGGTAGCTAACATGGACAAGCTAAGTAGTATTCTTAGGATCCTTGATAGGTTGCGGCCAAGTAAGGTGTTTTGTTATATTACTTTAATTTTTGGTATTCCAATTTACACACTTATGTTTTAATAAGTTGTTTCTTCATTGGTGTAGGTGATGTGGGATCCATACACTGATATAAGAATCGACGATATTGTTCTACCGATGGCCTTCTACTTTAGTTGTTTGAAATGCATGGAAGTTGTGAAGCCATACCATCTGAAGAGGTTCCTTCGACAGCTTGGCTTTGTTTAAGGAATACCAGCGTCTCCATATCGTCCCCTTGAAGCAAACTGAGGCCACATTGCAATGAAATACTCAGTTAAGTAATCATTCTAATCGGAGAATAAAGAAAGGTGGCACAACCGTTCAATCTTGATTGAAGATCAAGGGGAGAATGCGAGGTTTGAGTTCATGGTTGCACCAAAATATCTACCATAGTTCATACGAGTTTCACATCCTACTATTAAGAACCCAGCGCACAACGATGAATTCATCGATACGGTTGCAGACAATGAGTTATTAGAGGTAAAAGGCTAGCATTTGAATTTAAGTTGGTTTATCACATTTATTTTGTATTGTTTATTGATAGTTTGTCTTTTGGTTTTGAACAACGTAATCGATGAGCGTTGGACATCGTATTGGCATGGATAGACTTACCGGTGGGTATGACCAAGATGGAGGCTACCAAGAAAATAGCAAATGATGTCGTGGACTACTTGATGGGTTGTCTTGGTACGGACACCACCACTACTACCACCACCAACACTACGACCAACACCATGACACCGAGCGCACCTACTAGGGATTCACAACATGACAACACCACAACAAAAAATGTCCTCACCTTAAGTTCTAACCAGCCTTCTGTGACAAAGAATGCCCCCATGCCCACCCTAAGTTCTACCCATCCTCTAAAGAAGAAGCCCCCGATAACATATATTAGTCACAAGGAGAAGAAACAAAAAAACCTTAGGTGAAAAACATGTTGTTGTCTGATTGATGATGGGTTTTCAAAATCTTGTTGCTAATGTTGGTATTGTTTGACTTGTTGGTATTTTTTGTTGATACTTGTTGATGTGTGGAATTAACTTGTTTGGTATTGTTCTGTTGTATTTGCATTGTTTGACTTGTTGGTATTTGTTGGTATGGTATGTCTTACTGTGTCTGAATTGATGTTTTTACTATTATATTTTTATCTCCCCAAAATTTTTGTTAGGTTCATCAGAAATTATCACAGAGATATCCACGACTAAGCAGGGTCGAGAACTCTTGAGATTTTTCGATTATGCAGGTCCGTGATTGGTCCATTGGGCTCGGTCACTTGCAATTGACTATAGCTAATTTAACCAAATTTCATACAGTCTCAGTCATGCACAGCCGCAACTACAAGTTATACTCTCGGTCGTGTATCACGAAGTGTAATGTAAGTTCTCGGTTATCCATGACCGTGTCTAATATGCAACGATTGTATACAATGATTAGGCCACCTAATATCGAAATTTGAACTATTTATCGGTTACATGGGTTCGTGATTATGGAATATTTCTCGTTGTGGCATAACCGAGATGATTTGGGCACCTCAGGCATTGTCCACGTTATGGTGTGGGATGGGATTTTGTTATAATCTTAGTCGGGTATAACTGATCCTGCAAGTTACACTTTCGGTTGTGTAACACCGAACCTTAGTGTAAGTTCTTGGTTTTCCATGACCGAGTATAATATGCAACAATTGCATACAACGAATCAGCCACGTAATACCGAAATTTATCCATGCATTGGTTACATGTGACCGTTATTATGGAATAAGTCTCGTCGGTGCTTAACCAAGGTGATTTAGGCACCTCATGCATTGTCTATGTTATGGTTTGGTATGGAATTTTGCTATAGTCATGAATATCAGTTGCCGAAACCTATATGCTTAGTATCGGTCATATGTCACCGTGACTTTTCAACATATCTCGCTATTCTGAAGCTGAGATAATTTGGGCACCCCATTGGCTAAACATGTGATATGGTAGTTCAGAATTCTTGGTCTAGTCATAATGCTGGATGACTGAGATTCTTATGCATAGTCTCGGTTGTTCAAAACCGGGACTAGGGTGTTATTGTCGGACCTGTATTACCGAAGCTTTATTCAACATGAAAAACTTAGCATATCATGACATCAAGCATCCAATACAATGAAAGTAACTATACACAATGGACTACAGCTATAGTAGGCTATCCATTCAACACCATCAATTCGATTTACATCAAGAAAAGTACATTAAAGTAACATGGCAAGTTTGGAAGACACAAAAATATCGTTTTCCATGAACAAAACCATACAAGGTTTAACAAACCAAAACCCAATGATATCCTACAAAAAATGATAAGTTGTTACAATTTTTTGGAGATTACAAAAATAATATACTATGTGACTTGCTTAAGGTAATACTAAGTCTACCACTGAGGGCGGTGTAGCTGAAAAGATTGAACCGAAACTCGTGGTTGGATGTTAATACCAGTACCCTACCCTTCAACATCAACATTCGTGAAGGTCTTCCACACCATGAATATGGGGGGAACCGATGCATTAGGCTTGAATATGACCTGTCAATTGGAAGAACAACATAAAAGAAGAAATGAGTAACTTACGTTGACATATTAACCCAAATTTCAAACAAACTTTAAAAACTTGCCCTAACCCAATGTGTGTCATTGACATTTGTAACTCCAATGACTACCCAATCTTTTATAGGCGGGGGGGGGCATTACGTAGAGGAAGAAACTTCATGCAACAACCATATGACACGTTGACAAGTACAACATTAAATGTCATTGCAATTAGAAGCCCCATGTTTGAAAGGGTCATCCACTTGTCGAACTCGACATCCATACCTTTAAAGAACTGCACAGCTCCCTTAACCTGTTCGAAGTAACTTCCAAGAAAATCTTTCCAAAACACTTGGTGATCTTCTAGTTCATTAGCCATAGCTGCTATAACCCTCTTCCAACCATCTACGTCTGAGATTCTAAGACCGATAACACAACGAAAGCCGTAATTACCATCGTTATCCACATTAACTATAGTCTCAACATGTAGAATCCAATCCGGCTGAATAGTTTGAATGAATCCAATCTCAGATACTCCCATAGATGCCCCACGTGTTTTATGTGCTTTATTCCTAACTTGCTTTCCTTTCCTTTGCGCACTAGTTGCCTCATTAGGTGTAAGTATATACTCAAAGCCACTTGGATCTCTCATCGTAGAAGTATCATCTTCCTCGACTTTCCTCTTCATCCCTTTATTCATTTGTTTGCACCCTATAACAGAATTACCAAAAATATCGAGACTCGGTCTCCCACTTGTCCTCACTTTTGCCTGTGGTGCAATACCTGGTGTAGAGGAAGGACAACTAATCTCTTTTAGTTGTTGAATAGTCCTAACACATGCATCCTCATCAACGAATGTTTCAAACATAGACATAACTTTCTAAAGCTCGTCATTCAAGTTATAGGCAGTTAGATTCACTGATGCATTGGGTATCATACTCAACTTCTGCAAAAACACATGCCTGTCTTCAAGTGGTATAAGTGAACCAGCAAAAATATGTACATTAAGCTCATGTGCATACGGAAGCCCATAAGTGGTACGTAGGTTACAACCACATAAGTTTTGGTCTGTCCCAACATCCTTCCCATGTGCAACCTAGTCACGAATCAATTTAAGTGCTTTCAGAGATACATAACCCCGTTTACGACGATTCAAGCCATCCATATATCCATGTTGCACAACATTCAGACTAACCTTAAATGATGATTTGATCTTGTTATGTTGTATGCCTAGCATTCCATGAATTACACTCCACAATGCCTTGAAGTTTGCAGTACAAATGCCGATATAATGTTTAAGAGTGGAATGCACAGACTCAACCCTCTGCATCATGGTTTCTCCAAGATGAAAAGTGGATCCGCCCATGCACATACAAATCTATTCTTGTAATCCCACAACCAAGTATTTTATAAATAATTGAGCATACCTTTCACATCTGCATGCTCAGCACGCAAGGTAGCAAACCCAAGCTCGAATGATAATTCGGTCATAGCATACATCAAAGCTGTCCACCTCTTATTGAAGAGTTTAAAGTCCTCGTTTCGTGCGAATATATTTTCAGTGTTGGTCAACACCATTTTGTTGATGTGCCACGTATAAAGCTAGTGGGAACATTGTGGAAAAACTTCTTCGATTATATTAATAAGGCCCAATTCTCTATCAGTTAGAAAAACATTAGGTATTGGCCACCCATCCTGTATTCCTCTCAAAATGTTTAATGCCCAAGTGTAGTTGGACTTAGTCTCCGATGAAAAGAAACAAAACCCAACCGAGAATGTAATGTCTGTCGAAATGACCCCAACAATCTCCAATAATGACAACCGGTACCTATTGGTCTTATATGTTCAGTCCATTAGAATAACGTACTGAAAGCACCTTAACAAGTTGATGGAGTCAGGATGTGACCAAAAAAATTCTATAACTACATTCAATTCAGGGTCCTTCCTACGCCACGACAAATACATATTGCTCTCCAATAAGTTTAAGAGTTGTTGCATTTGAGTTCTCCCACTAGCTTATTTAATTTGATTCCTTTTGTCGTGCATTGTATATTGTCTGCAATGTTGAAGCATTTTTCCTATCACTTTGCCTTAAAGTATTTAGGATCTGTCGTGGCCTAACATTACCCTTACTCATCTGATCCAAAATAACAACCTCATCCAGAGTAAATCTTCCTGATATGAATGCCCTTTTAAGTACTTCGCAGAGTTGTGGTTGTGCTTGCCGCATACCACACTCACATACCAATATGAGTCCAGGTGCTCCTTGAGTTGAATAAGAAAAGGTAACTGACATTTTTTCGTACCGGTGTTCGGTCTTGTGTTGTCCTCCTTTTCCTCTCCGTTTGTTAACTTCAGTGGTATCTTCTCAATTAGTTCAGTTTAAAAAGTGGATTATTTTTCATTAATGATCCGTTTCTTGGGCTATTTTGTCAAACTTCCCTCCAAACATTAAGCTATAGTCATTCTCTCACTTCATCTAATAAGGGTGCGACTCCTTCTACCATATATCATCTCCTATTTAATTTAATTTATTTTATTTTTTTGACAAATATACCCTAGAGGTAAAACTATATAAATACTCTTTGTTATTCTACTATCAAAGTTAGCAGCGACAAACTAACGTTGCTACTACTATATCTGACAATGACACAACAATGTTTTTGTTTCCACATCTAAAAGCGACACATTATTTGATGTTCTCATCCTATATGGTAGCGAAGAGAAAAATAAGGAGATTATTGTGTAGAGTGAGGATATAATGCGAAGTTGTAAAGGATTAATTGTTTTTCAAATTGAGAATTTTTTTGTAATACTTGTATTCCTTTCAATATATGTTCAACACATGGCATATATCAATTGCTTAGGTTCTTTGATTGTTTGGTAATGCTTGCGTTGGTGGGAAAAGGGTTGGGATGGTCGTTCGTATGATTGGGGATTGTTTATGGTTGTGCGTGTATGGGGAGAGTGAGAAGATAGAGATAGGGTGTGGAGAAAGAGGAGAAGAAGATAATGTGCGTCAAAAGTTGGAGGTTGGGGATAAATGAAAAAAGGTTTTATTAGGGGAGTTTGAGGGGGACATATGCTAAAGTTTATTTAGGGAATGAGGGGGCAAAAATAAGGTAAGGGTAAATTGGAAGTTTATTAGCAATTATGAGGGGTGGTTAGAACACAAAAGCCAATGCTCCGTCGGATCGTCCAAATTGGCTACTTGTCCATTAATTCAAGTCTCAATTTGTCCATCACCTTTTGGTTTTGAGGGGGAGTCTTCATAGTAGTCCTACATTGGGTCGTAAGTAAAGGAAAGAGTTAAGCAAAAAAAAAATCATAAGTTTGGGTTAGAGACACCATCTTTCCATTACAATTGGACTACATCAAGAATCACATTTAAGCCCATATCTCTTTCCTTTAGTTATGGATGAACTTACTAGCTAGACATATTTAAGAAGATATACTGGTGTATTTTATTTTACAGATGTTATTTACTAGTGGACAAAACAAGAGATTGAGTGAATAGGAAATTAGAACTTTAAAGGAATGCATTAGAATCTAAAGACTTTAAGTTTTTTTTTATGATTTGAGTGGGAGTCGAACTCATAACCTCCCCTGACTTGCATTTTGGCAAATGAATGTCTCTACCATCTCACCTGAGCTTTAAGCTGAGTAGGACGAAGACCGAATGCGTGCATTGTGAGTTTAGAAAAAAATACTAGCATCAAGAGAATGAAATGGTATAGGAGAAGTAGAAGTTCATAAGGTTAACCACTTTAAATATCTATGATCAGTCATATAAAATTATGGTAATATTGAATAATGTAACACTTAAAATTTAAGCTTGATGGAAGGAATGAAAATGTGATGGTCCCTTTCCTAATCTAGGGCACCACTTGGTTTAATCCCGTAATAAAGCCCTAATCTTAATCTCGTAGGACTTAACTATGTATTAGTCAGCCTTTCTAACTCATTTACTAACTTACACGCGTTCAGGATAAATAATACACAAGTTACATCGTTATGCAAATTTCAGAGTTAATTAAAACTTTTTAACAGTTTACTGAATTAACGAGATTAACGAAAGTTTTAACATTTTATGTGGAAACGAATTAGTAATTATTGCAGAAGCAGTTAAAGTAGCCCTAAATGTGGAAATTAGGAAAACAACGATCACATGATATATAACGAAGTGGCAAATATATACTATGAAAATCGAGAAGGTCGGAGAACTATCGCTCAACCCAATATATAACCCAACAGTATCAAAAGACATAATAACTGTAATAATACAAAATATCAAAAAGACCTACAAGTTAGGATAGTATCGTGCTCTAGGCTAAGCAGGGTCGAGAACTTTTGAAATTAGGAAAACAACGATCACATGATATATATAATGGATCTACACCTATCGTCATAAAAAGAACGGTGAGTACAAAAGTATAACGGTAATTCATAATGATATAATTATTCACATTTCCAAAAGAAAAGAATGATATTTAAAAGCATAATAAATAGCCAAGAATTGCTCTAAATAAAACATGCTAGAAAATACCAGGTATGCACAAATGAGACTGACACTGGCTAAGTAATAATGATCTAGGTCGAGTTGGATGTGAGTTACATCACATAAGGCTTGTTCCACTATCGTAGGGCATAAGCTCTCTCAAACGCCTCAATTATAATCATAGTATGTCAATTTTCACTGATCACCCTGGTTCATTATGCCGTAAGTCGTGCGAGTGTTGTGGAGAGCGCCGACTTCCTCGAAGTCCAGCGACCCCGTGTGCCGCTCGTCTCTATTTTATACAATGAACTCTAGATTCTAAAACTACTTTATAATTTCAAGTAGTGACTTGGTAAAGGATTTTAAGGATTGGCTATGCCACAAAGCACAATATTTCAAGCGTTCAAGTCCATTGTTCCATTCATAATCTCTCTAATCCTAATAGCATGCTATTTGCATTACTCTCTCCATTATAACATGAAAATAAACCTGAGGCACATGAAAAGAATCAATGAATACATCTACAAGGCAATATCATGATTGCAAGGCTCAACAAGAGATAATCCAACAATAAATCATGAAATTCATAATACAAAGGCATATATATAGTCAAATAGACTATCAAACAGTAGTAAAGTAGAATTGAAATGTAAGTAAATATCTCAAATGGGATTACTCACCTAGCATGCAAATTCCTTAGCCAAATCCGACCTCCCAACACTCCAACACGTGAACTCAGACTCTCGGAATACTCCCCTAGGTTTCTGAGGTGGTTAGACATGTATTAGGGTGATTTTAGGTCAGTTAAGGTGGGTTTAGAGTGTGTTCATGAGTTGTAGAAAAATGGGGAAACTTGCAGGTTTTGGCTGTCTAGAACACCCAGTGTGCTGGACAAATTCCCTAGCGCGTTGACTGCCCTCAGCACACTGGCTGGATTGTCCAGCGCGCTAAGTGCAGTAACCCATAAACCTACAATGGTTTTCTGGGTTTCTTGAACTCAGACACTCATCTCCAACAACCCCCTAGGCCATTGTTCTCATCCACCAAAGGTCTAAATCATCCCCTAACAACAACATACACCAGACATTTCATATAACTCATTAAAACATTAAGGAAATGAAGATTAATCATGCATTTTCATGGGACTTTGGGGAAGAACATGATGAACACTTAATGGTTCATTTCAACACAACCAAAATTGATTTTTCTTGAGAACTCTTGTTATGATTCCAAGTGAAATTCAACAAGGAATCAGAAAAATGACCTTAGATTTTACAAACAAACTCATTTTAAGACACGAAAATCAGAAATTCAATTCTTCATGAAAACCCCCAATTTTGAGCAACTTTGAAAAAAAATAAAAAATTGAACTTTGAAACACAAATCATTGATTTCACTTTAATTATAAATAGCATATAAAAACTTTAGAATTGATTTTATGCAAAATTCCTATTATTCCATAACTACAACTTTTTAATTCAAGAATATAGAAGAGTAGATGTATACCTAGGGTTCTAGCTTGATTGTAGGCTCAAGATCTTGTTCTAGGTGGTTGAAATCCCCCTTTTGAAGCCCCAAATTCTAGCAGCAAGAAACCCTAGCTCTGGTTTTCCAGTTGTTTTTAACATGCAATGAGAAGCAAAAAGCTTTAAGTGTTGTTTATATATTCTTTAGTCTCATCTAATGTGTCCTCCACATCATAAGGCAAATCCCATGTACTAGGTTCACTCCTAACTCCACTAATTTTCAGCCAAGTGACTCACTTAGTTGACTTGAGTTGCATGAGAGTGTGTGCTAGTGTGCATCCCAAGGCATATATAGAGTTGTTGATTTTTGTTAAAGACTATAGGACTTCTAATTTGATTCACTTAATGTATACACCATAGGCTATGTAATAAATTATTTGAATTACATATAATGAAGTGTGACTTACCATATGACTAGCTATCGGGTCCTCGGCTCTACACAACTCGAGGCATGTCCCCACTCGCATCTCGACACTTATAACTACATGAACCAACTTAATTAGTCTACATATTTACATAACACTAGGCATACATCGCAACAAATATACAATATACCTCAGCCACGTGCCTCGGTCGGTGTGCGTATCTCACGTGGGTCTTACATCACGGGTCGGTGATCCTGATTAAGGAAATTAATCAAGGGTTAGAAATTCAGGCTGTGACAAGAAAAAAACATGTGATTTGTGATCGAAATAATTCTACTGCAATGCCCTGAATTTCAAAAATTATAATTTTACCCTAGTATCAGAGGTATTTAGGTAAATATGTACGACATTTTATGTATTGGTGTGATTATCATGTGTATTATATATTATCTAGTTGACTTAGGAGGATAATTACGCCTAAGTTAATAGAAAGGAAGTTAAATAACATGCCAAGCAATTATAAACAAGGAATACTGGCAACTTTGTAAATAGTACACATAAGGGCAATCATGTAAAATACAAGGAGGGGTGCATTTAATGTGGACTCATGGATTGTCCTTGAACTTAAATGTATCTAGATGAGATATATGGTTTGGATTTGGTCAACCAAACCCTAATCTCTACAACAACTATATAACGAACATTTTGGGTTTCTTGCCACTTTTATTTTCAATAAGCTACGAGACAAATAGAGGAGGGAACCCTAGGAGGCTTTGTTGGTAGATTTTGTAGAGGAGGGGGGACTCACATCAAGTTCTTACAAAGTTTGGTAAATCACTCACTTTCCTTCTCTATTCTTGCACTCTTTTGATCTATCTATGAATTTTAGGAATAAAACATGATTGTCATGATGTTTTCAAGGTAAAATATGAACCTTGGTGGTTAATTTTGTGATTTGAGTTCATCTCTACCTCTCTTTTCTTTGGTCTCACTGGAATTGGGATTGGAATGCTATCTTTTGGTTTTGATTCAAAAGAGTTTATGCAAATTTTTGTTTTAAGGGTAGATTTGTAGTTTGGATCTTTAAATATGATTAATGGGATGTTTAAGTGGTTTTATCAAAGTAATCACTACTGTTTTGGTCGGATTTGAACTCTGGATAATTGGCATGAATTAACAAGTAGCGAAATTAGGATTTCTATTATATTTATTTCAAAGTCGTGCTCAAGGTGTATCCAATGCCTTGCTTAAAGGCGGTACGGTGCTGGCCACGAAATTTTGAATTTCGATCCAGCAATTTCTCAGCACCGTAACTCATAGTATACGACGTTGACAAACTATTGGGATTCGTTCGGGTCTGACACTTGGCACTTCTAGCGATCTCGACCAGCGTCTTATGGGTAAACCCACAACGCTGGGAAGGCGTTGGACTGGAAAAACAGTTTTTAAAATTTTTTCAATATTCGTCGAATTTCATCGAGGTTTATATCGTCGAGATAAGGTTCAGGTCAATGGTAACTGGCCTCGAAAACATTTGCTGTGGTGAAGGTGTGACATTTATTTGAAAGTGGTTTTATTTCGTTTCATGATATTAATGCGAATTAAGTAAACTTGCCTCAATTGAAATACATTAATAACAAATATATGAACCTATACCAACGTAGACGCGAGGAGAATTGAATAAGAATTATGCGGTGATAGGATTAGATAGGATAGCAGCACTTCGAGGTAAGTGGAGTTTGTTCTATTGTCAATCATGTCGTACTAGTAGATATGCTACGATTTATTTCAATAATTGTTGATGCTTTCCTTGGAATCCTCTTTATATCCTTTCATTATAACTGTTTCATATTATGACCCTTTTATTACTCTATCTCTTAAATGCCTATGGAACTTATATAATAGTGAATGATTATAATTAGTACCTCAGATTGGAGGGCTAGAAAGACTCCGGTAACCTCCCTCCATTATGACTCTATGGAATTTTTGCTTAAAATTGTAGACTTCAGGCTGTCTAATCCGTAGTGCTGGGGGAAAGATAAGCTAAGAAAGGACAATAAGTCTTTAGACTTATGAACCTCTTGTTGACTAAACTGAAGTATTGGGGGAAGGATAAACTAAGACCTACTGCTTAGTTGGACATATCAATTATTGAACTAAGTGTTTCATCGCTTGCACTCCATTCGGGATTTTCATGTCAAAAAGCAATGTGTAATGGTACTAACAAGTTTGTCAAGTGTTTTAGAACATCAAACTTTGTTAGAATCACAAGTTCAAAGGAAAAGTTGAGGTTTGTATAAGATCAAGTCAAAGTGATAACATGAAGCCGGACAAGTTTAAGACTCGGCTCATACAAGGAAACAAGGACCAGAAAGCCAAGACAATCATTTGTACAACTTTTGTAAGGTGTATAAGTTTCATTCCTGCAAGCCATGCATTAGAATAATGCATTCCATGAATTTAGATTTGTAAAGAACTTAAGTCATGAATTTTATGATTTTCAATTTCATGAGTATTCAAAGTGATTTAAATTAGACAAACGAGTTTTATAGCATGTATTTGAGGTGTACAAAGTGTCAAAACTATTTTTAAAAGCACCGCCATGTATTTTAGACTGCTTTTGAATTGATATTAAAAATATTTGTAGAAAAGCCCTATGTTTTTCATGAAACTGGGATTTTTTATTTTCTGGCTTTGTGAAATTATTTGGGATGTCTAGACATGTTTCATGGACCCTACTAAACATGTATAAAGTGATTTCAAAGGTTTAGTAGAGGCCTAGGGTCATTTTAGAAAACCAAAAAACTATTTATTTTCAAGCCCCTAGACCCAGCGCGCTGGGCAGAGGACCTAGTGTGTTGTGCAGTAAACTGCCAAAAATTTACCCAGCACCTTGTGTAGAGTACCCAGTGCGTTGTGCAATAAACAGTGAAAAAAAATATCGAGTGCATTGGCCATTTTACCTAATGCGTTGTGGTGTAAACTGCCAAAAAAATTACCCAGCGTGTTGTGCAATAAACTAAGTTTTTTTAAAGAAGTTTACCCAAAGCGTTGTGCAGTAATATGACAGCTTTTTTAAAGTGTTGATCCATACCTTTAATTTGAATTTATGGATCATTTTGGGGCCTTGGATCATATGTAATGGTTATACGGGTACAAAAATGGTTATAGAACACAACCAAACACCCAAGAACACCAAAGCTACAACTTATGTTTCTACACTTTCAAAAATTCAAGTTTAATACACATTTGTGTCAGATTTTTTTTTATCACATACACTAGTTGATTCTCAGAGCTATCTATTTGTAGGTCAAGGCAAAACTAAAGAGGTGTTGTAAGGCTTACAACTCGTACTCCAAAACTGATTTTCGAATTTCACACTTGGGGTTGTATGATTTCTCGATTTACAACTCCTTTTGAGGTTAATCTATACTTTTTGTTTGGAGTATTATTTGGAAATCATTTGTTGTGTCCATGAACACTTTTTGACTTGGGTTTTGCACTTAAACTTGATCTCTTTGAGCCTAAGACATTTGAATGAGTTGTTGCTCTTAATCTCTTGATTTTTGACAAAATCACTTGTTCATTTAATTAAACCAAAACTTCTTCATCGATATTATTTTGTCGGTTTCTTGACTAAGTATTGTGCATACTCGTTGATTTTTATTGACATCTATGGCGGTCCCAAATCCCAATGCTGACTGGGCCCCGCCACATCGCCTAACTCGTCACCAGGTCATGCAACGTCACATGCACACATGTTCATGACTGCCTGCGACCTTCTACTTAACCTTTTTTATTTGAATGTTCAATGCAAATTTGCATTTAATCAATTAACTTAGACTACATTTGTGTTACTTAGTCCTTTTTCAACAAGCATCTTAGTGATCTTTATTATTTTTAGACTAAGTGTTTATATTTTACGGCTCACAAGTGTTTTAATAACGAAAGCCTTAAATTAACATGCGAGGAATGATTATCATAAATTTGCAATGAATTAACAAAACCTAGTAGTGGAAAAACCCATCGAAAGGATACCATGTATATAAAAGGTGACAAAAAGTACAATGATGAATATACATGTATCGGTGTGTGAAAGTCTCCCAATCATCCCAAAAATAGTAGTAATATATAAATAAAGCACCTACGAGTCTGTTGGAAAGGAGCTTTCTGAGATCAAAAGTAGTTGCCAAGCTTACTGTGACAGCCCCAACTTCTCCGTGTAATTAGGTATGCCCGGCCTAGACCCGTGCAGGCCCCGAGTCATCACTCGGCAACCTGACGAGCCTAGTCAGCCTTAAATCATTCAATTATACAATTTATGAAAGAATTATTGCAATAATACACAGCGGAAGACTAAACAATTATAACAAAGGGGAAATAACTCAATCAAGGGAAATATAGGAATTCTATAAATGTGGAAAACCCCGAGTATTCATGTACAATTCGATAAGCATATATACATGATACCAATCTCACAAAAAATGCCAAGTTCAATAATCCCAAAAACATAAGTATGAAACGATATACAAATAAGCAAAACATAAAACCTACTAAATAGTCTCCAAGTTCAGCCGCTAATCCTCACAAAAAGTCGCCTAAGCAGGGCTCCTTGCCTCTACTGCACTCTGCTCTATCTGCACCCATTGTCACAAACTAGACGGTGAGCAACTGAAGAAAATGAATGTAATGCCAGAAGAAGATAACAGTAATTCATGATATAACAAGTAAAGTAGTCTAAATATCATGCGGTAATAGAAAGACAAGTATTTAAATAAATCAAGTGCATGATAAACAGACTAATAGATATCAATCGGATTACAAGTGTGTTCCAAGGAATCAAAAGAGGCCCATAAGTGGTCTAAATCATAGCATAACGGCGAAGACCTCACGAGGTCTTCCCAGACATCGACACAAGTGAAGGCACAACTATGATGGGAGGGACACAAGCCCACCCACCCAGTACTCGGGGTCACACGGTCACTAAGGGTGGTCACACACTCCTGTACATGAGTGCCCGCGTTTTATCCCTCTAGTGCAGGTCCTAGTACTTTTGAGACGAAACACTTACGCCGGGAAACACACAACAAGGAATGTAATGGAATACTAATAATAGAGCATAACAAATCTGAATAAATGATAATGAATCACATGAAATTTTCTTACTAGCTTACAAATCATACACAAGCTTTTAAGGCAAGTGTACTTACCTAACTAATCGCAATCCGTGAATAACAACACTCTCGTTCCTAACGCATATTCCTAAGCTTCCCGCTACCTGACAAGGTTGGAAACTCTAATTAATGGGTCGAATCATTAACTAAACCCTAGGTGAATACCCTAGTGTTCTTCCCAGTGTTTTAAGTATTTACATAACTCGTCAAATTGTTAGGAAAACGTATACTCTCTCGGGTTTGAAAAATAATGACAATAACCATGACTATGGTATCACAACGTCGGTATCCATAATGCATATAAGCCTACTCATGTTTCGTAGACTCAGCTCAGTCGTATGTGGGTCACGTCATAGCCTCGATGAACCGGTGACATGACCACAACTTCATAACCAATTCCCGACCTTCAAACGCAAATCCGTAAAACAACACGACTCAAAATGACCATGCACTAACGAGTTTAGGAACCTCGCGGGTGTGGTTTAACGTCCGTAGAGTGTCAACACGACATGGGAAGGTCATGTGCATGCCCTACTTCATGCGACGACTACTCCACGTGATATAAACAACTCACGCATAACTCCGCCATTACGACTCATCACCATTGATATGGACGCTCCGGGGCTATGAGACTCTATGACGGACATGGTAAGGTCTCCGAAAGTCCCCCATGTCATCGCGTCTATGACAATTTGTCACGACGGGTGGTTTCCAACAAAAAAGATACAACGTGTATACAACACATAATTGACATAATATAAACAATAATACCGCTTTTTAGGCCACTCCAAGAGTCGTGAGACACAAGCATGGAATTAGCTTGGTACTTGACATCCCCGGTCATGGTGGCACAGCGGTGTTGTCGACCACGGCAACGGATTTCGGCGAGGAGGAGCATAACACCCATGAAATGAACATAACAAGAAATATCAAAAGTTTGCGCTCGCCTCGCTGTTATTGACCACTCCGGAGGGCTATGGGACCTAAGCCAAGGCTCAGTGGGGTCCTCAACAACCTCCAGTCCTTGTGGTCCAGTGGCAGCGCCGCCCCTAGGGGCAGTTTCTGACAAGGACTTAAAAATAGTCAACACAACATGACAACAACATCTCCTAGGTTCAAGACACTAAAACAGTTCAAAAACGACAAAATCGATCACAACAAGGGCAACGAGGCATCATCGAGGTCATGGAGAGGTCCTCGATAACCCCCACGCTTGGCGTTTCGACCAGCAACGCCCCCAGTCATGGCAGTTCTGGCAGGGCATAAAATAACAACCCATACATGAAAACAGAGAATGGACAACATCTACTCTATGTATCCAATGTCCAGAGGTCTCCCAGGGAGAGCTCCGGTGGGCCACGATGGTCTGTCCCTGACCACCTTCACCCACGGCAGCGACGGCTAGAGGCGGACAGTAGTGAGGACGAATGAGAGAGAGAGAGAGAAAGAGAAAAATATCGAAAGGGAGGGTGAGAGAGTTACCTCCGATGAGAGGTCTGACGACTGGCAGTCGGTGGTCGACGGTGGCGAACCAGGGAGAGAGGTGTGGCCGTGACCGTGACCGTGAGAGGAAACCGAGAGAGTGGGGAGGGAAACTGAGAATGAAAGAAGGAAGAGGAAATGCGTACCTCCGGTCGACAACAACTCCGGCATCTCTAGGTCCGGTCACTGGCGAGAGATAGGGAAGAACAGGGGTGGCGGTGAGAGGGAATATGAGACTCGGGTGTGTGTGTGGAGAAGATGAGTGAATAGTAGGGTTTTTGTCTGTTTATATATATGGAACAAGTGTGAAATGACTCTTTTGCCCTTTAAGTTCATACTTGCTTATTTTTGAACAGTTGCCTTTATGGGTCTTTTACCTCATCATCTTAACTTAACACCATACACATCTCAATGCCAATCTCATGGCTCTCCTTATCAAGTTGTGTCACTTTTACAATTTCTATCCCATAGTCCGTATGTTACGAGACTATCCAACTCCCACGTTCAAACGACGTTCCTCGGTCCATCCTTCCTTGTTCCGACTCTCAAAATGCATGTAGTTTCACTTTTTTTATTTAATAATTATTTAAATTACACACATATTCATTTATTAGTGTTTTCACTGTGTTTTACTCCCCCGTTTACCTAGGCGTAGCCTCACTTAACTAAAAATCACCTGAACGGCTCGAGATCCGTAAAATACTAAAATACTAATGCACACAATCAAAGAATCATAAAATCACTTCGGTGTCGACTCTCGAAGTTCGGAATGTTGTCTAGTGTCATGTAGCTGGGTCACGTTCCTAACCGGTGCAACACTGGTCAGATTAAAAATTGAGGGTTGTTACAGTCTCCCCTACTTATTAGAATTTCGTCCCCGAAATTTACCTAATAAGTGAACTAAACTAATGACTTTATCGTTCCTCTTCGCAACTCCTAAAGAGACCGATAAAACTCAGAGTGAGTCATTCCTTGACTCCAACCCGTTCATGACCCTTTAGTGGAGATACCTTCAGGTATCCATAATCTCCCCGAATCATACTAAAGCTCATCGTGATACTCATCAAGTATTTCTTCTGCCACTCCTGGGCACTCTTAAGTCTCGAGCAAATCTATCCACAATTACCCAGATGCTATCGTGACCACGAGGAGATCGGGGCAACCACTAACAAAATCCATATCAATATGTTCCCAATTCCATCGAGAAATTGGTGGGGGCTGCAGTAGTCCTCCAGGTCGTCGATGCCCAGCTTCTACACGCTGGCATGTCACATGCTCGTACAACTCCAACATCTCGAAAATCATCTCTGGCCACCAAAAGAGATATCGCTTGTCGGGGCACATCTAAGGTCGACTCGGATATACAACAAAACGGGAACGGTGAATCTCCTAAAGTACCTCGTCACGCACATCAGCCACCAATGGAAACCCCAGTCGCCCGCGATACCTCTAGCATGAGTTTGTCGACCGACTCTTGTCTGGGCAATCTGAACTATTCGCCATCTCATCGCACCGCTGGTATGACACATCGTCTTGCCGTCGCTCGCGCACAATGCCAAATGACATGGTCTGCAATATCGTTTGACCACGTATTTGTGTCCTGGTAGTCGTTAGCACGTACACTGAACTTATCAACTCGGTTGCCTCATGTAAACCGCGCTCGTAAGTCCTTTGACACACGACTACTTCAGCATCAAATCCTTTGCGGCTAAAAGCATCGGCAACAACATTGGTCTTTCTGGGATGGTACTCAAACAAGAAGTTGTAGTCCTTCAAGAACTCTAGCCAATGCCTCTATCTCCCTCCAGCACGCATGACACTCATGAAGGTCTCCCATTCGTCTTCTCGTATGACATCCAAGCATATAATGCTCATAACCAGTTCGCACCAACTAAGGCCTCGAACTCTAACAACTCCAGTACTCTCATGTCTACTAGCGACTCGTAACCCCTATTTCTACTGGAATGTCAAGACAAATCGCGTTCGATATATCTTATCCCAGCCAACGTGCTAAAAAATGTTGGGGTTTACTAAGTCTAACAGTCTCTAACCCTAACATGTCAACCATAATAACGTAACTTGAAATGAACGTGGCATGCATGCAAGTACCACAAATGAAAATCATACCCTCAACACTGTGTTTGGATGCCTCCCGGTCTGGCTCAACAGCAGCCTAAACACGCTCCCTCTGGTGCTGGTGATGTTGTGGTGGTGATCTCGCTGGCTAAGCCCTCTGAATGTGGCCGACCTGTCTGCATCTGTAAACGTACGGGTATCCTACGATCTTTGAGTCTGGCTCTGGCCTCGTCCCTGTACAGAACCATGAGTTTAGGTCTGACTAGACCTCTGCGACTTCCTCTATCTGTCTCCTCGATCAGTATCCCTGCTCTCAGTAGTTTACCTCTGTGACTTCTGGTCCTATCGACTAGGCTACGGTGGATAAGTAGTAAAACTCGGCATGGGTGGAATGACCTGTACCAGACGTGTGGCCTGCTGTGCAACAGATCCTACACTCTGCGTCCTGTGCTCACGAGTAACCCATCTGCTCCTCTTTCTCTTCCTGTCCTACTGATAGTGACTATCTGATCGGGTCTCTGCTCTGTTCACCCTAACCTCATCTGGATGCGTGAGCAAGTAACTCTCCCTCGCTAAACTGCGCTCGTATGCTCTCTGCAAGCTCTCCGGCTCAGTCGTAACAATGAATCCTCTGACTACGGGTAGTAGACCCTCGGTAAAGTAGAAGACTCGATCAGCCTCAGCATCTGTGGATCCTCCAACATAAGGTACTAGTGAAATAAACCTACCCATATAGTCCATCACTGACTCATCGATGCTCTGCCTCAGTGCCATGAACTCGTTCCTTTTCGCCCGAAGAATAGTCGGCGGGAAGTACTTCTGGTTAAATTGAGTCTTGAAGTCGATCCAATCTCTCGAAATGCCTCGGGTAGTAACGATAGTCATCCACCAATCATCTGCCTCCCCCTGTAGCATAGATGAAGAGATCGTCGCCCTCATATGGTCCTCAGTTACGATGATGGTATGAATCTTCTCATGATTCTTCAGGAATAATTCTTCCTCGGCTATGTCTGTGCCACCAAAGAACTTGACTAGGTCGTGCCTCTTGAACTCTCTCCACTGCCTCGCTTCAGCAGTGGCTCTGGGACTCTTCTCTGGAGTAGTGATTGGAGTAGTCTCTGCAGCAGCTACTAGCGTAGTTGGTGTCTTCGCCGCTCGTACTATCTCAGTCTGTAACAGAGGTGTCTTTGCCTCGGTCTACTTACCTGGCGCAACAACTGCTCCCTCGGGAATCGCCACTAATGGAATTGGAGCCGTAGATGCCGCAACAATTGGAGTCTCTGCTCCCCGAGTAATAGTAGGTGGCAATGGTGTAGTCGGAGTTGATGGTGTAATGGTAGTTGGTAGAAGTGTCCTTAACAGTCGTAACATCTCCTGTAACTGCTGGTCATGCGCTGCAACTCTTTGAGTCAAGGCATGCACGTCGTCCGCACTAGCATATCGTGTGCCAGACGTGCCGCTATCGTCGCCTGGACCGGTCTGATTCGCCATCATCGTCTGAGTTAAGAGAACGAATTTCTTAGATCAGTCTATAACTACCGTCTACCATAATAATACACATAACGATCATAATAAGTATAAAAATTATCCGACTCTACTCATCATTCTCATAGCTAAGTTACTACAGGATCATAGGATTTCCACTTATAAGTTCAACCATTCCTAACTTCCGCTAGTTTAAATGGCCTGTGTTTTATGAATTCAAATCAAGAGTCAGGTCTATATAACCTTGCGCTCTGATACCAACTGTGATATTGGTATCACAATTTTTAGACAACTCTAAACTTCGTCCCTAAGGTTATAAAACTTACACTCTGATACCAACTGTCATGACCCCAACTTCCCCGTGCAATTAGGAACGCCCGACCTAGACCCGTGCAGGCCCCGAGTCATCACTCGGCAACTTGACGAGCCTAGTCAGCCTCCAATCATTCAATTATACAATTTATGAAAGAGTTATTGTAATAATACACAGCGGAAGACTAAACAATTATAACAAAGGGGAAATAACTCAATCAAGGGAAATATAGGAATTCTATAAATGTGGAAAACCCCGAGTATTCATGTACAATTCGATAAGCATATATACATGATACCAATCTTATAAAAAATGCCTAGTTCAATAATCCCAAAAACATAAGTATGAAACGATATACAAATAAGCAAAACATAAAATGTAATGACCCTAAAAGTTCTAACTCGTGCCACGTGACATTTCAAGGTCGTATTGTGGGCCCAACTAGCCATGGTGTACTTGTTTCGGTCCTCGGGAGTCGACAATGAGGTATGTTATGTTTGTTTGGTGATTTGTATTATTTATTTATTACCGAACATTAAATTCAGTATTCCGAATGTGTAAGGACGTGGTGAGTGTGTGTTGGTACCGTTGAACGCTAAATGGTTATTTGAGAATCCGTGGGATGAAAATGAAATAAAAACACTGACAAATACAAATGGAAATAATTAATGAAATTAAATAATAAATTATGTGCGCCGAGTGATACGTGGGGTTGTGGGCGACACGCGTGAGTCGAATGGTAGTGTACACATCCGAGTGAACTCGTTGGCGCGCACAACGAAATTGTAGGCGCGAAAAATACAATTATATAAATGTAATTGTACATATATTTATATATAAAGTATATATAAATATATATATGAAATAAAAAAAAATGAGAAATGACCAAGAGGGGCATTAGTTTATTAAGGAAGAGATAAGAATGGAGGGGCAAAATGGTCATTTCACCCCAAAATTTGTTAACAAAATCCCACCGCCACCATTTTTCTCATCATTCACTATAAAAAAAATTGAATATCGAAGGAGGAAGAGAAGAAATCAAAGAGGAGATTGGTCGATCGAAGGTGTGAAGATTGTTGAGATCGAAAAGGAGATCAATTTGGTGAAGATGAGTTTGTTGATTATAGTTGGGGTTGTTGAGTTGTTACTTTTGGTAGAAATTAGATTTTAATTGGTTGGTGTTGATGTTGTTGTTGTTGAGGTTGATGTTGTTGTTTATTGTTAAAAGAGAAAGAGAAAGAGAAAGAGAAAAGAAAAGAAGAAAAAAAAAAGTTTGCTGGAACGAGTGTGTTCGTTCCAATGAAGAAGAAGAGGATGGGGTGGGCCAGGTCGTGGCGACCCGGGCCCGACCCGGGTGGGTCGGCCTTGTCTGTCCCAGTTGGGGTGGACGGGTCGGACCCGACCCGGGGACCCACTATTATTAAAATAATAATTTATTTTTTTATTTATAATAAATTAATTAATTAAATATATTTAATTTTTATTTTTTTAAATAAATATTGAAAAAATCTTAAAAATTCAGAAAAATAGGAAAAAATTTTGAAAAATTATATTTCAACCAAATAAATAGAAATTTGGGAATTTTTATGAAAATTGAAGAATTTGAGATTTGTGACGAGACATTTGTCGGGGTTTTTGTCTCGTAAAGCGTGAAATTGTTAAAAATAGCCAGAAAAATATTGAAAAATATTTTTCTAAATTGTATGAAAATATAAGGTTTCACTCGGATATCCTAATGGGTTTGAATGGAACTCAATACTGGGTAAGCGACCTAAATTGCGCAAAGGAACAATAATTTAGAAAATTGATGAAAATGGGACAAACTTGAGAAAAAAAGCGAGGAATACTTGGAATAATTAGGGAAAAATTAACGAAAATTGGTCAAAATAATTGTCAGGTGACGAGCGGTGTGTTGGAAACTAATTGGGGAACGTGTGGAGCTACGCGAGGGCCTTTTTAGCGAGATTTGAGGTGAGTAAAGGCAACAATAGAATCAACATAATTACTTTTCTATTTATTGATTAATTATTCTTGAAATGCGAGCCCTTTGTATTCTATTCTAGTTCAGGTGACCTAGGGTTTAGGTAGTCCGACTGTGATGAGAAGTCTCAACGAGTTTAGCAGCCGGCATAGACTGTGGCTTCTCGTTGGAGCCTATCGAAATGATTTAGCATCCAGTTTGTGATCGTGGGCTTTCTTTCGGTAGTGTGTTAGGAATTTAGCACGCTGGGCTTTGTCGTGGCTTTTCCTAACAGAGTGTGCGTTCAGTGGAGGCGACCTTCGGGCCCACTGGTTCGTACGGGGTGGATTGAGCACGGAGGCAGTTTCGGGCCTACTGTGTCGTCGTAAGCTGATGAGGTTTTGTGACCTGCAATTTGATTGGGATTATCTATTCGCCTATCCATTTATTTCCCGGTCACTTGATTATCGTTGTTTGTACTTGTTGAATCTTTTTATCATGCAATTTGCTATCTATTTCAGTTTCTTGTTATACACTGCATGGTTTATAGACTTGTGATTATTGAAAATTCAGTAATTTATGTTGAGATATCTATTGTTGTTGTTTACTGTTATATTTTGTACTCAACGTCCTTTTTATGACGGTGGGTGCAGATCCACAGACGAGTAGGGGTAAGGCGCCGATGCTAGGCGATATCCTCTGAGGCACACTCAGAGCCATTAGCTTTGCTCTCACTTTGTAGGTATTTTGGCATTTTGTTGTATATTTGACTATGTATCCATTTGTTTTTGATATTTTGGGGCTTTGGGGAGTTGAACCTGAATGTTAATACATGTATATGTTTATTTTGGACTTTTAGTTAATCTGTTATATACATGTGATGTTGTTTGGACATGATTTTCCACATCTAGGTTACCTGAGTTGTAAATTGTTTTAAGTTGGTGTTAAAAACAATTTCGCTGCACATCTAACTATAATTGAGGATAAAAGATTAGATAGAGTTAAGGTGAATCAAAAAGAGTGATCCAGGGTGAGTGAGTGAATAATGTACTGAGTAATAGGTAAGTTAAGGCTGACTAGACTTGCATTGACTCGTCGGAGACAGGCTCAGGGGTCCACATAGGTTTAGGTTGGGCGGGGCCCAGTTTGTGGTTGCTGGGGCCGTCACATAAAACCTACTACATAGTGTCCAAGTCCAGACGCTAATCCTAAAAAAAGTCGCCTAAGCAGGGCTCCTTGCCTCTACTGCACTCTGCTCTATCTGCACCCACCGTCACAAACTAGACGGTGAGCAACTGAAGAAAATTAATGTAATGCCAGAAGAAGATAACAGTAATTCATGATATAACAAGTAAAATAGTATAAATATCATGCGGTAATAGAAATACAGGAATTTAAATAAATCAAGTGCATAATAAACAGACTAATAGATATCAATCGGATTTCAAGTGTGTTCCAAGGAATCAAAAGAGGCCCATAAGTGGTCTAAATCATAGCATAATAACGAAGACCTCGCGAGGTCTTCCCGAGCATCGACACAAGCGAAGTCATAGCTATGATGGGAGGGACACAAGCCTACCCAGCCAGAACTCGGTGTCACACGGTCACTAAGGGTGGTCACACACTCCTGTACATGAGTGCCCGTATTTTATCCATCTAGTGCAGGTCCTAGTACTTTTGAGACGAAAAACTTACGCCGGGAAACACACAAGAAGGAATGGAATGGAATACCAATAATAGAGCATAACAAATCTGAATAAATGATAATGAATCACATGGCATTTTCTTACTGATTTACAAACCATACATAAGCTTTTAAGGCAAGTGTACTTACCTGACTAATCGCAACCCATGAATAATAACACTCTCGTTCCTAACGCGTACTCCTAAGCTTCCCGCTACCTGACAAGGTTGGAAACTCTAATTAATGGGTCGAATCATTAACTAAACTCTAGGTGAATATCCTAGTGTTCTTCCTAGTGTTTTAAGTATTTATGTAACTCGTCAAATTGTTAGAAAAACGTATACTCTTTTGGATTTCAAAAACAATGACAATAACCATGACTACGGTATCACAACGTCGGTATCCATAATGCATATAAGCCTACTCATGTTTTGTTGACTCGGCTCAGTCGTATGTGGGTTACATCATAGCCTCGATGAGCCGGCAACGTGACCATGACATCATAACCAATTCCCGACCTTCAAACGTAAATCCGCAAAACAACACTACTCAAAATGACTATGCACTAATGAGTTTGGGAACCTCGCGGGTGTGGTTTAACGTCTGTAGAGTGTCACCACGATATGGGAAGGTCCTGTGCATGCCCTACGTCACGTCGACGACTACTCGACGCGATATAAACAACTCACGCATAACTCCTCTATTACGACTCATCACCATTGCTATGGACGCTCTGGGGCTATGAGAATCCATGACGGACATGGTAAGGTCTCTGGCAGTCCCCCATGTCATCGCGTCGACGACAGTTCGTCACGACGGGTGGTTTTCGACAAGAAAGTTACAACGTGTATATAAAACATAATTGACATAATATAAACAATATTGCCGCTTTTTTGGCCACTCTGAGAATCGTGAGACACAAGCATGGACTTAGCTTGGTACCTGACATCCCCGTTCACGGTGGCACAGCGATGGTGTCGACCACGGCAACGGATTTCGGCGAGGAGGAGCATAACACCCATGAAATGAACATAACATGAAATATTAAAAGCTTGGGCTCGCCTCACTGTTATTGACCACTCCATAGGGCTGTGGGACTTAAGCCAAGGCTAAGTGGGGTCCCCGTCAACCTCCAGTCCTGGTGGTACATTGGCGGTGCCGCCCCTAGCGCCAGTTTCCGACAAGGACTTAAAAATAGTCCACACAACATGATAACAACATCTTCTAGGTTCAAGACACTAAAACAGTTCCAACACGATCAAATCGATCACAACAAGGGCAGCAAGGCATCATCAAGGTCATGGAGTGGTTCCTGATAACCCCCACGCTTGGTGTTTCAACCAGCAATGCCCCCGGTCATGGCAGTTCCGGCGAGGGCATAAAATAACAACCCATACATGAAAACAGAGAATGGACAACATCTACTCTATGTATCCAACGTCCATAGGTCTCCCGGGGATATGGGAGCTCCGGTGGGCCACGAGGGTCCGTCCCTAACCACCGTCACACACGGCAGCAACGGCCAAAGGTGAACAACAGTGAGAACGAGAAGACCACTGAGAACGAGAGAGAGAGAAATAGAAAGAAAGAGAAAGATATCGAAAGAGAGGGTGAGAGTGTTACCTCCGATGAGAGGTTTGACGACTGGCAGTCGGTGGTCAACGGTGGCGAACCAGGGAGAGAGGTGTGACCGTAACCGAGATAGTGGGGAGGGAAATCGAGAAGGAGAGAGGGAAGAGGAGATGCGTACCTCCGGTCGACAGCAACTCCAGCGTCTCTAGGTCCTGTCACTAGCGAGAGAGAGGGAAGAAGAGGGGCGGCGGTGAGAGGGAATAGGAGACTCGGGTGTGTGCGTGAGGAAGATGAGTGAATAGTTGGGTTTTTGTTTGTTTATATATATGGAACAAGTGTGAAATGGCACTTTTGCCCTTTTAGTTCCTACTTGCTTATTTTTGAACAATTGCCCTTATGGGTCTTTTACCTCATCATCTTAACTCAACACCATACACATCTCAATGCCAATCTCATGGCTCTCCTCATCAAGCTGTGTCACTTTAACAATTTCTATCTCATAGTCCGTATGTTGCGAGACTATCCAACTCCCGCGTTCAAACGACGTTCCTCGGTCCATCTTTCCTTATTCCAACTCTCAAAATGCATGTAGTTTCACTTTTTTTTATTTAATAATTATTTAACTTACACACATATTCATTTATTAGTGTTTTCACTATGTTTTACTCTCCCGTTTCCTAGGCGTAGCCTCACTCAACTAAAAATCATTCGAACGGCTCGAGATTCGTAAAATACTAAAATACTAATACACATAATCAAAGAATCATAAAATCACATCGGTGTCGACTCCCAAGTTCAAAATACTGTATAGTATCACGTAGCTGGGTCACGTTCCTAACCAATGCAACACTAGTCAGATTAAAAATTGAGGGTTGTTACACTTAACTTTCCTACGGCTCATAGAAGGGTCTGCACCCAGCTATCCGTGTAAGAAAACTGATGACGAGTCCAGTAAGTAAAGCCCAAAGGAGCCACAATTCACATTTAAATAAGGAAATGCAAATAAAGTAATTTCAAGTCATGCTAGTTAAAAGCTATATGTTAGAAAGGATAGGAAATAACATGTAGAGGAATCACTGAGAATCAATAATAACGGACAGAAGTGTGGTATATGTACCGCCGAACTCTGAGACTAATAAAACTGAATCGAGGAGAATCTGGTGACGAGAAACTCTCGCCATCGCACCACGATCAATGAGGTATACTATTAGTTGGGAGTTTAAAACTCCCGCCCAACGACCTCTGAGGAAAGGAATCTATGTCAGAGGCAAGCCGTTATGAGCATGCACTCTCAAATCATTGACTTAAAGAGTAATATCTTGCCCGATGTCTAAAGTAAGACCAACATCATTGCAACAATCGGGTCATTACCCACGAGAGTGCCAGAAAGGGGTCATACTGTCTCGTCGACCTTATACAGATATACACGGGAGTGGAGTGGTCAAACAATACCAAACTGGTAATTCAAGGCAATAAAAACTGATTTAAAAAAAATGATCTCATAATAAAATAAATGTCTAGTGTTTTTTTTGTGTGCTTTACTTACCTCAAGCAATCGCAAGTCGCCCTCAAAATGTCTCGCTCACACCTCGAATTGTGTACTCGGCACTCGACTACACAATCCTAAGTCTCTGTTGTCCAATGTATCATCTTAATCAATTTAGTGTCTCATTACTTGATTGTGTATTATGAGAGCAAAAATTAGAATGTTATTCTAACTATTACTGCACATTTTTCAGTTACAACAGGGTTCCAAATCCTCTAAAAAGCCTTGAAACTCGATTTACTAGCTTTTTTCCAAACTTTCATACTTTCTATGATTTTTTCATAATTTTTATCTATTTTTATATAATTAATATTATATTTATGTATTTATCTTAATTTTTTATTATTAAATGTGGTTGGGCCCACCTGAACAGGGCCTGGTTCAGCCAACTGGGTTGGGCTGGCCCGCATGCACCCCCTCGGCATCTTCACAGGGATGTCTCTGCTAGCAACACATTATTTTCTTTTTTTCTTTTCTTTTCTTTTACAACAATACAACAAAAACATTACAATAACATCAATAACACCAACAAATTTACAGATTTCATCAATAATTGCACCAAATCATTATTGTTCATCCATGCATGCATTCTATCATCAAGAACACTAAAATACCCAAAAATCAGTTTGGAGGTTAAGATTTTCCAAGAAATTTACTCATCATATTGAGTCTAATAATCCTAGAGGTCATCAAAGAAATTTCCTTGAAATTTATTTAGCAAAAATCCCATTTTGCTTGCATTCCAAGACACCATTAGAGCAAAAATGGAGAAGATAGCTAGGGATTTGAGTTACCTAAACTTGAAACCTTGGATCCTTGAAAAATTTGGCTCTAAACCCTCCTTGTTGATCTTCTAATACTCTGAATTTCCAGCACAAAAATTGGAGTTTGTTCTCTTCTAAAAAACTCTCCAGCTCGCATGTTGAGCAAATGCACTAAGTCCCTTATTAATACTAGTTGTTTCATCTAATTTTAGAACACGTATCTCGAGGTTTATTAAGGGCTCCTATTAAATCCAGCCACCTTGCTTGTGTCTACAATGTGTTATTATGTCTACTAAGTCTTAACACAATCTACTACACTATTAAGCCAATTATAGACTTATTTTTTTTACTTAAACATACTTATTTTCCACCATAGGCACATTAATCAATTAATACTCAAATTAGAACATTATTACATAATAATAAATTTATTCATCCAAGCTAACATTTTGTTGTCCCAAGCTATAAAGTATCTATACCCATAACACATACATCTCGAGCATTATTCGTCGCACTCGCAACTAGGGTAAAACGCGAAATTCAACATTACACATGGTGTTATGCTACATTCAATAGAGTAACAACTATATAATTACACATCACATAAATATAAAATAATTAGTTATACCTTGGTAGACGTGCCCTACACTAATCTGCAAAGTCCACGTGGGTCTGAGCTGGGTCCTAGTCTGAAAGTAGACAATTAATTAATAATTAGTGTAGGAGGGCTGTCACAAATCTTCCCAACTATAAGGGATTTTGTCCCGAAATCCAACTCAAACTTAGAGTACTAACCGTGGAAAAGCTAGGGATATCTCTCGCGTATAGTAGACTATTTCACTCAGGTGCATCCCTCGTTCCTGTGATGTTGCCAATGGACGAGGACTAAAGGAATCTGTTTAGTCCTAAGAACTTAAACTCTTTGATCTACTATCTCGACGGGTGCTCCTCAAATGTCACATCTGGTCTGACCTCGATCTGAGTGAAATCTACCATCGGCCTTAGCCCTGATGTCGCTAACCTCAACATGGATAAATGGAATATGATGTGAACCTCTAACAACTGTCTCGATAGCCTCAACCGATAAGCATCCTCCCCAACTCGTTTGACTATTTAATATGGCCCAATAAATCACGGTGCAAGTTTCCCTTTAATACCAAACCTCTGGTGACCCTTTAAAAGAGAAACTTTCAAGTACACCCAATCGTCTACATCATAGCTTAGCCCATCACGGTACTTATTCGCATATTTCGCCTGTCTATCTTGAGCAACCTGCAATCTCTGATGAATCAGCCAAATTTTCTCTGAGTGGTCTACAATAACCTCAGGTCCAATGGTAGCTGTATCCTCGGTCTTTGCCTAGCAAGCTGCTGATCTGTAGGGTCTCCCGTATAACACCTCAAATGGTGGCATCCTAATATTGGCCTGAAAACTGTTGTTGTAGGCAAACTCATAAAGTGACAAGTACTCCTCCCATGATCCCCCAAATTGAGGTACACAAAATCTGAGAATGTCCTCGAGTATGTGAATAGTCTGCTCTAACTGCCCATCGGTTTATGGGTGGTAAGCCATGCTGAAATGAAGTATGGTCCCATACTGCTCCTGTGTAGACTGCCATAGCTAGGACATTAGTCGACTATCTCTGTCCAAAACTATCAATATTGGCACACCGTGCAATCAGATGATCTCTCGCTCAAAGAGCGTGCATAACTGTCGAAAGGAGTATTTCATGGAAACTGGAATAAAATGTGTTGATTTTGTCAGTCTATCCATGACAACCCATAAGACATCATGGTTGTGTGGAGTCCGTGGTAACCCACTGACAAAGTCCATAGTGATCTGTTCCCACTTCCACCGAGGGATCGGTATAGGCTGCAAAAGTCCTATAGGTCTACGGTGTTCAGCCTTTACTTGCTAGCACACATCACATCCCCTCACATACTGGCCAACATCTACCTTCAATCCGGGCCACTAGAATAAGCGTTTCATATCTTGGTACATCTTGTTCTGGCTGGGGTGAACTGTGTATTTAGATCTATGAGCCTCCTGATGAATGCCATCTCGCAACTCTGCTACTATTGGAATCCACATCTACTTTGGTGTCACAAACATCCATCAAATGACTCTCTCCAATCTGGGAAGTTGAGACTGTGTGACATGTCTCTGAACCTCTTATACAACGCATCGACTCGCTAGCATTCTAAGATTCGTGGAATAGAAACTGTTGGAACTCTCTTCTGTCTATAAATGTACGCCTATACTAACTCTGGAACGACTGACACACTCATGGTGACTGCCGCCTCAAGTATAACATACTAGGGACTCATGTGGCAAACTAATGTATCTTTGTCTGGTCCTCTCTTCCTAAGGGCATCCGCTACGACATTCCCCTTCCTGGGCTGGTACTCGATCAAGAAGTCATAGTCCTTCAACAACTCTAACCACCGTCATTGTCTCATATTAATATCCTTATGAATGGAAAGGTACTTCAAACTCTATTAATCTATGTAAAATGTGAATTTCTCACCAATGAGATAATGTTTCCAAGTCTTTAGTACAAACACGATCGCTGCAAGCTCTAGATCGTGCACTGGGTAGTTCCTCTCATGTGTTCTCAACTTACATGAAAAGTAAGCAATAACTCTATCATCCTGCATCAGAGCACAACCTAATCCGATGCCATATGCATCTATGCGTCCTGTCAATTCCTTGCCTGGCTCTGACAACATTAACAACGGTGCAGAAGTTAATCTCTTCTTCAACTCTAAGAAGGCTACCTCGCACTCAGTGGACAACACAAACTCAACATATTTCTTGGTCAATCTTGTCATCAACACCGAAATCTTGGAAAAATCTTGTATAAAGCGTCGAAAGTAGCCTGCCAATCCCAAGAAGCTCCTGATAGCTATCACACACTCCGGTGTATGCAATCGATGATCACATGAACCTTACTCTAGTCAACTGCTATACTCATGTCACTGATCACGTGTCCCAAAAACTTTACCTCAGACTTGGTGAACTTGGTGTATACTCATGTCACTGTTATACTCATGTCACTGCTATACTCATGTGGCTGATCACGTGAACTTCACGTGATCACGTGTCCTACAAAACTTCATGTGTCACTTTTCACTAATATCTATCACCTCGAACGTGTCCCAAAAACTTAACCTCAAACATGTCACTGATCAGTGACACGTGATCACGTGTCCACTGCTAAACTTGATGTATAACTGGTGCTCCCTCAGAATCTTTAGTATCTCTCTGAGATGCCTATCGTGGTCCTCATGAGTCTGGGAATAGATCAAGATGTCATCGATGAAGATTATCACAAATCGATCTAAGAATGGTCTTAAGACTTGGTGCATGAGGTCCATGTAAAATGTTCGCACGTTCATCAGTCCGAACGCCATCATTCTAAACTTAAATAATCCATAACATGCACTAAACGGGGTCTTGGACACATCCTCCTCTTTGATCCTCTTGGACCATAACTTGCTGATTTTTATTGATATCTGTGGCGGCCCTAAATCCCAATGCTGACTGAATCCTGCCACGTCGCCTAACTCGTCACCAGGTCATGCCACGTCACATGCACACATGTTCATGAATGTATGTGACCTTCTACTTAACATTTTCTATTAGTCTAACTAACCAAATAATCGAGTGTTTAACGAAAATTTGCATTTAATTAGTTAACTTATACTACATTCATGTTAATTAGTCCTTTTTCAACAGACATCTTAATGATTTCTCGTATTTTTCAGACTAAGTATTTATATGTTACAGTTCAAAACTGTTTTAATAGCGAAAGTCTTAAATTAACATGCGGGGAATGATTATCGTAAATTTGCAATGAATTAACAAACCATAGTAGTGGAAACCATCAAAAGGATACCATGTATATAAAAGGCAACAAAATGTTCAATAATGATTAATATACATGTATTAGTGTGTAAAAGTCTCCTAAACATCCCAAAAACAACAGTAATATATAAATAAAGCACCTACAGGTCTGCCGGAAAGGAACTCTCTAAGATTAAAGGTAGTCGCCAAGCTTACCCTTCCCACGGCTCGTAGAATGGTCTGCACTCGGCCATCCATGTAAGAAAATTGATGACGAGTCCAGTAAGTAAAGTCCAAATGAACCACAATTCACATTTAAATAAAGAAATGCAAATAAAGTTATTACAAGTCATGCTAGTCAAAATCAATACGTTAGAAAGGATAGGAAATAACATGAATGGGAATCACTGAAATCAACAATAACGGACGCGAGTGTGGTATATGTACTGCCAAACTATGGGACTAATAATACTAGATCGAGGAGAATCTAGTAATAAGAAACTCCCGCCACGACACCACGATCAATGAGGTATATTGTTGGTCGGGAGTTTAAAACTCCTGGCCAACGACCTCTAAGGAGAGGAATCTGTGTCGGAGGCAAGCCATCACGAGCACGTACTCTTAAATCATCAACTTACAGAGTAATCTCTAGTGTGAAGTCTAAAGTAAGGCTAACATCATTGCAACAATTAGGTCATTACCCACGAGAGTGCCAGAAAGGGGTCATACTGTCTCGTCGACCATATACAGACACACGTGGGAGTGGATTGGTCAAACAATACCAAACTGGTAATTCAAGGCAATAAAAATTGATTTCATAACAAAATATATGTCAAGTGTATTTCTGGTGGGGTTTACTTACCTCAAGCAATCTCAAATCACCCTCAAAATGTCTCGCTCACGCCTCGAACTGCATACTCGACACCCGCATATACACTCCTAAGTCCATGGTGTCCAATGTATCATTTTAACCAATTTATTGTCACATAAATTGATTTTACATTATGAGAGCAAAAATTAGAATCTTATTCTAATTTTTAGTGTACGAAACTTAAATTACTAGTTCTTTTCCAATTCTTCATATTTTCCATGATTTTAACATAATTTTTTTTATCTATTTTTATATAATTTATATTATTTTTATGTATTTATTTTAATTTAAATAAATATTTTATTATTTAATAGGGCCTACCCACCTGAATCGGGCTCGGTTCGACCCAACTAGACCAGTTGAGCCACCTCGGCATCTCCGTAGAGACGAATTGCTCATTTGAGCAATTCATTTCTGCCAGCAAGACATTATTTTTTTTTCTTTTCTTTTGAATCAATACAACAACATTACAATAACATCAATAACACCAACTAATTTATAGATTTCATCAACAATTTCACCAAATCATCATTTGTTCATCTATGCATGCATCCATCATTATGAACACTAAAATATCCAAAAATCAGTTTGGAGGTCAAGATTTTCCAAGCATTTTATTCATCATATTGAGTGTAATAATCCTGGAGATCATCAAAAAAATTTCCTTGAAATTTATTTAGCAAAAACCTCATTTTGTTTGCATTCCAAGACACCATTAGAGCAAAAATGGAGAAGATAGCTAGGCATTTGAGTTACCTAAACTTGAAACCTTGGATCCTTGACAAATTTGGCTCCAAACCCTCGTTGATTTTCCAATACTCTGAATTTCCAGCACATAAATTGGAGTTTGTTCACTTCTCAAAAACTCTCTAGCTCGCATGTTGAGCAAATGCACTAAGTCCCTTATTAATCCTAGTTGTTTCATCAAATTTTAGAACACGTATCTCGAGGTTTATTAAGGGCTCTTATTAAATCCAGCCACTTCGCTTGTGTCTACAATGTGTTATTATGTCTACTAAGTCTTAACGCAATCTACTACACTATTAAGCCAACTATAGACTTATTTTCTTTACTTAACATATTTATTTTCCACCATAGTCACATTAATCAATTAATACTCAACTTAGAACCTTATTACATACTAATAAATTCATTCATCCAAGCTAACATTTTGTTGTCCCAAGCTATTAAGTTTCTGTACCCGTGCCACACGCATCTCGAGCGCTATTCGTCGCACTCGCAACTAGCGTAAAACGTGAAATTCAATAGTACACATGGTGTTATGCTACATTCAATAGAGTAACAACCATATAATCACAAATCATGCAAATATAAAATAATTAGTTATACCTCGACAGGTGTGCCTTAAACTAATCTACGACGTTTACATGGGTCTGAGCAAGGTCCTAGTCTTAAAGTAGACAATTAATTAATAATTAAAGTAGGCGGGCTATCACAACATTTTAATCGGAGTTCATACTTGCATGCATAAGAGTGGCTTAGCTCTAAATGGCTTGTAAGAATTGGACTTATTATCGTTTTACTTTGTAAGGCAAAACTTTCATTGTATTTGAAAAGGATTTTGATTATAAGACTTAGTGGAATCTAAGTCAAAAGGGAAGACCTAGTTGAGGCTATGCAAAAATCCTAGTTGAGGCTAGGTCGAGGTAAAATCCTAGTTGCAGCTAGGTGGGAAAAAATCCTAGTTGAGGCTAGGTGGTTGTATAAACCCTTATTGCGGTAAGGCATCTTGTAGAAGACCTAGTTGAGGCTAGGCATTCACTAAGCTTGCAGGCTTAGGGACATTCACTTATTAGTGATATAAGTGAGAGGGTTGAAAATTCTAACCGGGGAAGTTAGGTAGTGGATGTAGATCGATTGTATCGATCTACCTATATATCGTGTGCCTTGTTTCCATCTCTTGTACCCCCTTCTTGATTGCATTGCACAAATATTTGTTGTTGGTGTTTATGTTTGCTATTATTGTTATTTAGTATAAAGTTTTAAAAAGACGATAACCTGTCAGTACACCCAATTCACCCCCTCTTGGGTGACCTTCATCAGTTGCAACTCCTTTAACTCTAAAGGCATTCACTCCCATCGTTGATCCTTGTTTTGAATTTCGATTTGGGCATTGACTTTTAGCTTTCTATATTATTATGCTTGTTTATATATTTCTTAAATGCTCAAAAAATGAAAATGGATCTCATGATTTGAACTGTTGGAAAATCTAGTTTTGATTATAATAGGTATTACTTGGATGATTGATGGTAGAGCAGACTTTTGCTTTACTAAGCCTATTGGATCTTTTGCTCACCCCACTACTCCCCTTCAGGTACCTTGACTGTTGCGTAGGACAGAAGAAAGAACAAGGCCATAGCATATAAGCTATTTTCTTGTTTGCAAGGTTGTTTGTTTATTATCTATCATATTTTGATATATTGTTGTATTTAAAACAAGTATTTCACATGGGTAGATGTTTGAACCCATAGTACTTGGTTTGGTTTATGTTTCAGTTGGTTTGTAAGATTTCTACTCTATTTCCACAACTTATATAGACTTTAGAGGCATTTTATTTATGCACCTATCTGACTTGGTTAGTCTATTGTAGAGTGTCTTGGTATATTTTTCTTGGTTAAGCTTACTAGTTCATCGTCTGACACGTTGGGTCATCTCGAGGGGGACGATGTTCTAAGTCGGGTGGTCCAAGCTCACTAAGGTTTAGGATGTCACACCTACCAAGTTAAAAGAAAAATTTTACAGGACTGCAATTAGGTCAACTATGCTCTATAATGTTGGGTACTAAACAAATAAAGGTTACATTAAATGAACGTAGCAAAAATGAAGATTTTTAAATACATGTGTGGTAAAACTCTTAAAGATAAAATAAGAAATACAAAAACTCAAAGATTAGGGAAGGGTTCCTCAAAAGAAAAAAAATGATTAGGGAATGATAGTTACGCTGGTTTGGACACCTTCAAAGATGGTCTACAAATGCCCTACTAAAAATTTTGACTCTATATAAACTAAAACGATTCGATGAGGTAGACCAAAGCTAACTTGGAATGCATTAATTAAAAGGGATTTAAATGGTTTGGAAAGCTCAATGTCAATTGCACTAAATCGAGCACAATGGAAGAGTTTGATCTATATAGCCAACCCCAACTAATTTGGAGTTGAGACTGTTTTGTTGTTGTTGGACACCATCTTACTTTAACATTTTGCTGTAGCCTCCACTCTAAACCTTAAGCCCCACTCACCCCCTCTCCCTTGCACAAAGAATGGCAATGATTAAGTCAAACCTTAACATACATTAGCCCACAAGAGCCATCCATGCAGCCTCAACCTACGTGTTATGCACTAAGATCTATGTGTGCCCACATCTCGAGGTGGGCACCAACGACTCTTGTGGGTTAATGTATGTTAGGGTGTGACTCCTCGTTGTCATTAATTGTAGCACTTCTCATTATTAAAATCTAATATTCTTGTGATTATTTTTCTGTTGGCCTCAGATTATAATATTGCACTTTCCCATCAAATATATATATATATACACTAGTTTTAGGTACGTGCTACGCACGATTATGCCCACTTGCTACGCTCACGATAATTCTTTTTTAATTATTTTAAATGAATTAAGTAGATAATGAACATCTTTAAGCAATCAATTGAATATTCGCTTGAAAAAGAAAATCAATTGAATATTCGATTAACTTGTTTAACATGAAAAAAGAAAAATCTATGCACCCTAGTAAAAATATGAATAAAAAAACTGTATTTCCGCCGATGTTGATTTTCATCATCATCATTATCTTTGAAAATTAAAAAATATGAGTTAGTTTACCATTTATTTATGAAAATTATTTATTACAATTAAGTTTTTATTTAATTAAAAGTGAAATAACTTACTTGATCGCATAATATTTTCTTTGTTGCTTTTTGTCATGTGAATCTTCCAAATAAATGCCACTTCTCTTCTTGATTTCTTTATCCATTTCCAATGTCTTAAGCTTTAAGAAGCCAACATTAATGTCCCACACCAATCCATGTAAAACAACACCAACAAAATCAATTTTTTTTTCATAAGCCAACTAAATTAGTCATAATTATTTATTAAATAAAAAATAGTTATAATTGACTACTAATGCATGTTATTTTTTAATAGGCCAACGAAATTAGTCTATCTCTTATAGTTATAATTTAATGCCATTTCATAAGTAATGCATGTTATTGTAAAAAAGAAGGAAAAAAACCTAGGCCGTGTTATGAAGAAATAGAAAATTTTATTTTATTTTGCGAGGATGACTTTGAAATAAAAAAAACATCATCACTAAACACAAAAACCTTCAACGTGAAATATGGCGACTGCAAGAAAAATAGCGATCCTGCTCTCGATTTTACGGATGGATCACCATCACGTGTGAAGTTTCGAGACAAACCGCCGTTAGTGGAGGACAACCTGGGGAACAATGGCGGGAGTGCGATGGAGATGGATAAGGATAACCAGACCTCATACAGAGCAAAAGCATCAGAACCAAAGGTGAAGAGGTTTCATGCAATGTTGAAAGCAAAACCAGGGGACCTGTTGAGACAAGTGGGTGATAATTTCACTAAAGTATCTGGATCGCATGAATGAGCAACTTGAACGAGTCGTGATTGGGAAACAAATGGGATGTCTGATATGGTACAAGATGCTATGCAATCGTATTGATGTTTTTTTCGCGTTCGATAGGGGAGTACAAGGTCTTAGATATGGAGAATGATTTTTACTTAGTTCAATTCTCAACTGAAAATGATTTCGATACTGCCCTTTTAGGAGGGCCATGGATTATTTCGGGTCAAGTCTTGTCGGTGCAACAATGGTATCTTACATTTAGGGCAACTACGACAACCATCTCCTCGGCAGCAGTGTGGGTCAGATTTCCTGACATGAAATTCCGCTACTATCATGATTATGTGTTACTGGAGTTAGACAATTATGTGGGCAAATCAATTAAGATTGATCATTCCATGACTCAAGCGCAAAGGGGGAAAGTTGCAAGAGTTTTTGTGGAATTAGATCACATGAAGTCCCTAGTTTTAAAGTTTCGTGTCAATGGAGGATGGCAGAACGTAGCGTACGAGGGCATTCCACATATTTGCTATTTATGTGGGAAGGTAGGGCATAATACTTCTTCATGTCCAACATATGTCAGACCAATGAAAAGCTTGGAAGCCAATGCCTCAAGGGGAGTTACGGAGGAGAGTCGAAGGGCTGTAATGGGTGTCTCCGACGGGGAACAAGATGGGTATGGGTCGTGGATGCTGGCACGGAGATGACCACGTCATCAATCCAAGAATGGTAACCCAAATAATCAGGAACGTGATCCACGGGATACTAAACAACATATGGGGAAACAAGATTAAAAGGGCTCTTGCTGAATTTCAAAAAATAACCATTTTGATGCCTTAGGAGATCATGAAGGGGATCCGTCAGCCACGAATTAAGGTGCTCCCAATGGCAACTTACAGGAGCACATGATTTTCTTAACTCAATGTGATGTACTTAAAGAGGCTACTCAGCAAAGGAGTAAGAAGAAAAATGCTAAAGTATTAAACTCATATTCCCACCTTGATTATTACAAAATAGTATTCAATAGTATTCAATACAATACCTATTTAATAGGGAAACTCAATACATCAATACACCTGCGCGCTGCCTAGTTGTTCTACCCTTTTCATGCCCAGCTAGGCCTGCGTGCTAGGGCTAGTGCCCATTACGCTGGTCGACTGAACCACTGCAACCTTCAACCACCATCGACTTAACCAAATCTAACCCAAACGAGGTCTAAACATCCTGCAACCTCAGAAAGGGCCTCTATTAAGAACTTACAACATACAAGCATGATCTCAACGATCACCAATCACCAACACTCCGCAACCGAAACAACCACACTAAAACAACAATGACAAACAAAATCAACAACAACACCAACAACTCACCTAACCTGGTCTCGACAACCTCAACTCCACATCGCACCAACGAGCCCTCATTCTCCTTCCACTCCTCCCTCTCCTGATCTCTCTCTCATTTTCTCGCTCTCTCTCTTTCTATTTATAAATGAGGAAGAAGAGACGGTGACAAATATAATAAAATAACTGCCTCAAGATATACATCGTGTCATTTAAAGGATCCATTTAACTCAATGGACATCGCGCTAGGGCTAACACCCAACGTGATTGTAACGGCTCGTTATTTATTAACGCTGTTATTTTAATTTATTTCAGATTAGGATGATAGTTCGGACGACACGTCGACGTCGCGGATAGACTAAGCATGACCTGGACCTAGGGACTGATTGTGTATTGGTGTTTTACTGGGTTCTGTGATGTATTAATATTATTATTATGATGTATTATTCATCACAGGTGTGTTTATAAAATTAATTGTCGGGCGAGGTTGAGCGCCAGGTTTGGTGTTGTAGAACACGCCAACGCGAGGGTATGGCAGTTGTGAGGCCGGGCATTGGGGTTTGATTAGATTTAATTAATTAAGCATGCTAAGGTTGAGGATTTGATTTATTGGATTTACATATAATCTTAGGCTAAGTTATATAATTCAATTAGGTACACTGAGTGTGGGACCACCTCGGGGTGCGTGCTGGATGCGGGGCACGGGATGTCGGGTAGTCGAAAAGTTAATGTGACCCTACTCACCATTTTATGGAATTTATTGATGACTAGAATAGGTTTTATACAAGTTAAATCAATTGGAATTAATCAAGTCCTATAGTTTCAACTGGAAAAAATCTGCACACCTAGGATGATTCTCGAGATGCGCAACAGGGTGAGTTGAGACAGATTATATCATGATAAGGTGTCCAGGAATTTGGTGACACAACGTTGACAAGGACTGTCTGATGAACCTCGAGATACGCGTGACGCCAGATTAAAACAAAACATATGAATAGCATTTGATTGTGGAGGACATGCACAAACAAGGATTCTCAATCGATTTTTACTTGATCTGAGGAGAGGAAATTTGGAGTTTTGGAGCTAGATTTGGCGATTAAACGAAGAAATTCAGGTAATATATTCACTCCAATCACTAGATTTCATGTAAAATATGGGTTTTGGGTAAGTAAGAAAATTGTGATTTTTAGGGTAATTCATCACTGTTTTTGGTTTATTTGTGGTAATTGAGGATTAGTTTGATGAATCATGTTAGATTGGAATTGGATTTGTGGAAAATTGAGGTGAATTGGGTGATTTTGGATTTTAAACATATACACTGTGATTTTCGGGTTTGTGATAAAATATTATTTAATTGGTGTTTTAGATAGTAATTTGATAGTATTGGAGTGTGTATATGAGTTATGGGATGAATTCAGGTGTTGGAACACAAGAAAACCCATAATTGATTTCTGAAATTTTCTGGGCAGCGTGCAATTAGCGTGCTAGGTAATGAACACTAGCGCACTAATCACACTGGGAAGTTGATGAATAGTGACTAAAATCAATTTGCACGCTAATAGATCTGACTAGAGTGCTAATGTCACTCTGAACTTTAATTAAATCTGAAAATCGAACCTAACAGATTATAAACCTAATTGATTGACCAATAAACCCCAGAAATTAGATCTCAGAACTCACAAATAGTAGTTGGAGTCGGGGATTATTCTGGGGTCGGATCGGGCGTATTTTTGGGATTATTGAGCACGGTTTGAGGTACGTAAAACCCAACTGAACGCCACTACTGCATTTACTATTCGTTATTCATTGGAGCTGTAAATTATTGTTAATCTACGTGTCTATTCTTACTGGGACGATTGAATTTTTCATCTATGTATCCAGGGGTTGTGTGGTCGCTTGCTAGGTGTGTGATATAGGACACAGTTGTAGGGTTGATGGTTTAGGCCACGATAGGGCTCCTGGTCCTCAGTACACGTCTTGGATAGCTAGTTCACACCCATTTGTGTATCTTTGTGTTCATATTCATGCGATGAGCTTTGAGCAGTTGTCTGCATTTCTCCTTCTTTCCGCATATTTATTTAACACTTTTTATTGGTTTTTATTTACATTCTTTAATTATGATGCAGGATGGTTTTCCTTGGAATTTTACTTACTGGGCTCGTCATTTGCCTTTTTATGATGACTGAGCGCAGATCCTAGTATTAGCAAGGGTAAGAGGATTCTTGGCGATTACACCTACCTACGCCGAGGCCTTCTGGTACATGTTTAGCTAGTTATATTTTGGTATTTTGTATTAATATTTTGGGGTTGGGAGACTATATTCCACAACTGTACTTGTATATAACTGTTATAGTTGATCGCCTATATGCACAATACTGTCAAGATTTCCACTATTGGCTGAATACTAAAACTTGTATACTATTTTGGCAATATAAAGGCTTCCGCTGTTGTTCATTAAAAATGTTTAAATTAGCTTAGTTAAATCTAAAACTATATGTAAATTACAAATAAATTAACAAGACACGCCATGGTGCCAGACAAGTGAGGTGTATGAGTGACGTGGCAGCGACTTCAGGTGCTGAGGCAAGGAAGTAGCTGGCCACGGGGCGGCCTCGGAATTTTGGGCCGTCACATTTTGGTATCAGAGTGAGAGTTTCGAAGAACCTGGGATAAAAACTTGTCAAGAGCATAAACTTCAAAATAATTATATATGGAAACCCGATGAATTGCCTAGAATTTTTAGTTGGGAAACATTAGAAGCGAGTGGAGTTAGGATTGTTATGTGATATATGTATTGTTGTATATATATATACTATACACATACCTATATTGGGAACTGATCCGGACATGAAAATCGATGCAGACCACTATGGACCGACAGGCTCCTACCACCACCCCTCCGATTACTCAGCAGGAGGTTGGAGAGACCAGTGGTCACACCACTAGTGAGGTAGCTGATCTGCGGGCCATGGTGCAGAGAGTTACAGATCAGCAGATATTGCAACAGGCACAGATGTCGGAGCTTATGGAGTATATACGAGGCTTGAGGATACCTGTAGTGGCACTGACTACTGAGTTAGTTAGACCTACCACTCTAACCGCCTTAGCACCAGCTGTTGGCCCACAGGTACCAGGGACTGAGACTTTGATAGAGAGAGCAGAGTCTATTGTGATACCGGCAGATACTACCGAGGTGACGCCTACTACTTTAGAGCAGCAGGTAGTTGGTTCGACAGCTAGGAGTAGGATGTCAGAGGCAGCGAAGATGGTGAAAGATTTTATGAGATTCAAGCCCACTTACTTTACGGGGGTTAGTGATCCAGAGGTTGCGGGGCATTGGTTGATGATACACCGACGACTACACCAGTTGTTAAAGGTACCAGAGACAGACCAGGCATGCATTTTAGGGTACTGTTTAAGAGGCCAGGCAGAAGTGTGGTAGGCGACTTACACTGACACGTATTTTGTACCATCTACGTGGGTAGAGTTCAGACAGTTCTTGACCTGAGACAGGGTACCATGACGGTATCACAGGTCATGGATAGATTCAGGTACCTTATGATGTATGTCATGGATGTGGCGAACACTGAAAGACTCCAGATCTATTATTTCATCAAGGGTTTGGATGAGAGGATTGGTGGTGTGATTTTTGCGAGTGGAGCCGAGACTTTATAGGCGATTTACGATAGAGCATTGGCTCATAAGACATATCTACGACCTAGGGGTGAGTTGATGGACAGGTCTGGGCAGAGCTCTTGGTTTGATCAGAGGTCGAAGAGATAGAGGGATCAGTCTGATCGACAGAGGTAGGATCAGGGTCGACGAGATAGGAGTCCAGAGCAGCGGAGAGGGGATGATAGGCAGCCAGTGCTTATGATAGCTCCAAAGACAAAGAAGAACGACAACAACAACGGCGCAACGAGCATACCGGGATAAAGATCAGGGTGAACGTGACAGGGGTCAGAGGGACCAGGGTCAGGGTCAGAGATCTGATGATAGGCAGATTGGGAGGCGAGAGACGCACAGGTGTTTTAGGTGTGGTCAGAGAGGACACTTGAGGTTTAAGTGCAGAGCACCATCACCACGACGAGATCAGGGTCCAGATAGGGACAAAGTGCATGCAGTGGCACAGCTAGACACAGGAGCTACCAGACAGCTAGTTGAGGGTACTTTATTTATGCACAGTAGACTTATTCATGCCATGTTTGATTCTAGTAGTACATTATCATTTATTGCTAGACGGTTAGTTAGGGAGTTAGGGTTAGTCACATATACACTTGAGACCCATCTTGTTCTCAACACGGCTGCTGGGGATAAGATTTACCCTAACCGGATAGTTCGGGACGTTATAATTGAGGTTGTCGGACATCAGTTGCCAGTTGACCTTCGAGTACTAGAGTACTTGGAGTTTGACGCACTCTTCGGGATGGATTGGCTGTCAACTTACCATGCACGAATAAATTATTTCGGGAAGAGGGTAGAGTTTAGTATTCCGGGTTTGCCAAATTTTTCGTTGAGCGGGATCGCGTCTGAGTTACCTATTACGAGAGGTAGGATAGCGACTACTCAGGAGATGGAGGAGTTTGTGGCGATTGTTGAGGCTGAGACTGGAGTACCTATTAGGATTGAGGATGTACCAGTAGTCCGAGATTTTACTGATGTCTTTCCAGGTGACCTACCTGGATTACCACCACCACGAGCGATAGAGTTCATCATAGAGTTGATACCAGGGACATAACCTATATCTAGGAAACCTTACCGGATGTCACCGATGGAGTAGGAAGAAGTCAGGAGACAGCTAGAGGATTTGTTGGCGAAGGGAATTCATTCATCCAAGTATGTCACCGTGGGGAGCGCCAGTTTTATTTGTGAGGAAGAAGGAGGGATTGATGAGGATGTGTGTAGACTACTAGAAGCTGAATCAGGTGACAATCAAGAATCGTTACCCACTTCCGAGGATCGACGATCTGTTTGACCAGCTGACGGGTGCACAGTTCTTCTCGAAGATCGACTTACGCTTGGGATATCACCAGTTGCGGATTTGAGAAGAGGACATCAAGAATACTGCCTTCAGTACCAGATACGGGTTGTTCGAGATAACCAGACCTCATACAGAGCAAAAGCATCAGAACCAAAGGTGAAGAGGTTTCATGCAATGTTGAAGGCAGAACCAGGGGACCTGTTGAGACAAGTGGGTGATAAAGGGCCTCAACTCATAATCTCACTGAAGTATCTGGATCGCATGAATGAGCAACTTGAACGTGTCGTGATTGGGAAACAAATGGGATGTCTGATATGGTACAAGATGCTATGCAATCGTATTGATGCTTTTTCGCGTTTGATAGGGGAGTACAAGGTCTTAGATATGGAGAATGATTTTTCTTAGTTCAATTCTAAACTAAAAAATGATTTTGATACTGCCTTTTTAGGAGGGCCATGGATTATTTTGGGTCAAGTCTTGTCGGTGCAACAATGGAATCTTACATTTAGGGCAACTACGATAACCATCTCCTTGGCAGCAGTGTGGGTCAGATTTCCTGACATGGAATTCCGCTACTATCGTGATTATGTGTTACTGGAGTTGGACAATTGTGTGGGCAGATCAATTAAGATTGATCATGCCATGATTCAAGCGCAAAGGGGGAAAGTTGCAAGAGTTTTTGTGGAATTAGATCACATGAAGTCCCTAGTTTTAAAGTTCCATGTCAATGGAGGATGGCAGAACATAGCGTATGAGGGCATTCCACATATTTGCTATTTATGTGGGAAGGTAGGGCATAATACTTCTTCATGTCCAACATATGTGAGACCAACGAAAAGCTTGGAAGCCGTTGCCTCAAGGGCAGTTACGGAGGAGAGTCGAATGGTTGTAATGGGTGTCTCCGACGGGGAACAAGATGGGTATGGGTCGTGGATACTGGCACGGAGATGACCACATCATCAATCAAAAAATGGTAACCCAAATAATCAGGAACGTGATCCACGGGATACTCAACAACATATGGGGAAACAACATTTAATCAGTTAACTTATACTACATTCATGTTAATTAGTCCTTTTTTAACAGACATCTTAATGATTTCTCGTATTTTTCAGACTAAATATTTATATGTTACAGTTCAAAAGTGTTTTAATAGTGAAAGTCTTAAATTAACACGCGGGGAATGATTATCGTAAATTTGCAATGAATTAACAAACCATAGTAGTGGAAAAACCCATCAAAAGGATACCATATATATAAAAGGCAATAAAATGTACAATAATGATTAATATACATGTATTAGTGTGTAAAAGTCTCCCAAACATCTCAAAAACAACAGTAATATATAAATAAAGCACCTACGAGTCTGCCGGAAAGGAGCTCTCCGAGATTAAAGGTAGTCACCAAGCTTACCCTTCCCATGGCTCGTAGAATGGTCAGCACTCGGCCATCCATGTAAGAAAATGCCCAGTAAGTAAAACCCAGAAGAACCACAATTCACATTTAAATAAGGAAAGGCAAATAAAGTTATTACAAGTCATGCTAGTTAAAATCAATACGTTAGAAATGATAGGAAATAGCATGAATGGGAATCATTGAGAATCAACAATAATGGACGCGAGTGTGGTATATGTACTGCCAAATTATGGGACTAATAATACTAGATCGAGGAGAATCTGGTGACAAGAAACTCCTACCACGACACCACGATCAATGAGGTATACTGTTGGTCGGGAGTTTAAAACTCCTGGCCAACAACCTCTAAGGAGAGGAATGTGTCGGAGGCAAGCCATCATGAGCACATACTCTCAAATCATCAACTTGCAGAGTAATCTCTCGTGTGAAGTCTAAAGTAAGACTAACACCATTGCAACAATTAGGTCATTACCCACGAGAGTGCCAGAAAGGGGTCATACTGTCTCGTCGACCATATACAGACACACGTGAGAGTGGATTGGTCAAACAATACCAAACTGGTAATTCAAGGCAATAAAAATTGATTTTATAACAAAATATATTTCAAGTGTATTTCTGGTGGGGTTTACTTACCTCAAGCAATCTCAAATCGCCCTTAAAATGTCTCGCTTACGCCTCGAACTGCATACTCGACACCCGCATATACACTCCTAAGTCCCTGGTGTCCAATGTATCATTTAAACAAATTTATTGTCACATAAATTGATTTTACATTATGAGAGCACACATTAAAATTTTATTCTAATTTTTAGTGTACATTTTTCAGTTACACTGGGGTTTCAAATCCCCTAAAAGCCACGAAACTTAAATTACTAGCTCTTTTCCAATTCTTCATATTTTCCATGATTTTACCATAATTTTTTTAATCTATTTTTATATAATTTATATTATTTTTTTTGTATTTATTTTAATTTAAATAAATATTTTGTTATTTAATAGGTCCTACCTACCTGAATCGGGCTCTGTTCGACCCAACTAGACCGGTTGAGCCGCCTCGGCATCTCTGCAGAGACGAATTGCTCATTTGAGCAATTCATTTATGCCAGCAACACATTATTTTTTTTTTCTTTTCTTCTAAATCAATACAACAACATTACAATAACATCAATAACACCAACTAATTTATAGATTTCATCAACAATTTCACCAAATCATCATTTGTTCATCCATGCATGCATTCCATCATTAAGAACACTAAAATATCCAAAAATCAGTTTGGAGATCAAGATTTTCCAAGCATTTTATTTATCATATTGAGTGTAATAATCATGGAGATCATCAAAGAAATTTCCTTGAAATTTATTTAGCGAAAACCCCATTTTGTTTGCATTCCAAGGCACCATTAGAACAAAAATGGAGAAGATAGCTAGGCATCCTTGACAAATTTGGCTCCAAACTCCTTGTTGATCTTCCAATATACTCTGAATTTCCAGTACACAAATTGGAGTTTGTTCACTTCTCAAATACTCTCTAGCTCGCATGTTGAGCAAATGCACTAAGTCCCTTATTAATACTAGTTGTTTCATCAAATTTTAGAACGTATCTCAAGGTTTATTAAGGGCTCTTATTAACTCCAGCCACTTTGCTTGTGTCTACAATGTGTTATTATGTCTACTAAGTCTTAACACAATCTACTACACTATTAAGCCAACTATAGACCTATTTTCTTTACTTAACATATTTATTTTCCACCATAGTCACATTAATCAATTAATACTCAACTTAGAACCTTATTACATACTAATAAATTTATTCATCCAAGCTAACATTTTGTTGTCCCAAGCTATTAACTTTCTGCACCCGTGCCACACGCATCTCGAGCGCTATTCGTCGCACTCGCAACTAGCGTAAAACGTGAAATTCAATAGTACACATGGTGTTATGCTACATTTAATAGAGTAACAACCATATAATCACAAATCATGCAAATATAAAATAATTAGTTATACCTCGACAAGTGTGCCTTAAACTAATCTGCGACGTTTACGTAGGTCTGAGCATGGTCCTAGTCTGAAAGTAGACAATTAATTAATAATTAAAGTAGGCGGGCTATCACAACATTTTAATCGGAGTTCATACTTGCATGCATAGGAGTGGCTTAACTCTAGATGGCTTGTAAGAATTGGACTTATTGTCGTTTTACTTTGTAAAGCAAAACTTTCATTGTATTTGAAAAGGATTTTAATTGTAAGACTTAGTGGAATCTAAGTCGAAAGGGATGAACTAGTTGAGGCTATGCAAAAATCCTAGTTGAGGCTAGGTCGAGGTAAGATCCTAGTTGCAGCTAGGTGGGAGAAAATCCTAGTTGAGGCTAGGTGGTTGTATAAACCCTTATTGCGGTAAGGCATCTTGTAGAAGACCTAGTTGAGGCTAGGCATTCACTAAGCTTACGGGCTTAGGGACATTCACTTATTAGTAATATAAGTGAGAGGGTTAAAAATCCTAACTGGGGAGGTTAGGCAGTGGATGTAGATCGGTTGTATCGATCTACCTATATATCGTGTCTTATTTCTATCTCTTGTACCCCCTTCTTGATTGCATTGCACAGATATTTGTTGTTGGTGTGTATGTTTGCTATTATTGTTATTTAGTATAAAGTTTTAAAAAGACGATAATCTCTCAGTACACCCAATTAACCCCCATTTTGGGTGGCCTTCTTCAGTTGCAACTCCTTTTGACTCTAAAGGCATTCACTCCCATCGTTGATCCTTGTTTTGAATTTCAATTTGTGCATTGATTTTTACTTTCTCTATTATTATGCTTGTTTATATATTTCTTAAATGCTTGAAAAATGAAAATGGATCTCATGATTTGAACTGTTGGAAAATCTAGTTTTGATTATAATAGGTATTACTTGGATGATTGATGGTAGAGCAGACTTTTGCTTTACTAAGCCTATTGGATCTTTTGCTCACCCCACTACTACCCCTCAGGTACCTTGACTGTTGCGTAGGACAGAAGAAAGAACAAGGCCGTAGCATATAAGCTATTTTCTTGTTTGCAAGGTTGTTTATTTATTATCTATCATATTTTGATATATTGTTGTATTTAAAACAAGTATTTCACATGGGTAGATGTTTGAACCCATAATACTTAGTTTGGTTTATGTTTTAGTTGGTTTGTAAGATTTCTACTCTATTTCCACAACTTATATAGACTTTAGAGGCATTTTATTTATGCACCTATCTGACTTGGTTAGTCTATTGTAGAGTGTCTTGGTATATTTTTCTTGGTTAAGTTTACTAGTTCATCGTCTGACACATTAGGTCATCTCGAGGGGTTCGACGATGTTCTAAGCCGGGTGGTCCAAGCTCAGTAAGGTTTATCAAGTTAAAAGGAAAATTTTACAGGACTGCAATTAGGTCAACTGTGCTCTATAATGTTGGGTACTAAACAAATAAAAGTTACATTAAATGAACGTAGCAAAAATGAAGATTTTTAAATACATGTGTGGTAAAACTCTTAAAGATAAAATAAGAAATACAAAAATTCAAAAATTAGGGCAGGGTTCCTCAAAAGAAAAAATGATTAGGGAATGATAGTTGCGCTGGTTTGGACACATTCAAAGATGGTCTCAAATGCCCTACTAAAAATTTTGACTCTATATAAATTAAAACGATTAGACGAGGTAGTCCAAAGCTAACTTGGAATGTATTAATTAAAAGGGATTTAAATAGTTTGTAAAGCTCATTGTCAATTGTACTAAATCGAGCACAATGGAAGAGTTTGATCTATATAGCCAACCCCAACTAATTTGGAGTTGAAACTATTTTGTTGTTATTGGACACCATCTTACTTTAACATTTTGGTGTAGCCTCCACTCTAAACCTTAAGCCCCACTCACCCCCTCTCCCTTGCACAAAGAATGGCAATGAGTAAGTCAAACCCTAACATACATTGGCCCATAAGAGCTATCCATGCAGCCTCAACCCACGTGTTATGCACTAAGATCTATGTGAGATGTGGGCACCAACGACTCTTGTAGGCTAATGTATGTTGGGGTGTGACTCCTCATTGTCATTAATTGTAGCACTTCTCATTATTAAAATCTAATATTCTTGTGATTATTTTTGTGTTGGCCTCAGATTATAATATTGCACTTTCCCATCAAATATATATATATATATATATATATATATATATATATACTAGTTTTAGGTAGGTGCTACGCGCATGCTATGTATGATTATGCCCACTTGCTACGCTCGCGATAATTCATTTTTAATTATTTTAAATGAATTAAGTAGATAATGAACATCTTTAAGCAATCAATTGAATATTCGCTTGAAAAAGAAAATCAATTGAATATTCGATTAACTTGTGTAACATGAAAAAAGAGAAATCTATGCACCCTAGTAAAAGTATGAATAAAAAAACTGTATTTCCACCGATGTTGATTTTCATCATCATCATTATCTTTGAAAATTAAAAAATATGAGTTAGTTCACCATTTATTTATGAAAATTATTTATTGCAATTAAGTTTTTATTTAATTAAAAGTGAAATAACTTACTTCATCGCATAATATTTTCTTTGTTGTTTTTTGTCATGTGAATCTTCCAAATAAATGCCACTTCTCTTCTTGATTTCTTTATCCACTTCCAATGTCTTAAGCTTTAAGAAGCCAACATTAATGTCCCACACCAATCCATGTAAAAAAACACCAACAAAATCAATTTTTTTTCATACGCCAACCAAATTAGTCATAATTATTTATTACATAAAAACAGTTATAATTGACTACTAATGCATGTTATTTTTTAATAGGCCAACCAAATTATTCTACCTCTTATAGTTATAATTTAATGCCATTTCATAAGTAATGCATGTTATTGTAAAAAAGAAGGAAAAAAACCTAGGCCGTGTTATGAAGAAATATAAAATTTTATTTTATTTTGCGAGGATGACTTTGAAATAAAAAAAACATCATCACTAAACACAAAAATCTTCAACGTGAAATATGGCGACTGCAAGAAAAAATAGTGATCCTGCTATCGACTTTACGGATGGATCATCATCACGTGTGATGGACAACCTGGGGAACAATGGCGGGAGTGCGATGGAGATGGATAAGGATAACCAGACCTCATACAGAGCAAAAGCATCAGAACCAAAGGTGAAGAGGTTTCATGCAATGTTGAAGGCAAAACCAGGGGACCTATTGAGACAAGTGGGTGATAAGAGGCCTCAACTCATAATCTCACTGAAGTATCTGGATCGCATGAATGAGCAACTTGAACGTGTCGTGATTGGGAAACAAATGGGATGTCTAATATGGTACAAGACGCTATTGATGTTTTTTCGCGTTTGATAGGGGAGTACAAGGTCTTAGATATAGAGAATGATTTTTACTTAGTTCAATTCTCAACTGAAAATGATCTCCTCGGCAGCAGTGTGGGTCAGATTTCCTGACATGAAATTCCGCTACTATCATGATTATGTGTTACTGGAGTTCGACAATTGGGTGGGCAAATCAATTAAGATTGATCATGCCATGACTCAAGCGCAAAGGGGGAAAGTTGGAAGATTTTTTGTGGAATTAGATCACATGAAGTCCCTAGTTTTAAAGTTCCGTGTCAATGGAGGATGGCAGAACGTAGCGTACGAGGGCATTCCACATATTTGCTATTTATGTGGGAAGGTAGGGCATAATACTTTGTCATGTCCAACATATGTGAGACCAACGAAAAGCTTGGAAGCCGATACCTCAAGGGCAGTTACGGAGGAGAGTCGAAGGGCTGTAATGGGTGTCTCCGACGGGGAAAAAGATGGGTATGGGTCGCGGATGCTGGCACGGAGATGACCACGTCATCAATCCAAGAATGGTAACCCAAATAATCAGGAACGTGATCCACGGGATACTCAACAACATATGGGGAAACAAGATTAAAATGGCTTCCGCTGAATTTCAAAAAATAACCGTTTTGATGCTTTAGGAGATCATGAAGGGGATCCCTCAGCTACGAATTAAGGTGCACGCAATGGCAACTTACAGGAGCACATGATTTTCTCAACTCAATGTGATGTAGTTAAAGAGGCTACTCACCTAAGGAGTAAGAAGAAAAATGCTAAAGTATTAAACTCGTATTCCTACCTTGATTATTACAAAATAGTATTCAATAGTATTCAATACAATACCTATTTAATAGGAAAACTCAATACATCAAGAAAAGACGTTAGACTCCTACTCTTATCCAACCCTGAGTTCCAGCGTATGCTCATTTCCTGAAAATTTTAAGGTGGGTGAGCTCCTACATCTCAATAAGTGACTCCCATACCAACCATCAATTATCAATTAATATTAAAGGATAATGTATAACAATATGAATCCAATGCATATCTAAGGGAGAATTTGAATCAATATAAATAATATATAAACATATGCAAGTTCATTGGTCAGTTGCAACTATACCCGTGATTTGTATTTTCGATTTCAATATTTGAACTGAGTCGCGCTCCCACATCGTCAAGAACTAACCACTGATCATTTGACTTGTTCAAATCGATGTGCCCCCAACTCAAATAAAGTAGAGTCGCACTCCCACATCGTCATTAAACCAATCACTGACCATATAATTTGTTTATGATCGATGTGTTGCCAACTCAATAGGAAAATATTGATCAGGATATTCCCAAGTCCCTGGGGGCACAGTGATAGGAGGCTGCCCCAATACAGTTCCAAACCTCAGGCCAATTCGTCATGCCAATCCTCTTTCTGAATTCATTTTTCAGTCTAAAACATTTTTGTAAGACAAATCAAATCACGATACATTACCCCCTTCACAGTCTAGAAAAGTACATGCTCTAATAATACTTCATAATTAATAAAAGATACGTCAAAATCCACTTACTTGTTCTGAGCTTTCCTAGGTTTACTCCAGGTTTCCTAGCTTTTTGGACCTATGTCATACCCATTGGTATCAATTCGGGTCCAATATATAGTCTAAACCATTAAAACAAACCCAAAGCTCATGCCAACTAACTTAACTTGAAATAGTTTTCCATTATTCACACTGGTCAGCGAGCTAGGGCCGGTGCCCTGCGCGCTGCTTAGTTGTTCTACCCTTTTCATGCCCAGCTCGGCCTGCGTGCTAGGGCTAGTGCCTATTACGCTGGTCGACTGAACCATTGCAACCTTCAACCACCATCGACTTAACCAAATCTAACCCAAACGAGGTCTAAACATCCTGCAACCTCAGAAAGGGCCTCTATTAAGAACTTACAACATACATGCATGATCACAACGATCACCAATCACCAACACTCCGCAACCGAAACAACCACACTAAAACAACAATGACAAACAAAATCAACAACAACACAAACAACTCACCTAGCCTGGTCTCAACAACCTCAACTCCACATCGCACCAACGAGCCCTCATTCTCCTTCCACTCCTCCCTCTCCTGATCTCTCTCTCATTTTCTCGCTCTCTCTCTCTTTCTATTTATAAAACGAGGAAGAAGAGACGGTGACAAATATAATAAAATTACTGCCTCAAGATATACATCGTGTCATTTAAAGGATCCATTTAACTCAATGGCCAGCGCGCTAGGGCTAACACCCAGCGTGATTGTAACGACTCGTTATTTATTAACGCTGTGATTTTAATTTATTTCAGATTAGGATGATAGTTCGGACGACACGTCGACGTCGCGGATAGACTAAGCATGACCTGGACCGAGGGACTGATTGTGTATTGGTGTTTTACTGGGTTCTGTGATGTATTAATATTATTATTATGATGTATTATTCATCACAGGTGTGTTTATAAAATTAATTGTCGGGCGAGGTTGAGCGCCAGGTTTGGTGTTGTAGAACACGCCAACGAGAGGGTATGACAGTTGTGAGGCCAGGCATTGGGGTTTGATTAGATTTAATTAATTAAGCATGCTAAGGTTGAGGATTTGATTTATTGGATTTACATATAATCTTAGGCTAAGTTATATAATTCAATTAGGTACACTGAGTGTGGGACCACCTCGGGGTGCGTGCTGGACGCGGGGCACGGGGTGCCGGGTAGTTGGGAAGTTAATGTGACCCTACTCACCATTTTATGGAATTTATTGATGACTAGAATAGGTTTTATACAAGTTAAATCAATTGGAATTAATCAAGTCCTATAGTTTCAACTGGAAAAAATCTGCACACCTAGGATGATTCTCGAGATGCGCAACAGGGTGAGTTGAGACAGATTATATCATGATAAGGTGTCCAGGAATTTGGTGACACAGAGTTGACAAGGACTGTCTGATGAACCTCGAGATGCGTGTGACACCAGATTATTTGTGGTCATTGAGGATTAGTTTGATGAATCATGTTAGATTGGAATTGGATTTGTGGAAAATTGAGGTGAATTGGGTGATTTTGGATTTTAAACATATACACTGTGATTTTCGGGTTTGTGATAAAATATTATTTAATTGGTGTTTTAGATAGTAATTTGATAGTATTGGAGTGTGTATATGAGTTATGGGAAGAATTGAGGTGTTGGAACACAAGAAAACCCATAATTGATTTCTGAAATTTTCTGGGTAGCGTGCAATTAGTGCGCTAGGTAATGAACACTAGCGCACTAATCACACTGGGAAGTTGATGAATAGTGACTAAAATCAATTTGCACGCTAATAGATCTGACTAGAGTGCTAATGTCACTCTGAACTTTAATTAAATCTGAAAATCGAACCTAACAGATTATAAACCTAATTGATTGACCAATAAACCCCAGAAATTAGATCTCAGAACTCACAAAATAGTAGTTGGAGTCGGGGACTATTCTGGGGTCGGATCGGGCATATTTTTGGGATTATTGAGCACGGTTTGAGGTACGTAAAACCCAACTGAACGCCACTACTGCATTTACTATTCGTTATTCATTGGAGCTGTAAATTATTGTTAATCTACGTGTCTATTCTTACTGGGATGGTTGAATTTTTCATCTATGTATCCGGGGGTTGTGTGGTCGCTTGCTAGGTGTGTGATATAGGACACAGTTGTAGGGTTGATGGTTTAGGCCACGATAGGGCTCCTGGTCCTCAGTACACGTCTTGGATAGCTAGTTCACACCCATTTGTGTATCTTTGTGTTCATATTCATGCGATGAGCTTTGAGAAGTTGTTTGCATTTCTCCTTCTTTCCGCATATTTATTTAACACTTTTTATTGGTTTTCATTTACATTCTTTAATTATGATGCAGGGTGGTTTTCCTTGGGATTTTACTTACTGGGCTCGTCATCTGCCTTTTTATGATGACTGAGCGCAGATCCTAGTATTAGCAAGGGTAAGAGGATTCTTGGCGATTACATCTGACCTACCTACGCCGAGGCCTTTTGGTACGTGTTTAGCTAGTTATATTTTGGTATTTTGTATTAATATTTTGGGGTTGGGAGACTATATTCCACAACTGTACTTGTATATAACTGTTATAGTTGATCGCCTATATGCACAGTACTGTCAGGATTTCCACTATAGGCTGAATGCTAAAACTTGTATACTATTTTGGCAATATAAAGGCTTCCGCTGTTGTTCATTAAAAATGTTTAAATTAGCTTAGTTAAATCTAAAACTATATGTAAATTACAAATAAATTAACAAGACACGCCATGGTGCCAGACAAGTGAGGTGTATGAGTGACGTGACAGCGACTTCAGTGCTGAGGCAAGGAAGTAGCTGGCCACGGGCGGCCTCGAAATTTTGGGCCGTCACATTTTGGTATCAGAGTGAGAGTTTCGAGGAACCTGGGATAAAAACTTGTTAAGAGCATAAACTTTAAAATAATTAGATATGGAAACCCGATGAATTGCCTAGAATTTTTAGTTGGGAAACATTGGAAGCGAGTGGAGTTAGGATTGTTATGTGATATATGTATTGTTGTATATATATATACTATACGCATACGTATATTGGGAACTGATCCGGACATGAAAATCGATGCAGACCACTATGGACCGACAGGCTCCTACCACCACCCCTCCGATTACTCAGCAGGAGGTTGGAGAGACCAGTGGTCACACCACTAGTGAGGTAGCTGATCTGCGGGCCATGGTGCAGAGAGTTACGAATCAGCAGATATTGCAGCAGGCACAGATGTCGGAGCTTATGGGGTATATACGAGGCTTGAGGATACCTGTAGTGGCACTGACTACTGAGTTAGTTAGACCTACCACTCCAACCGCGTTAGCACCAGCTGTTGGCCCACAGGCACCAGGGACTGAGACTTTGATAGAGAGAGCAGAGCCTGTTATGATACCAACAGATACTACCAAGGTGACGCCTACTACTACAGTACAACAGGTAGTTGGTTCGACAGCTAGGAGTAGGATGTCAGAGGCAGTGAAAATGGTGAAAGATTTTATTAGATTCAAGCCCACTTACTTTACGGGGGTTAGTGATCCAGAGGTTGCGGGGCATTGGTTGATGATACACCGACGACTACACCAGTTGTTAAAGGTACCAGAGGCAGACCAGGCACACATTTTAGGGTACTGTTTAAGAGGCCAGACAGCAGTGTGGTAGACGACTTACACTGACACGTATTTTGTACCATCTACGTGGGTAGAGTTCAGATAGTTCTTGGCCTAAAACAGGGTACCATGACGGTATCACAGTACATGGATAGATTCAGGTACCTTATGATGTATGTCATGGACGTGGCGAACACTGAAAGACTCCAGATCTATTATCCATCAAGGGTTTGGATGAGAGGATTGGTGGTGTGATTTTTGCGAGTGGAGCCGAGACTTTATAGGCGATTTACGATAGCATTGGCTCATAAGAAATATCTACGACCTAGGGGTGAGTTAATGGACAGTGGGCAGAGCTCTTGGTCTGATCAGAGGCCGAAGAGATAGAGGGATCAGTCTGATCGACAGAGGTAGGATCAGAGTCGACGAGATAGGAGTCCAGAGCAGCGGAGAGGGGATGATAGGCAGCCAGTGCTTATGATAGCTCCAGCACAGCAGCAACGACAACAGCCGCAACAGGAGTACCAGGATAAAGATCAGGGTGAACGTGATAGGGGTCAGAGGGACCAGGGTCAGGGTCAGAGATCTGATGATAGGCAGATTGGGAGGCGAGAGACGCACAGGTGTTTTAGGTGCGGTCAGAGAGGACACTTGAGGTTTGAGTGCAGAGCACCATCACCACGACGAGATCAGGGTCCAGATAGAGACAGAGTGCATGCAGTGGCACAGCTAGACACAGGAGCTACCAGACAGCTAGTTGAGGGTACTTTATTTATGCACAGTAGACTTATTCATGCCATGTTTGATTCTAGTAGTACATTATCATTTATTATTGGACGGTTAGTTAGGGAGTTAAGGTTAGTCACATATACACTTGAGACCCATCTTGTTCTCAACACGGCTGTTGGGGATAACATTTACCCTAACCGGATAGTTTGGGACGTTATAATTGAGGTTGCCGGACATCAGTTGCCAGTTGACCTTCGAGTACTGGAGTACTTGGAGTTTGACGCACTCTTCGGGATAGATTGGCTGTCAACTTACCATGCATGGATAAATTGTTTCGGGAAGAGGGTAGAGTTTAGTATTCCGGGTTTGCCAAATTTTTCTTTGAGCGGGATCGCGTTTGAGTTACCTATTACGAGAGGTAGGATAGCGACTACTCAGGAGATGGAGGAGTTTGTGGCGATTGTTGAGGCTGAGACTGGAGTACCTATTAGGATTGAGGATGTACCAGTAGTCCGAGATTTTACTGATGTCTTTCCAGGTGACCTACCTGGATTACCACTACCACGAGCGATAGAGTTCATCGTAGAGTTGATACCAGGGACATAACCTATATCTAGCAAACCTTACTAGATGTCACCGATGGAGCAGGAAGAGGTCAGGAGACAGCTAGAGGATTTGTTGGCGAAGGGAATTCATTCATCCAAGTATGTCACCGTGGGGAGCGCCAGTTTTATTTGTGAGGAAGAAGGAGGGATTGATGAGGATGTGTGTAGACTACTAGAAGCTGAATCAGGTGACAATCAAGAATCGTTACCCACTTTCGAGGATCGACGATCTGTTTGACCAGCTGACGGGTGCATAGTTCTTCTCGAAGATCGACTTACGCTTGGGATATCACCAGTTGCGGATTTGAGAAGAGGACATCAAGAATACTGCTTTCAGTACCAGATACGGGTTGTTCGAGTTTACGGTGTTACCGTTTGGGTTGACGAACACTCCAGCAATTTTCATGGATCTAATGCACCGAGTGCTGAGACCCTACTTGGACAGATATGTGATAGTATTCATCGATGACATATTGATATACAGTCGGACGTGAGAGCATCACGGGAGTCATCTTATATCAGTCCTGACTATGTTGAGGGAGCATCGACTGTATGTGAAAATTCAATAAGTGTGAATTTTGGATGAGGGAGGTGAAATTTCTGGGACATGTTATCAGCGATCAGGGAATCTCTATTGAGGGAGACAAGATTAGAGCGGTGATCGACTGGAAGACACCAGAGACTGTTTCTGAGATATGAAGTTTCTTGGGTTTAGCAAGATACTATGGTCGATTTGTACAGGATTTCTCCACGATTGCAACATCAATCACGAGATTGACGAAGAAGGATGTACCTTTTAAGTGGTCTGAGAAGTGTGAGAGGGCTTTTCTGGAGTTGAAGAAGAGATTGACTTCTGCACCAGTGTTGACATTACCGGAGCCAGGGAAGAGTTTGACAGTTTATACTGATGCTTTGGGGATTGGACTGGGATGTGTTCTGATACAGGAAAGACGACCAGTGGCTTACTTATCTAGGAGATTGCGACCATATGAATGTAGCTACCCCGTACACGATTTAGAGCTTGTAGCAATTGTGTTTGCACTAAAGGCTTGGAGACACTACCTGTATGAAGAGAAGTTTGTTCTTTACACAGATCATTAGAGCTTACTCTACATCTTTACGCAGAGAGATCTGAATATGTGTCAGAGGATATGGTTAGAGTTGCTGAAGGATTATGACTTCATGATTGAATATCATCCTGGTAAGGCCAATGTAGTGGCAGATGCTTTGAGTAGATACGGAGTTGACAGTCAGACCAGTACTCGACTTATGGGACTGTTGGAGACAGCATCAATTAGGAGCATGTCAGACATTGTAGCTACACATGATATCTAGATTTGTGGTCAGATGGGAGTACTGACAGTGTCACTAGAGCGGGTATCGGAATGTCAGAGGGTTGATGGGCTTTATGAGCGGTTCAGTGGGCTGGCACGGGATCCCAAGTGCACTGATTAGACAGAGACGGCAGATCGATGTTTACGGCACAGAGGTCGACTTTGGGTACCAGCAGTGCCAGAGATTCGGGATATTATATTAAAGGATGCTCACAGGTCACGCTATATAGTTCACCAGGGCAGAACCCAGATGTACCATGATTTACAACGATTATTTTGGTGGCCTAGGATGAAGGCTGATGTGGGAGAGTATGTTCGCTGGTGTCATATATGTCAGCAGGTGAAGGCGGAGCACAAGCGACCAGGTGGATTGCTGCAGCCGTTACCCATTTCTCAGTGGAAGTGGGAACACTTTGCCATGGATTTTGTTAGTGGGTTACCGCAGACTTCCAAGCGACACGATGTGATTTGGGTAGTGATTGATAGACTGACGAAATCGACGCACTTCATACCAGTTTCGATGCGATACATGTTTCCTCAGTAGAGCAAATTGTTCGAGCAGGAGATTATGATATTGCATGGGGTGCCGATCTCCATTGTATTAGACAGGGATCCCAGGTTCACTTCGCGGTTCTAGGGAGCGATGTAGGAGTAGTTTGGCACTAGGTTGCAGTTCAGCATGGCTTATCATTGTGACGACCCCAATTTCCCCGTGCAATTGGGTACGACCCGCCTAGACCCGTACAAGCCCCGAGTCATCACTCGGCAACCTGACGAGTCTAGTCAGCCTCCTAGTTAACCAATTTAGTAATTTATGAAAGAGTTATTGCAATAATACACAGCGGAAGACTAAAATAATTATAATAAAGGGGAAATAACTCAATTAAGGGAAGTATAGGAATTCTATAAGTGTGGAAAACCTGGGTATCCATGTACAATTCGATAAGTATATATACATGATACCAGTCTCATCAAAATATCAAGTTCAATAATCCCAATAACATAAGCATGAAACGATATACAAATCAGCAAAAATATAAACACCTACTCTAGAGTCTCTCTAATGTCGCTGCTAATCCTTACAATAGATCACCTAGGCAGGGCCCCTTGCCCTTGCTGCTCTCCACCCTATTTGCACCCACCGTCACAAACTAGACGGTGAGCAACTAAATAAAATTGAATGTAATGCCAGAAGAAGATAACAGTAATTCATGATAATATAAGCAAAGCAGTCTAAATATCATGCAGTAATAAAAAAATAGGAAATTAAATAGACAAAATGCATGATAAACAGACTAATAGATATCAATCGAAAGTCAAGTGTGTTCCAAGGAATCAAAAGAGACTCATAAGTGGTCTAAATCATAGCATAATGGCGAAGACCTTGCGAGGTCTTCCCGGGCATCAACACAAGCGAAGGCACAGCTATGACGGGAGGGACTCGAACCCACCCACCCAGTACTCGGTGTCACATGGCCACTAAGGGTGGTCACACACTCGTGTGCACGAGTGCCCTCGTTTTATCCCTCTAGTGCAGGTCCTAGTACTTTCGAGACGAAACACTTACGCCAGGAAACACACAACAAGAAATGGAATGGAATACCAATAATAAAGCATAACAAGACTGAATAAATGATAATGAATCACATGACATTTTCTTACGGACTTACAAACGTACAAATGCTTTTTAAGGAAAGTGTACTTACCTGACTAATCGCAACCCGTAGACACTCTCACGTTCCTAACGCGTATCCTAAAGTTTCCCACTACCTGACAAGGTCGGAAACTCTAATTAGTGGGTCGAGTCATTACTAAACCTAGGTTGGTACCTTAGTATTTTTCCATTGTTTTAAGTACTCAAACAACTCGACAAATCGATAGAAAACTGAATACTCTCTCTCGGGTTGAAAACCATAACATATATAAGCCTAATCACAAGTCTTAGGCTCGGCTCAGTCGTATGTAAGTCATGCCATAGCTTCGAGAGCTGGCGGCATGACCACGACGTCATGACCATTTCACCACATTTTATCACAACATATACACTAAACCATAACCACACTCGTCATGAACCCTGACCAATAACACACGCATATACATAACCAATATCATACTTGACGCATGTATGTTCTCACGTAGGCATGAATTCAAATCACTTAATCATGAATTCATGCCATGAGTTCTTCAATGAAAGAAAGTTAACATCCCATATCCTTGAAACATAACAAAAACTGAACACCAATCGAGACCGCAAAACTATTGTAGTAACATGCAGATATTCTCCGACATTAGGGAGCGGTCACCACGACATTGAATTACTGGAAAACCCCTCAACCAAATCGTATTCCCACCATACATACAATTACGAACTTGACGTTGAAGTTCACATGAAATGATAACAAAATAAAGGAAATTATTTAAACACCACAACTCTTTTATACCTTCACTATTTTTAGGCCACTCTGAGAGTCATGAGATACAAGCATGGACTTAGCTTAGTCACCGACATCCCCGGTCATGGTGGCACGGTGATGGCGTCGCCCACGACAACGAATTTCCGCGAGGCAAAACAAAACAGTCCATATGAACACAACAACAAACACTTGCTCAAACCACGACTCATACACGTGTATACACTATTCCAGCGACACTTCGAACCATCCCCAATGACCGGCGGTAGCTCCGACAGCCACCTAATCCCAACAGTAAAAATAATAGCAAATAGTAGAAAAAAACACATGGTTTTAGTGAGTTTCGGCCATGTACACAACGACCACGGCGATGGGGGTGCTCCAGGACTGTCGGGGACTCCAGTGGACCACCGTGAAGTCTTCCCGACTGGTCCCTGGTCATGGCAGTGCCCCATACACTGACCATACACGAAGATGAGAGCACACGCACACACAACAGTTTCACAAAGAAATAAAAATAAAAACTTTAATGTCACCACTGCTCTGTCACGAAGGGGGTGTTCATAGGCTCCAGTGACCTCATAGGGTCATCTCCGACGATGACAATCGCCTCCCCCCAGTCGGACAGTCATGGAAACAGTGAGAAATAGAGAGAAAGAGTGAGAAATAGAGAGAAACTGAGAGAGAGTGGAACTGGGAGAGTGAGAGAGAGAAACCTTGACTCCGGTGAGAGGTCTGACGACTGGCAGTCGGTGGTCGACGGTGGCGTGACGAGTCCAGTGAGGCCGAGTGGGGTGAGCAGGAGGGGAGGTGGCGGCGGTGTGTGAAGAAGAAGGTGAATAGTGAGTGAGGGTTTTTTCTTCACCAACGTTCTTATATGACTTAAATTGAGTCAAAATGACCTTTTTGCCCCTTAACTTACTCCTTACACAATTTAAAACAATTGCCCTTATTGGTCTTTTTATTTATTTATTTTTCTTTATTAGATCTTAAAGTAGGTGTGCGTTGTCACTTACATGGCCCTTCATCTCAACACACACACGCATCTCGAGGTCAATCTCATGGCTCCTCACCATTGGCTGTGTCACTTTAACAATCCTATTATGTAGTCCGTATGTTGTCTAATTAACCAACTCCCACATGAATTTTGCATTTTCTCGGTCAGTATTTCTCCGTAAATTGTCTCGCCGTGCCCGTTTTCTCGCCACATCTCAACACTAATTAATTACATTTATTAGAAAATTCATTTATTTGTATGTTTTACTCCCCCGTTTACATAGGCGTAGCCTCACTCAATTAAAAATTGCCTGAACGGCGCGAGACTCGTATTAGACTAAAATACTAATACACACATCATGGAAACATAGTATTACTTCGATGTCGACTCCCGAAGTTTGAAATACTATCTAGTATCACGTAGCCGGGTTACGGTCGTGACTAGTGCAACACTAGTCGAGTTAAAATTGAGGGTTGTTACAATTATCCTCAGACAGATGGCCAGTCAGAGAGATTGATACAGATTTTAGAGGACATGCTGAGAGCTTGTATTCTGCAGTTTGGAGGTTCGTGGGAGGACTACTTACCACTGTGTGAGTTCACCTACAACAACAGCTATCAGGCAAGTATTGGAATACTGCCATTTGAGGCACTGTATGGGAGGCCCTGCAGGTCATCATCGTGTTGGGCAGAGCTGAAGGATATAGTTATGATAGGCCGAAGATAGTTGTTGATCACATAGAGAAGATTCGACAGATTTGCCAGAGACTTCGAGCAGCACAAGATAGATAGAAGAAATACGTGGAAAGATACCACGAGAGTCTGAGCTATGAGGTTGGTGATATGGTTTATCTGAAGGTTTCTCCTTGGAAGGGCCAGCAGAGATTTGGTATTAAGAGGAAACTAGCACCGAGATTCATTGGACCTTACCTACTTGCAGAGAGGGTTGGCAATATGGTGTACAGATTAGACCTCCTGGCGGAGTTAGCAGGGATTCATCCTACCTTTCACATTTTGATGTTGCAATTGGCTAGGACAGGGCGACGACCCATGGTTGAAGTGCGACAGGTTGATATTCAGTCTGACACGACTTACGAGGAACAACCTTTGGCGTTGTTAGATCGTAAGATTCAGACTCTCAGGAACAGGGAGATATTTAAGGTACTCGTATGGTGGCAGCATTACGGTACGGAGAGACTTACCTGGGAGTTAGAGTTGACCATGCGGGAGCGTTATCCCCAGTTATTTCATGGCCCTTTATTTATTAACGCCGTTATTTTAATTTATTTCAGATTAGGATGACAGTTCGGACGACACGTGGACATCGCGGATAGAGTAGGCATGACCTGGACCTAGGGACTGATTGTGTATTGGTGTTTTACTGGGTTCTGTGATGTATTAATATTATTATTATTATGATGTATTGTTCATCACAGGTGTGTTTATAAAATTAATTGTCGGGCGAGGTTGAGCGCCAGGGTTTGGTGTTGTAGAACACGCCAACGCGAGGGTATGGTAGTTGTGAGGCCGGGCGTTGGGGTTTGATTAGATTTAATTAATTAAGCATGCTAAGGTTGAGGATTTGATTTATTGGATTTACATATAATCTTAGGCTAAGTTATATAATTCAATTAGGTACACTAAGTGTGGGACCACCTTGGGGTGCATGCCGGATGCGGGGCACGGGGTGTCGGGTAGTCGGGAAGTTAGTGTGACAAATCAATCGGAATTAATCAAGTCCTATAGTTTGAACTGGAAAAAATCAGCACACCTAAGATGATTCTTGAGATGCGCAACAGGGTGAGTTGAGACAAATTATGTCATGATAAGGTATTCAGGAATTTGGTGACACAGGGTTGACAAGGACTGTCCGATGAACCTCGAGATGCGTGTGACGCCAAATTAAAACAAAACATATAAATAGCATTTGATCGTGGAGGACATGCACAAACTTGGATTCTCAATCGGTTTTTACTTGATCTGAGGAGATGAAATTTGGAGTTTTGGAGCTAGATTTGGCGATTAAATGAAGAAATTCAAGTAATCTATTCACTCCAATCACTAGATTTCATGAAAAATATGGATTTTGGGTGAGTAAGAAAATTGTGATTTTTAAGGTAATTCATCACTGTTTTTGGTTTATTTGTGGTCATTGAGGATTAGTTTGATGAATTATGTTAGATTGGAATCGGATTTGTGGAAAATTGAGGTGAATTGGGTTATTTTGGATTTTAAACATATACACTGTGATTTTTGGGTTTATGATAAAATCTTGTTTAATTGGTGTTTTAAATAGTAATTTGATACTTTTGGTGTGTGTATATGAGTTCTGGGATGAATTGAGGTGTTGGAACATAAGAAAACCCAGAATTGATTTCTAGAATTTTTTGGGCAGCATGTAATTAGCGCACTAGGTGATGAACACTAGCGCGCTAATCACGCTGGGGAAGATGATGAACAATGACTAAGATCAATTAGTGCGCTAATAGATCTGACTAGCGCGCTAATGTCACTCCTGACTAGCGCGCTAATGTCACTCTGAACTTTAATTAAATCTAAAAATTGAACCTAACTGATTATAAACCTAATTGATTGACCAATAAACCTCATAAATTAGATCTCAGGACTCACGGAACAGTAGTTGGAGTCAGGGACTAGTCGAGGGTCGGACAGGGGTATTTTCGGGATTATTGAGCGCTGTTTGAGGTACATAAAATCCAACTGAATACCACTACTACATTTACTATTCGTTATTCATTTGAGCTGTAAATTATTCTTAATCTACGTGTCTATTCTTACAGGGACGGTTGAATTTTTCGTTTATGTATCCGGGGGTTATGTGGTCGCTTGCTAGGTATGTGGTCTAAGACACAGTTATAGGGTCGATGGTTTAGGCCATGACAGGGCTCCTGGTCCTTAGTACACATCTTGGATAGCTGGTTCATACCCATTTGTGTATCTTTGTGTTCATATTCATGCGATGAGCTTTGAGCAGTTGTCTGCATTTCTCCTCCTTTCCGCATGTTTATTTAACACTTTTTATTGGTTTTCATTTACATTCTTTAATTATGATGCACGGTGGTTTTCCTTGGGATTTTACTTTTTGGGCTCGTTATCTACCTTTTTGTGGTGACTGAGCGCAGATCCTTGTACTAGTAAGGGTAAGGGGATTCTTGGCGATTACATCTGACCTACCTACGCCGAGGCCTGCTGGTACGTGTATAGCTAGTTATATTTTGGTATTTTGTATTAATATTTTGGGGTTGGGAGACTATATTCCATAACTGTACTTGTATATAACTGTTATAGTTTATCACCTATATGCACAGTACTGATGGGATTTCCAATGTAGGCTGAATACTAAAATTTGTTTGCTATTTTGGCAATATAAAGGCTTCCGCTGTTGTTCATTAAAAATGTCTAAATTAAATTAGTTAAATCTAAAACTATATGTTAATTACAAATAAATTGACAAGACACGCCAAGGTGTCAGACAAGTGAGGTGTTTGACTAACGTGGTAGAGGCTTCAGGTGCTGAGGCAAAGAAGTAGCTGGCCACGGGGCGGCCTTGGAATTTGGGGCCGTCACAGTGATGGTTAACTAACCAAGCCAGTTTTCCAAGTTTTCCTCAGTTCTTTTGCATGCCACTGAGTTCACTCGGCATGACCCATCCTAGTGACCTACGCGTCCTATCGTGACTCCGCATGTCACTCAATACCCGTTATTTATCATTTTAATATATATTTATATCTACACCTATCATTACATCTATCAATACGTAATTCACGCCAACGAGCACACTCGGGCGTAAACACTATCTCGCGTTTTATGTGTGTCCTCCTTGACCCACACATGGTATTAGGCGTTCCCTCGTTTTTTGAATATTAATTTATAATTAATATTATAGTCCATGCAAACACAATCTGGCATGCAATTCTATACACACACACTAATCGTAGCTAATTGGGCTTAACCACGAGCCTAACTTAGGCTAATTAGCATTCAGATTAACATTAATCACATGCTTAAGGAAACATTAATGGAGGTGTCCTTTGGGCCCACTGTTTCAACTGCAAGTTGTGTTGGTCTTATTACCTGCAGTTTGAACAAGATTACCTATTTGCCTATCTGTTTATTTCCTGGTCACTTGATTATCATTGTTTTATGCTTATTTAAGTTTGTTTATCATGCATATTGTTGTCTATTTCCATTTCTTTAATTATCGCATGATTTAGATACTTTAGCTTATTGTTGTTCAAAAATTATGTTGAGATCCCTATTGTTGCTGTTTTTACTGTTGCCTTTTGTACTCACCGTCCTTTTTATGACGGTGGGTGTAGATTCACAGACGAGTCGGGGCAAGGCGCCTATGCTGAGCAATATCCTCTGAGGTACTCTCAGAGCCAAACACATTGCTCATACTCAGAAGGAGCTTTTGTTGTTTTGTTGTATATTGACTATGCATTTATACTTTTGGGTTCTTTGGGAATTGAGGATACATGTATACTGTTTCTTTGCAGTTCATCATATATATATATATATATATATATATATATATACATGAGATGGTTCATTGGTACAAGATTTTCTATGTCTAGGTTGTCGTGAACTTTAAATTGATAATGAGATGTTATACATTGTTTAAAATGTTTTCGATGCATACGACAATGTTAAAAGATAATATGAGTTAACCTAGAGAATTAATTAGTAACTTTAATTAATAATTTGTTAGAAAATTGGCAAACTAGATCTGCATTGATTCTGTGGAGAATGTTTGGGGATCCATGCAAGCTTAGGTCGGGTGGGGCCCAATTTGTAGGAGCTGGGGCATTCTTAGTTGGTATCAGAGCATAAAGTTTCTAAGACTTGATTGTTGATTAACCAAAACGACCCTAAGACTCAATCAAATAAAATTAGTGTGGAAATCCTATGAACCTAACGTAAGTTCTAGTTGGAAAGAGGGAAATGGTATATTATTTTTAACATGTTAATCTTAATGTGTATTATATCTAAGATTGATCGAGACTTGCCATTTGCTATTGTAGATCGTGATGGCCGATTAGCCTGATGCTGGTGACCAGGGAGACCCGAGTTCCACCACAGGATTCGCTTGGAGATTTTGTGACCTGGACACGTAACTTTCAGCGTGGACTCAAATAGTAGTCTCAAGGATGACAAATGGATGAGATACTGGATATTCTCATAGGACAGGCACAACAGTTGTCATCTCTATCCACATCAGCAATAGCTAATGTACGTGATGCGAGTTCGGCTACACCTCATGCCACTCCATCAATTCCCACTACTAGTGTAGTACCTGCACCACCGATCACTGTAGTAGTTACAATACAGATTGCAGTGGTGCCACTGGCTCAAGATAATACTGACTTGCGCCAAACATCAGAGGCAAGATGGACCCACGAATATGAGAAGTACAAGCCGAAGAATTTTAGTGGTGGTCCGAGTTTGGATGAGGCAGACTTGTACATTTGCAGTCATAACAAAGTTCAGAAGTTTCTAAAGATTGAGGATAGTAGGAAGCCTAGTTTGGCAGCATTTTCTTTGATTGGAGATGAAGAGATGTAGTGGGCTAACCTAGTAGCTACGCATGGTGAGCCGACTGCTTGGTTAGACTGATCATTTCAGCCAGAAGTTTTATCCACCATCGGTTTTGATAGATAAGAGAAATGAGTTATGCACATCTAAGAAACACCAAGAGAGTTGGTGTTGGCCTATACAGGCAGATATTGTAACGACCCTAAAAAAATCTAACTTGTGCCACGTGTTAATTTAGGTCGTACGTGGACATCTTGTCGTGATGCATGGGAATAGTTCTCGGTCGTCGACACCGAGGTATGTAATTTTTGGTTGGTGTTTGTATTATTATTTATTTACCTGAATTTAGATTTCAATGTCCCAAACGCGTAAGCGCTTTTGTGTGAGAGCATTGATGCGGAGAAATAGTTCGGCTTGAGGAAATGCATTTTCGGGAGTCATAGCGAATAGTGGTCGGGTATTTAGTTGTCCAAGGGACAAATGTGAATAAACACTAATAAACCATATTAAAATATAATATTTATATGTTAGGTAACGTGGTCGATGCATTGGTATGTGTTGGGCACACGGTGGTGCGAGTCGTGGCACTAGGGGGTTCGAAAACACGTGTATGAAAGTGTGTGCATAGGAGAGTGTACAGAAGTGTGTCTCAGTTTTATGTTAGCTCGTGTGGTAGTGGCGGTTAAGCTAGTAAGATCAGGAGCACCGGTTGGTTCTCAAGATACATACGTACGCGATGATGAAAGAGATATATATATATATATATAAAATTTAGTTTTCTCTTTTATCGTTTCTCATTTCTTCTTCGTGAGAATGTGAGAATGGAGCTCAGGAGGATTTCTCGATAAGAATCAAGCTTGGAACGACACTTAGGAGCTAGCAAACTCGACAACTAAGGTAACACCGCTATTCCTTGCGAGGTGTACGCCGTTTTGACAAGTCTTTTGAGTGTTTTTGTCGTGGTATTTTTGGATGGCAAATTTGGAAATAGGTTTTTCAAGTATTTTAAAAGTTCCTATAAACTAATGGATTGGTGTGGAGCACACCCATGTGATTGTTTTGGGTGTTTGGACGAGTTTTACATTTTTTGAGAATTATCATGAATTTTTAGTTAATTTCCACATCGAGGTTATAGACCACCATTTGGATCGATTTGAATGTTGGAATAGTTGTATTTAAGCGTCTCTTTGAGTTAGAATTAGTGCAGAATGCGGTGAAGCTAGCCGGGGTGTTGAAAAACCTCAGGAATAATTTCAGGAACTAATGGCACGAGGGACGCCGTGAGCTATTTCACCCACGGCGTTGATCATGGTGTCTGAACCAGAGAGGAATGTGAACTCACCCTTTAGATGACGATGCAACATTTTGCTCCATGACGCCACTCATGGCATGAGATTGTTCATTAGACCAATTTTTCATTTTTTTTCAAAAACTTTGAGGGTTTCTGTGATGCCCCCAAATTCCGAGGCCGCCCCGTGGCTAGCTACTTCCCCTGCGCGTGCACCAGAAGCACCTGCCACGTCACTCGTCTAATCAGTTAACTAACAACCTTGAACTTCGTACCAATTTATTTAGCAGTTTACATATTAAATTTAAGTTGCAACTAGATAATCAACATTTAAGATAAATAAAAAACAGAAGTCTTATTATTACAAAATAGCATATTATGTTAGCTATGCATATAGGCGATCCAACCATAACAGTAATGTATACAAGTACAGCTGTGTATATCCCAACCCAAAAGATAATACAAAATATCAAAAAGAAATAGCTACTAGCAAACGTACTCAGGCCTAGGCTCAGGTAAGTCAAATATAATCGCTGAGAATCTCCTTACCCCTGCTGGTACTAGAATCTGCACTCAGCCATCACAAAAACCAGATGACGAGCCCAGTAAGTAAAATCCCAAGGAAAACCACCATGCATCATAATAAAAGAATGTAAATAAAAATCAATAGATAATGTTAAATAAACATGTGGAAAGAAGGAAAAATGCAGACAACTGCTCAAAGCTCATCGCATGAATATAAACATAAAGATACACAAATGGGTGTGAACCAGCTATCCAAGATGTGTACTGAGGACCAGGAGCCCTGTCGTGGCCTACACCATCGACTCTACGACTGTGCCCTAGACCACACACATAGTAAACGACCACACATCCCCCAGATACATAGGCGGGAAAATCCAACCGTCCTAATAAGAATGGACTCGTAGATTATCAATAATTTTTCAGCTCAAATGAATAACAATAAGTAAATGCAGTAGTGGTGTTCAATTGGGTTATACGTACCTCAAACTGCGCTCAATAATCCAGAAAACACCCCCTGGTCCAACCCCCGACTAGTCCCCGACTCCAATTATTGTTCCATGACTCCTTAGATCTAATCCCGAATTTAGTAAATTTAAAATCAACTAGGCTTGATTACATGTTTTAAAAATTCAGGGGGTCTGGTATTAGTGCATTAGGCTGGGTGATTAGCGCGCTAATTGATCTTTGTGCACTGTTCATGCATGAAGATCATCTTCCCCAGCGTGATTAGCGCTCTAGTGTTCATCATCTAGCACGCTAATTGCACGATGCCCAAAATTTTCAGAAACGAATTCTGGCTATTTTGGTTCCTAACACCTCACAAAACAGTAACCAAACAACACACACACTTTAATAGCATCAAATTTCTCTCCAAAACACCAATTTAAACAAGTTTTTACTCAAAACCGAGAATCCAAGTGTGCATGTAAATAAATTCGAAATCACCCAATCCCCTTAATTTTCCACAATTGTAATTCCAAACTGTGTTTGAACAAATTCAGCCTCAAGAACATCATCTCTTAAAACCACAGCAATAAATTCCCTCAAAAATCTGAATTTTCTTCTACTCACCCAAAACCCATATTTTTCATGAAATTTAGTGATTTGAGTAAATGGATTACCTGAATTTCATTGTGGAATGCCTTCTTGAGCTCTCCCTTACACGAATTCTTCCTAGAATCTCCAGTTTCTACCTTTCTGATTCTCATATTTGGTTTTTGCATGTGTGATCAATCGATTGATATTTATAATGTTACTTTAATCTCACGAGCTCACGCTTCTCGAGGCTAATCAGACGGTCCTTGATTTGCCTGTGTCACACAAATCCTGGACACCTTATCATGACACTAATTGTCTTGTATCTCATCTGTTGTGTGTCTCGAGGCTGATCCTGGGTCTGTTGATTTATTCAGTTTAACTATAGGACTTTATTAATTCCATTTGATTTAACTTATATAAGCTATTCAAGCCATCAAATAAATTTCATAAAATGTTAAGTAGGGTCACACTAACTTCCTAACTTCCCAGCTCTCCGTGCCCTGCATCTGGCACGCTTCTCGAGGCGATCCCACACGTAGTGCACCTAATCGAATTATATAACTTAGCCTAAGGTTATATTTAAATCTCGTTAATTAACTCCTCAACTATAGTCATGCTATATTGATTAAATCTAATCAAACCCCAACACCCGGCCTCACAGCTACTGAACCCTTGCGTTGGCGTATTCTACGAAATGGAACCCCAGCGCTCAAACTCGCCCGACAAGTAAATATAGATACACACCTGTGATGAATAATACATCATAATAATAATATTAATACATCACAAAACTCAAGAAAACATCAGTACATAATCAGTACCCTAGATTAGTATCATACCTAGCCTATCCGCGGCGTCCACGTGTCGTCCGAGCTGGCGTCCTAATTTGAAATAATTAAAATAACGGCATTAATAAATAACAGGACGTTACAATTCTTCCCAACTAAAAGAAATTTCGTCCCGAAATTTGGGTTGATATAAGACATACCATGGAATAACTGGGGATAATGCTCTCGCATGGTTGATTCCAACTCCCAGGTAAGTCCCTCTGTACCATAATGCTGCCACCGTACAAGTACCTTGGATATCTCGCTATTCTTGAGAGTCTGGATCTTACGATCTAATACTGCCAATGGCCGCTCCTCGTAAGTTGCATCAGGCTAAACATCAACATGTTGCACATCAACCATAGTCCGTGGCCCTGTCCTAGCCAATTGCAACAACAGAACGTGGAAGGTAGGATGAATCCCTGCTAACTCCGCCGGTAGGTCTAATCTGTATGCCATACTGCCAACCCTCTCTACGACTTGGTAAGGTCCAATAAATCTCGGCGCCAGTTTCCCCTTAACCCCAAACCTTTGCTAGCCTTTCCAAGGAGAAACCTTCAGATAAACCATATCCCAACCTCATAGCTCAAACTTTCATGGTATCTATCCGCGTATTTCTTCTGCCTGTCCTGTACTGCTCGAAGTCTCTAGTGAATCTGTCGAATCTTCTCAGTGTGATCAACAACTATCTTCGGCCCTATTGTAACTGTATCCTCCGGCTCTGCCCAACACGTTGGTGACCTACAAGGCCTCCCATATAGTGCCTCAAATGGTGGCATCCTGATATTAGCCTGGTAGCTGTTCTTGTAGGCAAACTCACATAGGGGTAAGTAGTCCTCCCTCGAACCTCCAAACTACAGAATGCAAGCCCTTAGCATATCCTCTAAAATCTGTATCAATCTTTTTAACTGGCCATTTATCGGAGGATGATACGCAGTGGTGAACTGCAATATAGTGTCAAACTGCTCCTGCATCGCCCCTCAGAACCTCGAAGTTAACTTGGGATCCCTGTCGGATACTATGGAGACCGACACCCCATCCAATCTCACAATCTCCTGCTCGAATAGTTTACTCAACTGAGGAAACGTGTAACGCATCGAAACTGGTATGAAGTGTGTCCGTCAGTCTGTCAATCACTACCCAAATCGCATCATGTCGCTGGACATCTGTAGTAATCCACTAACAAAATCCATGGTAAGGTGTGTTGGCTTTTGGGGTTCATGCGCAGCGGAGATTACAAAACAATTTTGAGAAAAACCCCAACAGGATCCGAATCTGATTCCATTAAAACATGTTTAAACTATGAAAACTTAATCATACCTCAGTCGCAATACCTCTCTGAAGGTTAATCGATCTCTAAGGCGCTGCCAATGACGAATGCCCTCTACTAGCTGTCCACACACGAACGGCGGCCGAGATTTGAAGTGCTAGCTTCGAGAGAATACCAAACCTTTTGTTTCTCTCCAAAACGATCCAGAGAATACCAAAAACTCTAAGTCGTTTCTTAAAACGAAAATAGAGTTTCGGCCCTTTTAAAATCTTTCGTACTTGTATTCTAACTCAAAGCGTCTATTTATACAACCCTTGTATATAGACGGTTTAAGTAAATTACACATATACCCCTACTTAAAGAAGTATAAGTGTAATACATTACAAGGACGTTTCTGTCTTAAATTTTATCATATAAAATTCATTTTTCTGAACCATCTTAAAATCTCGCAAAACCATTCTCAGTGTGCAACCCAATAGGCTCATACAACGTTGGCAGTGTACCAAAACACATTTTGGTATACAAGTCATAAGCGGCCTCTAGCAAGACATTATGACTACCCAAGTTGTACGAATATCAAATCGATATAACCTAATCAATAGTGTATATAACATCCTTTTGTCACACGATATCCTTTTGATCAAACATAAGGCATGGAATTGTCATCCAACATGTTCAATCGTACTAGTCTCGATTTATAGGTAGACTGAAAAATCTAAGTGACATTGATCAATATCAATTTACTTAGACTAGGCCTTTTAACAGTCTAACATATCGAGGGATCCACTGGATATCTCTCTTTATATGAGAGGGACAAATTCTATCTCGATTACACAACTTCACCACATTATTCACACAGTAACCAATCACAACCTTTATAATCGTCAGGTTAAAGACAACGTTTGATTGGGTCAAATCACTGTATTCCTAATGTTGAAGTCTCTAGTAATCTTAAGTCAGAGGACTGAAAAATATACCTATCATGAGAAACAACTATGACTTAATCCATGTGATGTTCTTATAGCGGGTCGGTCCAGTACTTTGTTCTCTAACAAGTACTCATGATCTTGATTCGTATTCCTATACGTATGATCATCGTATGATCATCAATCAAGACTCACACTAGTCTTAATTCATTATAGTTCCCAGTATAATAATCGACTAGGGACATTTAGGATATTTCTGTAAAGATCCATGGATCTTATTATAATGTAAACATGCAAATCAATTATAATAAACAGCAAATGAAATCCTCTATTTTATTAACTAAAATGTATTCATAAAGACTGTTAATGGATTGACCTAGGGCACATTTCCCAACAAGGTGTTCCTATTTCCATTAAGGAATGGGTAACGGCTGCAGCAATCCACCTAGTCGTTTGTGCTCCGCCTTTACCTGTTGACATATATGACACCCCCGAACATACTCTCCCACATCATCCTTTATCCCAGGCCACCAAAATAATCACCGTAAATCGTGGTACATCTTGGTTCTGCCCAGATGAACTATATAGCATGACTTGTGAACGTCCTCTAATATACTATTTCTGATATCTGGCACCGCTAGTATCCACAGTCGACCTCTGTGCCGCAAACATTGATCCGTCGTCTCTATCCAATCAGTGCACTCGGGATCTCATGTCAGCCCATTGAACCGCTCATAAAGCCCATCAACCTTCTAACACTCCGATACCCACTCTAGTGACATTGTCGGTACTTTCATCTGACCACAAATCTGTACATCATGCGTAGCTGTAATGTCTGGCATGCTCATAACTGATGCTGCCTCTAACAGTCCCATAAGTCGAGTACCGGTCTGACTGTCAACTCCACATCTACTCAAAGCATCTGCCACTAAATTGGCCTTACCAGGATGATACTCAATCGTGAAGTCATAGTCCTTCAGCAACTCTAACCATCTCCTCTGACGCATATTCAGATCTCTCTGCGTAAAGATCTAACGTAGGCTCTGATGATCTGTGTAAAGAACAAACTTTTCTCCATAGAGGTAATGTCTCCAAGCCTTCAGCGCAAACACAACTGCCGCAAGCTCTAAATCGTGTACGGTGTAGTTACACTCATGTGGTCGCAATCACCTGGATAAGTAAGCCATTGGTCATCCCATTTACATCAGAACACATCCCAGTCCAATCCCCGAAGCATCAGTGTAAACTGGCAAACTCTTCCCTAGCTTCAGTAATGTCAACACTGATGCAGAAGTCAATCTTTTCTTCAACTCCAGAAATGCCCACTTACACTCCTCAGACCACTCAAAAGGGACATCCTTCTTCGTCAACCTCGTCATCAGTGCTGCAATCATGGAGAAATCTTGTACAAATCGACGGTAGTATCCTGCTAAACCCAAGAAACTCCGTATCTCAGAAACAGTCTCTGGTGTCTTCCAGTCGATCACCGTTCTAATCTTGTCCCCATCAATAGAGATGCCCTGACCATTGATAACATGTCCCAAAAATTTCACCTCCTGCATCCAAAATCACACTTGCTGAATTTCGCATACAGCCTGTGCTCCCTCAATGTCGTCAATACTGATTGCAAATGACTCTCGTGATCCTCTCGAGTCCAACTGTATATTAATATATCGTCGATGAAAACTATCACAAATCTGTCTAAATAAAGCCTCAATACTCTGTGCATTAGATCCCTGAAAATTGCTGGAGCGTTCGTCAACCCAAACGGTAACACCGTAAACTTGAATAACACGTATCTGGTACTGAAAGTAGTCTTCTTGATGTCCTCTTCTTGAATCTGCAACTGGTGATATCCCGAGTGTAAGTTGATCTTCGAGAAGAACTGTGCACCCGTCAGCTGGTCAAACAGATCGTCGACCCTCAAAAGTGGGTAACGATTCTTGATTATCACCTGATTCAACTTCCGGTGATCTACACACATCCTCATCGATCCATCCTTCTTTCTCACAAATAACACTGGCGCTCTCCATAGTGACATACTCGGATGAATGAATCCCTTCACCAACAAGTCCTCTAACTTTCTCCTGACCTCCTCCTGATCCATCGGTGACATCCGGTAAGGTCTGCTAGATATAGGTTGTGTCCCTGGTATCAACTCTATAATGAACTCTATCGCTCGAGGTGGTGGTAATCCGGGTAAATCATCTGAAAAGACGTCGGCAAAATCTCGGACTACTGGTACATCCTCAATCCTAATAGGTACTCCAGTCTCGGGCTCAACAATCGCTGCAAACTCCTCCATCTCCTGAGTAGTCGATATCCTACCTCTCATAATAGGTAACTCAGATGCGGTCCCGCTCAACGAAAAATTTGGCAAACCCGAAATACTAAACTCTACCCTCTTCCCAAAATAGTCTATCCGTGCATGGTAAGCCGACAACTAGTCCATCCCAAAGAGTGCATTAAACTCTAAGTACTCCAAAACTCTTAGATCAGCTGGCAACTGATGTCCGACAACCTCAATCATGACGTTTCGAACTATCCGGTTAGGGTAAATCTTATCCCTAACAGCCGTACTGAGGACAAGATGGGCCTCAAGTGTGTGTGTTTCTAACCCTAACTCCCCAACTAAATGTCAAACAATAAAAGATAATGTACTACCGGAATCAAACATGGCATGAATAAGTCTACTGTGAATAAATAAAGTACCATCAACTAGCTGCCTGGTAGCTTCTGAGTCTGGCTGTGCCACTGCATGCACTCTGTCCCTATCTGGACCCTGATCTTGTCGTGGCGATGGTGCTCTGCACTCAAACCTCAAGTGTCCCCTCTGACTGCACCTAAAACATCTACACGTCTCTCGCCTCCCAGTCTGCCTATCATCAGATCTTTGACCCTGACCCCGGTCCCTCTGACCCCTGTCACGACCACCCTGATCCTTGTCCTGGTACTGCTATTGCGGCTGTTGTCGCTGCTATTGTGCTTTGGAGCTATCGTATGCACTAACTGTCTGTCATCCCCTTTCTGTTGCTCTGGATGCCTATCTCGTCGACCATGATCTTATCTCTATCGTTCAGACTGATCCCTCTATCTCTTCGGCCACTGATCAAACCAAGAACTCTACCCAAACATGTCCATCAACTCACCCCTATGTCGTAGATATGTCTCACGAGCCAATGCTCTATAATAAATAGCTTGTAAAGTCTCGGCTCCACTCGTAACAATCACACCACCAATCCTCTCATCTAATCCCCTGATGAAATAGTAGATCTGGAGTCTCTTAGTGTTCACTACGTCCATGGCATACATCATAAGGTACCTAAATCTCTCCATGTACTGTGATACTGTCATGGCACCCTGTCTCAGTGCCAGGAACTGCTCTCTAAGCCTCAACTGCACCTTAGTGGGAATATACTCATCAAGAAACAACTATCAAAACTCTGCCCATGTAGACGGTACAAAATGAGTGCGGTGTAGGTCGTTCACCAAACTGCTGCCTGGTCTTTCAAAGAGTACCCTGAAATACGCACCTGATCTGCCTCTGGTACCTCTAACAATTGGTGTAGTCGTCGGTGTGTCATCAACCAACGCCCCGCAATCTTTGGATCACTAACCCTAGTAAAGTAAGTGGGGTTGAACCTCATAAAATCCTTCACCATCTTCGCTGCCTCTAACATCCTACTCCTAGCGGTCGAAACAACTACCTGCTGCTCTGTAGTAGTAGGCACCACCTCGATAGTATCTGCTAGTACCACAATAGGTTCAGCTCTCTCTATCAATGTCTCAGTCCCTGCTGACTGTGTGTCAACTACTGGTGCTAACACGGCTGGAGTGGTATGTGTAACTAACTCAGTAGTCGGTGCCACTACAGGTATCCTTGAGCCTCGTATATACTCCATAAGCTCTACTATATGTGCCTGCTGCAATAACTGCTGATCCGTAACTCTCTACACCATGGCCCGTAGATTAGCTACCTCTCTAGTGGTGTGATCACTAGTCTCCCCAACCTCCTGCTGAGTAGTCAGAGTAGTAGGAGTTTGTCCGTCCATAGTGGTCTGCATCGATTTTCGTGTCCTGATCAGTTCCTAATATACGTATGTGTATAGTATAGTATAGTATATATATATACAACAATACATATATCACATAACAATCCTAATTCTACCCGCTTCCATTGTTTCCCAACTAAAAGTTCTAGGCAATTCATCGAGTTTCCACATCTAATTTTGTTTAAAGTTTATGCTATTTCCTTAACTTACTTAATTTAAGGCCCTATCGACCTTGCTCTGATACCAAACTGTGATGGCCCCAAATTCCAAGGCTGCCCCTTGGCCAGCTACTTCCCCTGTCCATGTACTGGAAGCACTTGCCATGTCACTTGTCTAATCAGTTAACTGACAACCTTGAACTTCGTAGCAATTTATTTAGCAGTTTACATATTTAATTTTAATGACTAAGTTGCAACTAGATAATCAGCATTTAAGATAAATAAAAAACTGAAGTCTTATTATTACAAAATAGCATATTAAGTTAGCTCGTTCAACCTATAGTGGAAATCTCGGCAATACTATGCATATAGGCAATCCAACCATAACAGTAATATATACAAATATAGCTGTGTATATAGTCTCCCAACCCAAAAGATAATACAAAATATCAAAAAGAAATAGCTACCAACAAATGTACTAGCAGGCCTCAGCTCAGGTAAGTCAGATATAATCGCCTAGAATCTCCTTACCCCTGCTGGTACTAGGATCTGCACTCAGCCATCACAAATACCAGATGACGAGCCCAGTAAGTAAAATCCCAAGGAAAACCACCGTGCATCATAATTAAAGAATGTAAATAAAAATCAATAGATAGTGTTAAATAAACATGCGGAAAGAAGGAAAAATGCAAACAACTACTCAAAGCTCATTGCATGAATATAAACACAAAGATACATAAATGGGTGTGAACCAGCTATCCAAGATGTGTCCTGAAGACCAGGAGCCCTATCGTGGTCTACACCAACGACTCTATGACTATGCCCTAGACCACACATCTAGTAAGCGACCACACATCCCCGGATATATAGACGGGAAAATCCAACCGTCCGAGTAAGAATGGACTCGTAGATTATCAATAATTTTTCAGTTGGGTTTTACGTACCTCAAATCGCACTCAATAATCTCGAAAACACCCCCTGGTCCAACCCCCGACTAGTCCCCGACTCCAATTATTGTTCCGTGACTCCTGAGATCTAATCCCGAATTTAGTAAATTTGTAATCAACTAGGCTTGATTACATGTTTTAAAAATTCAGGGGTCTGGTATTAGCGCGCTAGGCTGGGTGATTAGCATGCTAATTGATCTTTGTGCACTGTTCATGCAAAAAGATCATCATGCCCGAATTTAGTGTTCATCACCTAGCGCGCTAATTGCACTCTGCCCATAATTTTTAGAAATGAATTTTGGATTTTCTGGTTCCTAACACCTCACAAAACAGTAACCAAACAACACACACACTTCAATAGCATCAAATTTCTCTCTAAAACACCAATTTAAACAAGTTTTTACTCAAAACCGAGAATCTAAGTGTGCATGTAAATAAATTCGAAATCACCCAATCCCCTCAATTTTCCACTATTGTGATTCCAAACTGTGTGTTTGAACAAATTCAGCCTCAAAAACATCATCTCTTAAAACCACAGTGATAAATTCCTTCAAAAATCTGAATTTTCTTTTACTCACCCAAAACCCATATTTTTCATGAAATTTAGTGATTTGAGTAAATGGATTACTTGAATTTCGTTGTGGAATGCCTTCTTGAGCTCTCCCTCACACGAATTCTTCCCAAAATCTCTAGTTTCTTATTCTCAGATTTGGTTTTTGCATGTATGATCAATCGATTGATATTTATAGTTGTTACTTAACTCTTACGCGCACACGCATCTCGAGGCTAATCAAACGGTCCTTGATCTGCCTGTGTCACATAAATCCTGGACACCTTATCATGACACTAGTTGTCTTATATCTCATCTGTTGTGTGTCTCGAGGATGATCTTGGGTCTGTTGATTTATTCAGTTCAACTATAGGACTTTATTAATTCCATTTGATTTAACTTATATAACATATCCAAGCCATCAAATAAATCCCATAAAATGCTAAGTAGGGTCACACTAACTTCCTAACTACCCGACTCCCCATGCCCCGCATCCGGCACGCTTCCCGAGGCGATCCCACACGTAATGCACCTAATCGAATTATATAACTTAGCCTAAGGTTATATTTAAATCTCATTAAATTAACTCCTCAGCTATAGTCTTGTTACATTGATTAAATCTAATCAAACCCCAACGCCCAGCCTCACAGCTACAGAACCCTCGCATTGGCGTAATCTACGAAATGGAACAGCAGCGCTCAAACTCGCCCAACAAGTAAATATAGATACATACCTGTGATGAATAATACATCATAATAATAATATTAATAGATCACATAACTCAAGAAAACATCAATACATAATCAGTACCCTAGATCTGTATCATACCTAGCCTATCCGCCACATCCACATGTCGTCTGAGCTGGTGTCCTAATATGAAATAATTAAAATAACGACGTTAATAAATAACAGGACGTTACAGTTTCTCTAGTATCTAAATGGGTTCTAATGAGGAGCAATACTCGGGTAATTGATCTAATTATGCAAATAAATAAAATTATGAAAAATGAGATAATTAAGGGATAAATGGACTTTGGTTAACAGGTGTTGTAGGACAGTAATAGACATACCTAGGGATTCGTAGGACGAATTATAAGCGTGTGAGTGCGTGTTGGCGTTGGACATGGGTAAGTAAACTAGTGGGAAAATTTACAGTTATTTCTTTGAGCTTTAATTCTTATTGTACGCTATTGCTTTATCCTGTTTCGGAACTATATTCTAATGGAGTGGTCCAAGGGCAAGTGAGTCAACGTGATCCTTAGGAGAGTGGCCTACTGATGTAATATGCCAGAGTCAGTATCTCGGGATGCATGATATTGTTTGTGGTTTTATACGAGATGAGAATTTCCTCTCTAGATTGTTGGGGAGCTTTGCATTCGCGTGGATTTTAGGATGGTGTGAGTGTACGACGTCCTAAACTCCAAGTCTTGTAGTTAATCGTTGATCCTCAACTCAAATGACTTTTTCACTGGTTGGGACTACTTGCGCCTTTTCCATTGTTTTCCTAGGCACTCATTTTCGATTGATTCAGATTTATTTCCAATTTTTATTTAATTATGCATTTCGTGTACTTTTTTTCTATCAGCATGAATATAGTCTATAATTTACTTTCGAAATACTGTAAACATCTTGTTTAGCGTTACTTACCTGGAACTCGTCATTATTGTGTTTAACTGAGTGTAGATCCACAGTCGAGCAAAGGGAAAGCTCTTCACCTTAGTGATTCGCTTTGAGGATAGTGGAGCTGTTCTTTCTTTGGACTTGATGTAGGTTTGATTTTGTTTTGAAACTGGGTTTTGGGAATGAGAGATCTTGGGGCTCGTATATAATAATATTCTCTCCTGGGACAGGATATATGGTGATGATATATATATATATATATATATATATTGGCTGGGTTTCCACATGCTAGTTTATCCTAACTTATGTCTTAAAATTGTTATATTAGTTGGAGATTTTAAATGCTTCCGCTTATATTTGAATAACTCGCTAATGTTAATGATCTCATCTTAAATTGTTAAATAAACGGTAGAAGGCAGACTAGGTTTGCGTTTATTATGCAAGGGTTGACTCGAGGTCTACGTAAGTCTAGATCGGGCAGGTCCAGTTTTAAGGTTGTGGAACTGGGGCCGTCACAGTTGGTATCAGAGTCTAAGTTTGTAAAACTTGACTCTTTATTAAATCACAAACCATTAAGACATAATCAGAGGAAGTTAGGACAATGGTTGAACTTAAAGTAGAACCCTATGATCCTGACTTAAGTCTTAGTTGGGAAGTGAAGAGAGTTGGAAATTTTAAAATTGGACTATGAGCTATTTGATGTATTGTATATACTATTATCGATTGCTATTTCTGATCATGTACTCGCTATATTTTCAGATTGCGTTGGTTGATCGACCTAATACAAATGATGGTGGTTAGGAGATGCTCAAAGGAAACTGAATGAGATATCTTAGTTTCATCACATGGGTAGCAGCTGGAGGAAATCCTCAGGTTGTTGAGGACTTAGGCTACACTTTCACCCTATATTTCTGCAACACCAGTACAGAATACATAGGATGGTAGTGCTCCTATTATAAAGGATACACCTACAACACTAACAGTGCAGACAGGAGCTGTTGTGATTGGAGAGGCACAAGTTCAGGCAGATATTGTACCACTTACTATATATACACCAGCTGGGGATACACCTAATACTTCTGGAGAAAACTGCTAAAGCGAAACAGGTTCGTGAGTTTCAGCGACACCATTTGGAGAAATTTCATAGGGGTACAGATCTAGAGGTTCAGAGAAATACATGTGGATTCACACTAAGATCCATGATGTATTGGCTACACCGAAGCATGTGAGACCTATCATATCATCAGCTTTACTGTTTGGAAAGGCTGATACTTGGTGGCATAGCATGGTTGCTACGAAAGGTAAGCCCAAGAACTAGGCAGAGTTTAAGGAGAGATTCAATGAGAAATATATTCATCATGCAGTCCGTAACTTGAAGAGGACTGAATTCCAGAACATCAGACAGGCAGCTGGCGAATCAGTAATGCACTATATGGGCCGGTACCTGAGGTTGATGGAGTATGTTGACGGTATAGCTGACACCGATACCAATCAGGTGTATTATTTTGTTCATAGTATGTTAGCTCCGATTGGATCAGTAGTAGTCACTACAGCTCCGAAGACTCTACAGGAGGCTTATGAGAGAGGTATGTCTAGTGAGGTTTTTGTGGGCATACATGCCAGAGATTAGGGTGCACTATCAGCATCATTACAAATAGGGTCACTTCAGGAAGAGATTGGAGAAGGGAGAGGTCTTGACAGTGGATGAGGAGAGATCAAGTAAAGAGTGTGGGATTTGTTGCATCTCCATTTTATTCTACCGTTATGTCACTTGCTCCAGTACGCAGTTATGTTATTGCACCACAACAGCCAGCAACATCAGCTCCTTAAATACAACAGTATCAGATGACTAAGGGCAGAGGTGGTGGTTAGGGGCAGAGACCTAGATAGGGTTTTAGGTATGATCAGGGTCAGAGTTCTGTCCAGAGACAAGGATAAAGCATTCTATCTAGGTCAGGTTCTCAGAGAGCCTGCTATGAGTGTGGTCAGATAGGTTATTTCATTGGTTCTTGTCCAACCGATCTACATCAACTACCTAACCTCCCCGGTTAGGATTTTTAACCCCCATTTATATTACTAATAAGTGAATGTCCCTAAGTTCGGAAGCTTAATGAATGCTTAGCCTCAACAAGTTTTTTTCAAAATGTCTTACCGCAATAAGGTCTCATACAACCACCTAACCGCAACAAGGGTTTCCCCTACCTAGCCTTAACTAAGGTTTTAGCTTAGCCTCGACTAAGTCTTCCCTTTCGACTTAGATCCCACTAAGTCTTACAATCAAAATTTGATGAATACAACGAAATGTGCTTTATAAGGTCTTTGGTATAAGTTGTTCTCCTCTCACTAGCCAAATATAATCCTAAAATGAATCGATGCAAGTGAGACTTTGCCAATTGAGATGCCTTGTAAAATTAAGTTTTTATAGGCTAACTCTCAATATTGAAACCAATTAAGAACAGTATAGATTAAGCTCAACTTGGTTATAATGAATGGCTAATTGATGCATAAATGAAAGAAGCAATTTTCAGCTCAAGTTGTGCATTAAACCCTCGGGTATCAAATTTAGATTAAGAACAAAACCCTTGTAAATATGTTATTAAAACAATATAAGCATGAAACTACAAAATCAAGTATAGATTAAGCACATGTACGTTTCAAGTCAATATAGTACACTATGAAAATTCAGCATTAAGTTCAAACAAGTGCACTTTAATATTTAGGATTTATAGAAAATCTAATTTAAGTATGAAACCACAACAATAAGTATAGAATAAGCTCAATGTGGTTTCTCTAATTGCACATGCACATTAATGGTTCAAGTTTAGGCTCAATAAGTGAAAATCCATTCTAAGTCTTATCTAAACTCAATGTTAGGCACAAAACTCTATTTGAATATGTTTAAATCACTGAAACTTGATTCCCATACAAATTTTTGACAATAAGATAAAGATTGAGCACAAAAAGTGTAGGAAATTAAAAAATCTTACAACCCCAGGTGTGAGATCCAAAAATCAGTTTTAAACAAGAGTTGTAAGCCTTATAACACTTTCTTTGACGTGCATAAGTTCAGCCCCAATAATCTCCAAATGAGTGTATGTATTAGATCTTCACTTTTCTTGCAAAATCATGATTTTTGAGCACTTTATGTATGCTTGAGCAAGAGAAGTTTAATGTGTGTTCTTAGTTTTTTTTTACGTTATACAACCCTTTTAAGGTGTATGATCGTTGTAAGTGATCTAAGGGCTCAAGACAATTCACCAATTCAAATTAAGGGTGTGGATTGAAAGCTTTTAAAAAGCTGTCAGACAGACAGGAGCGCGCTCCACCATTTCAAGGGGTGCGCTCTAGGTCATCGGGCGCGCTTCACCTTAATGTAGAGCGCGCTCCATGTACAGGGACCTGAAATTAAATATTTTATTGGTTTTATAGAACGACCACCTAACGGACCTACAGCTCTACTAAACCTTTGAAAACTCTTCACATATGTTTAGTAGGGTCTATAAAACATGCCTAGACATCCCGGATGGTTTCACAACCTCCAAAAATCGAATTTCTCGGTTTCATGAAATATAAGGGCTTTTCTATAAATATTTTTAATGTTTATCTAAAAGCTGTCTAAATACTTATAAGTGCATTCAAAATCAATTTCAATAGTTTGCCCATTTCAAATACATGCTATAGAACATATTTGTATGATTTAAAACATTTTGAAACTTGCGAAATTGAAAATCTCAAAATTCAAGACTTGAATGATTGAAACTCCAAAATTGATGAAATACATGATTTTAATGCATTTGGCTTATAGAATTGAACTTTTATACCTTATAAATGATGTACATAACTCTATACATGCTTTACGGCACCTTTCCTTATCTTAATCACTTCTTGAGCTTTTCCGGTGTCATTTCTTCCACTTCGTTTGAACTTGTGAAGTTTAGCTTCCTTTGAACTTGTGAGTTTGATATGTTGAAATACTTGACAAACTTGCTAGTATCATTTCACATTGTTTGTTGACATCAAAATATCAGGTGAAGTGTAAGTATGACAACACTTAATCCAACAATCTCCCCCTTTTTGATGATTAAAAACAACGTGAACTTGACAAACAAAGGATAAATACTAATCGCATATCAAGTTCTATTTTACAAGTTCAAAGTCAATACTTCTCCCCCGTTTGATACCATCTAAAAGGATAAATATTTAGCACATATCAAATTTTATTTTGCAAGTTCAAAGTCAATATTTCTCCCCTGTTCAATAACATCAAAAAGTAGGCATGTAAGGTCATGATACCAATAGGAAAATTGCAAAGGTATGAATCCAATAAATTGAGTTCAAATACATTCTCCCACATTTTATAAAAATGATGCCAAATGAGGGCTCCCCTTTTCAATATGCATCAAGTATAAGCTCAAGGAAATAATTGAAAGCATATGCTCCTCCTATCACATTCATTCACTCAAACGCATAGATACAAGGGAAATGAAATTTCAAACCATATGTCATTCATTCATAAATAGTAACACAGAGATACACATAATTCATGTCATTGCATTAAGTGCACAAAAAAATGACATGGTGTGATACATGATGTGGCACATGCAAAAACAAACATAAACTAGAGTTAAGAGCGTACATATAATGTGCAAAATGAACTCTTACTCTTGGAATGATCCTAAACACTCCCCTAACTTGATCAGACTAATACTCCCCCTAACTATATGCAACTAAAACTCCTAATCTCCCCTTAAGACTAACGACTAGGATGAGGCTGATCATTTCTCTTAGATGGAAGACTCTACTCGAGACGTAGAAAACTCACAGTGTGATCGGCGAGAGTGTTATCAAAAGAAGTAAGCTGAGCATTGATAGCATCAAACTGAGTGGACATTAAGGAGTGTAAATATGTAGCAAATGGAGGCATGTCCTCTTGAGGCTGAAGATAGGCTAATGGAAAGACGACTCCAATGCAGGTGGTGGTGGTACGTGTTGGGGCCCAAACTCTCCAATATCACTAGGAAAGTATGAATTAACATCTGGAGCTCCTTAACCGACTCCCTGGTCCACACCCTGATCCCGAGCATTGGTGCCAAGATTTAGAAAAATGATGCTCCAATCGTATACATCATGCTCGGTATAAATTGGATCTTCTCGTTCTGATGGTTGCCAATCACCTAATATCATGTTTTGAGGAGCTTCTTTCCATCTTATCCAACTCTGAGTGGGTAAATGATACTTGTAGCCTATTTTATGCAAATTTGCTTCATTTAGCCTGTCCATCACTTGTTTAGGCAATCCTCCTACCGACACATTAACTTTAAAGTCCTCAAAGCTGCGAGTAAGAACGGATGCATAAGGCATATATCATACTGTGTTATGCGTGGTGAACATGTAGTGAGGGAGAAGATGTGGCAAACTCAAATTTGCTTTCATCATGATAACACATATAACATACAAGCCCATGTAAGTAACTGTAACAACCCTCAAAATTTAACCTGGCGTGTGTTACACTTGTCAGGACCGTGACCCGGCTGCATGATACTTCGCAGTATTTTGAACTTCGGGAGTAAACACCGAGGTAATTTTATGATTCTGTGATAAATGTATTAGTATGATAGTTTAATATGGGTTTCGAGTCATTTAACGAATTGTTAGTCTGAGTGAGGCTTCGCCTAGGAAAACGGGGTAATTAAAACATAAAAACACAAATAAATGGTTTTTTGAATAATAAATGCGATGATTTTAATTAGTCGGAACTTGACTCAACGACTAAGTTGTGGTGCAATACGGGTCGAGGAACGTAGGATCACATGGGAGCTGGATAACTAAGTGACACCTAAGTCACTTAATAAAGTCAACATGGAGAGTTATACTTGGGGGACACTCCAAATGGGGGAGCTGATGGATTCACCTCGAGATGCGTACATACAAGTGGATGATAAGAGGGCCTATATAAGGACCACTTTAACACTTTTTTCCCTTTGCACTATTCATTCTATTCTCTTCTCCTCTTTTTCTCTTCTCTTCTTGCTTGGTGAGCAAGACAACCAAAGTGGTGGTTTTGGACGACCAGAATCCTCACTGGAAGTCCCAACTTCTCGCAGGAATCTATGTGAGAACCTTGCTCTTTTATCTCCCTTCTTTATTCTTGTGTTGTTCCTATTTTATATTTTGGGTTGTTTATTTAAGTTTTAGTCGCGACGACTAAGGGTGCCTTGCCGGAGTCGATTCTGTTGAATCACTGATGTCTCTACAACCCCCAAAGCTACCAACACTCGGTGTTAAGCTGGTGTTGCTATTTGTTTCATTTGTTAATTTAGTTGGGTTACTTTGATTGGATTGTTCACTATTCTTGAGTTTCTGAATGATTCTGAGCACTCCACGACAATCTGAAGTTGATTTCGGATGGCCTTGTGCCCGAATACATGTTGTTGATGATTGCCGAGTAGGGCATGTTGAGTAGAGTCGAGTTCGTGTTCTAAAAATTTCACAAAACTATGTTTCGAATTTTCGCCGTGGGGATGTCGCGCGTTGTATGGCGTCGCGACGTCCCCCGTATACGAGGATACTAGAGGGCTCTATTCTATATTACGCAGCGAGAGACGTCACACAGTTCACAATACTGGCGACATCTCTCGCATACGTGAACTCCAGAGAGCAATTTCTTAAAATCGCATAGACGCTGCAGAGACGCCGTGAGACCTTACTCATAGTGGCGTCCCTACGGCGTAAGTCTAGATCTATGATTTTTCACAAACACCGTAGGCCTGAGGCATGGCAGCGTTGCTCGCGGCGTATATATCTGAGAGCATTTAGGGAAGCATCGTGAAGGCATCGTGGGGGCATCCTTCTAGATGGCGCCACCCACGGTGTCTCAAGTAGTAGGAAACTAGAAATTTTGGAAAAAATTATAAAAATTTGGGAAACTTAGGGGGTTTATCTAGGGGTATTTATTGACCAAAAACCCTATCAATTGGGGTTCAAACTTTTGTCAGGTAGTTGAGAACCCGTGGGAATGTGTTAGAGTTATGGGAGTTTTACACATGTTGCGATTAGTCAAGAAGTACACTTGCCCACAAGCTTGTGTATGATTAGTAAGCCAGTAAGGAAATATCATGTGATTTATTATCATTTATTCTTATTTGCTATGATTTATTATTGGCATTCCATTCTATTCCTTGTTGTGTCTTCTTGGTGTAACTGTTTGTCTCGAGAGTACTCGGCCCTGCACTAGTTGGGCAATGCGAACACTTTTGTTCAAGAGTGTGGGACCACCCATAGTAAATGTGTGACACCAAGTACTGGGTTGGAGGGCTTGTGTCCCTCCTATCATGGTTGTGCCTTCGCTTATGTCGATGCTCGGGGAGACCTCGCTCTGTCTTCACCATTATGCTATGATTTAGACAACTTATGACCCTCTTTTAAATTCTTAGAACACACATGTTTTCGATTGATATCTATTAGTCTGTTTATCATGCACTTGATCAATTTCAATTAATGTCTTTCAATTACCGCACGATACTTAGACTGACTTACTTTATGAATCATGAATTACGGTTATATTCTCTTGGCATTACTTTCGATTTCTCTCAAGTTACTCACCGTCTAGTTTGTAACGGTGGGTGCAGATAGAACGGAGTGCAGTAGAGGCAAGGAGCCCAGCCTAGGTAACTTCTTGTGAGGACTAGCGGTTGGATTTTGGAGAATTTAGTGTAGGTTTATATCTGATTTTGATTATATGCTCGGTTATTTTATATATATATGCTTGGGATGTTGAACTTAGGATTATTTTGAATTGGATATCCTATACATGTTTATCTGATTGTACATGAATATTTTGGGGTTTTCCACATAATAGATTCCTGATTTCCCTTTGACTGAGTTATTTCCCATACATAATTGTAGTTTATTTACTTTCCTCTGTGTTACTATTAAATTTTGCAATAAATCTCTCATAAACTTGTTAAATGGATAAACGAATGCTGACTAGGCTCGTCAGGTTCCCAGAGATTGGACTCGGGGGCTTGCACGGGTCTAGGCCGTGCTTACTCAATTGCATTAGAAAATTGGGGCTGTCACAGTTGGTATCAGAGTGCAAGGTTATAAAGACCTGACTCTTTATTTAAAACACAAGCTATTAAGAAAACGAAAGTTAGGAACTGTCAAACTTAGAGTGGAAACCCTATAATCCTGTTTAGAAACTTTTATTGGGGAGCAAGTGATGAGTTGGGTTAGATCTTATACATGTTATGTTGTTGTATGTACTATATGGTATGCAGTAGCTATGAAGTGATCCGAAGTATTCGCTCTCTTGGCTTAGAAAACGATGGCGGATCAGACAGGTCCGAACGATGATAGTGGGACAGCTGATTCTTGGTTCACTACTTCGGAGGAGTTTCGCGCTTGGATACAGAGATTAAAGGATTTACTACGGTCGCTGATGACACCCGCACCAGCTACCATGACACCAACCCGACTATACCCATGCCACCTACCACTACTTTGGGAGCAGAGACTCCAATTGCTACGGCTTCTATGGCTTCAATCCTATTGACAACGATAACTGAGGGACCTGTCATTGCACCAGTTGTGCAGACTGAACCTGAGACACCTCCAATGCAGACTGAGATAGTACTGGCTGGGATGATTGTAGCAGTGCCTACTACCATTACTACGCCAAAGAAAAGACTAGGGGCTACTGCTGAGGTAAGGTAGTGGCGTGAGTTCAAGAGGCACGATCCAACGATGTTCCACGGGGGTACTAATATCATTGCAGCAAAGGCTTTCCTTAAGAGTCACGAGAAGATACATCGCATTATCGCCACAGAGCTACGATATCATCCTCGTGCTATGAGGAGAGGTAGACAAATGGTGGACAACGATCATCACGATTAGAGGTGTTTCGAGAGACTGGATTGACTTCAATATCCAGTTTAACCCGAAGTACTTTCGTCGACTGTTCTTCGGGCGTAGAGGAACGGGTTCATGCCACTTAGGTAGAACGTAGATGAGTCAATGATGCACTATATTGGCAGGTTCATTTCATTGATACCTTATGCTGGATGATCTGTAGATACTTAGGCTGATCGAGTCTACTATTTTACCGAGGGTTTGTTACAAGTAGTCGGAGCATTTGTTGTTACGACTGAGCCAGAGAGCTTGCAAAGGGCATATAAGCGCAGCTTAGCGAGGGAGAGCTATTTGCTCATGCATCCTAAAGAGGTTAGAGCGACCAGAGTGGAGACACGATCTGAGACCCACCATCAGTAGGACAGGAAGAGAAAGAGGAATAGATGGGTTGATCGTGATCATAGGGCTTAAAGTGTAGGGTCTGTTACACAACAGACTACTCATCTAACATAGACCATTCCTCCAATATCGAGTTTTGCCAATCATCCATCGCAAACTAGTCGACTAAGACAACAGTTGCAGAGGTAGACTACTGAGAGCAGAGGTACTGATTGAGGAGGCAGGCAAAGGAAGACGCTTAGGTCCGTTCATTGTCTGGTAGAGATAAGGGGTTATGAGCTACATGTTGACATGAAAGTGCTAGAGTTTCATGAATTCGATGCACTATTAGGTATGGATTGATTGGGAGCGTATCATGTTTAGATTGGTTGCTACGAGAAGACGATGATGATTCTGTTAGCAAATGGTATGGAGATCAGCATCCAGGGTACAACAGCGCTCCTTCCAATCACCAGAGGCAGAGAGGCCAAGAGTGGCGAGATCGAGATGGTTACGAGCGTCATGCGCACTGGTGTGAGATAGGAGATCATCATATCCGATGCACCGATAGTGTGCGAGTCACTAACATATTTTCGGAGGATTTGCCAGGATTACCAGCGTCGAGGGTGATCGACTCCATCATTGACTTAGTCCCAAGGATTAGACTAATTTTGATACCACCGTATAGGATGGCACCTCGAGAGTTGGAGGAGTTGCGGATTCAACTAGACGAGCTATTGGAGCTAGGGTTCATCAGTCCTAGTATGTCACCTTAGGGAGCGCCGGTATTATTCGTGAAGAAGAAATATGGCAGTCTTAGGTTGTGTATCGATTACAGATAGCTGAATCGGGTTACCGTAAAGAACAAGTACCTGTTGCCTCGCATTGATGACCTATTCGATCAGCTAATAGGAGCGCAGTGGTTCTCGAAGATTAATTTAAGATCAGGCTATCATCAGCTCAGGATCAGGGATGAGGATCGAGAGAAGACAAAGTTGAGCACGAGATATGGCCATTACAGTTCACCGTCATGCCATTCGGTTTGACTAACGTGCTGGCCATGTTCATGGATCTAATGCACAGAGTGATGAGAATGTACTTAGATAGATTTGTGATTGTGTTCATCGACGACATCCTTATCTATTCCAAGACTATTGAGGAGTACGAGGAACATCTTCGAGCCGTGTTGCAAACTCTGAGGGACCACCGACTCTATGATAAGTTCAGCAAGTGTGAGTTTTGGCTGCCAGAGGTCAGATTTTTAGGGCACGTAGTTGGAGCTAGCAGGGTTGCCATTGATCCAAAGAAGATTAGAGTCGTGATTGAGCGGCCTACTCCGACTACCGTGATGCAGATTCACAGTTTTTTGGGGTTGGCAGGATACTATCGTCGATTCGTTTAGGACTTCAACAAGATTACTGCGCCGATGATGAGACTAACTCAGAAGAATGCAAAGTTTGATTGGAATGAGGAGTGAGCAGGTGTTCACCATTCTGAAGGAGAAACTGACTACTGCACCAATCTTAGAGTTACCCGAGTTAAGGAAGGACTTAGTCATGTACACTGATGCGTCGAAGATTGGTTTGGGTTGTGTGCTAATGCAGAAGGGCAGAGTTGTTGCTTATGCATCCCGACAACTGAAGGTTCATGAGAGGAACTACCCTACCCACGACTTAGAGTTGGTTGCGATAATGTTCGCGTTGAAGATTTGGAGACACCACTTGTATGGTGTACGGTTCGAGTTATTCACTGACCACAAGAGCTTAAAGTACTTATTCTCTCAAAAGGAGTTGAACCTGGACAGAGGTGTTGGCTTGAATTCTTGAAGGACTACGATTTCGCACTCGAGTATCATCTGTTGAAAACCAATGTTGTTGTTGATGCTTTGAGCCGCAGAGGATCTTATGATGAGGTAGTTGTATGTCGTATGACTCACGAGTATGCGTTACTTAAGGCAATCGAGATGATGAGTTCAGAGGAGGTGCGGATGACTACAAGAACATAGATGTATGCTTAGATGAGATTACAGACCATTTCACTGCAGACTGTCCTCGAGGGACAGCAAAGCGATACTAGCATTATAGTGAGATGGTGGACAGTTCAAAACATCCATATTAGACTCGGTCGATAGAATCTTGTTTCATGTATCGTAGATGACTGTGGATTCCATTAACACCTGACTTGCACACTAATATACTTTATGAGGCGCATTGTTTTCGTTTTTCTGTTCATCCGGGTCGAACCAAGATGTATGTTGATATGTAATGTCTCTTTTGGTGGCCAGGGATGAAATCTAATGTGTTAGAGTTCATTAGAGCATGTGAGATATGCCAGTGCGTGAAGGCTGAGCATCAACGGCCTGGAGGATTGCTGCGGCCCCTACCCATTCCTCGATGGAAGTGGTAGCACATTGTTATGGATTTTGCCAGTGGCTTGCCCCGATCTCCTCGTGGCCACGATAACATCTGGGTAATTGTAGATAGATTGACGAAATATGCTCATTTCATGCCGGCATCCACTACACACCGAGTTGATAGACTGAGCATCCTCTACGAGCGCAAGACAGTCAGATTGCACGAAGTTCCATTATCGATTGTGTCAAACCTAGGGATGCAGTTCACTTCGTTCTTGTGGCAGAGCATGCAGGCTGAGTTCGGCACCAGACAGGAGTTGAGTATGACGCTCTACCCGCAGATAGACCAACAGTTCGAGAGGTTGATCTAGGTGTTAGACGACACGCTCAAGATGTGTGTTTTAGAGTATGGTAGGTCATAAGAAAAGTACCTTCATTTGTGCGAGTTTGCATACAACAACAGTTATCAGGCGAGTATCGGCATGGCACCATTTAAGGCGTTCTATGGTAGGCCTTGTAAATCACCTTCATGCAGGGCTGAGCAAGAGGATGTTGTGATAGTTGGTCCTGAGACTGTTGTTGATCATACTGAGAAGGTACGACAGATTTGTTTGAGACTTAAAAGTGCCTAGAAGTAGGAAAAGAATTATTACGACGAGTATCACGATGAGCTTCAGTATGATTTGGGATACTATGTTTACCTGAAGGTCTCTCCAGTAAAGGGTCATAAACGATTCGGAATCAAGGGAAAACTTGCTCCTAGATTTATCGGTCCCTTCAAGATTATAAAAAGGGTCGATAAGGTTGCTTACCAGTTGGAGTTACCGCCAGAGCTCGCCAGTGTTATCCAGTATTCCACATTTCAATGCTTCGACTAGACAAGTCTAGCAGACGGCGGTGACCAACGGTAGACTTGAGCGAGATCAACGTGCGAGACGATGCCACGTATGAGGAGCAACTGATCCAGATTGTTAACCGGAAGGTCAAGGCGCTAAGGAATAAGGACATTCCTTCGGTTCTCGTGAAATGGAAATTTCACGGAGAGGAGGGGAGCTAACCTGGGAGTTAGAGTCCTATATGCGCAAGCACTTTCCCTGATTGTTTGATTCCAGTGAGTCTTTACTTTAGTTTTTTTATTAGTTTAATTTCGGAGACGAAATTCTAATAAGTAGGGGAGACTGTAACAACCCTCAAAATTTAACTTGACTTGTGTTACACTTGTCAGGACCGTGACTCGGCTGCATGATACTTTGCGGTATTTCAGACTTCGAGAGTCGACACCGAGGTAATTTTCTGATTTTGTGATGAATATATTAGTATGATAGTCTAATATAGGTTTCAAGCTGTTTGGCAAATTGTTAGTCTGAGTGAGGCTTCGTCTAGAAAAACGGGGGAATCAAAACACAGAAAAACACAAATATATGATTTTTCAAATAATAAATGCGATGATTTTAATTAGTCAGAACGTGACGCGACGACGAGCACACAATGGTCGAGTTGTAGTGCGATATGGGCCGAGGAGCGCAAGATCAACATGGGAGCTGGAGAACTAAGTGACACCCGAGTCAGTTAGTATAGTCAAAATGGAGAGTTATACTTGGGGAACACTCCAAAGGGGGGGAGCTGATGGATTTGCCTCGAGATGCTCGCGTATAAGCGGATGATAACAGAGCCTATATATGGGCCACTCCACCACTTGTTTTCCCTTTGCACTATTCATTCTCTTCTTTTCTCCTTTTTTTCTCTTCTCTCCTTTCTTGGTGAGCAAGACAACTACAGTGGTGGTTCTGGAAGGCCGGAATCCTCACCTGAAGTCCCAACTTCTCTCAAAAATCTAGGTGAGAACCTTGCTCTCTTATCTCCCCTTAATAAGTGTTCATTTAGGCATGATTTAGTATAGGTTATTAGGAGTTAATACATTATATTTATCTTATTTTAAAGTGACAAATGCTTGTTTTATGTGTTTCAGAGATTTTACATAAGTTGGGCGTTGTTGGACCAAAAGCGTGTTATGAACTTAATTGAGTGATGTTAGTTCACAAGCCATAACTTTCACATCATAAGTTAGAACGACTGGCCGTTGGTCTTGTTGGAAATAAGACTTTGAGACAGACATTTTCATCCCTCACAAGCATCATGAGATACGGATTTAAAATGGCTCAAAAGAGTGACAGACAGTTGGCAAAGATTGGTCAAGTTTCTTAATGACCGTTCTTTAGTATAAGGGCCATAACTTCATCATCTCAAATCTAAATGACTTTTCATTTCCTTTGTTGGAAAGTATACTCCAATCTTCACATTTTCAGGTGTCACAAGCTTATTCATATTCGGCTTCTAAGTGGTCCAAAATAGCTTTGCAAGGCAGAGGAAGTTTTCAAGTTATGAGGACACCGTGCTTAACAAATTCTTATGGCGTGACACACATACGTCTGAACCAAATAGCTCAAAAAAGACGCTGTGAGGTTGCCGTGCTTCAAAACTTCTCACGGCGCCACCACGACGTCGATAATAGAAAGATGAAAAACTCAAGATTTTACATCTTTTTCAAGATTTTTAGGTTTTGAACCCACTTTGGGGTCTTCCTATAAATACCAATAGTATCTAATTCGAAAAGAACTCTTGTTTTACTTCAGTTTTGCATTAGAAACTAGGTTTTTGTTTTAATTATGTCTAGTTAATCCCATACGTCTAGGTTGAAGGTGGATCGGTCAAGCCTACGACTTGGGAATCCTTTATAAGGTTTATTTATCTTTATTATTATTAATTTTTTTATATGATCTATTTCCTCTTGTTCTGTTTATAATATTAGGGTTAGATTTAATTATGTGTAAAAAATTATACATGCATATTAGACTGATCACCCTTTATCATTGAAGTCAAAACGTCCGCCCTTACGCGGTAGACTCAAATTAGTGACGATTGGCCATCTGGTAAAGTATCTTAGGGATCTAGGCTAAATTGAGAGCACTAGTGATCCGGTTGTCTATGTGTAGTACTTTCACAGACCAAATTAATGCGGCCAACACATTAAATCCAGAGCACTAGCAATCAGGTTGTTTGTTTGGTTAGGGAAGTAGTCAATGGTCGTACCTTGGCTGTCGACATCAAGAAGTGCGAGGAACTGACTGCATCACCAGGTCTTTAGCTGCACTAGATCATAGATTAGTTTCATAATTTTATAAACCATTGATTAATGGAATCATTCCCAAGTTGCTAGGGAAAATCGTCAAGCTGAATTCCTAGATTTACTCCTATTAGATTTCATTTCATTTAATTTCTTTATTTTAAAAGTATTCATACACTCTCTAAAATCCCAATTTTCCCTTTTTTGTATTTTTCTTACGTTATAAAGACCACCAATCTCTGTGAGATCGACCCTTTACCGCTATCTACAGAATAGTTGGTTTAGGTTATTGACATGTTCGGTGTGCCTCAATTTTTTGCGCCATTGCCGGGGATTGGTTTTTCTTTCTTTGGTTTTTTGTTGTATATTTATTTATTATTTATTTTTTTATCTAGCCCCTTGTTTTTAATAATTTTGCAGGTAATTCCTTAATAGCTTCCTACTCCCATAATTACGGTCGATTTGAAGACTCATACTTTCTTAGTAGGAATGGGGTAGGTATGCTACAAAATGGACATCAATTTTTTAACTCGTAATCTTTTATGCAACAGGACGAGGTTTGTGATTTTTATAGGGAATACTTTCATCCCACGTATGTTTGTCCTTACCATTCGTGGTTCTAGCTTTGCATCGCCACAACCCGACTTCTATATTTCTAGGCCAAGTCCACGGATTCCTCAACAGGAACGGAGAACCATTGAAGACATTGAGAAAGATATGATCTCCGACTGGCTTTCTCCAAGCTCTAATGTATGTCCCTTTGATGACTTGCGTAATTCATTACCACAGCCTGCCATAAATAGTTCCATGCGGAAGCAGCCTTCAAAGGATATAATAAGGTATTAGTTGGAGACTGTGCAAGACATGAACTTCACCGAGCAAGAATTATACCGATGGATTAAACAAAGGGATCAAGAAGTTGAAGAAGAAATAAAGTCAATTCTCTAGAAGATACAGCAGAGACCATGAGTGCAATTCCATTGGAGAGTGTTAAGGTGAATGAGGTTACACTGGTTGAGGGCTATTGGAGTGAACTAGAGGAAACACTTGTAGTTTCTTTACATGAGCCATATATTGAAATTGCACGGAATGAAGAGGACGAAGCCGAGAAAGAAATTGAAGTCATTTCAAAAAGGCTGGAGGAATCACAAAAAGAGAGCAAGGAAAACCAACCTCTAGTGTTGGTGAAACCACTCCCTCCCATGCATACTTGTTGAATTTAAAAAGGGGGTGGTAGTAAAGGAGCGTTCACAGATTCTCTACATTACTGATACTTTTGTGTCAGACGATCATGATGCGACTGAATCATATGTGTTAGAGGTCCCGAACGAGCTCCTAAATCTGAAAGGGGGCATGCCTACTGAATTGCCTAAAGCTATAGATGTGTCGTTCGTTGTCGACATCTCAATAGGGCATCACGTGATTATTTACGACAAGTCAAGCTAACAAATTTAACTACAAGCGCACTTGGGAGGCAGCCCAAGCTTCTTTCCTTTGTGTTTTTAGTTTGCTTGTTTTTATATTTAATTAGTAAACTCATCTTATCCCATTTGTGACTATTTATAGGTGTTTGATACTCGTTTGTCGAAGCACCGGAGTTGAGAGCCTGATATCACTATTGAGGTTATTTGGTACATATGTTTAGTCTATTTGGGATTTGGTAAGTTTTTAGTTTTAGGTTATTAGATTACTTCTTGAGTCTATTGGAGGTATTTTAGCAATATTCCCGTGATCCCTTGATTTTCTGAGTTGAGCATTTTTCTCACTATTTTTTTATGAGATATTTTAGTCCATTAGGTTTTGCATGTTCATTTTAGCATGTCCTTCCCCATTACATATCTCTTTCACTTCCATGTTCTTTTCACCTCATTTCTCTTCATTTTGTAGTTTGATAGCCTCATGCTTGTTTTAAACCTTGAAGACAAGGTTTGGGATAAGTTTAAGGGTGTTTTAGGTATAGTGGAGTGTTGAACGAATGGGATTAACACATGACAAGAATAATCGTTTTATTATTTTATATGCGTATTCCATGGTTATAGTAAGTTATAGTGGTCTTTTCTGTTCTTTTCACCTCATTTTCTTGTTATGACATGCTATTCATTACATCATTTAGGTTAGTAGTAGTTTATATTAGTTCATGCATTTTTGTAGTTATTTAGTTGCATTATTGAGTTTATACATGTTTAGAGTTATTTTGTTGCATGTAGAATTGCTTGAAACCTTGTTGAGTATTTTTTATTAAGGATATGAGTTCAAATTACGCTACTTTTGAGACTTGAACCTTTTAAATATTAGGAGTTATACTTAAATTTAGAGCATTTTCCAACATCTTTGAGGTTGCTTATTAGAGACCTAGTATGAAGTTAGGCATTGTGCTAGAGGCCAAAGAGGCAGGTGGTCCTATTTTGCAAGTTTTCAGATTTCTAGGGTGTTAGAACGAGAATGTAGCTCCTTGAGGCATTAATTCATGACTTGACCACCTTTGGGGAATGATTAGACTTGAACTTATATTGGATAATTCGTTTGATTATAGTGAAAGTAAGAAGGGTTAACAAGAGTTTTCTAAAAAAATTTTAGAGTCCCACAAATTCCATAGGAAAAGTAGCAGGGAATCTTGTGGTGGGAAAAAAGTGAGAAAAATGGTTTTCATAGGAAATGGAGTAGGAACCATACTACTTTTAAAATTTTTAGAGAAAATACAGTGTATATGCGTATAAAGGCAAAAGTCCATGAAAACTCTTTAAATTAAAAAGATTTGACCGAGTGCTTATAACTAAATCAATTGAGTTATTCCAATGTGATGTTCTATATTTTCAGATTTTAAAGTCTGATTATCTCTCTTTGGTGTGTTTATTCTACATTTATGGATGGTGTGTTGCATTTTTCGTTCATAGTTTTTTTTTCGGTGTTGATGCATTTTAAGAAATTTTGAACTTTTGTGCTTAAATGTGGAGGCTCTGTAAAATCTTGAATAGTTGAAGGCTTTGTCTGGATTGATTCTAGTTTTTGAAAGGGTGATTTTCATTGATGTTTGGATTATGTTCACACACAATTTTGACTCTAAACTTCTTTTGGGTGAAGGTTACTTGAATGGCAGATTTAAATAAAAAAGGGAGTTAACTTGACTTGGTGAAGGGTAGGGATGCAAATGGGTAGGGTAATACTCACGAGTGGCAGGGATTTACCCTAACGGGTATGGGTATGAAGATTTTAAATGGATGTGGGGGCGAGGATGGATACGAAATTTCATGCCCACACGGGTATGGGTACGAGGATTAGTGATAAAATATACCGATGGGGATACCCATGGGTAATCCCACGGGGATCCCCATAGGTGACCCCCATAGAGATCATGCTCCCAATGGAGATACCCATGAGGATTACCCATAAGGGGATCACTATGGGTAATCCTCAATTATACACCATATGATGTTTGTTATTTATACATCACATTATGTTTATATATAAATATAATATAATATTACATAGTTTCCACCCGAAACATTCATTATACACATGACAATAATCCTTAATGAGATTTTGAATTGATAACACTTAGAAGTTAGAGCTTTAATTGCATGATATGTTATACTTTAATTTTGTTGGAATTTCAACAATTGTGTTGTTATGTAAGTATTTTTTATTCTTTATTTCTTATAATTCTTTTTTTGAGGAAAATCAAGTGAAATCGAAAAATCTTTTTCTTATAGAAATTCTCTACCCCCGTAAAAATCCTCAAGAAAATTCCAATGGGGATCCCCAATGGGTAATAAAATGGGTAAAACATTTTATCCACCGGGATTCTCCATACCCACGAGGATTTGATGGGTATGGAGATGTGTACGAGAATTCATCCCCAGATGGGTATGGGTATGGGTGCAGGTGACAAATTTATTAGTGGGTATGAGTATGGGTATGGGTACAGGTGACAAATTTATTAGTGGGTACGTGTATGAGAATGAGGTCCCTATCCCCTACCTTACCAAGTTGCATCCCTAGTGAGGGCATAGGATTGTTATGATTACTCATTGTAGTATGGGAGTAGAGTATAGGTTTTCATTATCTCCTTTGCTTGGGATGAGCAAAGTATAAGTTTAGGGGGTTTGATAAGTGTTCATTTAGGCATGATTTAGTATAGGTTATTAGGAGTTAATGGACTATATTTATCTTGTTTTAAAATGACAAATGTTTGTTTTGTGTTTCTGGGATTTTACATGAGTCGGGCGTTGTTGGACCAAATGAGTGTTATGAACTTAATTGAGTGATGTTCAGTTCACAAGCCGTAACTTTCACATCACAAGTCGGAACGACTCGCCATTGGTCTTGTTGGAAAGAATACTTTGAGATAGACATTTTCATCTCTCCTAAGCATCATGAGATACGGATTTGAAGTGGCTCAAAAGAGCGACACACAGTTGGCAAAGTTTGGTCAAGTTTCTTAATGACCCCTCTTCAGTAGAAAAGCCATAACTTCCTTATCTCAAATCTAAATGATTTTCGTTTTCTTTGTTGGAAAATAGACTTCAAGATGAATATTTGCATATGTAACAAGCTTCTTCATATTTAGCTTCTATGGGGTCCAAAATCGCGTTGCAAGGCATATGAAGTCTTCACGCCCTAGGGATACCGTGCTTAACAAATTCTGACGCTGTGACTCACATACGTCTGAACTAGAAAGCTCAAAAAAGACGCCGTGAGGACGTCGTTCTTCAGAACTTCTCACGGTGCCGCCAAGACGTCAATAACTACAAGACGAAAAAACTCAGGATTTTACATCTTTTTTGAGATTTTTAGTTTTTGAACCGACTTTGGGGTCTTCCTATAAATACCAATAGACTTTAATTCAAAAAAAACTCTTGTTTTACTTCCGTTTTGAATTAGAAATTAGGTTTTTGTTTTAATTATGTCTAGCTAATCTCTTTCGTCTAGGTTGAAGGTGGATCGGTCAAGCTTACGACTTAGGAATCCTTTATGAGGATTATTTATCTTTATTATTATTGATTCTTTTATATGATCTATTTCCTTTGGTTCTATTTATAATATTAGGGTCAGATTTAATTGTGTGTAAAGGCATGTGCATGCATATTAGATAGATCACCCTTTGTCATTAAAGTCAAAACGTCCGTCCTTACGCGGTAGACTCAAATTAGTAACGATTGGCCATTCGGTAAAGTACCTTAGGGATCTAGGCTAAATCGGAAGCACTAGTGATTCGGTTGTCTAGGTGTAGTGCCTTGACGGACCTAATTAATGCAGCCAACACTTTAAATCTGAAGCACTAGTGATCAGATTGCGTGTTTTGTTAGGGAAGTAGTAAACGATCGAACCTTGGCTGCAGACATCAGGAAGTACGAGAAACCGAGTGTGTCACCGGGTCTATAGCTGCACTAGATCATATATTAGGTTCATAATTTTATAAACCATCGATTAATGGAATCATTCCCAAGTTGTCTGGCAAAAACCGTGAAGCTGAATACCTAGATTCACTCCTATTAGATTTCCTTTCATTTAATTTTTTATTTTAAAAGTATTCATACACTCTCTAAAACCCTAATTTTTCCTTTTTTGTATTTTTCTTACCTTAGAAAGACCACCAATCTCTGTGGGATCGAACCTTTGCCGCTATCGATAAAATAGTGGGTTATATTTTATTGACTCGTTCGAATCGCGTCACCCCTCTCTATTCTTTTGTTGTTCCTCTTTTATATTTTGGGTTGTTCATTCAAGTTTTAATTGCGATGACCAAGGGTGCCTCGCCAGAGTCGATTCAGTTGAATCACCGGTATCTCAGCACTCGGAGCGACCAACACTTGGTGTTAAGCCAGTGTTGCTATTTGTTTCGTTTGTTGATTTAGTTGGGTTATTTTGATTGAACTGTTCACTATTCTTGGGTTTCTGAATGATTTTGGGCACTCCATGAAAATTCGAAGCTGATTTTAGATGGCCTTGGCCCAGATACATGTTGTTGATGATTGTCGAGTGGGGCATGTTAAGTAGAGTCGAGTTCGTGTTCTGAAAATTTCATAAAACTTTGTTTCGAGTTTTCGCCGTGAGGACACCGAGTGTTGTGTGGCGTGGCGACATCCCCCGTATACGAAGAGACCAGAGGGCTCTGTTCGATATTATACCACGAGAGATGCCGTATAGTTCACTATGTTGGCAGCGTCTCTCGCATACGGGAACTCCAGAGAGCAATTTCTTAAAATCGCACAGATGCCGTGAGACCTTACTCATGACAGCGTCCCTACGGCGTGAGTATAGATCTGTCATTTTTCATAAATGTCGTAGGCTTGAGGCCTGGCGGCATTGCTTGCGGCGTGTATATCTGAGAGCATTTAGTAAAGCGTTGTGAAGGCGTCGTGGGGGCGTCCACAGAGTCTCCGGTAGTGGGAAAATAGGAAATTTTGGAAAAAACTATAAAAATTCAGGTAACTTTGGGGGTTTATCTAGGGGTATTTATTGACCATAAACCCTATCTATTGGGGTTCAAACATTTGTCAAGTAGTCAGGAACCCATGGGAACGCGTTACAGTCCTGGAAGTTTTACACGTGTTACAATTAGTCAGGTAAGTACACTTGCCCACAAGCTTGTGAATGATTAGTAAGTCAGTAAAGAAATACCATGTGATTCATTATCATTTATTCTTATTTTCTATGATCTATTGTTGGCATTCCGTTCTATTCCTTGTTGTGTGTTCTTGGTGTAAATGTTTGTCCTGAGAGTACTCCACCCTGCACTAGTGGGGCAACGCGGGCACTTTTGTACAGGAGTATGGGACTACCCATAGTGAATGTGTGACACCAAGTACTGGGTTGGAGGGCTTGTGTCCCTCCTATCATGGTTATGCCTTCACTTGTGTCGATGTCTAGGGAGACCTCGAGCGGTCTTCACTGTTATGCTATGATTTAGACCACTTATGGCCCTCTTTTAAATTTTTAGAATACGCATATTTTTTATTGATATCTATTAGTCTGTTTATCATGCATTTGATCTATTTCAATTCTTTTCTTACAATTATCGCATGATATTTAAACTGCCTTACTTTATGAATAATGAATTACTGTTATATTCTTCTGGCATTACTTTTGATTTCTCTCAAGTTACTCACCGTCTAGTTTGTGACGGTGGGCGCAGATAGAGCGGAGTGCAGTAAAGGCAAGGAGCCCTGCCTAGGTGACTTCTTATGAGGACTAGCAGCTGGATTTTGGAGACTTTAGTGTAGGTTTATATCTAATTTTGCATGTATGCTCGATTCTTAAATATATATATATATGCTTGGGATGTTGAACTCGGGATGTTGAACTCGGGATGTTGAACTTGGGATTATTTTGAATTAGATATCCTATACATGTTTATCTTATTGTACATGAATATTTCGCGGTTTTCCACATAATAGATTCTTGATTTCCCTTTGACTGAGTTATTTCCCATACATAATTGTAGTTTATTTACTTTTCGTTGCGTTACTATTAAATTTTGCAATAGCTCTCTCATAAACTTGTTAAGTGGATAAACGGAGGCTAACTAGGCTCTTCAGGTTCTCTAAGATTGGAATACGGGGCTTGCAAGGGGCAAGGTAGGGTGTACCCAATTGCATTGGGAAATTGGGGTTATCACAGTAACACGGTTCTTACTTCCACCACGCGGCATCACTACTTTTGTAAGAATTTTGAAAAGCATAAGCAGGATTAGCTAAAACATCGTGTCAGTGACGGTGGAAGGAACAACCGTCATGTTCACAAGACGACACATACTGTTATAAGCATTAAGCCTATTGTATCTCAGATCATGGATGGAGTCGGATAGGGAAATTGTGGCATCATGGAAAGGAATATGGAAGATGCGAGTAAGATGTTCTGCAGTGAGATGAATCTCTTTGCCGGTAACAAGAGACTTTAATGAAAAGTTTGCCGACTATTTCAAGTTTGTGTAGATAATGCGCATTAGTAGCTCATAATAGTTGCTCGTGAATCCAATGAATGATGTCCAACCCATTTCAGTAAAGAGTGAACGGAGTGGTAGATTGGCATTATTGAAGAAATCCAAATCCATCACCATTGGCATAACTAATACCTTGCCCATGTAACGCTCATTAATTGGCTCCAAAACACTAGGACCAGCTCCATTTCACGGTTTGGCATGCCACTTTGGAATAGCATAATGTGGCACTTGAATGCCTGAGGGAGTGTCTTTTGATGATGTAGGAGCATTGGATTAATGCGTAGCTTTGGATGAGGATGAGCTGGAAGAACTCTCCGATGATTCACTTTGGACCAAATGACGTTTAGCATAAATACCTGTTGATTGAGAAGCCATTTTTGTTATCCTCCTTGTGTTTGGCATTTTATCAAACACTTTGTGTGCACCACTTAAGGATAGAATTTTGAGAAAATTTGGTAAGAATCAGGTACAACAAGAGGCGAAGAGAGGCTTAGGGATGTTTGAACAATAAATTCCCACCCAAAAGTAATGAGAAAATACAGATTTGGGCCACTTTAGAAAGTGAAAAACTCGGGTGGAAAAATGGAGCATGAACAAGTGCTCTCAGGTGGGTTATTAAAAAGCCCTCGCCGATTTTGGGGCACGCTCCACGTTTAGGTGGGGTGCACTCCCATGTCTGGGTTCAGGAACCCAAACTTAGGCTTCATGAAGCACATTTCAGCTCTTTAGGGAGCAGGCTCCATGACAAATTTTTGAAATTTTCAATATCAGAAAGTTTGCCCCGGAAGTGCATGAATCATGAGAATCAACATGGATTGCATCGAAATCAGTGTCATGGGTTTTACTTGCTACATAAACTATGCTCTTAAGCTTGGGTTCACTTGACGTATCTAATCATGCCTAATTATTACACATTAATCTATCACTTAGCCACAATCATGTTCCAAAGTGTGTCTAATTCATTCTATGAATCATGGACTTTGGTACCCGTATTTATCTAGATATAGACTTAACCTCTATTAGTGTTTCCTTTGGTACCCATGCCATAATGTGAGACTTATTCCTTAAATAAGTCCAATTGAGTCTATATGGTGCATTGGGCTTGTTAAACCTCCTAGAATTTCTTAATTGAGCTTCTAAATTTAAGCACTTTTTTTTCTCTAGTGTAAGCTTTAATTTAACATTCTCCTTCTCATTGGTGACATAAGTTACCAATTTTGACCATTTATCTCCTTTTCTTGAAGAACTTGATTTTAGTTCTTTAAAATTATGTTTTTATCAAGAATACTCTCATTCTTCTCAAGACTCTTATCAAAGTTATTTTGGAGAGTCATCAACTCGTCCAATGCAAGTTAGAGCATGTTCTTCTCATTCTCTTTAATGATATTGTCCAAATCTAGTTCAAGATTCTTGCTCAAATTAGACAATTCATCAAGAGAGGAATCATGAAGACAATCAATGTTAGTATATGAATGAACAACATAATTACTTTCATTAACATGAGAGTGTATAAACCTATCATTATCATCATGTGCGAATAAGAATCCATAGGTCTATGGTCTTCATGCATGTGAGCATTTCTATCATCATTATGTGTAACAATGTGGATTTGCTCATCATGAAAAGATAATAGTACAAGAGAGTGACTAGATGATGAATCATTACAAATGCTAGTACACAATGAGGAATGAGAATCACTAGTAGGCAAAGAATCATGATAATAACAATAAATCTCTTCTAGCTTTCTCCATATCTCCTTAAAAGAAGTGCATGAAGAAACTTTAACTTTTATGCAATCGGGAATCCTAGAAAGAAGGATAAGTCTAATTTCATCATCTAGTCTTGCTAACCTTTTTTCTTTGCAATTCCACTTTTTCCTTGGTTTAGGCACTTCAATATCATTCACAACTCTAAATGGAGTATATGGACCGTTTTCTAAAATGCACCATATCTCATGTGATTAGGCTCTAAGGTATGTTCTAAACCTAATCCTCCAACTCCTAAAAGCATAATCCTTAAGCATAGGTGGAATGGTAACATCGGCACCAAAAGTCATGGCCATTGATCTTTGGCTCTAGGATGTGAATCCAAATATGAAGAGCACCCACTCTGATACCAATTGAAGGTCACCCACGAGAAAGGTGAATTGGGTATGATGGCCAAATAATACTTTTTAAGACTTTCTTTGCTAATTCACTTAGCTTCGCGACTCGAGTTAAATGACGTGTAGTAGTAATGAACAATAGCAAGGCGCGAATAATTCAAATGAATTGAAAACTACACTATGTGAAGGAGGTAGAAGAGATGGAAATGAGACACGATTTATAGTGATTCAATCCAACCAACCTACATCAACTACTTAACCTCCAAGATTAAGATTTTTAACCCCTCACTTATATTACCAATAAATGAATGTCCCTAAGCCCGCAAGCTTAGTGAATGTCTAGCCTCAACTAGGTCTTTTACAAGATGTCTTACCACAATAAAATCTTATACAACCACCCAGCAGCAACTAAGATTTTCCCCTACCTGGCGTCAACTAGGGTTTTAGCCTAGCCTTAACTAGGTCTTCCCTTTAGACTTAGATCTCACTAAGTCATACAATCAAAGTTTGATGAATACAATGAAAGTGTGCTTAACAAGGTAAAGTGGTATAATTTGTTCTCTCACAAGCCAAATGTAATCCTATAATGAATCGATGCAAGTGAGACTTTTTCAATTGAGATGCCTTGTGAAATTAAGTTTTTATAGGCTAACTATCAATATTGAAACCAATTAAGAAGAGTATAGATTACGCCCAACTTGGTTCCAATGAATCGCTAATTGATGCACAAATGAAACATGCAATTTTAAGCTCAAGTTGTGCAATTAAAACCACGCGTCACGAACAAGTTTAGATTAAGAACAAGACCCTTGTAAATATGTTGTTAAAACAACATAAGCATGAAACCACAAAATCAAGTATAGATTAAGCACATGTAGGTTTCAAGTCAATGTAGTGCACTATGAAAATTCACTATTTAGTTCAAACAAGTAAACTCAATATTTCCGGTTTATAGAAAATCAAGTTTTAAGTAAAAAACCCTTTTAGTTGAGTTTTACACATACTTCAATGAAACCAACAAAAATAAGTATAGATTAAGCTCAATGTGGTTTCTCTAATTTCACATGCATACTAATGGTTCAAGTTTAGCCTCAATAAGTACAAAAAAAGATTAAGCAAATCACTCACACTTGATTCCCACACAAATTTTTGACAATAATATAAAGATTAAGCAAAAAAAGTGTAGGAAATCAAGAAATCTTACAACCCCAAATGTGAGATCCGAAAATTAGTTTTAAGCAAGAATTGTAAGCCTTAAAGCACTTCCTTTGATGTGCACAAGTTCAACCCCAAAAATCTCCAAGCGAGTGTATGTATTAAATCTTCACTTTTCTTGCAAAATCATGATTTTTGAGCACTTCGTGTGTGTGTTTGAGCAAGAGAAGTCTAATGTGTGTTCTTAGTTATTTTGTTATGTTCTACAACCCTTTTTAAGGTGTATGGCCGGTGTAAGCGATCTAAGGGCTCAAAACAATCCACCAATTCAAATTAAGGGTGTGGATTGAAAGCTTTTAAAAAGCTATCTGGCAGACAGGGAGCGCACTCAACCATTTCATGGGGCGCGCTTCAGGTCCTGGGCCGTGCTCCACCTTAATGTGGAATGCGGTCCATGTACAGGGGCCTGAAATTATATATTTTACTAGTTTTATAGAACGGCCCCCTAACGGACCTACGACTCTACTAAACCTTTGAAAACACTTCACACATGTTTAATAGGGTCCATAAAAAATATCTAGACATCTCGGACGATTTCACAAACTCCGAAAATCGAATTTCCTGATTTCATGAAACATAGGGATTTTCTATAAATATTTTTAATGCAAACCCAAAAGCCGTCTAAATACATACTGGTGCATTCAAAATCAATGTCGATAATTTGTTCATTTCAAATACATGTTATAAAACATGTTTGTATGATTTAAAACATTTTGAAACTCGCGGAATTGAAAATCTCAAAATTCAAAACTTTAAGTGATTGAAACTCAAAAATTGATAAAATGCATGATTCTAATACATTTGGCTTATCGAATTGAACTCTTATACCTTACGAATGATGTATATAACTCCATACATGTTTTACAGTGCCTTTCCTTATCTTAATCACTTCTTGAGCTTTTTTCGTTGTCATTTCTTCCACTTGGTTTGAACTTGTGAAGTTTAGCTTCTTTTGAACTTGTGAGTCTAACAAAGTTTGATATGCTGAAATACTTGACAAACTTGCTAGTATCATTTCGCATTGTTTGTTGACAAGAAAATATCAGGTGAAGTGTAAGTATGACATCACTTAGTCCAACACGTATCACATTAGCAAAGTTGTGTTAGCATTCCATTTTGGTATTCCAAATGCAATCCACCATTTTGTGAACTTATATTAATGGGGAAATTGACAAGATTGTGACTTTATATGGGGCTCTTCTCAGGAATGTCGAAAGTTATGTTACACAATTAGTAGTTGCCTAATACATAAATTGCCTAAATATTTCGTAAAATTTTCCCACTGATTGTATATACCATAACTTTTCCATTGATTGTGTAAATATTCCATAACAAGTTACATTTGCTCAAGTGGGAGGACTAGATTAACAACAATGCCTTCATACTTAAATTGTATTGGGAATTATTAACAAAGCATGATTGCTTGTGGGTGCATATTATTCGAGCTAAGTATAGCCGTGAGGGGTATGTGACTCGAGTACTTAGGGGAAAAGGCTTGCCTCAGTTATATGGAGGGGTATTTGTAAGCTCCGGGACACCTTCAGTTCTAGGGTTACATGGAATGTGGGGTGTGGAAGTTTAGTTTGATTCTGGAAAGATAAATGGGTGGAAGGTTCAGGTCCCTTAGTGGAACACGCCACCTGACCACTCTCTGATCAGGAACTCTTACGTCAGCAAGGCCTATAAGTTGTTCATGTTGATTTAAAAAAAATAAAGTAAAAAAACAAGTGAAATTGACAATTCTTTGATGGATTACATTGCTTCCTTGATTGATTTATGTTTACACTCATCACACACATATTTATAACTAACATGCAAATACTCCAATACTTAGTCAACATTCATGTACCAACTAACACATTTTTGTACTCATAACATAAAATTTAAATAATTAAATTCCAACACCACTATGACCACTACACAACCATGTCTAACCCACATCCTCATATAACTACCTATAACTACCCATTACACATTCATATACCAACTAACACACTTTTGTACTCATAACATAAAATTTGAATAATAAATTCCAACATTCCCTCTTGATTCAAAATTTCTAAAATTTACATAAATTTTTAACTTTGTAAAGTGTCTCAAACTTCTTGCGAAATTCACCACTTCACACTTCTTGAATTCATGAAGTGTCTTCATGATGATGATCCATTTGTCATCACCCGTCTTGGAGCACTTGTCTCCAAATTACCTCATATGATGCCCTTTTCATCTCACTCTCATATCTTCTTCAGTAGTCATCGGCCTCCACCTACATCATGTTACACACGATCAAAAATCAATTCATCATTGATGGCGTTGGAGCACTCGCACTTTCATGTTGAAGCTTCCCGGAACTACCTTTGTCTTCACTTTCTTCGCAACACTTCTTCACAATCTCATTTTACAACACTTCTCCACACAATAGCCTCAAGATTGAACCGTCAGCTCTGATACCATGTTGATTTTTTAAAAAATAAAATAAAAAAACAGCAAGTGAATTGACAATTCTTTGATGGATTACATTGCTTCCTTGATTGATTTATATTTACACTCATCACACACATATTTATAGCTAACATGCAAATACTCCAATACTTGGTCAACATGACCCATTCACACCACTATGACCACTACACAAATATGTCTAACTCACATCCTCATATAACTACCTATAACTACCTATTACACATTCATGTACCAACTAACACACTTTTGTACTCATAACATAAAATTTGAATAGTAATTCCAACAACTCACAGAGGATCTAGGTTTAGAGGAGGAGAGTATAAGAGGATGGGCAAAGGTCTGGAAATGGGAAGGACCTCAACGTAGGAGGACTTTCTTATGGTTTTCTCTGCATGGCAGATTACCCACAAACTTAGTATGCTTCAATCGAGGAATTGGGGAAGATGACATCTGCCCCTTGTGTAAGAAGAAGCCTGAGACTGTGCTAATTAAGGGGATCTGGGAGACTCTCTTATAAGGTAATATGTTGCCAGATCATCAGCGGAGTGGGGAACAAGGATCTCGAGAAGAGGATTATGTTTGGGGAAGCTTGTTGGTGCATGTGGTTTTGGCAAAATGAAAGAATTCATGGAGACATGCATCCTATTCAAACTAATCCCATTTGAACAATCAGGGCTAGAGGAGTCTGAAAGCTAGCAGTTGAAACAAATTCGATGGAGCAGTCAACCTCCTTAAACAGAGTATGGAGACAGTGTAAATGGATCAGCTGTTGCTGGACATCAAGCACCTATTATCCCTTGATTAGGACACATCCATCCACCATACCTTCCAGGAGAACAATGCTATTGTTATTTGGGGTTCATACGCAGCGAAGATTACGAAACAAGTTTGAGAAAAACCCCAACAGGATCCGAATCTGATTCCAATAAAACACATTTAAACTATGAAAACTTAATCATACCTCAGTCGCAATATACCTTTCTGAATGTTAATCGATCTCTAAGGCGCTGCCAATGACGAACGCCTTCTATCAGTAGTCCACACACGAATGGCGGCCGAGATTTGAAGTGCTAGCTTCGAGAGAATACCAAACCTTTTTTTGTTTCTTTCTAAAACGATCCAAAATGATCCAAAGCATACTAAAACCCTAAGTCGTTTCTTTTAAAATGAAATTAGAGTTTCGTTTAATTTTTCTTTTACTTGTATTCTAACTCAAAACGTCTATTTATACAACCCTTATATATAGACGGTTAAGTAAATTACACATATACCCTTACTTAAAGAGGTATAAGTGTGATACGCTACAAGGACGTTTCTGTCATGAATTTCATCATATAAAATTCATTCTTTTGAATCATTTTAAAATCTCGCAAAACCATTCTTAGTGTGCGACCCAATAGGCTCATACAACGTTGGCAGTGTACCAAAACACATTTTGGTATACAAGTCATAAACGGCCTCTAGCAAGACATTATGACTACCCAAGTTGTACGAATATCAAATCGATACAACCTAATCAATAGTATATATAACATCCTTTTGTCACACGATATCCTTTTGATCAAACATAAGGTATGGAATTGTCATCCAACATGTTCAATCGTACTAGTCTCGATCTCTAGGTAAACTGAAAACATCCAAGTGACATTAATCAATATCAATTCACTTAGACTAGGCCTTTTAACAGTCTAACACATCGAGGGATCCACTGGATATCTCTCTATATGAGAGGGACAAATTCAATCTCGATTACACAACTTCACCACATTATTCACACAGTAACCAATCACAATCTTTATAATCGTCCGGTTAAAGACAACGTTTGATTACGTCAAATCACTGTATTCTTAATGTTGAAGTCTCTGGTAATCTCAAGTCAGAGGACTGAATAATATACATATCATGAGAAACAACTATGACTTAATCCATGTGATGTTCTCATAGCGGGTCTGTCTAGTACTTTGCTCACTAACAAGTACTCATGATCTTGATTCATATTCTTATAGGTATGATCATCGTATGATCATCAATCAAGACTCACACTAGTCTTAATTCATTATAGTTCCCAGTTATAATAATCGACTAGAGACATTTAGGATATTTCGTAAATATCCATGGATCTTATTATAATGTAAACATGCAAATCAATTATAATAAACAGCAAATGAAATCCTCTACTTTATTAACTAAAATATATTCATAAAGACTATTAATAGATTGACTTAGGGCACATTTCCCAACAAATGTTTGCGCTGATCATTTGGCAAAGGAAGCTATGGACATGGCAGAAGACTATAGGGAATTGATTTCCCCACCGTATGGAATAAGAATGCTCCTAAGGAACGATCTGTTAGATTCTATTAAAACACAATTTGGGCCATTTAGGCCCTTTTTCCACCGAAAAAACAAAGAAATAGAAAATTTATTCCTTAAAGACGTGCACACATTACATTATTCTATTGTAATTCATCAGTTTCTTTTGTTTATACAATGATAAAGACATCAATTAAAAGAAACCCAACACAACCTAAAATTCAAACTCTCAGTACGTAAGAACCCAAACCAAATCACAACTTTTGAAAGATATCAAAATATCAGATGGAGTCAATAAAACAACCCTTCAAGAAATGTCTCTGTCGAATGAGATTAAATGGTGAAACTACAAACATATGACAGAGAAATGTTAGGCAACAACCAATTTTCAAAGAGAAAACCGGTGTTTGGATGTTGGCTAGGGCGATCTTGGCGCAATAGAGAGATTGAGGAAGGCAGTCTACGAGATTGGAAAGTTGGAACTCTAAAGAATCTGAGAGACTGAGGGAGATAGATCATAATATAGGGAGATCGGTAGTTGATATTGTGTTTTGTTAGAGACGAGGGAGATAAACTGCGAGATTGGGAGGTTTTTGATATTTTTGTGTGAGTCGATAGATAGACTAATCCGGTTTGAGTTGGAGTTGTTAATGGGGGAGGAACAATCAAAACAAGGAATCATTGAAAAAAAACATAGTTTACTATGCACAACATAGACTGAAAAGGAGTTGATATTGTTGTAAATTGAGATGGAACTTGCTAGAGTTAGAGAAGGAAAGTAGAAGAACTACTAACTTCTACTACTACAAAGAACTACAACTACAAAGTAGAAGAGAAGAAATGAGAAAAGAAAGCTAGAGTTGAGAATCTGAAGTTGCATACAACTTGGTGTCTTTCTACAATGAGGTTGGCACCCTTTATATAGGCCCTTTGGTGACGATCATGAAATGTACTAATACAATGTGTACAAGTAACACATACAACACATTACAAGTAATTTGACAATGCATGGAAGAGTAGTTGTACATTGGAGAGGAGTACAAGTTACATGAAGTGTAGAAGCCATACTTGATGTTACAATTCAATGTGTTAGAGCCATGCTTGAGCAAGTGTCATACTTGTTACAATTCAATGTGAAGGCCATGCTTGACAATGTGGTCATCCAAATCGTTGATCAATTGTTCATCCATATCATAACATTCCCCCTTAGATGAAAATTGCTGAGAGAATTTGCCTCATTAAAACTTCTACTAGAAAGACCTTGTGGGAAAAATCTAGTATAGGAAAAAGAGTACATTGTGTACATCAATCTTAATTTTTAGTATGATATTATTGATTGTCTCATTAAAAACCTTGCTAGGAAACCTTTGGGAAAAAAAACCATAGCTAAGTAAAAAAGTACAATACATTCATGCACTTTGAGAGAACTGTTTTGTTAAAACCTCTACTAGAAAAACCCTGTGGGAAAAATTTAGTAAAGAAAAAAAGAGTGCATCGTTTTATCAATCTTGACATGACAAAATTATTGTTAGTATTGCCTTATTAAAAAAACCTTTCTAGATAAACCCAGTGGGATAAAATCATAGCGAAGGAAAAGCGTGCAACACAATTGATATATTTTGAGAGAATATATATAAATGTCTCGTTAAAACCTCTACTAGAAAAACCTTGTAGGAAAAATCTAGTAAAGGAAAAAGAGTGCACTGCTTTCATATATTTTTATACAGAGTATAATATTGTCATGATTGCCTCATTAAATACCTTGCTAGGAAAACGCAGTGGGATAAAACCATAGTTAAGGGAAAAAGAGTGCAATGCATTAATCAACAACTCTTTTGATTCTCCCCCTCATGGTGACACAGGTGAAACATCTTATTATTTTGCAACAAATCTTTGCAGACCCAAATTTACTCTTTTGAATGAAATAAATTAATCGATGGACAACTAGTGTACTTGGAAAATACTTGATTTTCAAATCAAGGCTAAATCTTATTTTTCCAAGATCTTCCATCTTGAATTCTCTTTTCAGGTATTCAAATGATATAACGATGTTGTTGCGATTTCTCATAAAACTTGAGTCATCAATATATGATGATGAAGACATATGAATGATATATAGATTATTTACATATCATATTCTAAGTAAATAATCATTGAGGTTTTGGTGTGTTCATCAGACCAAATGATTTAAATCCAACAGACTTTCTAATGTAATAAATCTTTTAGACTAATAGTTCAATAACTTCTCGTTTCCTTAACGAGTTTATCTCTGTTTGGATAACCTTTTTTGATAATTATGTCTTCTTTAACATTCATCCACTATTTATGGTATTGGATCATGATTTAAAAGGATACTTTGAATCCTTACCAAAGGAATATTTTATTTTATAAGGAGTATTTACTCCCTACCTCTTTTTGAGGGGTTTGTATCCTTTGAACCAACAGACTTTTTATACCTTAAGCATTTTGTTGGTTATAATACATTTTGCTGCATAAGGATATCATTTCATATATGAACCTTTAATGGTGGAACATACGGGATTGTCACATTTTTATATTAGTAATTACATCAAGTAATTGATTAATAATTTGTTGCTAATGAATGATCATTTGAACTTTAAGTTCATATTATAATGCAACAATCTTGATGTGTTTCAAGCAGTTTCACGCCATTCTTTTTTAATTAGCTTTATATATCTCCCCCTAATGGTGGAAAAATTGTTTCATTGAAGTGAAAATCGACAAAGCTTGTTGTAAACAAATCTCGTACTAGGGGCTCAAGGCATTATACAATTACTAGAAACCGACATAAATCAAAAATTTTCTTTTCAAACTCATTTTAGTTTTATTTAAGCATATGAAATAAAACATATACTTTATAATCGAAAAACTCAAATATGAGATATTTCATTGTTCGTCTAAAATGAGTTGTAAAAAACTTCAAATGAACTAAATATGTTGGGTAAATGTCTAAAAACTAAATTCAGTAACTTAATTTTTTATTTTTTATTTTAAATCAATTGAATGCATTGTCCGAGCCAATATAAGTTAAAAATGTATAAATACGTATGCGGCTACTTAGCCAATGCATGAGTTGAAAATATTTACTATAATAAAGAATAAGCTCATATGTTTTCATAAATAAGATATAAGCAAAAAACGAGGGTTTTCATAATAATTTTACTTTGGGAGGGTTTAACCAACAATTTGCCTTGAGACTAACAACACAACTGTAATTACCAGTTGATAAAATCTTTTGGTTCTATAATTGATGCCCACGCGAATATTCAATATTATCCGTGTAATTGATGACCATGGACGATCGAATTGATCATTTCATCTTATGAATGTCATTAGATCATATAACGAAATTTATTTCATCAATATGCCTTTTGAAGTAAAATCCAGAAGGAAATAATAGGAATTTAAATTCTCAGACGAAACAAATCATACTGAGTAACTTCTAGATAAGGCAATGACAACATTAAAGTTGTACCATATATTGCATAAACATTAGCCACTGCTAAGTTTGAATTCGAGAAATACTCTTTATATTATAGTGTACATGTACAATAAGCAAAACATGCATTATCCGTCTTTATTTAGCTCATAATTTGAACACATCTTAATGTGTCAATACTTAATTGAGCTATTTTTAATAGTAAAATTCATAATTTTGCCTTGAGTTTGAAGGCATGATAAAAGGTCGCAAAATTTTTTGGGTACTTATATATGACAATATTTAAGCAACATAGCCTTTCGTATGTGACAAAATATGTCATAATTATGAGCGCTCATTGTCAATAATAAATTACCCTTTCCAGTGATGGATCACTTTTTATTCCAACTATTAATGAAATAGTCAATATGATCTTTACCAGATCTTTTCACTTATTCCACGTCCGTAATTTGTTATTGCGACCATGGTCATAGTATGCAACATATACTTCTTAATTTGAATCTAAACAAATTGGACGGGAACGATATTATATTTATAATATCTCATTATTTTACCCAGCTACCATGAGACAAAAATTCAATCCATAATTGATATTTATTGGATTGATGTGCGCGCGCTCGATATTTTGTTGCAGTAATATATCGAGGCGAGCCACGTAACCCTTTTTTTAAGTGTCTTATCAGTCATATTTCTGCATAGCCTCAACTTAGACCCAACCGCTCAGTTTGACTGATAGATTTTGAAGCATGAGACCCAGCCACTCATTTTGAGCTTTTTGGAGCATTACCAATTGTGGGTTTTATACCTAACTCCATGAGGTGAAAAGATAATATAAAGCTAAATATACACTTTTTAAATCTCTAAGAGATATTTGGCGAATCAATATTAGTGTTAGATACACAGTATTGCATGTATGGTTTATTTGTAGTTGCCTTGACAAATAATGTTTTGTCAATAATATTAAGCAACACATTCAATTATAGTTGAACAATATTTTAGAGAATAAAGATATAGTAAATAGTTTTTCACATTTTTATATAAAATATGTAATATACAATTAAATACATGTTCCTAACTTTATTAGTTATATACAAAATGCACTATATGTATGAGTTGGTGGGACAACCTTCAGTTTGGATGGCGACACAAAGTCTATTTAATAATCATGCCTCCTTGAACGGGATAATCCGTCTCCCTTTCAATGTTTAGTTTTGCCGGGGACAAGGTTTACCCACTATCAACTCAAACTTATAGCATAATTTGTATTATGAAAATCAAGACCAAAACATAATTAATCGTTAATAATTTCATGAGAAAAACTATTTGTCACACAGACTTTTGATTTATGATGTAGAAGATCGTACAAGACGCAACTACAGAGCATACTTTCGTAGTCGAAGACTTTATATATAATGCATCAAGCATAAGTAATATATACTTTAATTTTTCAGATTTTCAGCTTGGATGTATAATATATGCATATATGAATAATGCATATATATATAAAATGAAAGAAAACCATTCGTATATGAAATAGAAATAGATTGAAATATTGACTAGGTTAGACACAAAAATCTGAAGACTCTATGGATTACCTTGAAAACCAAGACATAGAGTAAGAGCCAATGCTCCACATGAGTCTTAGAATGGTGGTACACAAATGTGGCCTATTTGTAGAGCCAAAATGAAGCACAACGGGCCATATATATTTACCAACTATGAGTCAATGCTCCACATGAGTCTTAGAATGGTGGTACACAAATGTGACCTATTTGTAGAGCCAAAATGAAGCACAACCGGCCATATATATTTACCAACTATAAATTAATTATATATTAGCTACATAGCTAGCCAACCAATCATGCTTTTTTTTTTTCTTTTGATGAGCTATATATACATAATATTATGCATAGGGGGAAAGCAATGAAAGAAAGAAATCTAGAGAGATATATGTTATGAATATTAACATATTATATTAGTTTTGAGGACCATAGTAATAAAAATATTTTATTGGTTTAAATTTTAGTAGTTTACAAGATAACCATGCATGTAAACGTAAGTGAAGGGCTCTCTCATTTGTCTTTTATGAGGCGGACATAAACAGGAATATCTTGACATTGCAACTTGCTAGTGATTTAATGCATTAAAGCAAATACTATGACAGCACAAGCTGCACAACAGAGCACCATTGAAAAAAAAAAAAACATAACACAACCCGTATTCACAACCGGGTTATGCACCTCAACACAACTCTTGATTAAATTTTAATTTCGCCATTTTTTTTATTAAATTATACATTTAACTATGTACTACGTACATAGCACATGAATGTGGCGCAAAAGTATGTCACCTGACCATTTTCAACCATAACACAATTTTTTACTTTTTTTTTTTTTTAGGAAGGGTTTGTAATACTTAGTTAAAAGTTCTTTTCTAGCATATAAGGGCTAATAAATAAATAAAAAACAGATCACATGACTGCATTTTGAAACTGATCGTGCACTTCTAGATAAAAGACTTGCTATGCCAAAACTATGATATATATAATGATCTAATATCTAGCTAAACAAACTTCCATACCAATTAAAGAAATAAAAAGTATGATATGGTAATGGAGTTCAGCTAGACAAAATTATTGACTCAACCTTGACACCATTAAAATTACCAAACCATTATATATAGAAGGCTCTTTTAAATAAGACTTGTTCAAATATGAAGCCTCAATAAGAGTTATCAAATACTATCTAAATCAAATAAAAATTATACCTTCCTAGCTTTATTTCCTTGAAAGCTTCTTGAGCTTTGACACCTTCTTTTTATAGAGCAACGTCGTGTTGATAACTTGTTGTAAATTGAGATGGAACTTGATAAAACTAGAGAAGGAAAGTAGAAGAACTATTAACTTTTACTACTACAAAGTAGAAGAGAAGAAATGAGAGAAGAAAGCTAGAGTTGAGAATGTGAAGTTGTATACAACTTAGTATCTTTCTACAATAAGGTTGGCACCCTATAGGCCCTTTGGCAATGATGATGAAATGTACTAATACAATGTGTACAAGTAACACATACACCATATGTCATACAACACATTACAAGTAATTTGATAATGCATGGAAGAGTAGTTGTACATTGGAGAGGAGTTCAAGTTATATGAAGTATAAGAGCCATACTTGATGTTACAATTCAATAATGTGTGAGAGCCATGCTTGAGCAAATGTCATACTTGATGTTACAATTCAATGTGAAGGTCATGCTTGACAATGTGGTCATCCAAATCTTTGATCAATTGTTCATTGATATCATAATAGATATAATATGTATATATATATATATTTTTGCTAGTTTTAGGTGCATAGCTATCGTGCCCACTCGCTATGCTCGTGGGAATCTATTCTAATAGTTTACTAATAAAATGAAAAATTATAATTATAGTTTAAAAATTAGAAGAAATGAATGAATTATAAATGAATTCAAGAAATTTCCTAAGTAGAATGCAACCAATTAAATAATATTGGAACAATTTTCGTAACATGAAAGAAAAATCTATGTAACTTACTAAAAATATGAATAAAAGAACTAAATCATCGTTGTAGGATTCTTATCATCATCATTAGCATCCCTGCAAATTAAAAATAAGAGTTAAATTTCTTATTTAATTAAAGGTTAAATAACTTGCTTGATAAAATAGTATTTCCTTTGTTGTTTCTTATTTTATGAATCTTCTAAATGTCACTTCTCTTTTTCTCCACACTGTCTTCTTGATTTGATTGAGGTTTTGCATGACAAATCTGAGGTTTTGCATGACAAATCTATGACAAACAATAAAGAAAATAACGAAATACCAAATTGAACAAGAAAAAACCAAATCAATCTCAACTAACAAATCTATGACAAATAATAAAGAAAAGATGGAAACCCCAAATTGAACACAAAAAGAGTAGAGAACCACATTTTCTAATTGTTAAATCAACATGTATTTTTTTAACCAATAGTCACAAATTATGTGCATAGCATTCACTCTAATCAATAGCATAACAGGTTTTATACTAATCAAGTATCTTAACTTTTTATAGAAATTCAGTTGATAGGTTTTTTGAAGCTAAAGATAAATGACACGTACCTGTCACATTCGCCTCCTTTTTTCCAAGTATAGTTGTCTAATGGCGTGCTCGTTTCCTCTCCTTTTTCTCTTTTGTCATGGACATATAATGCTTGACCTATCCGCCCCTCTACACAAACTATTTCTAGCCTTTCTCATAACTTCATTACTATATTCAACGAATTAATATAATGTACAAAACTTTATTAGATTTACGTAATTTATAACACACATATAAGAAGTGTTATGAGGTTGTGTAACCTTTATAATGTAAAGATCTTCAATGTCTATTCGATTTGACACTAAATAAAAAGATTAGGATGCAACAAGTGTTAAACCTAAAAAAGAAAAACATAGCATGAAGTGAAATCTTCAATATCTATTCAATCTACATTCGCTCCAACATGAGCTTCACCTATCATATTGTGTCCTTGACCAGAGAAACAAAATGCTCTCACAAAAACAGGGCACTAGATTCCTACCAAAAAAAAAAAAAAAAAACATGGCACTAGATTGGCGGAAGGCACTTGAACTTCGTGTCTAGATAATAGATTTCACAGATTTAACCACGTTTCAAAAGCAGGCCCCGAGGAAGATGGTAATAGATATCATTTTATTTCAGCATAGGCTATGGCATGTTGCATCAATTGAAGCTTGAAGTACCAGTTCAAAGATAACTGGTTCGAGTTTGAGTAAGATGGCAAATCCAACCAAACTAAATTATAGAAGCAAATAAAATTTAATGAAACACAACTCAAATTCACATAGGTAAGCAAGAACTCCAACTTTTTTTAGCATTTTGACAAACAATTCCAAGCCATTCTATGAAACCATTAAAATATGCCTACGTAACCACACCAATATTCTCAAAGGCATTTCATCAAATAGTTTTAGAGCACCATATTGAACCATCATTTCAGACCACAAAGTACTCAATAAAACCATCAATTCAAACTTGTACCTCTCAATGTAACGAAATTCCATCAATAAAGGGAATTGGTCAATTGAGATTCAAATTCTAACTTGGCGACCGTGCTTTGCAATCCAATCACACTTGATGTATATGAGTACTTGATGCAAAGGGAAGAGAAGACTGTTGACATCCCTTTCGATATAAAAGAGAGAATGAGTTTGATTTGGTTCAAGGAGCTCATAGAGAGTTCGGATTGGTTTTAGGACTTAGGCCTCGTTTGGTTCATTTTACTAACTTCCAGAGAAGTTAACCACTAAGGAAGTTACATTTTTCACGTTTAGTTCAACTTTGAACTTTCTGATAAGTTCAACAGTAAAATAATGTAATTGACATAAATGCCCTTTACACTGTTTTTGAGTAAAAAAAATATTACAGTAACTTTTTCACTTCATGAATTACAAATTATTTTTTTAAAATAACCGAAGTAAATAACACATATAATCTTACAGCAAATTTAATTTATTTTTTAAAATAATTAAAAATATTAAATAATCATAAATCATTTTTAATAATTATTAACATCCAAACATAATAAAACCAATGCATTCAAATGATCAGAAAACATTTTATTTTTCAAATGATCTTTTCTTCAAGAAACATTAAAAAATATATTCACCAAAAAAAAGAAAAAAAAAAAAACCAATGCACCATGATTTGCATCAGTGTAACTTTGCTTCTAAAAAACAACTTGATAACAATATCATAGAATATCTCAAAATATTACATACCCAAAAATTTTTCTAATTTCTAATAGTTTTGTGATAGTACCTAATAAACTTTAAATATTACATACCCAAAAGTGAAGAAGTCTTAAAAGATATATGCGAAACGTATATCTTCCAAGATCCAAAAAGTTAAGCTTCTAAAAATCTTCAACTAATCAAGCATTAAGCCACATAAGCTTTTCTAAAATCCTCCGAGAAACTAAAGAGGTAATCAGTTTCCAATGGGTCCTTAACAATCTTTCTTCCCGCCTTGATAATCTCCTCTTGAGACAATTCATCCACCTTCATTAAGTCAACAACCACAATCATTCTCTTTTCTGCAGAATCTGATTTATGCTTGAAACAATTAGCAAGTCTCCCAATATGTTCTCCACAAGTTGCCATTATCTCAATTGCATTAGCCATGTGTGTTGAAGCTCTTGGACTGCATCGTCATGTAACAACCCTTAAAATTAACACGACTTATATCATATTGCCAGGACTGTGACCCGGCTGTCATGATGTGTGGAGTATTTCAAACTTTGGGATGTCGACACCAAGGTAATTTTACTTTTCTGTGATGCTTGTATTAGTACGAGTTTCGAGTCGTTCGGCATGTTGATAGTCCAAGTGAGGCTTCGCCTATATTTAATGGGGTTACACAACACATAAAATGACAATATAAGCTTAATTAAATGATAATTAGACTAATTAACGAGGTTAATTAAGTAGGTGAGACCACGAGCACACGACATGCGAGTTGTGGTGCATTTCGAGTTCGAGAACGTGAAGAATGAGCTAAGGAGTTGGTTAGTTAAACGACATGCATGTCACCTATTAGAGTCCACAAGTGGAGTTAAGAGTTGTTGGACAGCTTAAAGGGAGGGTGTAGGATCTACCTCAAGATGAGTGTGTGTAAAAAGATAAAAAAAGGGGTCCTATAAAAAGGCCCATCTCACCATTTTTCCCTCATTTCTCTCTTTCTGTTCTCTCTCCTCTCCTCTCCTCCTCTTTTCCTCTTCTTTCTTGGAGAGCAAGAAATAGTTGGACATCCATTAGAGGGTTGACCCTAGTGACCAAAGCCTCATCGGAGTTCTGTTTTCGCCAGAGATAAGTTAAGACTCCTACTCCGTTTGCTTTTCACTTTGTTTACATGTTGATGCCTTTGAATTCCATTGCAATGACCAAGGATGCCGCACCGAACTTGATTCCGTCAAGTTTTTCGATACCTTGGCGATCCATGGAGCGATCAACACCCATTTTTGTTGTTGGTGGTGAGTTTTACGCCTATTTTTGCTATTTCGTCGAGTTACAACGTATTGGGGGTGTTTTAACATTCCGAACAATTTTTGGGAGTTCCACGACTATCCGAAGTCGAGTTTGGATAATCACGAACTCCTGTACAAGTTGGAGAAAGGCACATAGCGCGGCGATGTAAATCGGGGTTTAAAAAACCCCAGCAAACTAATTCTGGACAGAGCTCCGCGATTGGCACCGTAGGCACTATGCCCCACGGCGCTACCCATGGCGCTGTAACCAAGGGCTCGAGAAAATACGTCGCGGAGATGTCGTAAGCCAGTGGACTGGGGGTGTCTCCCATAATGCCTAATCTAGAAAGACAAGGATTCACGCCGCGAAGAAACCATGAAGACTAAATCACGGCGCCGCCACTGCAGCATCCCTTTTTGAAAATGAATTATAATTTTTTGCTTAAAACTTGGAAAACTTGAGAAACTTTGGGTGTTTATTTAGGGTTATAAATTGACCATAAACCCTATCTAACCATTGCCAAGTAGTTAGGAATTCCAAGGGAACGGACTAGAGTCGCGGGAGTGGTTTCGTGTCGCGACGTAGTCAGGTAAGTACACATGTGCTATGTATGTGTGTGTATATTAGTAGGCCAACAAGGAAATATCATGTGATTCATATATCTACTATTGTTTTAAATTTGATATGATCCTACTGTTGGAAATCCATTTTGTTTATTCCTTGGCTACGTGTGTTCTTTACGTGAGTGTGTCGGGAAGGTATCATATGGCCCGCACTAGCTGGGATAACGCGAGTACTTCCTGCAATGGTACTGACCACCCCTAGTGTTGTGTGTACCTAGGTACTGGATTTGAGAGGAGTTTCAATGCCTCTCTTTTCATCCTTTGTGATGTTGCGACATTACTCGAGGAGATTTTGCGAGGTCTTTGTCATTTTGCTATGAATTAGACCACTTATAGGCCTCTTTTGATTCTTAGAATACGCATGTTTCGTTGTTATCTATCAGTCTGCTTATCATGCACTTTAATTATTTATTTGTCTATCTTTTTCAATTACTATTTGATATTTAGATTATTTTATTGGTAAATCATGAATTATTGCTATATTCTTCTGGCATTACTTTCGATTTTCACTTAGTTACTCACCGTCTAGTTTGTGATGATGGGTGCAGATAAAGTGGAGTGCAGGCAAGGGCCCGGTTCTTAGCGACTTTCTCTAAGAACCTCTCAGAGCAGTGCACTCCATCGGGATTAGAGTAGGTTTATTTACTTGTTGCTCGTATATGGCTTTTAGAAATACCATGTGTTTGGGTATTCTTGGGGATTTCGAGTGATTGGATATCATGTATATTATTTATATTGATGACTCTTGATTGTACATGAATATTCCTTATCTGTTTATTCGAGGTTTCTACATGAATAGAATTTTCCTGATTTCTCTTTGATTTGAGTTATTTCTCATACTTATAGTCTATTTCCGCTGCATAACAATTGATAATTGCAATAACTCACTTCATAAATTTGTAGTCGAATGAAATGAGGCCTACTAGACATGTTTAGACTCGCCGAGTACCTATTTGAGAGCCTATACGGGTTTAGGCTGGGCGTACCCAATTGTTTGGGAAATTGGGGCCGTCACACATCATTTCGTTTTCTTTTTCCTCTATTGCTTGAGATTGTTGCTTGAGTAGAATTAGCACTAAGCGGAGTCACGGGGCTATTTTCCTCTTGCTCAACATTTTGACTCCTAGGAAATGGAGACTCAACATGTTGGGCTTGATGTTCTTGCTCATTCAAAGTGATATCTTCAATTGCATTAGTGGGATTCTTAGCACCTCCTCCCATTTCCGTGTCCTTCCCATACACATAATCAAGCTCATCATAGTAAGGGAATGATTTGTTCCTTAATCCGGCTGCAGTTGGATGACTCTAAACAAGCACCAATAAAACTCAAAATAATACTAGTGTAATGTAAAATGATGTCATTTTGAAATGAAATGAAATATATGCATGTAAACAAGTTATGTACTTACCTTGACCTAATTGTCCCAAACATCATCATCAAAAGTGGTGCTTTTGTTAACATCGTTCCATCCAAATCCACTACACTTTGGGCCCTGTATTTCAGCAAGTGCAAAATACTTTGTTCTAAGTGCCTTCACTCTTGAGTCGATACGAGGTTGAGCTTTCATTGGAAAATTATCACCAAGCTTCTCTTTCATCAGAGGTTCAAGCTATAACCCCCTTTAAATTGTCCATTATCTACTTTCCATCCTCCCATATTCACAAGGTCTACTAGTGAAGTAACTAAAGTAGTGTCTTGGTCAATGGTCCATCTCACACAAGACCTTGCAGAACTTTGAACAACATTGGTCGTCCTCCTTCCACTTAAAAAGTCTCTTTTCCATTCATGTTGCTCATTCCTACATATAAATATCAAATATAGACGAGGGAAACATCTTACACTTAATAACATATAAATGTAAATCATTTAATTAACAGATAAGATATTCAGTGATACATCATTCAAAGTGAAGCATTTAACCATTACATAATAAAAGAGTTTCAACCTTCAAGCATAATTTTCATTGAAATAACAACAACAACATAGGCTCAATCCCAACACACACATAACAAAAAAGGAACACAAATCCCATTCCTATGAACCAAAACAAGGAAAAAGATCAATTTCTCCTATTATGTCGCCACAATTGATAAACCTTATTCACTAAGTTTGATCTAAAATTGCTCCACTCAGGGGAGCTTTCCAAATGCTTGATCAAATATTCTTCTTCATCGCCAGACTCATCATCTTCAAAATCTTCTGCATTGGTAGTAATTTCATCCAAATTTATTTCCAAAGTATCAAACGTAACATTCATTCTAATAAAATTATGAAGCAAAACATATGCTGAAATTATTTTGGACATCGATTTTGCTGAATACCAAGTAGTTGTACATCTTAAAATCCCCCATCAAAGTTTTAACAATCCAAAACATTTCTCTATGATAGTTCTGGCTTGAGAATGCTCCATGTTGTAACATTTTTCAACTGTTTGTGGTTCACGACCTTGTCTTCTGTTAAATGATACCTTTGACCTCTAAATGGAGTTAAGAAACATTCCGAGTTCATGTATCCAACATCACATAAATAGTAATAACCTATAGCCAAACAAGCACATAAAAGTCTTCTCACAAATAAATTATTCTTTATTATAACAATTATAAAATGGTTATTCTTATCTTTTGGGACTTTTAAAGAGTTTTTTCGACTGAGTGCATCACGAAGTATTCGATTATTATGAGCTGAACCTTCCCAACCAGGTAATATGTAGATAAATTCTAAATCTTGTGAGCAAACACCTAAGACATTAGTAGTGATTTCTCCTTTTCTATTTCGGTACCTAATTTTGTCTTGCTCGTCCACACGAATGTGTGTTCCATTTAAAGAACCTAAGCAATTCTACAATAGAAATAATCTAGTTACTTATGAAATCCACTTAAATTTACATATTCATAATATGTCATAAAACAATGTTTACCTTAAACCATTTCCACTTGTCATCGGTGTTGCTCTCTGTGTCGGGTTCAGGCTTCTTGAGGACAAGGTGATGACATTTGAGTAATGCATTCAGGTCCATATTAAAATGTTCGCACACAGTCTCACCACTCCTAAAATATAATTGTGCTCTTCTATTTTTTGTACCATGTGATAGCGTGTATAGAAATATAGCAACCATTTCTTCTAAGGTCGTATTCCTATTTTGTCTTAAGCCACCAACAACTCTAAGCATTCTACACAACTTCTCAAAGCAATGTACATTCATTCTCAAGTTATCAAAACAAACTTGATCAATTTTGATGAGTGTGTTGATGTTTACAAGTCTAATTTGGTTCCGTTCAATACTTGTATTATCAAAGATAAAATCAATTGGTCGAGGAACTCTAACGTTTAAAATGATGAGTTGTTGGATGATTGTAGTCAACAATTTATTAAACATAGTGCACAAATCGTCGTAAATGGCAACACAAGTAGCAATGATGTTCTTTTTACTCAAAGGAATTCTTGCCATTATAATATGATCTTCTTCTGAGCCAACAAATTAGAATACGAACATAAAATCAGCATGCAACATTACATCATATAGAAGATATAACATAACTTATAACAACCAAATAAAAAAGGAATGATTCGAAATCAAGATAAAAAATGTATACAATTTATAGCAACTAGTAATTTATACAACTTTTATAAGTCAAACATGCACCAATATTTCTTTAAAATATAACTAACAAAATATTGAATAAAAGAACAAAAGAAATGTTACCTTTAACCAATTTGAGATAGCTTACTACAAGGCCCAAGGAAGAAGAAAAAATTATTTGTTAGTGTTTGGATACATTAAATAATTATTGTAAAAAAATAATATGTATTCTTTTAAGGAAGAAAATAACAATTTAAAAAAAAAAGAATGTGTTTTCAAAAAAAAATGGTTTTATAGCAAAAATAAAAATAAAAAACTGTTTTGCTAGTAAAAATTTGTTTAAATAAAATATAATACAATCTTAAGAATTTTTTTCAACCCAACAAAAAAATCTTAAAAAACTTACTTTAAGATTGTGTTCTTGTTCTTGTGTTCTTGTTCTTTAGTTTAATAAAATACATTACAATCATTTTTTAAAGCCAAAAATAAAATCTTAAAAACAAAACTCAAGAAATCCAATATAGTTCTAGACCAAAAAAGAAGTTCTAGAAAAAAAATTTGTGTTCTTGTCCTTGAGCGAACCAGATTTAATCTGGTTCACTCAAAAACCATTCAAATCTAGTTCGCTCAAGCAAACAAGATTTGAATCAACCAAATCAAAGATGCGATCTGGTTGGTTTCGATTATATTTAAAGTTAAAAAAAAATTACATCTTTTTCTTCTCTTATATATTGTGTGTGAAAAAACCCTAGAACGTAAAAGAGATATGAGAAGTGAATATGAGATAGCAACACTGGAGAGAGAAAGTAAAAAATAGGGCATTAAATGAGGGCAAAATGGTATATTTACATTCAGGAAGATAACTCACTTACCCCATAAGTGATCTTCCCCTATGTTGGAGGAGTTAGTGGTCTAACTTCCAGGGAAGATTTTTGAAAATGTCCAACCAAACAAGGTTTAATTGGAACTTCCCTGGAAGTTATCTCACTTCCTTCAACTTCCCCCCAACCAAACAAGGCCTTACAATTGAAGGATAGAGAATGCAGAGATCAAGAGAGAGATGCTCGTTATGCGTGATAACAAAGTGTTAAGAAAGGGCACGTACTTGATGTAGAGAAGTGTTGTGCGCAAAGACATGAAAGAGAAATGAGCCATGTGTAATGTGACCTTGACGTGGAAAGAGTTGTGTACAGATACGTGAGAGAGAGATGAGTCGAGTGCGATGCGATCTCGAGTAGTTTCTTTTTTTTTTGGTACATCGATCGCAAGTAATTGATGCGATCAATGTTGCACATAACAAATAAATGTAATTGCAAACATAAGGGTACATTAGAAATTTTAAGTCACAAAGGAAAATCGACTGATTCATGCCATAGGTAGATCGACATGGCTATATGCACCCCATATTTTACTAAGGGTAGGCCACTTATTTTTTTACTCCACTTCCAAAAATGCCCTCAAATGAAATGACATACTTACCCCTCCCAACTCCCATAATCACGACATGCCCTTCTTCATTCTCACGTCTAGCACTCCACAGAAACACCACCTTCGACTTCGATGATCCCCTCCGACCACCGATGATGCGAACTTGCGATTTCGGAGCCCACTATCATCGTAAGAGTCAATTTCTTCACGTTTCTTGCTAAAAAATCACGTTTCTCCACTATTGTAATGGCCCGAATTTAATTCGTTGTTATTAATCATGTGTTGTAGATGTGGCTAACAACTCAGACGCTCGTGGGACCGTAGCTAGGCTAGGGCGCACATGGAGTTAGGTAAATAGTTATTTTGTGTGCTAATTGGTCTAAATTGCGATGTTTATGTTAAAATAGATTAAATGGCATTGCGTTGTGTGTATGTACCTTGCTATTAACGCGTGAGACTGTGTAATAAGTATTCACCTTAATATGGGTGTCTACGCAAGTACTGGGTAAGCTAAAATACAAAATACTAGGCCAGGGGAATTAATACACACATGAAAATGAATTAAAGGAATTAAATGATTAATATGAAACTCCTATTTGGGGTTTAGTAGCGCGGTAGTACGCGTATATAGTATCCCAACTGAAATTACTTGAGCATTTACTTATTTTGGCAATTTGAATTCAGTATTGTTGTTTCATTACTCTATTTCCTATTGTGGAGTCTATATGGACGGACGTTACGGCTCTTCCTCCGTGCCATTCTATGTGTATGTCCATTAGACAATAGCACGTGCGTCAGATATCTCGGTGAATAGGTCGACCAGAAGATCGTCAATGCACGTGTAGGTGCGTCATAGGTTCTGCGCCGACCACCTAGTCAGATCCAGATACTGGCCTTGCTTGAGTGCTACTTGCGGACAATATTATGTGGAAGAGTTCGAAGTATGGTGCTAGTCTGACTTTTTTGAGTTTCACTATTATTTTATTCATGCGATGAACACAGTTGCCTGCAATTAATTCTGCATTTTTATTTAATAGTTTATTTAAATTCCACTATTTACTTTCGTGATTGCTCATTTAATTTTCTTGGGAATACTCACTCTTGACTCATCATCTGCCTTTTGTGATGGCTTGAATGCAAATCTGAGTACGAGTCGCGGCAAGGGAAAGTTCACGGACTACCTGTGATCAGAGATTGATACACCAGACTCGTACGTTTGTATTATATTGTATTTTGTTTTCATTTTGGTGTTTGGGATTGTGAGATATTTCTGGGACCTATACCTGTATATTGATATTTCATGATCGTATCAGCCCATTTTCCAAATGAACCGCCACGGGGCCAATGCGAGCCCATAACCTGGCCTACTAGCGCCAGTTGTGTCCGACATGCCATCTCATCTAACATTTATATCATTATTAACCTCAAAGAACAATAATTTACTGTTTAAATTGTCTATGAACTCAAATCATCTATTACAATATCATTTTAACCCCAAAATTCACAGCAGAATTCTTAAGAATATGGCAATTCAACTATAAAAGCATAATCATGTCATTAAATCAGATACTTAGTGTGGAATATATATATATATATATATATATATATATATATATATATATATATATCATCAGATATCAAAAATAAACTCCAACTGTCTCAAAATATAAAAAATACAGTGTTTTGAAGTGTCTCACAATCCCAAATCCCCAAAATGAAACAAAATATATATAATACAAATGTACAAGTCAGGCTCAATATCTCTAAATCAACGATACTTTGCAAGCTTACCCTTACTACGACTCGCACTCAGATCTGCACTCAAGCTATTACAAAAAGCAAATGACGAGTCTAAAGTGAGTATTCCCAAGGAAATTAAGTAAGAAATACTGGAATTTAAATAAATCTATTAAATAAATATGCGAAAATAAATACAAAAAACTGTGATCGTCGCAATGATAAATAATAATGAAAGCTCAAAGTTTGTTCTTAGAGCCTAGAGTCAGACTAGTGCCATACTTCAGACTCTTCCACAGAATACCGTCGCGTGAGTAACACTCAAACAAGGCCAGTATCTGGATCCGCTAGGTGGTCAGCGTAGAACCTACGACACACCTACATGTGCCACGACGCGACTCTTGGGTCAAACTATTCACTGAGATCCCTGACACCCATGTTATGGCCAATTGGACATACATACAGGAATAGTATGGAGGGAGAGCCTCAACGTCCGTTCATTTAAACCAAAACCAAAAATAGAATATTGAAAAACAAGTAAACACTCAAGAAATTTTTGTTAAGATACTACACACATCAATTTGCACACCAACTATTCCCAATTACGTCTTAATCACGCCAAAAATGCGTGTCAAATCATCTGTCGACTAATCTAAAGCCTGATAATTGAAAATACTATTAATTCTCCATAAAAAATATCCCCAATTTTCCTCCTAATTTAAATCCTCATTTAATTAATAATAATCCTTCTATCAAATCCCCAATTAAACCCATTTCAGAAAATTCATTTTCAAATTTTTTTATTTTTCTGTCTCGTAAGCCGTGGGTGGTGCGCCTCGAGTAAAGGTCTCATGGCGTCCTCGACTCCGTGGCCCATGTTGCCATGATATAAAGCGTGGGTGTGTGGTGGCTCGCTGATTTGGACGTCGCGGGTGACGTCGAGGGAGTTTCCTCCCTACGGCGTCCCTAGCGATGTCTGAACCAGTGACGCCCCATCAAGGTTTTCGAGCCCCTCAGCTCGTCATCGTGATCAGAACCTGTCCCAACATCTAATAAAACCTCATACAAACTATATCCAACCATAAGTCCTCGACGAAATTCATCCGAAACTAAAACCCCGACAAAACCGATCAAAAACTAGTTTTCTTCCACTAGTCCAAAACTTCAACAACAACTAGAACAAAACCTCTCCAATACCTTAAATACAACCACAGCATCCATAGCAACACTTCCTAAATCCATTGTGATCGATTCACAAACCTAAAAACCACGTCAAAAACCCAAACTCTTGTACTCGAAACGTAGATGACGGAGAGAGGATCGAGGATCTCACCTTAAATCGTTGATAGCTTGTATTGTGGTACTCCAAATGTACATTTGAACTTCACAAACCCTTGATCTCCACCACCATTTTCATATTTTGATAGAGAAGGAGAAAGAAAAGGTGGCAAATGGTTGATCAAATTTGACTTTTATAGTCCATAAGTCATCATATGCACATAAATCTCCCCATGCCTCATCTAATGGCTCAAAATGGGTCAATTTGTCCAAGAAAATGTGGCTTGAATGGGTAACACCTTCCCTTGGCTAATCTTGCTCTCAACACAATACTCAAACCTTTAGGTGTTTCGATACCCAATCCCGCGCGTACACTCACGTCTCTTGTGCCATTTCCATGTGTGTATTACTAATTAATTGCATTTTATTCATTTCCATGTGTATAACTACCCAGCCAAGTATATTGTCATTCACCTACCCAATACCCGCGTCTGCATGTTAATCGGGGTGAATACCCGTAACATTGTCTTGCACTGTCAATAATAAATAAAATACACACATTGCGATGCCAATAACTCTAATTACATATGAACATCGCAAATTAATACAAAACAACATAAAAACACTATTTACCTATCTCCGGGCGCACCTTGGCCTATCTGTGGGGTCCACGGGGTGCTGAGTTGTCATCCACGTCTGCACACACGTCATATTTAATGGCTAATTAAATTATAGTCATTCCAATTTTTCCCAACTAGGTGAGATTTTGTCCCAAAATTCAAACAACTAAACTAAATCATACCAGCAAATAGTTGAGGGTACCGTCGCTGCATCGTAGACTCGAGCTCTCAAGTGAGTCCTTCGGTCCCGTGATGCTGCCAACGAACCAAAACCTTCGAGATATCCCTGTTCTATAGAGTTTGCACTCTAAGATCCACAATCTCTAATGGTTGCTCCTCATAAGTGCCATCTGGGCATACCTCTATATGTCTGACATCAACCATAGGTCTCAATTTCAACCTAGCCAATCTCAACATCGACACATGAAATATTGGATGTACCCTATCTAATTGTGACGGTAACTCCAACTTATAAGCTACAATGCCAATGCGTGCCTTAACCCTGAATGGTCCAACAAATCGTGGTGCCAGTTTCCCCTTAATGCCAAACCTCTTATGCCCTTTCTAAGGAGAAACCTTCAAATACACCATCTCATCAACCTCATAGCTCAGATTCTCGTGATACTTGTCTACATATTTCTTCTGTCTATCTTAGGTTGCCTGAAGGCTCTGCATAATGTACATCACCTTCTCAATATGATCCACAACAACCTCAGGTAATACAGTCGTCGTATCCTCTGGTGCCGCCCAAAATGCTGGTGATCTGCAGAGCCTACCATAAAGTGCCTCAAAAGGTGGCATCCCGATACTAGCTTGATAGTTAATGTAAGAAAACTCACATAGAGGCAGATAATCCTCCCACGATCTACCAAACAGTAAGATATACGCCCTGAGCATATCCTTGAGAATCTGAATTAACCGTTTTGACTACCCATTAGTCGAGGATAGTACGCAGTACTGAATTATAGTCGAGTACCAAAATTCTCATACATACTCTCTCAAAGCCTCGAAGTAAATCTTGGATCTCTGTCAGAAATAATGGAGATTCGTATACCGTGCAATCTGACAATCTCTCTCTCGAAGATAGTGCTTAACTAGTTAATCGAATATCTCATGACGATTGGTATGAAATGTGTTGACTTCCTCAACCTGTCGATAATTACCCAAACTATTTCGTGCCTCCTCGTAGCCTGTGGTAGGCCACTGACGAAGTCCATGGTCAAGTCTTCCCACTTCCATTGAGGAATGAACAACGTCTGTAGCAACCCAACTGATCTCATGTGCTCAGCCTTCACCTACTGGCAAATATGACAACTTCGGACGTATCTACCCACGTTAGTTTTCATCCCAGGCCATCAAAATAATCGTTGCAAATCATGATACATCTTAGTCCGACTAAGATGAATAATGTCGCGACCAGTGTGCGTCCTTGAGAATGTTGTCCCTAAGCTCCGATACCAGTGGTATCCACAATCTACCATTATGTCTCAAGCACCCCTTTAAGCCCTCTGACCAATCTATGCACTCCAGATCTTGAGCCAGTCCACTAATCCGTAAATACTGGCCCTCAGCTATTAACAACTCAACAACCTGCTCGAGAGACACTATAGGAACTCGCATCTAACAACAAATATGTAGCTCAGCAATAGCCTCTATCACACACAACACTGACTCTACCTCAAGCAACCCCTGCTTATGTCTCATATGTCGCAATACTGTTTGACTCTCGATGCCACTTCTGCTTAGTGCATCAGCTACCATATTCGCCTTACCGGGATGGTACTCAATGGTTAAGTCGTAATCCTTTAGTAACTTGAGCCATCTCTTTTGTCTCATCTTCAACTCCCTCTAAGTGAACGGGTATCTCAAACTCTAATGATCTGTGAACAACATAAACCCCTTGGCATATAAGTAATGCCTCTAGGCCTTTTGTACAAACACAACCAGCGCCAGCTCTAAGCCGTACACTGGATAGTTCCCTTCGTGGGGTCTCAATCATTGAGAATAGATAGGCCACTGGGTGTTCGTCCTGCATCACATGCAACCCAACCCAGTGCTTGATACATTAGTGTAAACTAAAAAACCTCTACCTGCTATAGGCAATGCCAAAACTCGGGTAGAAGTTAACAATCTCTTCAGCTCCCAAAAAGCATCCTCATACTCCTATGACCACTCAAATCTAACATCCTTCTTGGTCAACATCCTCATTGGCACTGCAATCATCAAAAAGTCATGCACAAAACATTAGTAGTGACCCACCAAACCCAAGATATTCTTGATATTAAATACAGACTTGGGTGTCGTCTAGTCAATGGTAGCCCGAATCTTGTCAACATTAACTAACATGTCCTGGTAATTGATGATGTGCCATAGGAACTTCACCTCGCTCAGCCAAAACACTCACTTGCTGAATTTCGCATACAGTCGATATTCTCTTTGCATCCCCAATACCCCTAGAGATGCCACTCGTGCTCCACACGAGTCCTACTGTAGATCAGAATGTCATCAATGTATACGATCATGTATTGATACAAGAATGGCCTCAACACCCTGTGCATTAAATCTATGAAGATCATCGGTGCATTAGTTAACCCAAACGACATGACTGTGAACTTATACAACCTATATCTCATACTGAAGACGGTCTTCTCAATATCACCCTCTCGATTCTTTAACTGGTGGTAACCTAATCTGAGGTCAATCTTCGAGAAGAATTTGGCTCCTGCCAATTGATCGAACAAGTCATCGATCCTAAGAAGTGGGTAACGATTATAAATCATCACCTGATTCAAGTCCCTGAAGTCCACACACATCCACATCGAGTCGTCCTTCTTCTTCTTCACAAAAAGAACTAAAGCTCCCCAAGGTGACATGTTAGGGTGAATGAATCCCTTCTGTAGTCACTCCTCTAACTGGGTCCTTAACTCCTTGTACTTAGATGCTAAAATCCTATATGACCTATTGTAGATCAGTTGAGTCCCCAGAATCAGCTCAATGATGAACTCAACAGCTCTCGATGGTGGCAATCCTGACAAGTCCTCAGGAAATACTTCTGTAAACTCGTAAACAACAGGGACATCCTCAACCGTAATCACTGTTCTAAGCTCTGGCTTAACCATATCCGCATATGTCTCCATCTAATACGGCTTCGCTATTCTACATTGATTGATAGGTAATGCAGCAGCAACTCCGACAAACAAAAACTCTGGAATCCCCTCAATGTCAAACATCACAGTCTTATTGAAACAGTCGATCTATACGTGATACGATAGTAATCTATCCATACCAAACATCGCATCGAACTCCAAGTACTCTAATACTCTCAAATCAATCGATAGTTGATCTCCCTCAATGTCAACAACACAATCCCGACAAATCCAGTTAGGGTAAATATTATCCCCAACTTTCATACTGAGAATAAGATATGTATCTAAGGTCCGTGAAGGTAACTCCAACCTTCCTACCATACGTCCAAAAATAAAAGATAATGTACAACAAGAATCCATCATAACATGCATGGAAATACTATAAATAGACAACATACCGACTATGAGCTGTCTGGTCACCTATCTGTCCAGTTGTGTAACCCCAAAAGGTGCAGTCTGGGCCTTATCTCTAGCCTGCTCAGTCTGTGGTGGTAATGGTGTTGTTATGGTACAATCTGTTGTAAGGTATCCAACCTGACAATATCGGTAACACGTACATGTCTCTGATCTACCATAAGTCCTCTGACTCTGTGCCTGACTCTGGCCTCTCCGACCTCTATCCTACCTTTATTAATTTTTAGGTTGATCAATTGATGCATAAGTTATAGAATATGTTGCTTGGCAATCATCACACATATCTCGATTGTCACGATGATCTCTGTCACCTTTGTGTCCTTGATCAGACTGCCAATCACCTCGACGTGGTCTCTAGTCCTGTCCTTATCGGCCTTGATCCCTCATTTGTCTCTTTGGTCTCTTATCAAATCGAGAACTCTGTGTTGGCTGACTCTGCTGACCCTCTTGACCTGTTAACTCCGCAATGCAATCTGAACCGCTAATCGACTGGCCCTCTGAACTAGGTATGTCTCATATGCGAGGGGCCTATCATAAATCTTTGTCAGTGTACTAGCTCCACAAGATACCACTACTGTTGGAATCTTTTCATCTAAGCCTTGGATAAAATAATATATCTGTAACCGATCGGTCCCTACCAAATCCATGGAGTACGAAAATAGATATTTGTACCTCTCCATGTACTTAGTGACAGACATCTCGCCCTAAACCAATGACAAGAACTTCTCCCTCAATTTGATCCTGACCTTCATGAGTATGTACTCGTCCAAAAATAGTACTCGAAACTACACCCAGGTAGCCATAGTACGATGAGTCCCTCTGTAGGTAGTCCACCGTACCGTGGCATCAACTCTCAAAGAAAAACTCGATAATCTCGACCAATCAATCTCCTCAACCTAAAGCAACTCATATAACCGCTCATGAGATAATAACCACCTCCCGACTATCTCTGGGTCTTCGGCTTCATAGAAATATCCTGGCAATAACCTAAGAAAGTATTTCATCTTCTTGGCCTCAACAGTCATCAAGCTCCCAGAAATATACACTACTATTGGCTGCTCAATAGTCGATGGAGTAACAACCACTATAGTCTCCACCGAAATGGCCTTTTTCAGTTAGTGTCTCTGATACTGCAGCCTGCCCCTGAGTCTCTGTTGTAGTAGGAGTCACAACTGACTACGTAGTAGTCATCGGTTCAGCCAAAACGGTAGTAGGATCTATAGTAGCCTCTCGAACATCCCGAGCTCTCATCATGTCTATTAGGAACGCGAACCTATCATCCATAGTCCGCACCAATAACTCCATCTTCAAAGTCTGCCTAATCAGATCACTAGTATCCCTGACCTTAGGCTGAGTAGTATCCGGAGGCTACCTGTCCATTAGTATCTGCATCGAAGAACGTCCGTCTAGTCAACCTCAGTGCAAGTATACATGTAATGTATGTAATATACAGAAAAAAAAAATATAACATGTATATCCCTGATTTCTACCTATCTCACATCACTTCCCAACTAGGACTCTAGGCAATTCCATTGGGTTTCCACATCTAAAGTTTATTCATCAGGTTTATCCTCAAATTATACCATAAATGTAACCGTATCAGAGTTAACCTTCAATTCCCCAAGGTTCACCAACCTCACTTTGATACAAAAATGTAACAGTCCATTTTCCAAATGAACCACCACAGGTCAATGCGGACCTATAACTTGGCCTACCAACACTAGTTGTGTCCCACATGCCATCTCATCCAACATTTATATCATTATTAACTACAAAGAACAACAATTTACTGTTTAAATTGCATATGAACTCAAATCATCTATTACAATATCATTATAACCTCAAAATTCACAGCGGAAGTCTTAAGAATATGACAATTCAAATGTAAAAGTATAATTATGTCATTAACTCGGATACCTAGTATGAAAAGCCCATATATATATCATCATCATCATCAGATATCATAAGTAAACTCCAACTATCTCAAAATATCAAAAATACAGAGTTTTGAAGTGTCTCACAATCCTAAATCCCTAAAATGAAACAAAATATATATAATACAAATGTACAAGTTGGGCTCAATGTCTCTGAATCACCGGTACTCTGCAAGCTTGCCCTTGCCACGACTCATACTCAAATCTGCATTCAAACCATCACAAAAGGCAGATGACCAGTCCGGAGCGAGTATTCCCAAGGAAATTAAGTGAGCAATACTAACGTAAATACTGGAATTTAAATGGATCTATTAAATAAACATGCAAAAATAAGGCAACTATGATCATTGCATGGATAAATAATAGTGAAAGCTCAAAGTGTGTTCCTAAAGCATAGGGTCAGACTAGTGCCATACTTCGGACTCTTCCATAGAATACTACCGGCGAGTACCACTCAAGCAAGGCCAGTATCTGGATCAGCTAAGTGGTCGACGTAGAATCTATGATGCACCTACATATGCCCCGACGTGACTCTCCGATCGAGATATTTACCGAAATCCCTAACACAAGTGTTATGGCCCAATAGACATAAACACAAGAATGGTACGAAGAGAGAGCCTCAACGTCCATCCATTTAAACCAAAACCAATAATAGAATATTGAAAAACATAATTTGAATTCAAAAGACAAAATAAGTAAATAGTAAAGAAATCTCAGTTAGAATATTATACACCTCAATTCACACTCCAATTAATCCCAATTACATCCCAATCATGCCCACAGTGCGTGTCAAATCACCAACCAACCAATCCAAAGCCTGATAATTGAAAATACTATTAATTCCCCATAAACAAATATCCCCAATTTTCCTCCTAATTGAATCCATTTCTATCAATTTAAATCCTTATTTAATTGATATAATCCTCCAATCAAATCCCTAATTAAACCCATTTTTGAAAATTCATTTTTAAATTTTATTTTATCTTTTTGTCTCGGACATCGTAGGTGGCTTTGCCGTAAGTAAAGGTCTCACAGCTGAAGGTCACCCAAGAGGGGGTGAATTGGGTTACCGAGTGGTTATCGCCTTTTTAAAACTTTATGCTTAAATAGCAATGGTAATGCATACACCAACAATAAATATCTATGGTATGCTACAAAGAAGGGAGTAGAAGAAATGGAAATGAGACACGATTTATAGTGGTTTAATCCAACCGATCTACATCCACTACCTAACCTCCCTGGTTCAGATTTTCAAGCCTCCACTCATATTCCCAACAAATGTTACAACCTAAGCCCTCTATCCTAGTCAATGGCTATCCTAAACTAGGTCTTTTACACGATGCCTTATCACTATAAGGTCTTATTCAACCACCTAGCCGCAACTAGGATTTTTCCTACCTAGACTCACCTAGGATTTTCCCTTATATCCCTAGCCTCAACTAGGTATTCCCTTTCGACTTAGATCCCACCAAGTCTTACAATCAAAATCCTTTTTCAAATACAATGAAATTTTTGTTTTACAAAGTAAAGCAACAATAAGTCCAATTCTTAGAAACCACCTAGAGCTAAACCACTCCTATGCATGCAAGTAAGACTTTGCCAATTGAGATGCCTTGTAAATTGAGTTTTTATAGGCTAACTCTCAATATTGAAACCAATCAAGAAGAGTATAGATTAAGCTCAACTTGGTTCCAATAAATGACCAATTGATGTACAAGTAAAGATGCAATTTTAAGCTCAAGTTGTGCAATCAAAACCACAGGTCTAAAACAAGTTTAGATTAAGAACAAGACCCTTGTAAATATGTTAGTAAAACAACACAAGTATGAAACCACAAAATCAAGTATAGATTACGCACAAGTAGATTTCAAAAACACATGAACAAGTGGTATGTGAATATCAAGATAAAGACCAACAACTTGTTCAAAATCATTCCTAGGATTAAAGAGGTCAAATATAAGTTTCAAACCCAAGACAAGATGCTCAAGAACACAACAAGTGATTTCCAAACAAAAACACTAGCCAAATAGTAAAGATTAAGCTCAATGAGTGTAAGAAATCAAGAAACCTTACAAGCAAAGTGTGTAATCTGAAAAATCATATTTGAAGCACGAGTTGTAGGATTTGGAACACCGACTTCAAGATCCAAATGCAAGCCCTCAAATGTTCCAAGTGATTGTGTGAACAAACTTGATAAAATTAGGTGCAAACTTGGAGTTTGGAAAGTGTAGGAACAAGATTTGTAGGGTTTGTGCTCTTGGTTGTTTTTGGCACTTGGTCAAACCATGTATATACCCATATGACCGTTGCTAATGATCCAAGGGTCCTAAATGATCCCCAAATTCAAATGGAAGGTGTGGATCAATACTTTAAAAAAGCTGTCAGGAAACTGCACAACTCATTGGGAAATTTTTCAACGAGTGGGGCAGCACTTAGAAAACTTTCCTATCAGGACACTGCACAACACGCTAGGAAAATTGTCCAGCATGCTAAGCAACACTTAGAAAAATTTCCTATTCACTGCAGGGGCTTTTAAATAAATAACATTCTGGTTTTTCAAAACGACCCCCTAACACCACTATACTAAACCTTTAAAATCACTTTATACATGTTTAGTAGGGTCTTAAAAACATGTCTAGACATCCCAGATGTTTTCACAAACCCCAAAAATCGAAAATTCCGATTTCATGAAAACAAATGGGCTTTAGTACAAATAATTTTAATGTCAATCTAAAAGTCATCTAAACACATATCGGAGCATTTAAAATCGATTCTAACAGTTCATACATCTCAAATACATATTATAAAACATGTTTGCATCATTTAAAAACATTTTAAAATCATGGAATGCATGATTCTAATGCATTGGCTTGTAGAAATGAGACTTATATACCTTACATGACTTATACAACTTGTGGCCTTGTCTTTCCGGTTCTTGTGTCCTTGTATAAGCTGAGTTTTGAACTTATTCAGCTTCATATTGGAACTTTGACTTGTTCATGTAGAAACTTCAACTTTCTCTTTGAACTTGTGATTCTTATAAAGTTTGATGTTCTAAAACACTTGACAAACTCATTAGTATCATTTCATATTGTTTGTTAGGCCAACAACAGCGACCTCGACGTCGTGGCCCATGCCACCTCGAACAACACCGCCACGACATGATATAAAGCGTGGGTGTGTGGTGCCTCTCTTGTTTGGACGCAGCGGGTGACCTCGTAGGAGTTTCCTCCCCACGAAGTCCTTGGCGACGTCTTAACCAGTGACACCCCATTAGGGTTCTCGAGGCCCTCGGCTCGTCGCCACGATCTAAACCCATCCCCAGATCTAATATAACCTTATACAAACCATATCCAGCCATAAGTCCCTAATGGAATTCATCCAAATCCAAAACCTCGATAAAACTGCTTAAAAACCATACTTTTCTTCCACAAGTCCAAAACTTCAACAACAACTCAAATAAAACCTTTTCAATACATCACGTACAACCACAACATCCATAACAACACTGCTCAAATCCAGTGTGCTCGATTCACAAGCCTGAAAACCACTTCAAAACCCGAGCTTTTGTACCCGAAACGTAGATAATGGAGAGAGGATCGAGAGTCTCTACTTATATCATCGATAGATCGTTGTTTGGTACTCCAAATGCACACTTGAACTTCACAAACCCTTACTCTCCACCAGCATTTTTGGATTTTGATAGAGGAGAGAGAAAAGGTGGCAAATGGTTGATCAAACTTGACTTTTATAGTCCATAAGTCATCATACGCACATACATATCCCCATGCCACATCTAACGGCTCAAAATGGGTCAATTTGTCCAAGAAAATGTGACTTGAATGGGTAACACCCTCCCTTGGCTAATCTTGTTCTCACTACAATACTTAAACTTTTGGGCGTTCCTATACCTGATCTCGTGCGTACACTCGCATCTCTTGTGTACTCTCACGCCACGAACGCATATACAACATTTATTATTAATTATTAATTACATTTTACTAATTTCCATGTGTGTATAACTACCCAACCTAGTATACTGCCATTCGCCTACCTGGTACCCGCGCCTGCACCCTAATCGGGGAAAATACCTGTTACACAGTTTTGCACAGTTAATAATAAATAAAATACACATATTACGATGCCAAAAACCCTAATTACATATGAAAATCGCAAATTAATACAAAACATCACAAAAACCACTATTTACCTAGCTCCAGGCACGTCGTAGCCTATCTGCGGGGTTCACAGGGTGTTGAGCTGTCATCCACATCTGCACACACGTCATAATTAACAACTAATTAAATTCGGGCTGTTACAGTAACTCTTTTGAGGTCATTTCACTAATATATGTTAACATATGGGTTTTCCACTCTAGGCATATGATTTATGGACATGACTTGATGTTTTAAACTAAATTTGTCATGATTTAAGTCTTTCGCTATGATTATTGAGGTTAATAATGATATAATAGTGGATGTGATGACATGTGGGACACAGCTGGCCTTGATAGGCTAGGTTGTGGGCTCGCATTGGCCCACGTGGCGATTCGTTGGAAAATGGGTCATTACAATTTTGTATGCACTTAATAAGGTTTGAACAAATTCTTGTCTTGCTAGGGCATTGTTTTTTTGCATTGTTCGGTGGCTATTTACAATAAGAAATGGAGGATGGACGTGTAGGAAGTACGAATGTACTAGATGGAGAGGTATTTCTCGACATAATACTTAAACCCTCGGGCGTTCGGATACCCGATCCCACGCGACTCTCGTGCCACTTGCGTACTCTCGTGCCACGAACACATATATGACATTTATGATAAAATATTAATTGCATTTTATTCATTTCCTTGTGTGTATAACTACCCAACAATGTACACTATCATTCGCCTACCCGGTACTCGCGTCTGCATGTTAATCGGGGAGAATACCCATCACACTATCTCGCACGATCAATAATAAATAAAATACACACATTGCGATGCCAAAAACCCTAATTACATATGAAAATTTCAAATTAATACAAAACATAAAAAAAACCATTATTTACCTAGCTCCAGGCACGCCCTAGTCAATTTGCAGGGTCCACGAGGTGTTGAGCTGTCATCCACGTCTGCACACATGTCATAAATAACGGCTAATTAAATTTAGGCCGTTACAGTGACTCTTTTGAGGTTATTTCAATGATATATGATGACATATGGGTTTTCCACTCTAGGCATATGATTTATGGACATGACTTAATGTTTTAAACTGAATTTGTTATGACTTAAGTCTTCCGCTGTGATTATTGAGGTTAATAATGATATAATAGTGGATGTGATTGTATGTGGGCCAAAGCTGGCTCGAGTAGGCCAGGTTGTGGGCCCACATTGGCCCCCATGGCAGTTCGTTGGAAAATGGGTCATTTCAGTTTTGTATGCATTTTATAAAGTTTGAACAAATTCTTTTGTCTTGTAGGACATTGTTTGTTTGCGTTGTTCGGTGGCTATTTTCCATAGAAAATGGAGGATGGACATGTAAGAGGGTACGAATGTGCAAGATGGAGAGGTATTTCTTGACGCAATACTCAAACCCTTGGGCGTTCTGATACCCGATCCCGCACGTAACTCGCGTCTCTCGCGTAGTCTCACACCACGAACGCATATACGACATTTATTATTAATTATTAATTGCATTTTATTCATTTCCATGTGTGTATAACTACCCAACCCAGTATACTGTCATTCGCCTACCCGACACCTGCATCTGCACCCTAATTGGGGAAAATACCTGTTACACAGTTTCGCACAGTCAATAACAAATAAAATACACACATCGCGATGCTAAAAACCCGAATTGCATATGAAAATCACAAATTAATACAAAAATCACAAAAAACACTATCTACCTAGCTCCAAGCACGCCGTAGCCTATTTACAGGGTCCACGGGGTGTTGAGCTGTCATCCACATCTACACACACATCATAATTAAAGACTAATTAAATTCAGGCTGTTACAGTGGCTCTTTTGAGGTCATTTCATTGATATATGATGACATATGGATTTTCCACTCTAGGCATATGATTTATGGACATGACTTGATGTTTTAAACTGAATTTGTCATGATTTAAGTCTTTCACTGTGATTATTGAGGTTAATATTGATATAATAGTGAATGTGATTGCATGTGGGACACAGCTGGCCTTGGTAGGCTAGGTTGTGGGCTCGCATTGATCCGCGTGACGGTTCGTTGGAAAATGGGTCATTACAATTTTGTGTGCACTATATAAGGTTTGAACAAATTCTTGTCTTGCTAGGGCATTGTTTGTTTGCATTGTTCGATGGCTATTTACCATAAAAATGGAGGATGGACGTGTAGGAGGTACGAATGTACTAGATGGAGAGGTATTTCTTGACATAATACTCAAACCTTCGGGCGTTCCGATACCCGATCCCTCACGTACACTCGCGTGTCTCGTGTACTCTCGTGCCACGAACGCATATTTTATGTTTATGATAAAATATTAATTGCATTTTATTCATTTCCATGTGTGTATAACTACCCAACAAAGTACACTATCATTTGCCTACCTAGTACCCGCGTCTGCACGTTAATTGGGGAGAATACCCATCACACTATCTCGCACGATCAATAATAAATAAAATACACACATTGCGATACCAAAAACCCTAATTACATATGAAAATTGCAAATTAATAGAAAACATAGAAAACCACTATTTACCTAGCTCCAGGCGCGCCTAGCCTATTTGCAGGGTCCACGAGGTGTTGAGCTGTCATCCACGTTTGCACACATGTCATAAGTAACGGCTAATTAAATTCAGGCCGTTGCAGTGACTCTTTTGAGGTTATTTCAATGATATATGATGACCTATGGGTTTTCCACTCTAGGCATATGATTTATGGACATGACTTGATGTTTTAAACCAAATTTGTTATGATTTTAGTCTTCCGCTGTGATTATTGAGGTTAATAATGATATAATAGTGGATGTGATTGCATGTGGGACAAAGCTGGCCTGGGTAGGCCAGGTTGTGGGCCTGCATTGGCCCCCATGGCGGTCCGTTGGAATGTAACAACCCTAGAATTTTAACCCAACTTGTATGGCACTTGTCAGGACCGTGACCCGGTTACGTGATACTAGATAGTATTTCAAACTTCGGGGTCGACACCTAGGTGATTTTATGTTTCTATGATGTGTGTATTAGTATTATAGTCCGTTGCGTGTTTCGAGTCGTTCGGGCAATTTTTAATATGAGTGAGTTTCCGCCTAGGTAAACCGGGAGAAAAATACATTAAAAACATAATTAAAAGAATTATTGAATAATTTAATTATTTATTTGTGCGAGACAAGGCGAAGGTATACGTGTGACAGAGAAATACGAATCGAGGAGGCAAGATGGATCAGGGAAAATTGTTGGAAAGCGCAGGTGTTGGATAAATACACAATAAATGGACCATGGTGTAGGATTGTTAAAGTGACATGGTCCAATAATGGAGAACCCTTGGATCAGCCTCGGGATGCATGGTTAGGTGGAGATGGGTGGACACAATTGAGACAACACCCCACCTAACACACTATTCACCACTATTCACACCATATCTTTTTTTTTAAATACAAAACACCCCCCTCACTCTCACTCACGGTCTCTCTTTACTCTCACTCACTTACGGTTTTCCCTCTCCCTCATCTCACCACCGTCCCTTCTCCTTTCTCGTCAGTGATCGGACCAGATGTCGGAGGTTGCTGTCAACCGGAGGTACACATCTCTTTTTCTCTCTCTCTCTCCCTCTTGGTTTGTTCTCTCTCTCGAGCTCTCGTTCCTTCTCTCTCTCGGTCTACTCCTCCATGGCCTCACTACACCACCGTCCCTAGCTGAGCTAGTGGTGGTCGGAGATCACTCCCTTACCGGAGGTCTCTCTCTCTCTCTCTCTCTCTCTCTCTCTCTCTCTCTCTCTCTCTCTCTCTCCCTTTCTCTCCTTCTCTCTCCTTCTCTCACTTTCTCTCTCCCTCTCTCTCCTTCTCTCACGGTTTTCACGAACTGTTTTGTTGTTGTTGTACTGTATGGCTGGGGTGGTGGGCTGCCGTGAATGGTTTGGTCGGAGGCGATGAACGGTGGACCACCGGAGCCCCAACGGACCTAGAGCATTTCCCCCCTCACGGCGGAACAGTGGTGGGTTGGAGTTTTTATATTTTTTATTTTTTTTGAGACTTTGGTGTGTGTGTGTGTGTTGTGTTAATATTGGTATAGCCACTGTCGGACGTGTTGCTGCTGGTTGGGGGTGGGTTCTCATGGCACACCGGAGCCCCTCCGCCCTTGGTGTGTCTTTAGGTTCATTATATATAGGTTAGTGGTGTATGTACTCCCATTATTTCATGTGTTGTTACTATTTCGGTTCCTCGCTGAAAAATGCATTTACGGCGACGCCGCCACTGGACCACCAGGACTGGAGGTTGTCGGGGACCCCACCGAGCCTTGGCTTGGGTCCCACAGCCCTCTGGAGTGGTCAATAATAGTGAGATGAGCGCAAACTTTTATATTTCATATTTATGTTCATTTCATGTGTTATGCTCTTCTTTGTCGGAATCCGCTGCCGTGGGCGACGCTACCGTTGTGTCACCGTGACCGGGGATGTTGGGGACCAAGCTAAGTCCATGCTTGTGTCTCCCGACTCTCGGAGTGGCCTAAAACAACGGCATTATTGTCTATATTATGTTGATATATATTGTATGTGTATTGTACCTTCCTCGCCGAAGACTACCCGTCATGGTGGCACTGTCGTCGACGCGATGACATTAGGGACTGCCGGAGACCTTACCATGTCCGTCATGGAGTCTCACAGCCCCAGAGCGTCCATAGCAATGGTGATGAGTCGTAATGACTTGCGGTTATGGTTTTGTGTCTATGTTGTTTATACGTCGACGTTAAAAGGTTGTAACGCCGTGGTCACGCCGCCGGTCCTCGAGGCTATAGTGTGACTCATATACGATTGAGCCGAGCCTATGATTCGCGATGAGGCTTATACATGTTGTGATTTCAAAACCCAAGAGAGTCGTGTTTTCATTGGATTTCTGATCAGTTTTCCGATTGATTTTCATTGAGTTGTTCAAGTCGTTCGAGTCATCAAAACATTGGGAAAACACCAGGGTTTAAACCTATATTAGTTATTGACTCGACCCATTAATTAGAGCTTCTGACCTTGTCAGGTGGTGGGAAACTCAGGGATATGCGTTAGGATTCGCGGGAGTGGATACTATTTGCGATAGTTTAGGTAAGTACTTTTGTCTTAAAGCTTGTGTACGTTAGTAAGCCAATTAAGAAAATATCAAGTGATTCATTTTCATTCTGTTGTGTTTGCTATTATCTACTTGTTGGCATTCCATTCCATATTCCTTGTATGTATGTTCTTGGCATAAGTATGTGTCTCAAAGGTACATGCGACCTGCACTAGAAGGGCTAAAATGCGGGCACTCGTGCGCACAAGTGTTTGACCACCTCTAGTGATTGTGTGATACCATGTACTGGATTGTTGTAGATATTGTTGTGGATTTCGAGGTTGCGACTTCGCTGTTGTGGATTTTAGACCACTTATGGCTTCTCTTGACTATTTGAACACGCATGTTTCGATTGCTATTATTTCCAGTCTGTCTGTCATGCATCTTGTCTATTTAAATTCTTGTCATTCAATTCCCGCATGATATTTAGATTGCCATGTTTGATAATTCATGAATTATTGTTATATTCTTCTGGCATTACTTTTGATTTCTCTCAGTTGCTCACCGTCTAGTTTGTGACGGTGGGTGCAGATAGGGCGGAGTGCAGTAGAGGCAAGGGACCTTGCCTAGAAGACTTTTTGTGAGTGGCTGAACTTGAGGTACTTGAGAGTAGGCTCATGTTTATTTCTTTTTGTATGATGTTTTATATATATGGTAGTAGTTTTTAACTGGGGATCATTTTTGAGATGGATACCATGAGTTTGTTATGCTCACTTGGACATGAACATATTGGGGTTTTCCACATTTATATAGATTCCTGATTTCTGTTTAATTGAGTCATTTCTCAATAATTGATTACTATTAAATTTTCTTCCGTTGTGTTATACTAGCAATAACTTTTTCATAAAACTTGAAATTTGATGATTTGAGGCTGACTAGGCTTGTCAGGCTCGCTGAGCACCGACTCAGGACCTGCACGGGTCTAGGCCAGGCGTACCCAAATGCATTGGGAATTTGGGGCCGTCACATGGAAAATGGGTCGTTACAGTTTTAGTTTTGTATGCATTTTATAAAGTTTGAACAAATTCTTTTGTCTTGTAGGGCATTGTTTGTTTGCGTTGTTCGGTGGCTATATACCATAGAAAATGGAGGATGGACATGTAAGAGGGTACGAATGTGCAAGATGGAGAGGTATTTCTTGACACAATACTCAAACCCTCGGGCGTTCCGATACCCGATCCCGCACGTACACTCACGTCTCCCGCATACTCTCACGCCACGAACGTATATATGACATTTATTATTAATTATTAATTGCATTTTATTCATTTCCATGTGTGTATAACTACCCAACCTAATATACTGACATTCACCTACCTGGTACCCGCGTCTGCACCCTAATCAAAGAAAATACCAGTTACCCAATTTCGCACTGTCAATAATAAATAAAATACACACATCGCGATGCCAAAAATCTTATTTACATATGAAAATCACAAATTAATACAAACATCACAAAAATCATTATTTACATAGCTTTGGCATGCCCTAGTCTATCTGCGAGGTCCACGAAGTGTTGAGATGTCATCCACGTCTACACACAGATCATAATTAATGGCTAATTAAATTCGCATCGTTACAGTGACTCTTTTGAGGTTATTTCACTGATATATGATGACATATGGGTTTTTCATTCTAGGCATATGATTTATGGACATGACTTGATGTTTTAAATTGAATTTGTCATGATATAAGTCTTTTGTTGTGATTATTGAGGTTAATAATGATATAATAGTGGATGTGATTACATGCGGACATAGCTAGCCCGGGTAAGCCAGGTTGTGGGCCCACGTTGGCCCCCATGGCGGTTCATTGGAAAATGGGTCATTACAGTTTTGTATGCATTTTATAAGTCTTTTGTCTTGCTAGGGCATTGTTTGTTTGTGTTCTTCGGTGGCTAGGACGTGTAGAAGGTATGAATGTACAAAATGGATAGGTATTTCTTGACACAATACTCAAACCCTCGAGCGTTCTGACACCCGATCCCACGCGTACACTCTCGTCTCTCTCGTACTCTTGCACCACGAACGCATATACGACGTTTATTATTAATTATTAATTACATTTTATTCATTTCCACATGTATATAACTACCCAACCCAGTATATAGTCATTTGCTTACTCGGTACTCGTGTCTATACGCTAATTGGGGAAAATACCCGTCACACTCGATCAATTATAAATAAAATGTACACATCATGATGCCAATAATCCTAATTACATATGAACATCGCAAATTAATACAAACATCACAAAAATCACTATTTACCTAGCTTCGGGCGCACCCTAGTCTATCTGCAGGGTCCACGAGGTGTTGAGATATCATCCACATCTACACACTCATCATAATTAATGGCTAATTAAATTCACGCCTTTACAGTGACTCTTTTGAGGTTGTTTCACTGATATATGATGACCTATGGGTTTTTCACTCTAGGCATATGATTTATGGACATGACTTGATGTTTTAAATTGAATTTGTCATGATTTAAGTCTTTCGTTGTGATTATTGAGGTTAATAATGATATAACAGTGGATGTCATTACATATGGGACATAACTGGCCCAAGTAGGGCAGGTTGTAGGCTCGCATTGGCCCCCATGGCGGTCCGTTGGAAAATGGGTCGTTACAGTTTTGTATGCATTTTATACGGTTTGAACAAATTCTTTTGTCTTGCTAAGGCATTGTTTGTTTGTGTTGTTCGGTGGCTAGGATGGACGTGTAGAAGGTATGACTGTGCAAGATGGAGTGGTATTTCTTGACACAATACTTAAACCCTCAAACGTTTCGATACCCGATCCCACACGTACACTCTCGTCTCTCTCATACTCTCGCGCCACGAACACATATACGACGTTTATTATTAATTATTAATTATTAATTGCATTTTATTCATTTCCACTTGTGTATAACTACCCAACCCAGTATATAGTCATTTGCTTACCTGGTACTCGCATCTACATGCTAATCGGGGAGAATACCCGTCACACTGTCTTGCACAGTCAATAATAAATAAAATACACACATCGCGATGTTAATAACCAAAATTACATATGAACATCGTAAATCAATAAAAAAAACATCACAAAAAACCACTATTTACCTAGCTTTCGGTGTGCCCTAGCCTATCTGCGGGGTCCACGGGGTTCTGAGCTGTAATCCACGTCTAAACACACGTCATAATTAATGGCTAATTAAAATCGGGCCGTTATAGTGACTCTTTTGAGGTTATTTCACTGATATATGATGACATATGGGTTTTCCACTCTAGGCATATGATTTATGGACATGACTTGATGTTTTAAACTGAATTTTTCATGATTTAAGTCTTTTGCAGTGATTATTGAGGTTAATAATGATATAACAATGGATGTGATTGCATGTAGAAACACAGCTGGCCCTGGTAGGCCACGTTGTGGGCTCGCATTGGCCCCTGTGGCAGTCCGTTGGCAAATGGGTCGTTACAGTTTTGTATACATTTTAACAATTCTTTTGTCTTGCTAGGGCATTATTTGTTTGCGTTGTTCAGTGGTTATTTACCATAAAAAGGGAGGATGGACGTGTCGGAGATACGAATGTGCAAGATGGAGAGGTATTTCTTGAGTTTTCATTCAATTTTAATTTTTTTTCGTGTTCAAACCAAGGATTTCGCCTCTGGTTCGGCCTCGTAGGGCCGAACAAATGGCTTTTGCTTAGTCTATCTTGGTTTATTGAAAAATGTTTGTTCGATCACCTATATCTAAACAAACACTTGTACTTTTTTTGTTTTTCTTATTCAAACCAAATATTCCTCTGGTTCATTCTGGCATGGCCGACCAAATGGGTTTTGTTCGATCTAGCATAACCGATTGAAACACATTTGTTTGGTCACCTATAGTTGAGTGTTCGTCGATATCACTAGGCCAAATGTACTATTGTCAGAATTGTTTTTTGAGTTTTTTTGTGATTCTTGATTAAGTGTTGAATTTAATACTGTGATTTACCATTTTGCAGGAAAATTTGTGTTCGCATTAACTTGAGCCCTAAGTCTTTTTTCGATCAATCTTCGCATGATGGTGGGTGCATATTCGCATCAACTCGAGCTCTATGCCTTCCTTCGAAGCGGTGGATAGACGTGAAGTTGGTGCTTGGAATGCAAACTCTAAGTCTTCACATCAACTCGAATTCTAAGGTGAGATTTTGTTTATTTGTTCAAATCCGCGTTGTTATTGATCAATTATGGTTTTTTGTATGTCTTTTTTGTTGTATATGGTTGAATTTGATGGTCGATTTGTGTGTAAATTAGTATTTAAAAACTTCGTCGACTTGAAGATAGTTCAAAATGATGTTTGTTATAATTTGTTGTACTTTTTAGTGATTTTGCTTGTCGTGTATGTGTTTCTTGTTGTTTACGATTAAATTGGGTGGTCGTTTTGTATGTATTGTTGGTTTAGGCTCAGTCGATCACACATGGCCGATTGAATTTGTTTTGTTCGATTGAAAACAACCGAGCAAATAAATTCAATCGGTATGTTGCGACCTATTAATACAATTTTGATGTAATATTGAATTTTTTTTGAAAATATTGCAATTAAGGATCAAATTCTAATCTAGTGCAATTTGATTTGATGATCAATAAATATTATTGTGATACAATCAAACTTGGTCAATTTGTCGATTTATGTTGTTTCCATGAATGTTGATGCTTCTTCAATTTTCTCTTGTTTTTTTTAGCAATTTTGGTTGATGTATATGTGTTTGTTGTTGTTTATGATCAAATGTTATACTCATTGTGTGTTTAGTGGTTGTAGAGTCTTAGTCGGTCACACACAACGAATTGAAATTATTTTGTTTGGTTGTAGTTGGACAATGAAAAGTCTTTCATTTGGGTGGCTCCAACTGAACAAAACAATCTTAATCAGTCTGTTCCAAACGAGTGTACAAATAATATGGGAATTATGTTAATGGTTTCTATTTTTGGTGAAGTAATTATTAAATGTTGATATTAGGCTTATATTTGTGTCATTCTAATAGGCATGGCTCGTACTAAGAAGACTATTAATCGAGAAGAGACCGATGCCCAATAGTTGAAGGGAGCGCGTAGTGGCAGGAAAGCTCAAACTGCATCTCATAGAAAATTGAAAAAAAGTTAGGACGGGAAAAGGGGGATAGTGAGATTGGTGACTTACATGATGAGGCATCCGCAGCACCGGCCTCGACTGTGGTAGGCCAGGAATTGGCAGTTCACAAGAGCCAACTTCAGTTGAAGTATCTTCATCTAAGTCAACTGAAGAAGATCGAGAAGAAGTGCAAGAACAAAAAGAAGAAAGTGAAGAAGAAAGTGAAGAAAAAAGTGAAGAAGAGAGTGAAGGAAAAAGTGAAGAAGATTGTGAAAATGAAGAAGAAGATGACCAAGAACAAGAATTTTGAGGAAAAGATGGAGAAAAAGGTGAGCAAGAATATGAAAGTGGAGAAAAAGATGGGGGAAGAAAGTGAAAGCGAAGATGATGAAGAAAATGAAGAAGAAGAGAAAGAAGACGATGAGAAGGAAGATGTTGAAAAAGAAATCGTGGAAGAAAGAACCAGTGCTAAGGGTAGTGGTAAGACCAAGGCAAGAAAAGGCAACAAGAAAAAGGTCCAAGAACCGATCAATGACCGACCCGCATCTTTTTCTGGTGGGCCCACACATCAGTCGTTGTTGAAGAGTTCCAACAGTCATGTCGCCGTTGCGATATGGAATAACCAGGTACGGGTATTTCAAAAGGCGCAATTCTTACGAATTATTGTAAATTGTAATTTCTTTTTCAACTTTTACTTTGTTATCTTCTAATCATATGTTCTATGATATTTCAGGTGAGGCCCTTGCTCAGATGTATCAATCATGGCTCTCAATTGACATAATGTGAATTGGGGAAGTATTGACGAGACAAATTCGGCTTTAGAGGATCATTGAGGCATCTGGGCTTAGTGCAATGACCGACTGCTCATATAAGAAGGCATATAAGTCTCTCTTATCGACTTTTGTTGAGAGGTGCCAGTCAGAGACCAACACATTTCACTTTACATTCGGTGAAATGTTGATCACACTGTAGGATGTTAGCAAGTTGTTGCAGATTCCTATGATGGAAAAGTTGTTAATTGTGTCGACATTTCCAGGGACCAAGCTACAGCGTTGGTGAGTAGGGCTCTTAAGGTGTCGGAGGTTGAAGTAGATAATCATTTGAACAAGAATCTCAAAGTACTCAAATCCTAATTGAAGTCAAAATGGGTATAGATGCCAAGGCTGAGGCAAGGAGAAAAAGCTAGGGTATCCCTCGGCTTAGTGCACTGCCCGAGCCTACATGTGGTACTTGTTGGGAAGCATTTTGTTCATTGATAAGACATTCACTTTAGTCTTCGTTCAACTTCTGCAGCTGGTAGAGAAACTGGGTGAGGTCCATATGTATGCGTTGGGTGCGACAACTCTAACTTACTTGTATCGACAACTTAGAACGGCTACTTGAGTCAACGATGTCAAATTGTTGGGTATATCACATTGCTAAAGGTGCATTTAGTAAAAGTTGATTTAATGTGAAATTTGTTTCTTTCACTTGAAATGACTTTTTTTTTTGTTTTTCCTTTGCAGGGATGGGAGTACGACCACTTTGATGTTCTTCTACATGAAGCACACCTGAACAACAGTTATGTTGGGACCCTCCCGTGTGTGTTTAGGTGGGACCTGAAGTCAGAGCAGTGCCTTAATAAAGATATGTACATAGGCTTCGAAGAGCGCTTGATAATGCTCGATCAAACAGGGTGTGTGTTCTCTTGTTAAATTTTAGTTTGGTTAGTTTGTTAAGTTGTTATGATGTTTCATTGATGGACTTATTTGTAAACATCAAACAGGACGAACTAGATGTGGAATCTTTGGTTTGAATACGAAAAAAATACAAAAATTGAACGAAAACTCAAGAAATACCTCTCCATCTTGCACATCCATATCTCCTACACGTCCATCCTCTATTTTTTATGGTAAATAGCCACCGAACAACGCAAACAAATAATGCCCTAGCAAGACAAAAGAATTTGTTCAAACACTGTAAAATGCATACAAAACAATGGAGAAACATGATTTTCCAGCAAGAAACATGAAGAAATCAACTCTTACGATGGTAGTGGGCTCCAAAATCGTAAGTTGGCGCCGCCGGTGGTCGGAGGGGATCGTCGGAGTCGAAGGTGACGTTCGTATGGGGTGCACAAGGTGAGAAGGAAGAAGGGCATGAGAGTCATTGTGGAAGTTGTGAGGGGTAAGTATGTCATTTCATTTGAGGGCATTTTCGAAAGTGGGGTGAAAAAAATAGAGTTTTGCACTTAGTTAAATATGGGGTACAAATAGCCACGCCGATATATATATATATATATATATATATATATATATATATATATATATATATATATATATAGGAAATTCTACTATGGTTATCATTTTAAATCATCATCTACGGTGATTTAAATATTTTACCATTGAATTTAAATTTATTGGTCAATTTGATAACGGCATTAATGAGACTTGTATTTGGTAACTCTACACCTTTAATTTTTAGTTCTTATTTATTAAGACTTTTTCTCTAAGAAATTTTTAAATAAGGTCTTATAGATTTTAAGGTATTTGGTAAAAATAATTTAAGAGTCTCTTATTTAAAAATTGAGTGTTTGGAAAGTAAATTTGTCATCTCTTATTACAAAGGTATTTTTTATCATTTATTTAGAAAATAGAGCCCTAATTCTTCCATGTTCGAGATCAAGAGAGAAGGAAGTTTTAAGGTTGAAGAGGTATAACATGGCTCAAATTTCTGCTCTAATTGTTATATATTGGGTACAAAACTTGAACTGCTTCAAAGTGCCCACATATCAACTGTACAATCTATAACATCTAGGTGGATCCATGTTGAAAAATAAAAAATCTCTCCGGCCATGATAGAGTAGTACCAAACCTCTAGCTTCTCATTAAAACAACTCTCCTTTTATCTTTCATCTCGATCAATCTCACCCACTTGTGCACAGAATTTTGACACAGAGACAAGAACAGAGCATGAGGTCGGCAAGAGAAAGAGCACTTATGGAAAAACGGTGGACAAAGCACAAAACTTTGAGAGAGACAAAAACGGAGCATTGAGAGAGTGAGAGAGAGAGAGAGAGAGAGAGAGGGGGAGTGCGAGACAGCAATGGTGTGAGAACTCGTGCGTTAAAAGGGTTGGGACAAATAAGGGCAAAGCCGTGTGAGAGATTGGAGTGTGTTGGAGGATTGGACAATTTTGGCATATTAAAGTTAGTCGTCAACTCTTAAACCTCTTTCCGCATAAGTAAAAGACCACTTATTTAAAAAGTTAAAAAACTTAATTTTGTTGTAAAGTAAAGGAAACTAGTTAGGAAAACATAAACTAAAAAAGAATGCAATACAGAAGATAGAAGAATATGAGAAATTTCTATTCAACTTGGTGTAGCTCATTACATGAATGTAAGCCCTTTACATAGGCAAATACAAGAATGACAAAGGCCATATGTTACAATTACAAGAGTAAAAGACATTAAGTAAATATGTAACCATTGGTGACGTAATGGTTGAATTGGAAGGGTCATCCACTACCTATTTAACTTCATTTACAATACTCCCCCTTGAATGATACTTGCTAAGAGAATATGTCTCATTAAAACCTCTACTAAAAAAAACCCAGTAGAAAGAAATCTAGTAAAGGAAAAATAGTACATCATTCTCGTTAGTCTTGATATGGAGTATAATATTGTTAGGCTTGCTTCGTTAAAAACCTTGCTAGGAAAACCCAGTGGGATAAAACCATAGCTAAGGGAAAAAGAGTGCAATGCACTAATCAATAACTCCCCTTCATGTTGACATGGATGAAACTTGTTCCGTTTCATTTCTTACAATATCTTTGAGTCAACGCAAGCCAATACCATAGCTTGTTTTACGAACTTCCATGATAGAGCTGTATCACCACAAGTAAATACATAACCTGTTTGAGATCGAGTCTTATGAGGGTCAGACAAATAGCCAACATCTGCGTATCCATGCAAATTCATTTTTACTCCTCTTGAGTAAAATAAACCCATGTCACTAGTTCCTCGAAGATAAGGAAAAATATATTTAACACCATTCCAGTGTCTTCGAGTAAGTGAAGAGCTATATCTTGCAAGTAAGTTAACAGAGAAGGCAATATCTGGTCTTGTATAATTTGCAAGATACATAAGTGCACCAATTGCACTCAAATAAATATGGTACCTCTGGACCAAGTAGCTCTTCATCATTTTCATGAGGTCGAAATGGATCCTTATCCACTTCAAGTGATCTACAATAATTGGGGAGCTCAATGGATGTGCTTTGTTCATATAAAATCTTTTAAAGATTTTTTCAATATAATTTGATTGATGAACAAGAATTACACTTGAAAAATGCTCAATTTGCAAACCAAGAAAAAAAAAAAATTTTCAAGTTCTTTCATCTTGAGTTCCTTTTTCAAGTATTCAGATGTTCTCATTATGTCGTCATGGTTTCCCACAATATTCAAATCATCAACATACACAACAATTATTAAAAATGCCGATTTTTTAATAAAGACACATGGACAAAGTAGATTATTTACATATTCTTCTTTAAGTAAATAATCACTAAGGCATTTGTACCTCATTCGACTAGATTGTTTCAATCCGTACAAAGACCTTTGTAATTTTATGGACTGAGTATTATGAGGTTTGAATATGGGCACTTCAAGTCCATCAGGTATTTTCATATATATATATATATATATCTTACTGTCTAGGGATCCGTACAGATATGTTGTAACAGCATCTATAAAATGCATATCAAGCCCTTCAGAAACTGCAAGACTTATTAATAATCGGAATGTAATTGCATCTATAACAGGAGAATATGTTTCCTCATAATCAATGTCAGGTCTTTGTGAGAAACTTTGAGTTACAAGTCTTTCTTTATATCTTGTAATCTCATTCTTTTCATTTCTCTTTCGTACAAATACCCATTTATATCCAACAAGCTTAATACCATCAGGTGTTTGGACAATTGGTTTAAAAACTTCTCGTTTTCTTAACGAGTTTAGCTCTGTTTGGATAACCTCATCCCACTTTGGCCAATCAGGTCTTTTTCGACATTCATCCACTGTTCGTGGTTCTAGATCATCTTTTTCGAAAATCTTATAGGATACATTGAAAGCAAAGATATCATTTGGAACAACTTCCTTTCGATCCCAAATCTTGCTAGAATTTAAATAATTAATTGAGATCTCACTATTTTTCTCTTTTTCAAGAAGTAATTGTTCCTCATCAGAATCAACTTGTTCTGAAGAATCCTTATCAAATGATTCTTGAGCTTTCTTAGGAGTATTATGATTTTTATTTATTTTTACTCCTGTTTTCCTCTTGCGATGGATTATATCCTTTGAACCAATAGGTCTTCCAAGCTTCAAGCGTTTTGTTGGTTCTTGTGCATTTGGCTGCACGTGGACATCGATTCTTGTCGGAGCATTTACAGCTGGAATATGTGATTTTTTTCACTCGCTTTATGTCATTGATTTACAATTTGTTGCAAATGAATGATTATTTGAACTTCAAGTTCACATTGATTTGTACGTGAATCATAATGTAATAAACTTGATGCAGTCCAAGCAATTTCACGCCATTCCTTTTGAATTGGCTTTTTATCTCTCTTAATGGTGAAAAAATTGCTTCATCAAAGTGACAATCAGCAAAACGTATTGTAAATAAATCCCCTGTTAGGGGTTCAAGGTATTTGATAACAGATGATGAGTTAAAACCAATATAAATCTCAAGTTCTCGTTGTAGACCCATTTTAGTTCTATTGGGAGGTGGTATAGGGACATACACTGCACAACCAAAAATTCTCAAATGTGATATATTTGGTTGTTGACCTAAAATAAGTTGTAGTGGAGAATGCTCATGATATGCAGTAGGCCTGAAACGAATAATAGATGATGCATGAAGGAATGCATGTCCCCAAACTGAAGTTGGTAGTTTAGCTCTCATAAGTAAAGGTTTTGCAATTAATTGAATGTGTTTGATGAGAGATTCTGCTAAACCATTTTGGGTAAGCACATGAGGAATGAAATACTCGAGGGTAATTCCTATAGACATGCAATAATCTTTAAATGTTTGGGATTGAAATTCTTCAGCATTATCAAGACGAATAGTCTCAACTTTATAATTTAGGCTAGAAGTCTAGCAAATGCAACATTTCAAGTTGAAAGTAAGCAAACATATGACCACCTAGTTGATGCATCTATCAAAATCATGAAATATCTAAAAGGTCCGCAATGAGGATGAATAGGTCCACAAATATCTCTCTGAATGCGTTCTAAGAAAATTGGAGATTCCATAACTACTTTACTTAGAGATGGTTTAGCTAATAATTTTCCTTGAAAACAACTAGCACAATTATAATCGCCAGCTGAAAATATTTTGACTCTTTAAAGGATTCTATACGAATTATTTATAATTCTTCACATCATTGATGATCCTGGATGACCAAGTCGATCATGTCATAAAATGAATGTCTCTTGATCATTGATCTTTATGACGACATTTGTTTCAACATGCCTTATATTAGTGAAATATAATCCAGATGATGAAGTTGAGAATTTTTTCAGAAACTTCTTTTTCCCATTCGAAACCAATGTAATATAGAGAAATTCTTTTTTATTTTCATTTATGGTTTCAATATGATATCCATTTTGTCGGATGTCTTTAAAACTGAGTAAGTTTCTTCTGGATTTCTCATAGTATAAGGCATTTACAACGTGAATTGTTGTACCCCTTGGCAACATAATATTTGCTCGTCCAGAGCCATTAATCAATTTAGTAATGTCAGATATTGAATAAACATTAGTCTCTGCGAAATACTCTTATATTATAATGTACATGTAGTACAATAAGTAAGACATGCATTATTCGCCATTATTTAGCTCATGATTTGAACACATCTTAATGTGTCAATTTTATTGAGATACTTTAAATAGTAAAATTCATAATTTTGCCTTGGTTTTGAAGGCATGGTAAAAGGTCACAATATTCGAGTATATATAACAATATTTAGGCAAAATAACCTTTCATATTTAACAAAAAATGTCACAATTATGAGCGCTCATTATCAATAATAATTTGCCCTTTCTAGTGGTGCACCACTTTTTATTCCAACTTTTAGTGGAATTGTAAATACGACCTTCACCAGATCATTTCACCTTTTTCACGTCCGTAAATTTGTTATTGCGAACATGGTCATAGTATGCAAAATATACTTCTTAATTTGAAGCTGAATCAATTGGACGGAAGCGATATTATATTTATAATATCTTAATATTTTACTCAGCTACTATGAGACAAGAAATCAATTCATAATATTAATTGAATTGACATTCGCACTCGATATTTTGTTGCATTAATAAATCGAGGCGGGTCATGTGACCTTTTTTTATTGTCTCCTCAGTCATATTTCTGCATAGCCTCAACTTAGAGGTAATTAAAATTGTAGTATAATAATCAATATTTGGCGAATAAATATTAGTGTTATATGCACAATATTGCATGTATGGTTTATTTGTAGTTGCCTTTACAAATAATTTGTTTTTGTTAATATTAAGCAACACATTCAATTATAGTTGAACAATATTTTAGAGAATAAAGATATAGTAAATAGTTTTTCATATTTTTATATAAAATATGTAATATACAATTAAATACATGTTCCTAACTTGATTAGTTATATACAAAATGCACTATATGTATGAGTTGGTGGGACAACCTCCAGGTTAGGTGGCGAGACAAAGTCTACTTAATAACCATGCCTCCTCGAACGGGATAACCCATCTCCCTTTCAATGTTTAGCTTTACCGGGGACAAGGCTTGCCCACTATCAACTCAAACTAATAGCATAATGTGTATTATAAAAATCAAGAATATAACATAATTAATCGTTAATAGTTTTATAGGAAAAAACTGCTACATATAGACTTTTAATTTCTGATGTAGAAGATCATACTAGACGCAACTACAGAGCATACTTTCGTTGTCGGTGACGTTATATATAATCCATTATGCATAAATATTTTTTTTAATTTTTTTAATTTTATTTTTAATAAAGTATTTCATAATGCATGACGTTGTTACATATATATATATATATATATATAAAATAAAAGATATGACCCATTAATGTCTAAATAGAAATATATTCAAATATTGATTACGTTAGACACATAAATCTAACGTGAGCATGTTTTAATTAAGTTGCCCTTTTCTATTTACTTCCACAACTAGCTAGACGTTGTAGACTTTCATGAAAACCAAGGCATGGAGTAAGACTCACCCCTCCACATGAGCCTTGGAATGTTGGTTCACAAATGTGGCCTATTTGTATAGCCAAAATGAAGCACAATTACAAGCCATATATATTTACCAACTATAAATTAATTATTAGCTAGATAGCTAGCCAACCAATCATGCCTTTTTTTTTCTTCTCATTTGATGAGCTATTTACACATAACAATATGCATGGAGGGAAAGCAATGAAAGAAAGAGATCTAGAGAGACATTGAAAATTCATTGAGACCGCACCACAGCACTAAGTGATGAAGTAGTAGAAAGCGGGCTAGGATAACGTGTTATGAATATTAACATATTATATTAGTTTTGGGGACCATAGTAATAAAAATATTTTATTGGTCTAAATTTTAGTAGTTTTCAAGGTAAGCATGCATGAATGTATTTCCAAGTGAAGGTCTATCTTTGTCTTTCCATATCCCGGAGGAGCATATGGGAGGTGAAGGAAGTGGAAGTCACATTGCATATTCCAAGGTATATGATATAATTAATGAAACATGGTAGATGAAAAACACAATGGTTTAGCAAAATATATATTTTAGAGTGATAAAGATGTTAGTGCCAAATGTGATGGAATAATTAAATGTTGACCAACTAAGCATTAGGGTACCTCAAACAGGTAGAGAAAATATCAACAGTAGCCATGCATTTATTTATCAACACAAAGTGACCAATAAAAGAAACGTAAATATAGATTGAAATCATATGTTTTTTTTCTTTCTTTTAGATTTCATCAAATGGATCAGTCCTTTTTTTTCCTTTCTTTAAAGTAGTGTAAATATGAATATGCATGCAATTCAAAGTTTAATTATATGTCAAATCAAGATACCTAACCAAACACTCAAAATCAAATTAATATAAATTATACCTTCCTAGCTTTATTTTCTTGAGAGAGCCTTCTTGGTCTCCAAGATTTCCCTCGTTGAGCAACCTCGTGCTGATAAAGTGTTGTAAAGTAAAGTAAGTTAGCTAGAAAAGCATAAAGTAAAAGAGAAAGCAACAGAGAAGATAGAAAAATAGGAAGAATTTCTATTCAACTTGGTGTAACTCATTATATGGATGTAAGCCCTTTTATATAGGCAAATACAAGAATGACAAAGGTCATATGTTACAATTACAAGAGTAAAGACATTGAGTAAATATGTAAGCATTGGTGGAGTAATGTTTGAATTGGAAGGGACTACCCATTTAACTTCATTTACAACAAATTTATTTGTTTACAAAAAAAAAAAACTTAATTGATTTGTTAAGAGGTTTTCCTCTTATTCTTTAAAGCTCTTTTTAAATAAGGTTAATAGAGTTACCAAACACCATGTTTGGTGATTTTCTCCAATCACCATGGTAGAATCACCTTTTACATATATATATATATATATATATATATATATATAACACCATCTTACTTTAACATTTTGGTGTATCATCTACTACAAACCTTAAGCCCCACTCACCCCCTCTCCTTTTGGACTTTGCATTCCATATTATTAAAATCTAATATACTTGTGATTATTTTTGTGTAGGTCTGAGATTATAATATTGCACTTTCCCATCACACACACACACACACACACACACATATATATATATATATGGCACCTCGAAAATTCTCCAACAAGGGCAATGTGTGCTAATCTCAAGACTAGGAAGGTACCCGTAGAATTGATTAATGAGACTTACATACTACACCGACTTTTATTATATTTCCGATGTAAGATTATATATTCCAACACTCCCCCTCAAGTGTGCAACTAGACCTGGACTAGTTTTCACTTGCCAAACACAAACCTACTAGAGGTCCGAACAAATATACTTAGACACACTCTTAAAGGCTTCTAGGTCCACAAACGAATATAGACTTCATCGCTAGCCCAACCAGGTCATCAAATACGAGCTCAAGAGCGTTCAACTTTGATACCACATAGAAATCCATGAGTCCGGAGAGTGTTGAGCCACACGCACATGAGTATATAAATGTAGTTGAAGCCCATCTTGTACAAAATAAATTGGCTTTTGCTAAAATTCAATCTACACCACTTATATACCACATCAACTCTTATTATATTTCCGATGTGAGATTATATACTCTAACAATTGTTGCCCTAATATTTCTCATTGCTCTCCTCTTTGTTCTTTCGTTCTTGATTTTTTCTTACAGGACCAACAACAGATAAATGCCTCACGAGAAAATCCCACAGCAAATTTCAAATTTTCAAGTAATACAAGAGAATACAACTCTAAAATCTTCTGCTGATGAATGTTGTTGATCCGCGGCTTGAACTAAGACTATAAAGCACTATAAGCATACATTTATAAATCATTCAAGCATACATAAGATTATGGTACATATCGGACTGGCAGCGGTAGCAGTTCTGCATATGAATAAAATAAATGCAAGCAACAAAGGAACTGATGAAGACGTAGTCCGTCATATTTCCAGCTTCTAGAGTGATCATGAATTTGTTCCATAATCATATCCTCCAGAACATGAAAGTCTGGAAGCGCTCAATCCTTATTGTATACCAAAGTTGGATATACAGAGTGCCACATGTTGTTCTTCACGTAAGTTACAATTTGATCCTGCAACAAATTCACACTGTAATTTAGAGAGTATTAATGGATATTCATTGTATTATTTGCATGAATGCATATGCTGCTTTCATCATTCTGAGCTCTTGAACGATATAATCAATTATTCTTTTCTTTTCTTTTCACAATTGCTTCCTTCCCATTTTCTTTTCTTTTTTTTTTTTTCTTTTTTTTTTTCCGTCAAATGCTTCCATCCCAATTGGACACGGAATTCCTGCATAGCATAGCGTTTGACTGAGATAAATTTGTTTGGTGGAAAAATCGGAAACCTGAGATGTCTATTCCAAATAAATTGAGCAGGCAGAAAAACTTCTTCGGAGGAACATACTAAAGGCTGGACATGGTCCCATCTGTTCAACTTTTTCTGGTCTTTCTTTTAGGGATTTGATCACCTGTAATCACAGAGGTGGAAGCATGCCTTTTCCATTGCATTACACGTGTGGTTGGCTTTTCTGGTCTCTTTTTTAGTTATATAGAAGCAAAATTAAAGGATGTGACACTGTTGCTTTAATACATGATTAGGCACAAGAAAATATTTGCAACGATCAGACAGTTGCAAAGTGCATCTAGAAACAATGAATACCTTGTTTAGCTTCCGCAGCTCCCGAGCATCCATGTCACGGTATCCCTCGGCTAAATCTTCTTCTATTGCTTCTCTTACCACCGCGGCAGCAACCTCCTTTGTTATGTCGCGAATGCTGCGGATATGCCAAGTGTCAATACAATAAATTTTAATCCGTTTCAACTGAAAGACATATTCAAGACAAAAAAAGAAAAACAAAGAAAAGAAACGGAAGACGATATTTGGTACCTGGATATTGAAGGGTATATAATCCCTTTGAGGACCTCCTCTTCTTTCATATACGCAGCCAAGCTTTGGTTTTAAATGAATTGCATGATATTAAATATATTGATATAATACAATAACTGCCGGGAAAAAAAACTCAGGTAATGATGCAGATATAAGAATTACCATTCAGCGGCAGCCTGAAGCATGCCATCAGAAATTACTTGGGAACCTGCTAATAGGGTACCAAGCCCAATCCTGTATTATCATAAAAGAAGATTCTTAAAAATGTTGATGTAGAGCTTTTTTCATAAAAAATAAAGTAATAAAACATGATAAAACACTGACCCTGGGAAAAGATACATGTTGTTTCCTTGATTGCAGTGCCCAATCTGTCCATTTCCTAAATATTTTCATCCAATCTTTAATGATGAGTATGAATCGCTATCCACAGCATTCAAACATTTCTGTTGTATTAGAACTTAATCCAAATAGCTTAAGAATCACACCAATCAATTATCCACTATTTGACTGTGCATCTTCTGATGATTTAATTAGAATGATTGGTCGGGATCTTATAGTTCTAGAATTGAAGAATTTCATATAGAAGAACCCAAAAGGGAAGGATTTCACATAGAATTAATAATTTTAGTGTTGGGCCCGCCTGCTCCTGTATCCACGGGTTTGTGGATCTCACTAGTACCGATAGTCCCCAACTTAACTACGTTTTGGGTCACAGGTATAGGGTTTTACTCCAAAAGGCCATGGTTCTCTTAGGGAGAGAACCATAACTTAAGTACTTTATTAAGTCACACTTAATCGATGTGGGACTATTATTTTGGTCCACACATCCCAACAATCTCCACCTTGGACTGAAATCTTAGGTGCCTTAGCACTACCTTAGACCGACTTCCCTCCAAGATGCTTCACCACATGATCTATCATCGCTCATCTCGAGGAGAGACGACTTGAGTAACCCACGACTATCAACAGGCATGCCTTGTACCAGCTGAACCATCGGCTCTGATACCACTTGTTGGGCCCGTCCACGTCTATATTCGCAGACCCGTGGATCTCACTAGTACTGATATTGTCCCCAACTTAACCACCTTTTGGGTCACATGTGTGTGTGGTTTTACTCCAAAAGGCCTCGGTACTTTTAGGGAGAGAACAACAACTTAAGTACTTCTTTATGAAGTCACACATAACCGACCAACATTTAGTCTTTAGTATTTTAGTATCTAGAATTAATAATTTTGATGCTAGAAACTCACTGAATAAATGTAGAAGTCAGAGAATCAAAATGCAAAATCATAACTAGCTCAAACTCAAAAATGAATGGAAGATTTATAAAATCCAAAGCTCCAATTACATTTTTCAGTGTTTTGGAATGCCCAAGTTTCAAACTAAGGAAGCCTTTTTCTATTAACTCAAAAATAATTAGCTTTTAAAATTCACCAAAGTTATATGGTCTAAAATGTGTTATAATTTTAGCATATTACCAAATAAATGTGAAAAATATGAAATATATTTTCTAAATTAAAGGATCAAAAACACAATTTTCCTTTATATTTCATCAATTAAAATTCAGAATCAATAGTGTTAATTTCAACAAGGAGAAGTTTTTCATAGCTTTGGAAAAACTTCAACTTCGTAATTAAATTCATAAGAAAGTTTTAGAAAGCAAGTGGAGAAAGCAGAATTTCCCTTGAGCAACATAAGGTGTAAAGTTTGAGGTAGTATGAAGCACAAGCCTCAACTTTGTTTTCATTGAAACGCATTGAAATGGAGCACATTTTTAGAACAATGATGGATTGGGTGTGGTGGGGGGTGGTGGAGTGAAATGACCAGTATGCATTAAGACAAACTTGTGACCTGAATTTTTTTTAACTCTTTTTCCTAGTTATTCTTATTTCATACTAGATGAATATTCCATAAAGCCAATAAATTATGCAGAATTAAGCTTTGTTGTATGACAGGGCAGTACGCTATAACCTAGAAATGGACCAGCTATATTGTCATTTTTAACGTTAGTAGCTATTTATGTCACAGAATCTCCCAAGGTCAAGGAAAAGTTACAGGAGCAGAGGGGCAAAGAAGAAGAAAAGAGTTTGAAAATTGTTCTCCGCAAGTCCTATTATATAACATTAGTGAGAAGAACTGTGACAAGCTCTATGACTTGCAAAATCTTTGGGACTTTATAAACAAACTACCATTTGCAACAAAATTCTGATAGCCCAATAATCTCTATTTTAAAGATAATGTGTTCTGTTCCATAACCTTACCTGTAGATCTTAAGATTTATTTTAGGAAGCAATCATATGAAGTTAGTATGATTATTAGAGATCCCAATCTGTCATTTTATTAAATGAACTCATCCACCCTTCTTATGTCTATCTCAATTGCTATGTAACCCCAAGGAATTGTACACATGAGCTTGACCAGTTGCAACAAATCATCCATATAATCATGTTCTAATTACACACGATTCTAGCATTCCAAGAACCTCAAATATGAAAACTATAGTATCGGGTAAGAGATCTGTAATGAAATTTTTATAAGAAACATGTTCCAGATTTCTTATAATGTAAGAAAAAGCTTTCTTATAATATGGAATTGTACACATGAGCTTGACCAGTTGCATGCAAGTGCAACTGTCTACGCCCTCGGCATTAATCGCTTTTGACATTACTAAATCCTTTTTATCATCAGAGATGTCCTTCATGTGAAATCCAAGTCTTAGAGACAAAAAAAAAAAAAAAAAAAAAAAAAAAAAAAAAAAAAAAAAAAAAAAAAAAATCCAAGTGAAGCATTTAAGAGAAAAAAAATATTAATTTTAATACAACTATCAGTGTTAAGTCTTTGCATACGTACCAAGATTTACATCTTTGAAAGGGCTACCACTAGCAAATATGATGTGATCACCCATTACAGAATATGCTTCTTCAGGGGTGCATTCAGCTGTTGAAAAAGGGAAACAAAGTAAATTGGTAACCAGTAACAACAATGAAGATCAATTACAGGGATAAGTACTTTTCTTACGCTCACCATTTCTAGTAGGGTTTGACATTGCAAAAATGGCAGGCCTAGTCGAAGTTGAACTTTTGAAGGCCTCTAATACCTGGACAGGTGTAACAACTGGTAATGGAAAGAATGAAATACAATGCTAATCTTTGTTCCTTCTTCATTTGTTTGGCACAACACACTAAAATGATGTTTAACAGTTAAGCAACAATAGCTTAGGAATAAAAATAAAAAAATAAAACAGTATACTTATGATAGGATGAAGTCCCATTGAGCTTGTAATTGAATGCCCTTAAGGCCTCACAAAGGCATCACCTACGCATTCTAACCTCATATCGGCTATAGTGTAGGCAGGTCATGCAAACATTTGGAAATGGAAAATTTTATTAGACAACAATTAGGCCCCCTATGCTTATGGAAATGAAGGTTTCTTTTCTTTCCTTTTATTAGACAACATTTGTATAATGCCTTTTTCCTCTGGTTGGGTTTTTTTTTCATATATAATTTCAACATTGTAAAAAGTATAAGTACCTTCATCAAAGTGCTGTTAAGGTCCATGTTTCATTGCTTTGCTAAAAGCACATAAAAGACACACAAGGCTTATGACAATTCACATATTATCAAATTTATACCCGTAGTACAAATTCTATCTTAAGCTTAAACTTTATGCTTTTGATTCTTCTAGATACTTCTTTCAAATTAATTCCCCAAACTAGAGATTTGTTTCCAATCATTCATATTCTTTTTATTAGTTTCACTTAACAAAAATTGACACTAGCTGTAGTCTTTTTCCTCAAGTTTGCAGTGGAATTTGCAAATTATGTCCATCAATAAGGTCGATTGAACTTTTCTAAAGTTTTATGTATGTATAATTCCTAATTCACAAAGATTAAAAATAAAAAATAAAAATAAAAAATCCAAATTCACCTTCATAAAGCCTAATAAATTTAGGGAAGTTTAGATAAGTTCTGGAAATTTTTCATACCATGTTCCGAATGCAGAATTTTTCCATGCGAAAAAGGAAATGAATATAAACAAAATTGGCTTTTGGATACAAATGTCAAAATGACACAAGGTAAAGGGCATACAATATTAATGGTAAAAATAAAGTGTAGTTGATTAGCACAATCACCTAGTAGCATGTTCACACATCAAAATACCATCACTAAATTGCGATTAATGCAATAATTTCACATGGAAAATAAAAGATATGTCACTTGTATTCTAAACACATGCATTTGAATGTAATCTTTGCACAAGAAATAATGTGAAGATAAAAGTATAAATTACTATTCAATAATTGGTTAGTAATGAAAGCATTACCTCTTTTGAGAATAAGCCCCCAACAGCGGATAATCCCAACAGTACATCAGGCTTAATTTGTTTAACCTGCACAATAATAGTATACAACATTTCAAAAGATGAAATAACGAATAGTGTTAGAAGCACAATGATTTACTTTAATTGATAGACAATACGTTTTTGAATGCTGCATAATGGTTTTTGATAGGGGTGAAACATAATCTAATAACACACTAAATTACTAATCCAAAGTGCCATGTTCTTCATTCATGTCCACAGTCCACCCATTAAAAATATTAGGACACTCCATAATTCATTGTAAAAGTTCCTTAAGTAAAGAAACGTCATAATGTTTGAAGAATATATGCGGGCAGGCGCACACACGAACACCAAAAAAATAAAAATAAAATAAAAGACAAAAATAACATCATATATGTGTGTGTGTGTGTGTATATATATATATAATTTACATACAATTGAGTTCAAATATGTGATGGGAACTATGTTAAGTGTGTTGTCAACTATGTTATCTGGACTTCAATGCGGGTGTCGAGTGCGGGTATGGGTCTAAATGTCAGACCCACCACCTATTCTCTAGTTTTAGGACCCGGGGACTGAGCAAAAAGAGTCTAAAAACTTGAGGTACATATGCTTACCTATGTTATTACATATATATAATAGCTTATAGACCTATATTTTTTTTTCTCATTTTTCATTTTGTATTCTACACTAGAAAGGTTTTTTTTTTTTTTTTTTTTTTTTTTTTTTTCTTGCATTTTGAATCTTTTTATACAAATAGCTCTACAAATGGTGTATTCATTTCTTTTCAAGTGTTGGACTCATTTTCAGGTACTTTGGGTTAGAGTGAAGGGTTTGCGTAACATAGGTTGTCAAACATTTAAAGCCTAGTTATACGCACCCCACCTTTTACTTAGAACACCCAAGCGAAAAAGTTTAAACTTAAAAAAAGATCAATTATTCTGCAAAATGACCCTAATGCCCCTCGCTGCGATTAGTGCACCTCGCCACCCTTTTCCTCTCAATTCGTGCATCCTACAATCAACCCTTCACACACTCTCTTTTTGTGATTTGTAAGGCATCATCAAGTGGTTCAACCTTGCAGGTCCGAATATCAAGTTAAAGAGTCAATCAAAGCCCAACGAACCTTTAATTAGAGAGTTGGTCGAAACCTACCGAACCTTTAGGTTGGCAGTTGTCAACAAAATTTCACCAAAGAGGTTCGGTTGGATAACACCGAACCTAGAAGATAAGTCTTGGCCCTATGTCACTGAACCTAAAACAGATGTCTCGACCAAGGTTTTCAAGTTGGGTGCTTCGGTTGGGATGAAGGGTATTTTTGTAAAAATGTTGGGTGCCCTCATAAATTGAAATTTGAATTTGTGTGCCTTTATGGAAATGTGGGGTGCGTATAGCTGAGCTCTATGTTACTCGGACCATTCACTCTAACCCAAAGTACCCATGTCAGACACTTGAAACAAGTCCACTTGTATAACTCTTTGTATAAGAAGATTCAAAATGCAAGAGAAGAAAGGAAAAAATAACAAAAACTTTCTGAATACAAACAAGGATTGCAAGGTAGGTGATGCCTAGGAGACGCCTTAGGCAATGGGTACGGAGATGAGGGGAGGTTTTAGGTTATTTTTCAATATTTGAGGGAGGTCTAACTAAATTTCAATAAAGACAAAGAGCTTCTACACAATTAGTTTTTTGTATGTATAAACAAGTTATCCCCACCATAAACCCTAAACCATACCCTACTTCACCATTTGTTGTGTCCCACCACCATCCACTTCTCGATCTCCGACGAAGATACCAATGAGCTTTCGATACTCCAACAAGTCTCCGACAACCCTCCAACAACTAGCCAGAGCTTGTAGTCGGTGATGAAGACGATGAACAGTGTTTTTTTTTAAAAATCAAAACCCCCCATAATTGGAAAAAAAAAGAACAATTTTTTTTTTTAAATTCTGTTTTTTTCTAAAAAATTTTGTTAATTGCTTGGCTTGTTGTTTCTAACACTTAGAAATTAGAATTGTATTGTTGGATGAGTTCATTGAGTTGTAATGTCATTTATTTTGTGTTTATTGTAGACTAATTAAAATGACAACTAGTTCTACGGATATTGGTTGGAAGTTCACTTTTCTTAAAGACCCCAACAACAAAAGAAAGATCACATGCAAGTTTTGCAACAAAGAAATCAACCAAGGCATCTATCGTTTGAAGTGGCACTTAGCTCAATATGGCGGTGTGGCATCCGGGTGTCTAAAATGCCCAGATGATGTGAGAAATGAAGCGAGGTCTGCTTTAGACAACTCAAGTACGAAGAACAGTGGGGATTGCGACGCATTGGAAGATGGAACTGATTTTTATCTTGATGGGGATGATGATCAAGGAGGATATGAAAGGATAAGTTTAAGAAGAGGTCAAAATCCAAAGCCACCAAGAAAAAGAGGTCCGATGGATGCTTTTGTTACATCTAATCCTGTGGATTCTTGTAGCAAGAAAAAAGGAAGGCAAGTGATGATAAATACTTTGACCAAAAAGGAAGAAAAGAATAAGGTAGATCAATTTTGCATGCGATTCATCTATTGCTTATTGCTTTCAGCGTTCTTAAATCCGATGACTTGAAGAATTTCTTGGAAGCAATGGGTTAATATGGGCCTTGTTACGAGCTACCTTCGTATTATCAAGGGAGGGTGAGGTTGCTTAAAGACAAAGTGGAGTACATCAAGGAGCTGATAAAACCGATTACAGAATCTTGGGCGCAATATGGTTGTACTTTGATGTTGAATGGATGGTCAGATCGAAGAAATAGGATTATTATTAATTTTTGGCTGAATAGTCCTTCCGGCGCCGTGTTTCTTGAATCAGTGGACGCTTCTTCATATTTCAAGAGTGCATCAAAGCTGTTTGAATTGTTAGATGCATTTGTGAGAAAATCGTAGAGGACAAAGTTCTGCAAGTGGTGATCGATAATGCTTCAAATTATAAGGCGACTGGTGATTTGTTGATGGCAAAAAGACGACAATTGTACTGGACACCTAGTGCAACTCACTGTCTTGATTTGATGTTAGAAGACATTGGAAAAATGCCACAGATCAAGAGTGTAATTGGGAAAGCAATCAAGATAAGCGGGTTCATCTATAATCATGGGTTTGTTCTAAATTTGATGAGGACACACACCCAAGACCGAGACCTTGTACGTCCATGACTTACAAGATTTGCTACATCATTCTTGACTTTAAAGAGCATTTACAAAAAAAAGAATGAATTAGTAAAAGATTTCACTGGTGATGAATGGAACCATTCAAAATGGCCGAGAGATCAAGAAGGAAAAAATGCAATGAATCAAGTCCTCTCAACAACTTTTTGGAAGAGGGTTACTTATGCGATTCAAGTCTCTGCTCCATTGATAAAAGTGTTGAGGTTGGTTGATAGTGATAAAAAACCCCAATGGGTTATATATATGAGGCAATGGTGCGAGCAAAGGAGGCCATCAAGCGTGCTCTTGGAGATGATTAAACAAAGTAATTTTGAAATTTTAAATTATTGAATAGAATATAATTTTAGTGGATGTTTTATATTTGTTTGTTAATAAAATATGTAGGTACAAGCCTATATGGGATATCATTGATAAGGGGTGGGAAGACCAACTTCATCGAAAACTTCATTCAGCTGGGGCTTTTTTAAATCCAAGCTTATTCTACAAGAATAAACTTGCACAAGATGAAGAGATTATGAAAGGAATGCTTGCAGTGGTCGCAAAGTTTGCTAAGAACGACGAGCATGAAGATGTAATTGAAAAGTTGATGGGATTATATATGTCTGCAGGTGGCATGAAGATGCAATTGAAAAGTTGATGGGATTATATATAATTCTATGTACCATTGATTCAATGATTTCATTCTCTAAAGTTGAAGTTAATGGATGAATTGTCACGATTTAGATCTTTGATGCAACTTAATGGATCATCAACTCCTAATCTTCAAGTTTTTGCCACGAGAGTCGTTGGCTTAACTTGGAGCTCAAGTAGGTGCGAGAGTCTAAACTTCTAACATTCTTTTCCCTTGTAACTTCAGATTCATTCAAAATGGGGGAGCAAATTGACTCACGAGAGACTCAATGATCTAGTGTTTGTGAGTTATAATCAAGATTTGATTAACAAATTCAAGAAAAGAGAGACACTACATCAAATAAGTTCAGATAATATTGATGATTGCAATGAGTGGCTCACCGGATCAATGGATGAAGATTTAGTTCATGAAAATGACGATTTGAGATGGACCCATGTTTTAAGGCTCTCAATGAAGAAGAAGAGAGGTGGCATACAAGATAAATGGTGTTTGGGGGTCAAAGTCCAAGATGTAGAATACCAGTTAACTTGGATGAGAGAAGTCATACAAGACCAACAGTGTTTGAGGGCGAAAGTTCAAGATGTAGAGATCCCGTCGACTTGAATGAGATATCATATAAGATCAAGGGTATTTTAGGGAGAAAGTTCAAGATGTAGAGATCACATTTACTTGGATTCTGAAGGAGAGTTGTACAACAATGACATTGACAAGAAATGTCCTGAAAATAACGGGGTGGAGGACGATATTGATGTGTCAACTCCCAGAGAGTCATTTGAAGATGACGATGAGTTTGATGATTAAGAAATTGGTAGTGGTTCTCTACGAAAAGTTAAACATTAGTGATTTTTGTATGATTTGCATGATGATGGTCCATGATTGCTTTTTGATAATTTGATGATTTTGCTAGTTGCTTATTTGAAGTTTGAACTTTGATGATTTGTATGAATATTTTGAAGTTGAATTTCTTATGATAATGGTATGTCTTGGGATATTCATTCATTTGTGTGTGGTCATGCATGCATCATTTGATTTTTCAAATTGTGTTAAGTTATTATTTTTTATTTTTTCAAAAAAATAGTTATCATGTTTTTGAAATATGAAGCTTAAAATATTTTTTGGAAGGATGAAAGTTCAATATTAATGCTTATGTAGTAGACAGACATGAGTAGTAGTGTTATAGGCAGGCAGATAGCTAGAAAAAAATTAAATTAACTTCAGGGACCTCTAAATAAATATTTTTTTCGCCTAAGCATTGCCTCGCCTTAGGAAGGCAAACGCCTTCGCATTGCCTTGATTACAAAATGAAAAATAAGAAAAAATATAGGTCTATAAGCTATTATATATATAATAACATATATATAAGCATATGTGCCTCAAGTTTTTAGACTCTTTTTGTCGAGTCCCCGTGTCCTAAAATTAGAGAATAGGTGGGTGCGACCTTTAGACTCATACTCGCACCTGACACCCACACCGAAGTCCAAGTAACATAGGTCGAGCTCAACATTTATGCCCATGTATGGATCAATTAATACAAACGTGTATTAACCATTAGATCATAATCCTATGGTCCTAAACTGATGTTTCCATCACATGCGTATATATTTGGGTCCCATTGAAGTAGCACCCTATATATATGACATGGGCAAGTAACCGTGTTCAAATATTTGGATGCTTTTAGTAGTCCCCCTACCTCAAGATTTAAGAATAGACAGGTTACTATGGGAGACATTATTGTGTAAAGTTCTCAATGTTGAATTTGACTTTAAGACGGACTGGAAAAAAGATAGAAGAAGATATAAAGGTTGCAACTTTGCCGCTCTTATGGTGGAAATTAAGAAGTCACACTTTCAGAAAAGTGGGCCCAAATTTTAGACCAAATGAGAGTCTTTTCCCTATCAAAAAAGGCCTAAGTGTAATAATTTTATACTGTGCAATTAGGTTCAGTCTTTGAGGTACTTATTGGACATGAAATATATAAAGTATGCCGAGTTTTATTCAAATGATTTGTTTTATTCTTTAAGCTAATAAAGGAATAGCATTGACCAAATCTTACCAAAGGAAAACTGACCACATCATATGAAGCTAATTAATATCTGGAAAAACTAAGACCATTTAAGAATACTATGTTAAATGAAATGATAGATCTCCCTTAAATGCCTTATCCACTATCAATTCCCTCAATGTCAATAAAAAGGATATCTATATGCTCCACCTCCATCGTCTTCTTGAGAATTTCAAACAGAAATTTGTGCTTCGTAATCCTATTAGTCCTTTCTTAAACTATACAATAGTTTCTACCTTTTATGTACTTTACACTTTACAGGGCACAAAACTCCATACCATTCCACTCAAGCGTCACATAATAAAGGAATACTTCCACTTGCACATTGGCATTCTTATTTAGCAACCTTCATAATATGTACCTCTTATAACTCATCATTGCCCTACAACGTTTCCTATGTTGTAGATTACCAGTCCAGCTGATTGACAGTAATTAGTTGTAGACTCAATAATAAGCAACTAAGACGATACCTCATTTTCCAAGATTCCATTTAATGAATTATACAAAAATTAGAGCATACATTGCCAACTCAACTAAGAATTATGCAAGCCTTCGGTATATTCACGCAACAACAACAAACAACAACATAGCATCAATCTCAAACTAATTGGGGTCGGCTACATGGATCAAACTCTTCCATTGTGCTTGATTTTTGTGCAATAGGTGGGAACGCCCCAACGTTTATCTTTGTTTGATCCATTTCATGAAGAGGGACAAAAGTTTTACGTTGGTTGTCAACCTATCGCAACCCTCCTCCATTTTCCAAGAATGGAAAATGGGTTTGGGGCCTCCCTCCCCCCATTTTTTCGGGTATGAAAAAATGGGTTTGGGACCTCCCTTACCAATTGGGCGTCGAAGTCCTCCTCCTTTATCCGGACTTGGGGCCGCTATGCCGCGCACAAAGTGTACTACTTCGGTATATTCACGCAAGAGTCCACAAAATCATCATTCCACTAAAATACATAATTGAGAATAAAATACAATACTTTCTACTTTTATATGAAGCTAAGTAATGTCAGGAACCAAGATCATTAAAGAATACTATGTTAAATGAATAGATATACCTCTCTTAATGCCTTTTCAACTTTCAATCCCTCAATGTCAATAAAAAGGATATCTATATGCTCCACCTCAACTGTCTTCTTGATAGGTTCAAACCAAAATTTGTGCTTGTAATCCTATTAGTCCTTTCTTATACTATACCATAGTTTCTACCTCTTATAAACTTTATAGGGAACAAACTTCATACCATTCCTTTCAATCCTCGCAAGGAAAGGAATATTGTCACTTGCACATAGGCATTCTCATTCGGGTACCTTCATAACAAGTACCATTTTTTACTCATCATTGCCCTACAACAATTCCTATGTCGTAAAGTACCAGCCCCCGTTAATTGATAGTAGTTAGCTGTAGTCTCAAAATTTATGCCTGATTAAGCTTTCAGTCTATTTTCGCAAGAGTCCACAAAATAATCATTCCATTAAAATACATAATTGAGAATAAAATGCCATACTTTCTTCATTTTTTAAAAGTTATTAAATGGGGGCTGAAATATGTAAAATATCAGGTAAGTTACCACTTCTACTAGGCTTGCCCCTTCTCTTAATCCTTGGTGGCCAACTTCTTTCATCTTCCGAGCAAATGGAAGCGCATCTGGATCAATATTAGAACGATTTTCTGTGATCAAGCCCTGCAATGAAACAAAAGTCACAGATGTTCAGCCAGTCAGGGACGATAACTATTCAAAGATAATCTAAAACCCTAAACATGCAGAGCATATGAAAATAATCAGAAATCTGGGGCTCAAGCAAAAAGAACTACTTGTATATGCCATAACTTTACATGCATCGATATCACAGAATAAGAATGTGCATATTGAGCATGTTTCAGAAGCCACACCATATCATTATTGATATAATATATCTTAAATCTCTCTCCTATACATTACCTGACAGCAACAACTGAACAATAAAGAGAAGGCCTAAAACAATTCATTTCACATTTTACGAAAGATTGTACTAATATTTGTGACGTCTTTAGGTAGCATTATACAAAAATAAACAGCATAGCCTCAGCCCCAAATTAATTGGGGTCTGGCTACATGGATCAAACTCTTCCATTGTGCTAGATTCAAGTGAACTAAGAATTTCCCAAATAACACGAGTGGTTAGCCTCGTTTAATTAGAACCAAAGTCTTTACCAAATGACAGAACAGTCACGAAATAATATGTGCAAGTTTGGAGACAGCCTATGAACAGCTATAGGGATTGAGAAAACTTGATTCTTCCAATGGCTTTCAAGATTTTGTGGTATGTTGAAGGAGATAATTTCCTCGTGATTTTAAATTCACGAAAAAAGAGTAACTGGCATCTAAACCGTCTACTCCAGAACAAATTTCAACCAAGAAATATAACATAAGAAACACTAGAAATAAGACTACGTACAAGATGACAAGAACCTTAAAATTTTTAAATCTACGCAGACAAGTGCAGAACTGCTCCATTACCCTGAAATACAAGTGGCATCTCATCTCCATTACATTTAATCTAGGGACTAACCTCATCTGGAGATTTTCCTCTCTCAACCATTTTAAGTCAATATGTCAATGAACTTCATAGCCCTGACTGTTTTAGGAGATTCCCAACCCTCATGCACAATTTCTAGGACGAAAAAAATGAGATCTTCATACAATACAGTCAGGAAGAATCTTTCTTGAAGGGAAATAAAAAAAAAATAAAAAAGGTCAGCAAGTTGTTGCAACTGAATCTAAAATCTTAAAAGATTTCCCAACTCCAACACATCGAAATCATGAATTCATATTTTTTAAATCATGGTTCAGAGCTTAAAGATAATTAAATAAGCCAAAGATTTCTTTTTCATAATTCAAAATTTAGTTTTTTTACGGCTTTCTTTTTTATAATTTTTTCAAAATGTAACACTCCAACAAAGCATCAATCCAAAATTAATTGGGGTCGGTTACGTGAATCAAACTTCCGTTGGACTCAATTTAGTGCAATTGATTGTGTGTTTTCCAAATCCTTTAAATCCTTCCCAATCAATGCATCCCTATTTAGCCTCAAACTACCCCTGAATTGTTGAATTTTGTCATTTTGCATTGAATTGAGTTTTCTAATTAAGGCATTTGAAGGTCGTCTTTGGAAGTGTCCAAACGGTACAACCGCTATTTCGGAGTTTTGTGTCAATTGGTCACACTCCTACTTTTCTTTGAATTTATGTATTCCTTGTTCTATTTTTAAGAGTTGTACAACACATCCACCAAAGCATCCTCATTTCCTATTTCCGCTACATCCATTTTATGTATTTGTTGTTTCTTTACCACTCAACATTCACTTCCATTACCAGCAAGCATAGCTTGCGTAATAGCAATTCTATAAAATTTTTTATTAGCTTGCTAGGGATATTTCATTTGGGATTGAAGATTTTTTGTTGTTGTTTGGTAGGGATACTTCAATCACATATCACACATGTTGCAGTCCTGTATTTCTTCATCTAGCTAGAATTCTAAGTGTAACGTTATTTCAGTATTATCGTCAATTTGTGTAATTGATCCTAGATATCTAAAGCGGTATACCCTAGGAACTTCTAAATCCCCAAATTTAACCACTCCACCATCTCAATGCTTAGTATTCTAAATTCACAGTCATGTATTTGCCTTTGCTCTAACCAACTTAAGGCCTTTAGATTCATTGTATTCCTTTAAATTTCTAATTTCCTTATCTCTTGTTTCACCCACTATAACAAAATCATATGCAAATAACATACATAATGGTATATCCTCTTAAATATGTCTAGTAAGTACATCAATAACTAAAGTAAATAGAAAAGGGATTAATGCCAATCCTTGATGAAGTCCTATCACCGTGTGAAACCTCTTTGTGATTCCTCCAAATGACTATGCATATTACTACTCCTTCAAACAAATAGTTAATAGCGTCAATGTAACTAGCATGTACTCTTTTCTTTCTAAACCCACCAAAGAACATATCTAGGAACCCTATCATAGGTTTTTTCTAAATATATAAATACATATGAAGATCCTTTTGTTTTTCTCTATATTTTCCATCAATCTTCTTATAAGAAAAATATAGTGACCAGCACATCTAACTTAATTAAATCTAATTTCGAGTCATTAACAACTGGAGACTCGACCCACGACGCGCCTAAGTCTCGAGTTCGAGGTAATACGCGTATGTTGCATGTTATTATTGATTTTTGTGTGTTTATGTGTGTATTGTTGACCAATGTGTGAGACGTGGAGCGTTGTGGACCGTATAAAGCAAGACTGAATGGTTGCCACTTATTCGATGGGAATGGGGAGCTTTGGAGAGCGAAAGACATGCTTCAGGATCTGCGTGAGGATCTAAAGGGAGACTTACGTTGGGGGTTTGTGTTTCCAAAAGAAAGAGAGTGGAGAGAGAATGATTTTCACAGAGTGTGAAAGAGAAGGTTTTGGAGAAAAGAGAAGAGATGGAATTTGGTGATTTTGAATCCAATGAGATGGAAATCTATGAGTGTAAGCCTTGGAAAAGTCCCCTCAAGCTGAAAAACAAGCTTTCAAACGCTAGGTGAGAATCTAAACTAAAATTCCCTATTTCCTTGTTCATTTTCGTCTGATCTCTCGAGTGGGTGTTTGAGAATGCTAATAGAGTTAAATCAACTCCAAATCGAGTGGGAAGTTAGAGCCCTGTTTGTATTCATGGGTGTCCTTGAGTTTGAATTTGAGCATGCAAGGGTTTTCAATTGAATGTTGAGTTTTAATACGTCAATTCTAGTTTAAGTGCTATTCTTCTGTCGATATACGTCAATTCTAGTTTAAGTGCTATTCCTCTGTCGATATATGTGTGTTGATGGATGTTAATCGAGTTTTGGGTTGTTGTTGTGATTTGGAGGTGTTAAGGAGCAAATTTCGGGGATTTAGAGATGCAAAAACTACATTTTTGTGTTCTACTCGAAGACGAAGCGCACTTCCACCTATAGGAAGCCCTTAGACAGATTCGCGCAAAAATTTTGTAATGGCCATAATATTTTTGTCGTAACTCACTTTTTGGTGTTCTACTATTGATGGAAAGGTAAAAGAGAGATCTACGACTTCGGGTTGATAGCCCTCCAGAATTGAGTCGTTATGTAAAGCCCCAAATTTCAAATCTAGTAATATTTCCTAGTGTTGGGGGTATTTTGGTAAATAAACATGGTATTTGTATATTATGTGTTAATTAGTAGACATGAGTGGTTAAGCAGCCCAAAGTAAGCATAAAACACCAAATTGGTTTGTTTAAATGAACTAAACAACACATACTGGCATTTTGGTAATTAAATGGAAGAACAAAATGATGGATTAAAGGATGACCATTGAGACGGTCTTAGAACTTAAATGTGATGTCAAAAGATCAATGGTGGAGATGAATGCTCTCAAAACCCTAGCTTTATAACCTAAGTATAAATACTCCTTATAACTTTGTAGCCACTTCTTGTCTTCCCAAACTAAATAACAAATGAGAGGAGAGGCAACCCTTGGAGACTAGAGGAGGTGGTGGAGTTGATGGTGGAGGAGGGAACCAACATCAAGATTCACTCAAGCTAGGTAAGAATCCTAAACTAATTTGTAAAGCTTGAACTAATTATTGAAAATAGGATGTAATTTTCGGATTTGATGTAAAGCTAAGGTTTCAAACTTGATTTTCAAAGATTTACACACTCAATCGTCAATTTGATCATTACTATGGATACTTGTATGGGTTTGGAGTTTGTTTTCATGTTTTAACCACAAATCGTGATGAATACATGTCTTTGTTGTAAATCTTTAGTTTATCTTCATAATTTTGATCTCAAATAGTTTCTTATTGTGTGTTTTCCACACCTTGTAAGTTGGTTTGAGCTAGTGAAGCTTTGAACTGCACTTTTGGTTTGATCGAATTTCAAATTGGTTACTCTTGGCGATTTTGCTTGAATCTATATGGAACTTAAGTTTTGAATGTGACTCAAACTTGATTTGCTCAATTTTGCTAAGTTATGTTAAGTTGAGTAAACTCATTTTCTTTGCATATAATGTGTTTGACAAAATGCCTCAAAGAGAGCTTACTCGTTTCTTTCAAGTTTTGCAAATGAACTTGAAAATGGATGAACTCAAAAGGTTGTATGAAAGGTGTAAAAGACAACTTTACATTTTTTAAATATGCTTTTAAACCATTTAGTTCTTTTTTATTCTAAGAACTAAATAGGATGAAATCCCATATATTTCAAGTTTTAAAACAATTGAACAACTTATCTCACATAATCAAGTTAATGATGATGTATAAACCCAAACCAATGTAGACGCTCGAGGAAGACCGGATAGGAACTTCTCGGGGCTAGGATTGGAATTAGGAAGCAACACTAGAGGTATGTAGGGTTTGCTCTATTATCAATCATGGCATGATATTCGTTATGCTAGGTATCCCAATAATGAACAGTTGATATCTTTCTTGGATTCCTTTTGTTTAATGATTCTTGGAATTGTTTATATCCTACCTTGAGCTCTCTTACTATGCACACGAATGCCTGTGAAACAGATATGGTTTATGCATGCTTATTTTGGAGATGGGCCGACAAGGGATGGGCCGACAACCACCGATGCCTTCTTCCGGGTTATTCCTTACGGCTGGGTTAATATTCAGTTTGCGGAGACGGATATTTGACGTGTTCCTAGTTGTTGTAATGGATTCATGTGTACTCATGTTTCTAGGCAATGACGGATTAGGATGCGAGTTATTTATATCTAGTTTCCACTTCTCTTGACTCTAAAGCATTTGCGGGTCGTTGTTACTTCCTTGATTGATCAATCGTGTTTGGGCAATGTTCTCTTTTACCATGCATAGTATAATATGCTTGTTATTAAATGCGTTGATGCCCGATGTGCTACTAGGATTTCCATAAAGGACTTTGATCATGCTAGTTATTATACATTAAGTATTACTTGGATGATTGATGGTAGAGTGGATTCCCGCTTTACTGAGCCCATTGATATTTTGCTCACCCCACTTCTCCCCTCCAGGTACCTCAACGGTTGTTAAGGGCGAGGGCGTAGCTTAGACGCACTTCTCTATTTGATAGGTTGAGACTTTACTATTTAAATTATGTTTGAACTTGAATTGTATTAAAATAGGGGATTTTGTTATGGGTAGACTTTGTGAAACCCATAGACTTGTTTAGATTCTTGCAAGACTTTCTACTTCATTTTCCGCACCTAATAGACTTGGTAGACTTTTATTCCGCACCTATTACATGTCTTGATAGTCTATTCTGGTAGATAGTCTTGTTGTATTCCGCAGGTAAAGGCTTACTAGATCAAAACCCGACTTGCTGGGTTATCTCGAGGAGTTTGGTTATGGTTTAGGCCAGGCGACCATAGTTGTGGAAATTGTGGTCGTCACACGTTCACACAGTTAAAAGTGGCCAAAAAGTCACGGGGTTTGACTTGGTGCCACAACTCCTAAAGGGAAGTGAGAAATGAGGTCAATTGAGACTTGGGTTGTAGTCTTAAGGGTCTAAACTTGCAAGTAAACCTACATAACAGTCCCATTTACCCATTTAAAAATGTGTTTGTTGTAGATACACATTTGTTGACTTGTCATCCTGGATATCGCTTAAACAACAATATCGCGCGCATGAGGTGAATGAAATTGCCTAGTTTATTTTTGTTTGCCGCAATATTTAGTATATTTAGGTTCATGTAGCCAATGGACTAGGAAATGGGAGTTGAATACTTTGACATTAAATATTTTCTTTTAAATCAAAGGAATGGTGAAATTGAGAGGCATTCATGTATTGCATTGAGATTACTATGTGGATACTCAAAGGCTGAGAGGATACCCACAATACTGAGCTCGGTAAATGCTCACCTATTTAACATTTTTTGGGCACCTCGTCCCGTGAGTTAGACAGCAACAAGGGGAAGACCTAGAGGTATAACCTCCTTCTTGATGCATTTATGGTGATACATCGGATCTACATTTTGTAATTTTTTGAAAACAATATTTATGCAAGTAACACTGCGGAATGTTCTATATCAATTGTTTTACTAGGTATTTTGTATAAATATTCTTTTTGGGAATCGACACAAGTCTTATGTTGTTTTCTTTAGAATTTTTATTTCATCGATTTCCAAGAAATACAGGTTGTTATCTATTAGGCTTACTAAGGTGTTGTCCAGACAGTCTGGCATTCAGGGTTTCGATCAGCATCTTAGGTTGAATGGCACCCGCGGGGGCGGTAGGTTCATTATAGAAAATAACCTCTATAGCTTGAACTTTGAATGTCTCCACCTATTGTCAATTATCTGATAGTGTTGCTTCCTTTCTCAACCTATTGTCAATTATCCTCTCCCTAAGTTTCATGGTATGACTCGTAAGTTTAATTCCTCGATAGCTTGAACTTTGAATGTCTCCACCTTTGTTTCTCAAAATGGTACAAACTTCTCTTAAAGGATATTTATTTATAAGATATAAAATTCAGGGCAATTAGTTGAATCCCCTCCCCACCTCCAACTCATAAGCCTCCCTAATAATTATTCACTCTATTTCCAAATAACTTAGAACTACTGCATCTGCATCATATTGAAACATAAAGTTGGGGAAGAGTTTTATTATACATATGACGGGGTCTATTATTTCCCATAGTGTAAAAACAACTTTGTCATTTTGTTTTGGCCAATGGGCGACCATTTTAAACAAAGTGGTTCTACTTTGGTAGCATGTTTTGTTCCCCTTATGTAGCACATGACTAGGTTAGTGTAAAAAAAATTGCTAAAATCAACCAATTTTTTCAAGTTGATCCCCTTATTCAAAGTCAAAATTCCGTTTATCCATATCACAACATCAACATTATTATTTATACATATATAATAATATATTGCACTATCAAGATAAAATAAAAACCAAGCACTCACATTGGCATCAACCACCCAAAATTGACTCCTTGCACTTTCAAAAGCAGACTCATTGTTTCCTAACATCCGTGCCATGGTTTTCGTGACAGCATTGACAACTCCTATTCCTGCACTGCAAAGAAATAGAAGGGTTTTAAAAGTTAGCAATGCAATAGAAACAGAAATGTTTTTTAGGTCGTAAAGTAGTTGAGAATTTTCTAAGCACAACTCTTAATATTCACTCACCACTCATAATTACAAGGTAGCGGGAAAAGATACAGTACATGATGATTGTCCTGGATTCTAAAGCAATTGCAGAAAATATTCGATATCTAAAATCATATAATCATGAAAACATGTTACAAGTGTTAGACTTTAAACAAGTTTTAGATCAATATGTGTTGGTTTCAAGGCTTTTCCTGATGCTTCAGAAAGACCTATCTAGAGGTAGTTCAAGCATGGTAGCGTGCTTTCTCAAGTGGAGGACCGCATGCAGTAAGCTTCCTAATTGAGGCAGCGCACTTCCCCCTTTTAACAACTTCAAAAAAATGTCAAAATCTGATTCATCCATTTGAATTCACTTAGAATTCTAACCATTGATCCTATGTAACAGTCATAAATGGGCAAATGAAATATACAAGCACCACTAAAACACTTGTAACAAAAAGACCGTGCTTTGAAGAGTTTCAACACTCTAAGAGCCTAGTTTCCATTCTTTGTCAATACTTGTTGGTTGAAGCTGTCTTTAAAGAAGTTAGATCATAAGCTTCAAGAGCTTCTCAGACGTCTATAAAACAGATTTGAGCTTACTAACGTTTTGGGCAAGTGCTTTATATCCTCACTTTTTGAGCTTGAACTATAATCTTTAAACTCAGTTTTGGTATGGACATTTCATGGCTATTGTAACAACGTCACAATAGAAGTTCCTCGAATTGAATCTATATAAATCCTAGAACTGATTTGCACTACTAGAGCTGGTTTGAGAATTACCGGTCCTCTACATTTTGTAAATTACTTTACATCGTTTCTACTCAGGAAAAAGAAAGAAAGAAAGAGGGCTTTGTTAGGAATGTGATTTTTCTTTTAAGTTATGTTTTGTAATAGACTGAGAATTGGTGGTTATCAAGTGTTTTGTATACCTCATTATTTATTCTCCACTATCTTACCAAACGAATTATTTATATATATAGGGAAATTCTACAATGGAGACCAAATATATACCCATGTCATGGGAACCACTCAAAATGTGTTGTGCATTAAATGCACAATGCATTTATGTCGCCCCGATTAATGTGTTGAATTTAAATCCAATGGTTCTAAATAGTGTACCCATGGCATGGGTATATATTTGGTTCCCATGGTAGAAGTACCCATATATATATATATAATGGCAATCCTTTGAGGCAGTTGTTGGTGAAGCAAAAATAGGCTTTATTACAAAATTGCCCTCAAAAAAAGTATTTGAACTTTTTAATTTCCATGTTTCGTCCATGGGAATAATAAGGGCAAAACAGACCTATACAATGAGCTCAAATTTAGGCACGCTATCTATTTTCTTTCCTTTTCGAGATCTATCCAAAAAGGGATTTGAACCGATTATTTTTCGGTCTCCATCTCTAATCCAAACAAGGTAACAACAAACATATCCAACTTCCACGGACGCCCCCTTCCCCCACTTCCTTTATGCATCGTTTACATAACCGTCCAAGTATAAAAATTACTTTTCAAATATTCAATTGTGGAAATGTACAAAATTAAACTACCATTGATGGTAAAGCCGCAACTGTGCAAGTTTCACAATCGAACTGATTTCTACAGAGTTGCTATGGACTCTAGAGCCACAATTGACAACTGAATAGCGTTCTTCATAGATGTTATGGACAGTAGAGCCACAACTGTTCGGCTTGACAATCAAACAAAGTTCTTTAGAGACGCTAGAGCCTAAGCAAGCGTAAAAGTCATATGTAGAGACATAGCACAAGTTTCATCAAAACAATACTCAATTCTCACGGTAGTAGCATCTGACAAAAATGTAAGTTGATATGTATTTTGTCTTTGCTTCACTGTTTATATATTTTAACATCTTTGGTAGATTTTGTTCTCTTTCCTATATTATAGATTTATTTCACTTTATATCATGTTAAAGGATAAAATAACAATTCTTAATCTCTCAAATTAATCACCATTCAGTCCATTGATGTATCTTTGTTTGTAGGGATCTTTGAGCGGATGAACAGTGTGGAATGATTCAATTTGGTTGTCTTGGACATCTAATCATAGATTTCAACCTCTATTTAGTATACTAAAAAGCTTGAGCAACGGTGTGTTAATATTGATTTTTCTTAGTCATCGTCGGAATTTGTTTTTACTTCATGGTTTATATATTTTAGCAATTTCAACAAATTTTGTCCCTTTCTTATACCATGGGTTCATTTTAAAAATCCAATGGATTATTTTTACAGGAAAACAATTAGATTGGGATGTTGGTCAATTTTGTTTTGTAGGATTGTTATTGTTGTGATTCTTATGTATCGAATAGTGGTTGATATCAAAAATGTATTGAATGTACGTGTAAAAACTGTTGGCCTAGCTACACATATCTTCTGCCCTTTCTCTCAATTTTTACATCATTATTTTTTTAGGCACACATCACTATGTTTTCTTCACTTATTTTATGTCTCATGTGCAGAGCACATGCCCCTTACTAGTATGTATATATATATATACACTTATGTTTTTGAGTGTGTCGAATACCCCCATCTCTAGGCATCCCAAAGAAGATAAAGATAAATATATGACTAACTGGCATTTATCTTTTCAATGTATATGCTGGAAGTTATTCTCAAGGAAACGTGGTAGCAAAATCAGAACCTTCCAGCACCAGCAACAACAATCTTTTGCTTAGGGAAATCTATCATTGGTCTTCCTTGAGCCCTGACTGCTCCCAAAAGGCCAGCTATGGCAACTCCTGCAGTCCCCTGTCATTTGTCATTAATATATTTGTAAGCATAATATTACAAGCATCTCTAATTTAATTTTATATGTTCATGGGATTAGCTTCATCCCTAACAAAGTCAAGCATTTAAATGCAAGTTGAAATAATATCCCCAGCTAAAACAAATGGAACCAGTGTAGCAAACTATCTGGAAAAAGTCTTCTTTTTTTATTAAGAAAATAGGATGGAAAAATATGTTAATGGCAAAGAGGTACATAAATTACAACAGCATTAGAGAACAAGCAGTCCCCTAATCCAACAGCTTGGACCAAACCCTTTCCTCATCTAACCATAACCCACTGTTTCCTAACCAGCTCTATAGTTGAGAAGCCTAGACCCTTTTGGTACTAACTACCCAAGGGAATCCATCTTCCAACAACAAAGATGTTCTTAGGTACAAACCAATGCACAAAACAGCTTCCTTAAGCAATTTTTTTTAAACAATATCATTAAAACCATAGGGAACAGCGAAATAACACAAGTTCTTTCTGCAGAAAGATAATAAATATATTAAGCATAAAAAATGACAATGATGAAGTTTTTTTATTACTTTCAAGCTAACCTACAAGTTAGCAAATGCAAGTTATAATAACTAACTTAGAGTAATATTTGCACTACAATTAATGTGGTGCTCATTTTACCTGTATATAAGTAGTCTTTTGTTAATAATTAGGGCCATTAATAAGTGAATTTGTGTTAATCCAATATATTTGTTGGTTAATCAAGTCAAGAAGGTGATTTAACAATGTGGCGGGTCAAGAAAGGTGAGTAAGGAAAGTGCAAGAAGGCGTCGCGTGAAGAAAGTGAGAAGAGAAGAAAAAAGAAAGCTTTCAACAGCTCCGACGCCTAGTCTCAGCTCTTAGAAGCCACATTTGGAGCCCAGCTAGGCGCCTAAGCGCCCACACCAGGCCTTTACAGACATTATGCCCAAAACTAGGCGTTAGGTCCGGCACCAACTGTTGGCACAACTTAAATTTCGAGATCTTTAGGGTTCTTTATGTATTGTTTGGACCAAAATGCCCTTAGGTATAAATCTTGTGGATTCAACTTCAATTTCTAGGTTCGATTTCATGTTTTCTTTAGTTTCCATCATGTTTTGTGTTGTTTTGAACCCTATTATGGGGTAATACTCTGTCCTATGGATTGATAGATTCCGGGTTTGAAAGCTTTTGTTTATAATGCAAATTTTATTTGTTCTTCCAATTTGTTGTGTTGATTTGTGTTTTGTGGTGCTTAATGTTATCTGCACCTTGGCCTAGTGTGTATAAACCTTAGGGCTATTGGGGATGATGCTTGAGTACCAAATAAGATCTTCATACTAAAAAGTATTGGAGACGGGTTTTCTTTCGGCAAAACAAACTCAAAAGCATCATTGTTGACTTCGTCGACGTGACCTTTGTTAGATGACAACTCCTTGTCATGCTCGACCTCACCAACCACTTCTCAATCAACTAGTTCTTCAAGTTTATCAATCTGTAGTACACTGATCTCCAAATAACCAAAAATTTCTATAGACTCAAAATTGCCTTCTTCCTTCGGGCATGATGGCTCACGTTTTTTAATCAAACTGATAACAAGACTAATCTCTTGCCCAAAGCTATGATCAAAAAAAATTTTCTACAAAGTAAATAATTATTCCTTGAAGGAATCATCTTTCTTTTGATACTCATTACCTTTTCTATAATCCTTGTCGGCCCAATCTCTCATTCGCCTTGACGACCAACTCAATTAATATTATTCATTTTCCAAATCACTTTCATCGTTATCGTTAAATGATAAAAATCCACGAACATGTTCAAACATCACTTTTAAACTTGATGCGGAACGGAATGGAATCTCCTAGACTCCAAGTTCAATCAACTCAAAACGAAAAAGAAAACAAGAAAATGGATAAAGGATAAAGGAGCGCCAAAAACAAGATGTTTGATAAGCTCTATAGAAAAGATCGCCACAAGCAAGGATTGCATGATAAGATCTCGAACACCACAACCCAACACAAGGGTTGAGAAGTTCTTACCACCTAATTCTCTCAAAAAGAAAACTTCAATAATTCAAAAATCAACTCGCTTTATTTCATAGTAAGTGTGTTTATATAGGCTTACAAAATACTCATAAATAGAAACTAGAAAAATAAACTTTCTTATTTTAAATACCCTTCTAATTCCTAAAATAGAATAAAAACCCTAAAAGAAATTCTTAATTTTCGCCCATAACTAAGATTAACAAAACTTGGACTATAAGAAACTACATAAAATAGAAAATTTGCAAAAGAAAACAACAACTCAATTTTAGTGACTTTTGCTGCAAATATGAATGTGTTTGGGCGGCCTTTGACTTTACATTATTAGAAACACGTATTCGCACTCATTTTTATCTCGTCCTCTTGCCACAAAACACATCTCAACTCCGACCTGTTGTTTAACCCCATGATCTTCAGACTGGATCGTATCAGGGGCTTTCAACCTGGATTTGGAGAAAACATGACCCTAGAACATATGGCGCATATACCGATGGTCATTGACTAATGAGGCTTTTGAATTTGGAACCTTATGCGGTGTTGCACTTACGCTATTCATGCTAACCGGTGGAGTGTGAGTCCGACATAGAATCCACACCACCAACACCTTGACGAGTGAATTTGTGTGAAATTTGCCTATCTTCACTATTATTGGAGTCTTTTAAATGAAATTGGAACAAAGTAATACAACCTTGGTGACAATGACTCCCTAGTAACCTGTTTGGTTGGAGTGTTAGCTTATCTAAGCCTAGGCTTAGCTGTAAGGCCTGCATTTCGAGTGTTAAGTAAGACATGGTCTTACCAAAGCACTTAAAAACCACCTTACCAAATAACAGGGGGGACCCTGTCGTTAGATAAGCCCAACGTTTCCTTTCGACAAAAAGTCAAAAATGCTCTCATGACAAAACGAAATCACGCCTCTCCTTTGTTGCCTTTGTTGCCCAAACTTCATCTTCTTCACATCATCGACCTTGCCCATATCTGGCAGAGAAGTTCACATCTGCAGTGCAGAGAGGTGCTCAATAGTGAGAAGAGGTCGATCTACACTTGAGCAAGTCACGAGACAACATTTATGTAGGGTTTTGTGTTTCCTCTCAAAGTTATAACAACATCAAATTGTTGGGACTGCTGTGAATGTGATTGGAAATTTTGGGATTTCGTTTTGTTGAAGTCGAGAGTGATTTTCAGATCTTCTAGGGTTTGTTGAGGTCGATCTACACTTGTATTTTTATTAATTTTGGGATTTCGTTTTGTTTTGTTGAGGTTGATTAATTTTTTCTGATTTTGGGATTTTGTTTTGTTTTGTTGAGATCGATCTCCACTTGTATTTTTTTTTTTTTTTTCTGATTTGTGTGGTTGTGTGGTGATTTAAGGCATAGGCACATTTAGGAAACAAGGATGGCCTTAATCAGAAAAGAAATAAGAAGTAAATTATCAAGCTGGTTTGTAAACATAAGATGAAGATCCTAAACAAAAGAAAAAAAACCCCAAATCAACATATCCCACACCCACAAACTATGATCCCCCCGTTTCATTAATTAGATTACAAACTATATAAGCTGGAAGGATTTCTACAGTAGAGGTATAAATCACATTGTATCTTACCTAATACCAAAACGTATGGTTTTGTTGTTTTAAACGTGGTGGGTTGTTTGGTTGTTGAACAATTAATATGGGCATTTTAGACTTTTTCAACAACTTTTCCTTATTTTAATGACCACAATACCAAAACGTTTGTACTTGAACCAAACACCTTTAAGTAGAAAACCCATCTCTCACAAAGACCGGGCTTATCTAAGTCAATCCCTACACCTCACACATAACTCCAACCAAATAGGGCCTAGGAGTTTCTCTCAATTCGAAAGTTCCAATTTTCATTTCATTGCTTTAGATAGATTTCAATTAGTTGTTTAATTTTAGTTTCAAAAAGCACAAACTTGTTGCCTAACTTTATTTTCAACCTACACTAGAATTGGCTAAATATCATCCATGTGGACTCGACAACCCGACACGAAATTGATTTGGTGCCACTATTACTTGCATTGAAATCCATATACTTGCAAAGCTATCAATAATCAAGTTACTAGACCCTGTCTTAAGTTCAAGTTATGTAAATAAAAATGGCCCAGATGAAAGAACTACCTCGAATATATGCATAGATACATCTATCCCCTTAAATGAAAGAACTACCTCGGATATATGCATAGATACATTTGTCCCCTTAAATAAGATAACATAATTTTCAAGTATATGAATGTTTTTCTTGACTTGAATATTGAGTTGAGTTTTGGCCTAATGGCATTGAACTATTTTCACCCTGTAAGTAAAATTCAATCAGTCTTCTAATATGCACATATACCCAAGTAGTTTAAGTTAAGCTGGACCATTAGGTTCAGAGATATAGAAAGAGGAGACTTTGAAGCTAGGTGTGTGAGAGAAAGAGAGCCAACTTAACTCAAAATCTAATAAAAAGCTTTCACTTAATAAAGAAGTGAAGTACTCTAATTCATCTCAAGTAGAAAAGGTGGTTGAAATCCCATTCCTCATGGTGGTTCACTATAGGCTGCCCTTTCATCTTTTTGTTGTATCTCACCATAAAATCACTACTACGAGGCAATGGGGAAACCTAAATACAAAAAGTCATCAATAAATAACTAACACCAAGTCAATGCCTTACTTGAACACAAGAGTATTCCTTCATGTAATCTTTAACTTAATGACCAAAAACAATCTTGGAGTGATGTGAAAATATAAAATAGCAAAAAGGACATACATATAATCGTTAGTTCCAGACTTCCAAATATGGTTGCACATTGATGATTCGTCGAAACGAGAAGCAAATTCCAAAAAAGCGGTTGCTAATTGGCACTAATGCTCATGGGGACGGACCATCACAAAGAAATGAAAATGGTTAAAAATGACATGTCGTCAATTAATCATTTGCAATTTACCTGGACATCATCGTTAAACATTCGATAAGTATTTCTATAACGTTGCAATAGTTTGAAAGCCCACTTGCTTTGGAAATCTTCGAACTGCCAAATATGAAATTAGTGTCTATAAATTAAAAATATTCTACCAATAAATATAAAATAAAAGCAAGGATAGCTTTCATATTGTTCAATTTTTGTAATATAGGCCCAAATCCAAGGGTAGGAGAGTGTGGTGACTAGTTTATGTATGGGCTAAAGTCTGAAAGTGAGGTTCGCTCCAAGATGTCAAGGCAAGATGGAGTGTCCACTCCACACTTATAAGCCCTTTTTTTCTAACTTGTCGATGTGGTTATTCCCAACATCTCCAACAGATATAATGTAAAAACAGACCAGGATCACCTGAACAATCACATGTGGCCATCGAGTAAATACAGCCTCCATAAACTCATCTATAACTGAGAGGTACTCTTCCCCTTCAAGGCGATACTGTTGTAGTCCAAGGTCTACAAAGAGATATATCATTACTTGTCCTTGATGCCACCAACATTTTTTAATAAAAAACAAAAGAAAAAATCATATTGTATTGAAAGGAGAAAAGTAAGGGAACAAGAAGGCCATTGGAACCCCCAACACCAATGTCAGGCAGATTAGCCCCATAGAACACTTGACTTCAACGGCTCAACCTATATTTTCTTATTGAGGATTTGTAAATAATATGGGAAGCGAAATCAGCAAAAAGAACTTTGTAAAATAACATACAGAAGCTCAAAGGATTTTCACTTAAAAGTAAGAATTATTCACATTTTCAACTTGAAAAAATGTTTTTCCCCAACTTAAGAGTTAAATTTATCAGCATGTAAAGAGGTGGCAAAATGTGATCAACCAATTTGAATGATTTGACCAGCTCAGTTTAAATTGACTCTCGATATGTTCTTATAAAACCTGCCAAAGTATGAGGACAACAAAATGATCACTTAAAGGCGAGCTGGGTAAAGGCTTGAGGAGTAGAAAATTGGTTACCAGGTCTATACTCATTGACACTTGACAAATGGATCACAATATTTATTTTGGTGAAATGTGAACAAATGTGATCAACCCATTTGAACAATTTCACCAGCTCAGTTTAAAATAACTGTCGATAATATTTTTATAAACCAGCCATAGTATGAGTAAAAAAATTGATCACATAAAGGGTAGTTGGGTAAAGGTTTGAGGAGTAGAAAACTATTGACACTAGACAAATGGACCACAATGTTTATTTTGGTGAAAACTTTTTTGCTTTTTTAGGCAGATAATTGATTTATATGCCTGAAAGACATTTTAATTATGACTGTTGGTTTTTTTAGAGAGAGAGGAACCTACGATATCTATTGTATTAATGGTTAGTAAAGTATGTACATCCGTATAATTAACAAAACAAGTCTTGTTTTGCGAGGACCAGAAGTTCTCCTTCTTGCTATTTCAAATACCCAAACACTCAAAAGCAAAAGCAAAATGGTACCCGGTTATTCAAACTAAGCGGGTTTGTTCAAATATTCCTTAAGCGCTCTTAAAACAAATTTCGCATACACATGGACGTATTGGTATAACCTCTCATCCAAATCCATACCCATCTACACCACAACATTTGCAACCCATAACATACACATGATGATATAATGAACATACATAAACACATATGCATGGTTCAAAACCTCACCTTTGCTTTGTAATTCACCAACTTAAAATTCCGAAATAATTCAAGGAAGTTTGATTCGACAAGAGGAAGTTGTACAAAAATTTGCCGGTGTATGGAAGTCAATGGAATTTCATTCTAAATGCCAAATCTCAAATAACTACATAAATGTGTTAAAAATGCACTTAGAGATACCATTGTAAGAGGTACAATACACTTGTTTAAAGCAGTTAATTTTCAATAAAAATGCAGTTTGCAATTAAATATCATTATTTCGAAATATAACATGCCCTTTGCCGACTACGTCCCTTTTGAGGTATTAAATTTTCATGCTAGATTGGTTTCAGTACATTCTACAAAATTTATTTAAAACTTCCCCAAAACATCCACGTAGTCATGGAAGATATACAGTTTTTGCCACTATTTAGTAGGAGTTCCCCGAATTATGTCAAACTTTCCTGAATTATGTCAAGTTTTTCGTGGAAGTTTGAAATTTTTTTTCATACACGAGTCTTGTTTCCCTTCATTTGAAAACCGACATAATTTAGGGAAGTTAAGGGAATTTTGTCGATTTTTCAAACCATTGAGTTTTAGTGAACATTTTTTTATTCTAAAATTAGACATATTCTACTAAATATATTTATCATTTCGAGATTTTTTCAACTTTGCTCCTGACCACGTCAAGAAAAAATAAAAAATCTTTGAATAAAATTACAAAAAAATTTTGTTGCCATTAAATTTGTAATTTGACTTATTAAAAATATTTGAATAATATTAATATTTGGCTCATTATATCGAGTTAATGTCCTGTAATCGAACTCAAGAATGTGTTACATCACAAACACCTTAAACATTTGCTTCTCTTGCTTCTCTATTCTTAAATAAATCAACAACAAATTTGATGACGACTTTTGGCACCAAGAAAAAAAATGAAGCCGCCAAACGGACCCACTTCTTGCAAAACATACCCCATTACTCAAGCATACCACGATTTGGCCTAAGCTTACCCCACCCTTTTTTTTTGAAATTTCAAAAATACCCTTGCTCACCCCATGACCCTCACCCTCACCCTCACCCCCACCCCCACCCCCCATCACCCCACAGTCCTCTCCAATTTTTTGTTTTTTTTCCCATTTAAAGCACTTGAACTAGGTCGAAAGCCGCGTAGGAGTTTTTTTTTGTCAAACAAGGTCGGATTTGGTCTTGTCGATGCCCTAGAAATGAGGAAGTGTAGCCCATGGGTTTCGATCACACAGGGTTAAGACCTCTTTAAAGGTCTCAGTCAGCATACATTGGGACCTCTTTAGAGGTCTCAACCAGCTCTCACCAACACCTTTGAAGAGGTCTCAACCGAGACCTCTAAAGTGATCTCGACATTGTGTAACCGAGGTGTGTGTCCGAAACCCATGAGCAAAAAGAACGAACAAAAAGTTCCAACACTCCAAAAAATACATTAAAACGACCAAAAAATTCATAGATTTCACTTAGAATCACTAGATATTCTCAATTTCATCGGTATTTTGTGCCAAAAATGCGAGATTCAAGCTTCAAATCGAAGTTCTAAACCTAACAAAAGCACAAACACTACCGACTCAAAAAAAAGCCAAAAAAACCCAAAAATCGACATGAAAAAAGGTGAGGAATGTACCGACGGTATCGAATCGATGTCGTTTCACACGGACTTTGTCATATTTGAGCCAGAGGTAAGAGTGCAATTCGAGAGGGGTGACTAGGGTATAGGTGAGTGGGGTGAGCAAGGTATGGGTGAGCGAAAACCCTTTTACATGGAGGGGCACTTGAGTCATTTCACACATGCATTTAAAAAAAATTTAAGTTGGGTCTATTTAACCGCTTCCAAAAAAATAATGAAGTATAGGGGCATTAAGTTAAGAAAAATATATTAGTAGCAACTAATCACTTTCGAACTCATTTGATACAATTATAGATGTCGCATAACACAATTATAGAGCACAAGATGCTGCTAATGAGAGATAATTGGAAAGAAAAAATGCGCAGCAGCTGTTTACATAGCAAATAAATTATGAGAGAATTCTTACACAAGGGATCTTTAAGAAGCTTCTCATTATTAGTTCCAACATCAATCATCACAGGAAGAACCTATTACACAAAGGAAATGAAAACACTTGTTGTAAAATCTGTTAAAATGATATCGAAACAAATGAAAGACTTCACTAAAAAGAAAAAGAAAAAAGAAGGAAAGAAAGAGAAGAAAAACATTATATTTAAAAATGAAAATTATGAAAGAGCTAGTGGTTTATGAAACATAGCAAGTAGCAACAACATCATTGAAATTTTATTTGGTATAAGCTTCCAACATTTTGGTTGCAAGGGGTATGAATTCACTTGTATACCAAAATATCAACTTGTCACGTCTGATAAGATTATAAAAATTATTAAAGAAAATGGAAATTAAGATTCATCATGTGGAAAGTGGAAACTAAGAAAACAATAAATTATCAAAATCTTTTTCAAAAAGAAAGTCATCTTTCCAATAGAGATAATAGAAGCAAAAGTATGAAAGTAGTTACAAGCAGATAAGTTGAAATTCCACCAACGGCGATACAAGCATGTGTCATGGTTTCAAGTTGGATAGCGATAGGATATTATTAGATAAGGTTGGCTTTATATTATGATTACAAGTTAGAGAGTTACCATATTTGTTACCTTTTAGACATTAATTTGCTTTACATTTCAATTAGTGTTTCATTGTGACTCGTGAGTCATAATTGGAATATTTTTTTGTCATAGTTAAGAGTAGAAAAGTGAGTGGCACAAAGTCTTTAAATAGGCAGATCGTCACACATTATGCAAGCTTTTATTTTTAGCTGTTATTTTTTCAATAAAATTTTTTTGTGTTGAGTTATTCTCTTGCTATTTCCAATATATATCAGCTGGTATCAAAGCGACAAGGTTCGATTGTTTTCTGCAAAACTGCAGAAGAGACAAGTCCAACATGAAGAACCTGCAAAGGAGGTTCATCGAATAGATGATCTAGCACAACCTCAACAATAAATGGCAATTGTTATGGAGCAACTTGGCAATTTGTCAATGAAGTGAACTAGTTGCAGCAGCAAGGCCGCCGAAACAACCTCGTCAATGGTGTCAATTGTGGGTTGAGGACGAAATGCGAACTCAAGATGTTGAGTCTAATGAGGAAGAAAGTTATGTTGCCCTCGGTCGACGATTTTGCGATCAACAATGAAAATTTGGAGATCGCCAAAGCGCCTTGGAGATGGTAGAAGGTGGGACATTGAGCTGAAAGTTAACATCCCAGAGTTTCAAAGAGAACTCCCAGTGGAAGAGTTTCTTGATTGGCTCAATGTGGTAGAGACGGTGCTTGAACTCATAAGGTTCTCGAGGAGTACCAAGTTGTGCGTCTTTGTGGTCGAGCTTCAACATGATACCAACAGTAGAATTGGCCATCGAAAGATTAATTGTTCCGAAAATAAAACGAAGGAATTATTCATCGAAGAACTACATGATGAAGATGAAGTTGAAGGAGACTTTGATCAAGATCCTGATCTCAACACCGGCAATAGTTCCCAAGAGGAAAAGGTCAAGAAACTAGAGGGTGAAAAGGATCATATGTTGATAGTTCGATATGCTTGTTCGGCCCCCCGAAAGGATGATGATTGGCTATGTCATGCTATTTTTTAGTCCACAAGCACTATTGGAAGAAAAATACGGGCTTTTGATGTAGATTCTGGGAGTTGCAAGAATATTATTGCATAAAAAAGCAGTTCAAAAACACGGGTTGACTTGGGATAAACATCCAAAACCATACAAATGGTGTGCGCTTCCAAATCATTCAAATCCTTTCTAATTAATATGCCCAAAGTTAGCTTCAGTGTACCCCTACCTCATCGGAATGGTTGAAACAAGGTAACGAAATTTCAGTTACAAAAAAAAAATTCAATCCATTTTATATAGGCAACAATTACGAAGGCAAAGTTCTTTGTGATGAGGTTTTGATGGATGCTTGCCACCTTTTATTAGGTCGCCCATGGCTACATGATCGGTATGTTAGACATCACGGTAAGAGTAACACATACAGCTTCCAGTTTGAGGATTGGAAGATTCTACTACTTCCTAGTAAGGTGTTTGGTTTTAGAACTACGTATCATTTCAATGCATCTATTTTTATGCATGATCTAGGCATCAAATTTGAGGATGAATTTTTTCAACCGGAGGAAAATGATGCAAGCATGTATTGTGGTTTAAGTTGGATATCTATTAGGATATTATTAGATAAGGTTGGTTCTAGATTATGATTACAAGAATGACACTTGGTGTATTTGTTATCTTTTAGGTGTTGGTTTTTTACATTAAAATTGTTAAGGCATATGTTCACAGGGATACAAACTAATTATATCAGCAAACCACCCGAAATAAATTAAATAATGAAAGCACGGATCAACCACTAATGTGAGATCAACAGATAGAAAAAGTAATGATGCTTTAAAAACAAACTGGGGTATATAGAAAGTGGGCAAACAGGCCAAAATTGATGGACCACTCGTACCAATTTTAGGTAGACAGATTGCTTCCTTAATTTTAAAAGGCATTGGATCGTAAAATTATGGTTTTCTTTTTCCTCGGCGGCTTTTATGAGGAAGGAAAAGAGAAGGAATAGAGGAAGAAGATATAAACAAAAGATAGAGAAGAAAAAGGGGAGGAGAAGAAGGTATCAAAGGCCACAGGCGAAGTTCGTAACCCTCGGCTATCGCCAATAGCTCCCATAGATGAACTAAAAACCCCCCAAAAAACCCCAAAATCTATCTTCTTCATTCAGCTCGTCTCACCCCCATCCCTTTCCACCTTTTCATAAACAAGCAAAAACAAAAGAAAAACAGAGGAACTAAAAGGGAGAAAACAAAAAAAGGAATGAAGGAACTAAGGAAGAAGAAAAAAAAGCACAAAGGGCCACATGCAATGGTCATGGCCATTGGTGCAAGCCACGACATCACCGCAGCACCCGCCCGCTTGCGTCTGATCTGGAGAGGAACCATAGATTGGAGAAAACTTTAAGAGGGAAGCTACGTGATTTTCCTCATGAAACGAGTATAATAGGTACACTAACAAGCACACATCAAGCAATCACCCACAAAAGAAAAGGATCAAATGCTCAACAACTACCACGTAACATAATATGTTGATATTAGTACTAAATAATGTATAAACCAAGGGATTTGTGCAACATTCATCTTCATATGAGAGACAACGAGAGATTACCCTTTGAGGATTTATACCAGCAGCAGCAACATACAAATCTAGCTTCCCAATTGCAATGCCAATACCTTGAACTCCAAGATCTCCAAGACCCAAAATTCTACTTCCATCTGTAACTACAATCATATCAACCTACAAAAAAGAGAACTAACGAAATTTGAGGCACTTTATAAATAGGGGTTGCAATCATGTGAAAGGCATATTATTACCAACCATTTTCAAACACTAGAAGAGTCCAGCAATGGAACCTAATAGGAACATTGTCACCGATGAATTAAATGAGCAATGTTGATGTTCTCAAAGCATATAGGTAGAATCAACAATGAAAATAAATAAATAAAAAAAGTACGGGATCAAATAGGAAGGATGGTAATTAACTTCCATAAACTATTGCAAGAAACTCACCCTCAAATTTAATTAAATCAATGTTGTAAAGCCTAATAATACCATCATACAACTAAAAGTAAATGCTGGGACAAAAAATAAAAAAAATAAAAAAACATGATTGCAAAATACACCATGAAGTTAATAAATGCACTACGTATAAATATACAATCCAAATTAAAACCAATTAAGATAAATTTAAAGTAGTGTAATCGATTTTGACATTTTACATATTACAGAAGCAAATGCCATAGTTGGTAGGTGTGAAAAAACGTGGCATGCTACCATTTACATACAAAGCATGAATATTAATTTAACACTAGAAAATAGAAATATGCTTAATATGTATCTTTTTCTTTGTCCAGACCTTTTTTTTTTAAATTTATTTCTAAAGTGGTGGGAATGTGTGGACTGAAATATAGTCTCATATCGGCTCAGAACTTCATAAAGAAGTATACAAGTCTGGATTTCTCCCATGTAGTATTGAGGTCTTTTGGAGTAAAACCCCACACTTGTGAATTGAAGGCAGTTAAGTTGAGGACACCATTATAATTAGCAGAGTAACAAGATCGCAGATACAAGTGTGGGCAGTCCCAACAAGTGGTATTCGAGTCAATGGTTTGCTAGGAACAACCAAACAAGGCATGCATGTTGAAGCTTGCAGATTCCCCGAGCTCCCTTCACTCGAGATGATAGCGATGAAAAATCGCAATGTGGCAATTTGGATGGATTTCGGTCCAAGGTGAAGATTGTTGGGGATGTGTTGACCGAAATATAATCCCACATTGGTTAAGTAGGACATCATAAAGAAGGATATAAGTGTGGATCTCTCCTCAAATAATATCGAGGTATTTTGGAGTAAAACGCGACACTGGTAAGTTGAAGGTGGTTAAGTTGGGAACAATATTGGTACTAGGGGAGATCCACAAACCCGCCGATACAAGCGTGGGGCCCAATATAAAGAAAATATAATTCCTATCCATTTATTAATTTCTTTTCTTCACAAAAGATGATCACTTTGGATATTAAAATAATGGTTTTATAATGTATACAACTGAAAAGGCCAATTAAATGTCTCTATAGTAGAAACTTACAAAGAAAATGGGCATAAACATCAACTTGCAAGCTCCCATAGAGCCTTAAAACGAAGAAAAAAGGTTGACACCATGCTACAATCGTGTTCAATTTGCAACCCATTCGTCTGTAGCACTGTTATTGAAGACGAGAGGTGCGCTTGAGGCGATGGTTTCCTAAAATGCATGAGGCGCAAGGCAAAAGGCAAGGCGCACGCCCGAGTGAAGCCAATTATACTTAACTATTAATGTATAATAGAAACAAATTATGCATATTAAATATATATATATATATATATATTACATCTTATTAAGTCTAAAAAAGAATTTTCCATTATGATATGACTACATCAAGAATCGTCTTTAAACCCATATCTCTTTACTCTAGTTATGGATGAACTAACTAGGCACATTCAAGAGGTTATACCATAGGATGTTATTGCAGATAATATTTTCTTAGTGAACAAAACAAAAGATGGAGTGAATAGGAAATTAGAACTTTAGAAGAATACATTAGAATCTAAAGGCTTTAAGTTGAGTAGGACAAAGACCGAATAGATGCACTGTGAGTACTAGGCATCGAGATGATGGACTGGTAAAATTAGGGGAAGAAGAAGTTCCTAAGGTGAACCACTTTAGATATCTACGATCAATCATACAAAATGATGGCAATATTGAGAATGATGTCACATATAGAATTCAAGCTGGATGGAAGAAATGGAGGAATGCAACAGGTGTGATCTGTGATAGAAATATTCCTACCAAGTTAAAAGAAAAGTTTTATAAGATTGCAATTAGGTCAGCTATGCTCTATGGAAGTAAATGTTCGACGGTAAAGCAACAACAACTATATAAAATGAACGTAGCAGAAATGAAGATGCTTAGATGGATGTGTGGTAAAACTCGTAAAGATAGAATAAGAAATATAGAAATACAAGACAAGTAGGAGTAACAACAATTGGTACAAAGATTGGGGAAAGGTGGTTGCGGTGGTTTAGTCACCTGCAAAGACAGCCTACAAATGCCCCAACTAGAAAACTTAACTCAATTTGAAATTGAAGAAATTCGAAGAGGAAGAGTTAACTTGGGACGCATTAATTAGGGGGGATTTGAATGGTTTGGAAAGCTCACCATCAATCACACTAAATCGAGCACAATGGAAGAATTTGATCCATGTAGCCGACCATAATTAATTTGGAACTGAGGCTATGTTGTTGTTGTATTGCATCTTATTAAATTATGAGTTGCTAAAAACTTACGAGAGAAAATGAAGACCTAGAAACATGAAAAAGTATCAAATATTTTGTAAAAATAAAATTATAAGAACATTATTATAGGAAAAGAAAATTATGACAATGGCACATCATTGTAATTAGTAATTTTCTTTCCTTGTTCTTCCTTTTTTCTATGGGATTGAGGCTCTGTTGTTGTTGTTTGTTTTGTCTTTAAGTAAACTTTCCTTCTTTTATGGATTTTGAAAATCTTCACCCTTTTTTTCCTTCTTTGTGCAAATTTTCCATTTTCTCTTCAAGTAGTTTTTTATGGAAATCGTCCAATCTTTCTCACTCCCTTTTTTTAGTTTTTTTTTCTTTTAATTTTTTATCCAATAAGGTAAATCCACAGTTTCCAAAACAACATTAACATAAAAAAAACCCAAAAAGCATAAAGAAGTGATTTAATGGGTCAGGCAAGAGGCATACGCCTTGGAGCTGCTCCCAGGCGCATTGAGGCGTATGCCTCGGTAATGCGCCTTGTTGAAATCTCATCGACTTAGTGTCGTTAAGGCGCAAAGGTTGTGCCTCACCTCAAGGGCGCACGCCTCACTATGCCTCAATAACACTAGTCCATAGTGAAACCAATGTATCTAATTGCAACCAACCACATAGCAACCCTAACTTCCACATCAAACATCAAAACTAAATCAAAGTTCTAATGGGATCAACTAGAAAGCCAAAAACCCTAAAAAAAATTTCTCAGTTCTCCTTGCCAATTCAACCTTTTGAACCACTGTCGATCCCCTCTTATGATCGGCGATGATTCCAATAACCTTTTTTGCCTTTTTTCTATCAAATAAACTGTGGATCTATTTAGATCTGATGAGATGATTAGGTTCATCCCCGTTGCGGCCATTGGATTCACTATTGGCAACAGTCGTTCCTCTATGTCTGCACTCTTTGAAAGACTGTGCGTGGATTTGCATTTATGGGGTTGGTAATCATTGTTAGGTTTTATTTCATAAGTAGTTGTGTCCCTCCCCTGTTGGAAGGTTTAGATTGTCTTCACTCGTCGGAAATTGTGTTTACTTCCCTTGTCGAAAGTTTTATTTTTCGTTACGGTTTGAGTAATATATCTGTGTACAGTCATGTTCTAGACGTTTGTCAAGAGAATAGTCACTGATTGCCAAACTATTCCATTGTCATAATCATAGTTCTTAAAAGGCTACCTTATGACGGTTGAATGTTTCTGAACAATTAGGATTAGCATATCAATTTGCTACAGTGTTTGATTCTATGTTTCGTTCTGTTCCAATCAATGTATTGAGACCCATTGAAGATTAAAGAAATTTCTCTCTTCAAAAAAAAATAAAAGTTCTAATGTGGAAAACTTATCCCAACATTGACAATATTTCCCTATGAAAATCTAAGACTACTTCTGATTTGGGATCCAAAAACAGTTATTTGGATATGGAAACAAGTTTCTTTGTGCACTTTCTTGGTTCGACAATAACTGGAAACTTCACAAAATAATTTTCTAAGACGAACAAAAAGACTACGATGGACAAAAGAAAAGAATAAGTTAATTTTATGTCTTCTTTAGAAACAACTCAAAAAGAAGTGTCATCAAAACTTTTGCAAACAAAAACTACTTTTTAAGATCACGTATGAACTGACAAGGATAAAGAAACTTGAATTTAAACCGAAGGACGTGCGTCAACATGACTAGGACATAGTCATAGAAAAAGCATGGTTCGTCACTTGTATATACTTGCTCTGTGAACTCTTAATGAATGAAACAAAACAAGAAAAGAGAAGAATTTGCAAATACGCAAAAGGAAAAAGCTTGGGTAACCCGCTTTGGGCACCAACCCAATCGATGCCTGCATGATACACCTCACGACGCGCGCGCATATCTCGAGGTGTATCTCGTGGCAACCAATTGGGTCGATGCCTAAAGTGGGTTAGCAAGTGTGGAATTAATTTGGGAAAAATTCAAATTCGCTTATGGTTTTTGTGGTACGGTTACCTTTTCTACCTTTGAAGCCTTTGCTCATTTAAAGTGTGGAATTAATTTGCGAAAGTATAATTCAATGTGGGGAATTTCGGTAAAAGTTGGACATTGTGAATAAGTATAAATATCTTCATCTATGAGCTAAAGAGCATCCAAGTTTCGTTAAAAGACATTAAAATAAAAAAAAATTATAATATTTCATATCATTTCTTTTTCTATATTTGACACTAAGTTTGTGAAAACTTCATTTTTTATGGCATTGATCATTGTGAATATTATTTATTTCTTAATTTTTAGGCATGTTAGAATCCATTTCTTATAAGTGACAATAAGTTATGGTCTTGATTCTTCTAAAATGTTATCATTCTATAGAGTGTGTTATAATACAAAAATAATACTTATTATATTTCACTTTTCTTACAAAAGAACGCATTAAAACATGTAAATGTTATCATTTTTCTCTAACTTCAATAGAAATTGTGAAAATTTGTTTACATGTAATTCTTAATTCAATGCTTCAAAAAACCGAAGTAAATCAGAGAAGTTTAGAGAAATTCAGATTACTTTGGAGGATTTGCAAACTATGTAAAGAGAAAAGGGCTTCACGAGAGAGAAAAAAAAAAAAAAAAAAAAAAAAAAAAAAAAAAAAAAAAGAGAACAACGAAGAAGGAAAAACAAACAAAAATGATTAAACTAGAAAAAATAAAATAAAAGTTAGATGAAAAAAGAATAAAAACATGGGAATAATTACAATCTGTACCATAAACAAATCAATATGTTAGCAGTTGTTTGAGCATTAAAAAAAAAAGAATATTAACAAGGGAATTATTATAGCATGTATTCAAACAAGAATCAAAATGTTCCTATAGTTGTCTAAAATGAATACAAGAGATAGCCTGTACTCACACAAACAAATAAAGATGTTGAGGAGAGATAGAGAGTATTATGCAACCAAAATTTGCAATAATATAAGAATGAGGAACATCCTCCCGCATGGAGACAAATACCAAGAAATAAGAACTTCAATATTTCTTTCAAGGTAAAAGTCAACTATATGAAAGAATAACATTGACAATTCCAAAACAATGCAAGTTACTAACCTGCTCAGCTGGCCAATTATAAACCATTGACATCATTTCTCCACGATCTTCTGCACTGAAATACATTCCCCTTGGCCTTCTAAATAAACCACTGTAGTTTTGGCAGACAAGCCCAACAGTAGGTGTGTACACAATAGGTGCATATTCTTCAATATTATCAATCAAAACCTACCAAAATCAGTCACAGAAGAACACTTCAAGATATCTACTAGATATTGAGATGCAGATGGTCAAACTTTTACAATTTCCGAGAAAACATCATTACTGACATAAAATGCCAACAATGTTAATTTTACATTTATACCTTGTAGTACATTGTCTCGTTTCTATCGTGCAACCGATTAAGTATGCGCCACTTGGCCAATGCATACGGATCAGTAGGTCCATCTCTTGCTTGAATTTCAAGCCTTTTCAAGTCCGCCACTATTGAAAAATAGATCTTACTTAGGATGCAAAAACAATAAGATCTATAATAAAAATAAAAATAAAAAATAAAAAAAGAACCACTTTCCAACTACATGGATCTGCTATGTAACTTTGACTTTGCTCTTTGCCTTATCACATCATAGCTCAAATATTTAGTTACATCACAAAATTGACAATCTTGATAGAGATCACACTATTAAACCCACATATTCAAGGGTAAATTCAGTGAATAAAGTTATAGAGAGAGAGAGAGATGGAGATATATATATGTATATTCACAAAGTTAGAGAGGCTAAACAAAGATAAAAATGGAACAAGTATGTGGACCAAATGAAATTCCGACAAAAGTTTTGGCGTGTCCAGAAGAAATTGGATTGACAAGGTTGAGAACACAACATACCAAAGTATTGAACATTTAAAAACAGGAGAATTGATTGATGAAAAAAACACTTTGATACAATTAAAAAACCTACTTTCAAGAACAAAAGAGACATTAAAACTTCATCAATCTATTTAAGGATAAAACATTAGCATTTAATCTATTTAAGGATAAAACATTAGCATTTACTTCAAAAGAAAACATGAGTCAAACTATGAAATTTTGGAAAAAGATAACTAACAGTATGTGAGAAAGGAAACAAAATATCGACACAAAAAATAGGGAACAATGGTTGGTTGTTTGGACACATCCGAAGACGACCTGCAAAGGGCCCAATTATAAAACTCTACTAAATAGAAACTAAAGAAATTCAAGGAGATATCGATAGAACTAAGATAACTTGGAATAAAGTGACTAGGAAGGACTAAAAGGATTTTGAAAGCACCCAATTAAATACATCAAATTGAGCTAAAGGGAAGAGTTTGGTCCATGTAAATCCTTATGATAGGAAATTAGGTTTTGTTCCATTCCACACTTGCTCGTTTCTTCTCAGTCACTGCTTTGTAAATAGGAACTTTTTACTTTCTTCTTGTTGCTCTCAATGTCCCGTGCACATTTTTCAATTCATGTGGTTGTATGATAAGAAATTATGGTTTAGGAACACATATGCTATTAACCTTAGAGTGTTTTATGGCCTTTTAGTTCTAAACAATTCTAATCTTCTAAAGTCTGAACTTCTAGTTTAAACTTTCAACTGTCATGTGCAATTTCCAACTTTTTGTTTCAAGTATTTCCCATGTTGTGATCCTAAATAAGTAAAAAAAAGTACTTCCCATGTTGTGTGAAATTTTGTACAAGGCCCGGTCTAAGTCATGAGAGAGTGTGGAGTGACTAGTTTTAAGTCTGGGATATTGTTTCAGAGTGGGTTATACTCCAAAAAGCCAAGGCAACTTGGAGTTCTCACTTCAAACTTAATAAGACATTCTTTTCTCTCAACTAGGTCGATGTGGGATTATCCCCCTCATTTCCAACAATCCCCTCAAGCCCAATTGTTTAGCAAGTTGTGGCTTGGTTTTAATTCAATACGGAGGTCTTTTTATTAGCTTGGTTTGTGTTCTTTTTTAGTCTAAGAGGCCTCTTTTTCTTCTTAAGGCTTGTATTAAAAGATGAGAAGTTATTCCAAATGAATCTGTAGATTTCTTCGTTGAGTAATTCCATCTAAGAGTCCAAGGGATGTTGTATTTATGAATGAATTTGAAAAACAAGAGGCCTTCTATCTCATGCAGATTTTTGGCTTGAGGGGGGAGAATCTAGGGGTGTACGCAAACTGGATCCGATCCATTTAAGGTCAACTCGCTACTCGATCCAATTATTGCGGATTGAGAAATTTCAATTCGATCCAACTCTTTTAACTTTTCAATCCGACTCGATCCAATTAATAAAATGCGGATTGGATCGAATCAAGTTTGCGAATTGTCATCATATACTTATCTTATAACTAAAAATATGCACATTGATTAAGAACAATTCCATAATCATTAAACACATAAAATAAAGTGCATGATTATATCAAAAAATAGACTTGATTCAACTTAATACAAAAATTATACGACCAAATTAAAAGTTGGACTAAAAAACTAAAAGTTGGAGTTCAAAAACTAAGTAATACAACAAAAAAAGATCAAATATTAGTAGACAAAACACCACTGAGCTTGATTCTCCTTTGTCTTCAAATCTTCATGATTTATGAACGTTATACATCTATTTTACCTAAAAAAAATTAGAAACCATTGATGAATCTCGAGATTTGGGAACTATATGTATTTATAAGGATAGATCTATATGTATATAGCATTGCGGATCGAACCGGATTGGATCCGCGGATTGTACATCTACAATCCACAAGTCGATTCAATCCGTGCGGATTGGCATTTTTGTAATTCAATCCAGTCCAATTAGTTATAAAATTCAATCCGATTCGCAATAGTTGGATCGAACCGGATTGGATCCACAGATAGGAGAATCTATACAATCGGACCAAAACGACGCCACCATTTGTGATGAAACCAAGCAAGTATTTTGACACTAAGTGATTTCTTGAATGTCATGTACCAAGAATGGCCTTCAAAATGATGCTTATAAAACAGTATAACTTTTCCAGCTTTAATATAATCGCCATAATTGACTGAAATGTGAGGCATATTGGTCATTGTTTGATATAAAATGGGGGTTGATGATTCCATTTTCCATTCTTCTAAAGAAATGATGTTTTGAATTTTCAATTTTGAATAAGCAATTTTCTAAGAATTGGGTTTTTTGAAAGGAAAATGATAATCTAACACACTTTGGAGCGCACACTTTGTCTTTTAGCTCATTTATGGCTATTTCTTGTCTCCCAAGGTGTGGGCCTACATCTAACAAAATACCATAAATGAACTAAAAGACAAAGTGTGCGTCCCAAGTGTGCGCCTAAAGTGGGTCATTTTATCATTTTCCTTTATGAAATGTTCAAAGATAACTGATTTAGTTTCAAATAGTAGAGCTTCATAAAATTTGATGGAGACGTGAGGTTTTATTTGAATTATTCGAAAGTAATATTTTAATTTGGTTGTCATGGGATTGATCAAGGAAGCCTCAATGATAGAAATTTTTATATTGGCTTCGAGGATAGCATTGCGATCTATCATTGTTATGATCAATTGATTGATTGAAAAGAGGAGAAATTTTATCGGATCTATATACTAGGTCTTTTCCTTTATTGATGTTCACGGTCACCTGTATTTGAATGAATTTGCGGAGTAAGAAGGAATTCTCTAGATAAAAAGTCTAGAAGAGAATTATTTTCTCCCTAAATATATTATTTCAAAATAAAAAATACTTAATATAGCTTGCCATAAGGCAAATATTTGTTTTGAAACTGAATTCTTTATATCTTTCAAAAGTATTTCTTTCGCAAACTTGCAATCAACATAGATTAAAACTTTTGATTTAAAGCATCAAATTTAAATTTTTGAACTAATTAAACAATTGCTAAATTTTCCTTTTTAATAGTCAAGTAGTTCTTCTGGGTTTTATTCCAAAGTTTTGAGGTAAAGCAAACTAATTGTTCATTTACTTAAAAGGGATTTTTTAAGGACTCCTCCATAACATATGTATGAGAAATCTGTTTGGACTATCTTCGGATAATTAGGATTGGCTATATGAAGACAGGGAAGAGTCTTGACCGTAGCCTTTATAAGTTGGATAGCGTTAGTATGATCCGTATTCCATTGAAACTGACTATCTTTCTTAAGACGCTCTTGAAGTAATCTTCTATCCTTAGTTGAATCTTTATAACAATCTGCTAAATAATTAAGACATCCCAAAATCTCTGGAATTGCTTTATATCTACAAGTTGATCAAGAAATTTTTCTGCAAATTCTATACAACAACAACAACATAGCCTCAATCCCTAATTAATTGGCGTCGGCTACATGGATTAAACTATTCCATTGCGCTCAATTTAGTGCAATTGATGGTGCGCTTTCCAAATCATTCAAATCCCTCCAAATTAATGGGGTTCTAAGTTAACTTTGGTCTACCCCTACCTAGTCGAATTTCTTCAGTATCTATTGAGTCAAGTTTTCTAGTATGGGCATGTGTAGGTTGTCATTGCATGTGTCCAAACCACCGCAACCACCCTTCTCTAATCTGTGTCAATTGGTACTACTCTTACTTGTCTTTGAATTTCTGTATTTCTTATTCTATATTTACGAGTTCTATGATACGATCTTAGATTTGGGGTTTATTGTTTAGTAGTTTCTATTTTATTATTAAGAAAGTTTCTATGTTTATTATTTAGTAGTTTCTAATTAGAAGTAGTTTCTAATTTAGTAGTTATTGTCTTCTAGGTATTAATTAGTAGGAAGTTTCTATATTTATTTTAAGTAGGTTTCTTATTCGTATAAGTTGCTATTTATTATTTTTAGTAGGTTTCTTAAGTAGTAGTTGACATTTATTAGTTTCTATTCTATTGTATAATTAGTCTATACTCTATATATACCAAGTATTAAGGAATCAATAAAGCAAGCAATTTTACCATTTATTAGTATCTTCAATTTCCTATTTTATCTCTCTTTCATCTTGTCTACTATTTTCTTATTATTTCCCCTATGAAAATAGGTCGAATAACAAATTCGATTGTGTCTAGACCCGTGACTAGATCCCAAACCAAGGTACATAACAACTTGGAATCAGAGCTCGGTATCATGGGCAACACAGATGCTTTGACCGCGAAGTTGGAGATCTTTATGGAGCAAATGAATGCTCAACAAAGGGTCCTCGAAGAACAGGAAGCGGATCTCTCGACGGAAATACAAGGAGCACCAAAACAACCCTCAATCTAAGATATTAAAGGACAATCCAGTGGCTTTGTTGAACACCGCAAATGGTCAGAAGGAAGAATCGACCATCCATACGAAGGGCAGATGATTCCTACATATGATAGCAGCAAAGACCCCTTAGGATTGTTGAAGAGATGTGAAAAGTACTTTTTCCATCAAAAGACCTAAGGAGGATACACGGTTGGACAGCGGTGTTCCACCTTTTAGGTGAGGCACAACTTTGTTTATTATTTAGTAGTTTCTAATTAGAAGTAGTTTCTATTTTAGTTGTTACTATCTTCTAAGAATTAATTAGTAGGAAGTTTCTATATTTAGGTTTCTTGTTCGTAAAAGTTGATATTTATTATTTTTAGTAGGTTTCTTAAGTAGTAGTTGCTATTTATTAGTTTCTACTTTTATTGAATAAAGAGTCTATATATACAACTATTCAGGAATCAATAAAGCAAGCAATTTTAGTGAAAAGAAAAGGAACCAAAGGAGGAATTTCTCTCTCTCACATCTTGACTACTAATTTCTTATTATTTCCCCTATCAACATAGGTCGAAGCACAAATTCTAGATCCCAAACCAAGGTTCATAACATTTTACCACAAATTCACCTAAGCATCATTATTTCTGCTATGTTCATTTTCTGCAAATTCTATAAATCAATTCATTGGAGTAATGGTTTGGTTTGCAATCTCAAATCCTAAAAAATTAACCAAAGTTTGGAAAAGTTTAATTTTTCTCTGAGAGAGAACGGGACCATTTTTTATTATTATATGTTGAAATTTATGTAAGAGTTTCCAATGTTGAATTAAGGAATTTGAGAAAATGAGAATATCATCAATATAGACTAGAACATATTCCTGTCAAGGATAAAAAATTTCATTCATCATTTTCTAGAATTCAGATGGAGCATTCTTTAGTACGAAAGGCATAAGGCTCCATTGATATTGCCCAAATGGGGTATTAAATGTTGTTTTATATTTATCTTCTTTTTTTATTTGAATTTGCCAAAATCTAGATTTTTAAGATCAAATTTAGAAAATATGATAGAATTAGTTATCCTAATTATAAAATCATTTTGGTTAGGAAGTGAACATCTAATTGTTTTTAATACATAATTTAATGGTTTCTAATTTATTACTAATCTTGGAGATCCATGTTCTAATTTTGTTGCATTTTCTACAAAGAATGTGGTACAACTCCATGCGATCTAGATGACGTTATTAATTTCCTTTGTAATAAATCTTTTATTTCTTGATCGCATAATTTTAATAATTTTTCATTCATTTGAGATGGGTTTGCTTTTGTAGGAATTTTGAATTCCTGAAATCCTTCTATATATGGTAGGGATACCTAATAAGTTCTCATATCCCAAAACGCAAATAGTATTTTTGAACAACATTTAGCAACTAAGGCCTTGTTTGGTTTGGGGGGAAGTTGAAGGAAGTGAGATAACATTCAGGGAAGTTCCAACTCACCTTGTTTGGTTGGATATTTTCAAAAAACTTTCCTGGAAGTTTGACCTCCAATTTCCCCCACATAAGGGAAGATAACTCACTTAGAGGGGTGTGTAAGTTATCTTCCCGCGGAGGAATTGACACTTTTACCCTCATTTAATGTTTTCTTTCTACCTTAATTCCCTACAATCTCTCCCAAAAACAGTGTAAATGGCATTTATGTCAATTACATTATTTTATTGTTTTTAAAATGTAGAACTTCCCTGGAAGTTCAAAGTTGAACCAAACGTGAAAAGTACAACTTCCTTAGTGGTTAACTTCCCTGGAAGTTAGTAAAATGAACCAAACAAGGCCTAAATCGTCTAGAAATGTTTTCATTTTTTATTGAAAATAAGGATTATTAATTATTTGAATTGTCTTTAGGGTTTTAATTTCAGTTTTTAGAAAACATATATGATTTTGTTTATATTCTATTTGATTTAAATATCTCTGTCTTGGTTGGGTAACAAAATTGAAATTTATTTCCTTTTCATTTATTATAGTTTTTATTCCTTGAGAAGTTACAAAAATGGTTGTAATTGATGCAAAAAAAAAGTGTTGCAAGTAGCATGTCATGCTGTAAGTCTTTAACTATTATGAAAGTATTAGGAAGACATACGTTATTTTTACAAATATGAGTTTTAGGAATTTTAAGTTTAATTATAGATTCATTTCCTTCTGCTGTAGGAATTCAGCTATTAGTTTTTTCACAGTATTTGAATGGAACTAATCCTCTTCTCGAATACAATTAAGATCAGTGTCTGAATCTGTTAGAGCATTTCCTGTATATTTAAAATATTTTATTTTTAAAGTTATTGGTGTAAACCATCGTAGATGAGTATAATGAGTAAGGTTGCTATAAAAATGTTATCACCAAACTACGATACCCAGACTAAGCATTTAGTTTGGAGTGCCCGTGTCGACACGACACGACACAACACAACACAGGTACGGACACGAGATCCATGTCGATCCTCCCAAAGTGAAGTTAGACACGGCTATTTCAGCAGGGAGAGATTGCTGCAAAGATTTTGACGTAGAGAGAGATGATTGAGAGATAAGATTTCAGTGGAGGAGATGATTGCGGGAGATCTAAGAGATTGGAGAGAAGATATCAATCAAGATCGTTGGAGAGAGATTCTTGAAAGATGAGAGAAAGAGAGAGATTCGAAAGATGAAAGGAGTAAGAGAGAAGGGAGTAGCAGATTATAGAGAAGGGATCGAAAGTTGCGTGTCGACCGATAGTTTGTAAGTTGCAGAGAAAGGGGTAGCCTGTGAAACCCTAAAACTTGCATTCTCTTCAATCCCGTCTTTATCTCCACTATGGCTCTACATGCCAGTCATGCCTGTCAAATTAAATTGTTGACCCTTTAAAACATTTTATATCTCCACTATAGCCCCCACATGCCAGACAAATTAAAACATTACATTAATGCTACATTGCTACTACATTACACACACAATTAAATGTGACCCATATTTTGTTGTCACTGCAAACACTTCTAATTCAATTAATAATTTATGTTTACTGATGTATTGAGATGAATATATTGAAGTTCTAAATTTATATACATGTAAATATGTATATATTATTATTTTTTGTTCTTGAACCACCACCGATCCTCCTCTTTGATTTGATCAGTGGTGATACCAATCAAATCCCTTTTGCATTTTGTTCATACAATAAACAATTGATTTAATCAGATTTGTGGAGATTGGTCCATCCTTGTTGCGGTGCATCTTCATCAACGGTGTTGTATGGATTTGTGCTGCACTAGATTGATCTTGTCTTTAGTTTTATTTTACATTTAGTTTTCTTCCCCTAGTTGGAAGTCTTTGATTTGTCTTCTCCTTATTGGGAAGTTTTAGATTTTCTTCTCCTTGTTGGGAAGTTTTAGGTTTCCTTCTCCTTGTTGGGAAGTTTTGTTATTCTTTTTGTGGTCCTAGTAGTTGTGTATTGTCATGAGTTTCAACGTTGTAGAGAGCAACTCCTAATTGTCAAACTGTTTCAATTTTGTATTTACAGCCAAATTAATGACAGTTTGCTTGAACAAATAGGATTAGCGAATCAATGTACTTGATTCTATATCTGGTCCTGTATTGAGCCATGAATGATTAATAAAATTTTGATTTCTCTTCAAAAAAAAAGAAAACCATAATGCCCTAGCTTTCCACATTTACAAACTTTGTTTGATTTAACATTTTTATTAGTTCTATTATAATGTTTATACTTTCTTTCACCTTTTATATTAGTTTTGTATTAAGAGTCCTGATTATTATTATGAAATCGCTTCATTTTTCTTTGGTTTCGTTTTTTTGAACCATTATATGTTTTATTTCCTGCATCAAGCCCAAATTGATAACAAAAAACTCCTTAGTCTTTATGATTGTTTTGTGTTTCTTTATTTAGTTGTGTTTTTAGTTTAATATCATTACATATAGCTAGTCGAGTCATTTGAATGGTCTGGATAAGATCTCCATACGTAAATCTGGAATAACTTAAATTTCCATTACTCTTTTGTTGTAACATATGCTTCACCTTTTCTGCAAATGTTGGAGGTAATCCAACAATAAAATGTTCTTTCCAAAATACTGCATCATTATTTTGAAGTTTTGTAAGCTTTTAATAAAAATGTATCCTTATACCAACAAAAATCACTTAAAGTCCTACACCTTAGACTTTGTAATTGTTCTGATATTTTTTCTTCAATATTTGATAAACTTCCTACGAAATGCTAAATAACGTTAATCAATAGAGTTAGGACACCAATCGATTGTTGTCTTCCTTGAGCATTTATAATTCGATTGTCCTTTTCATCATGTTGCACTGAATTTATGATGTCTAATCGTTGTTGTTCTGATAATGCATTAGTCCACCATCCATTTAACTGACCTGTAAATCCTGTAACTATAGCGCACCAGTTATCTCTTGTTCTGTATGATTATGTAGACGACAAACTTTAGCGTAAATGAGTATGTGTGTCAACACGTCAAGTATTTTATATTATGATAATCCATCAATATTCCATTATTAGATAGCATTCCCATCAAATATAATTCTTTTTGATGTGCTTTCTTCTAGTAATAGATCTACTAGTGTGGGTCTTTGATAGTAATGTTTAGAGTTTCTAACATTAAAAGTTTGATCTTTTCCAGGATATTTCGAGTGATATATTTTATTAATATTTATTCATGATTGTTTCCATGTCAAGTATTTTAAAGTCTTCTTGTATTGGGTTTAAGTCTAAAGTTTCTACATACTCTTGGTTGGAGGTTATAAATTGATTTTCTAAATTGGCTATTATAGGGGATTTATCTTTTTTATTCGTTTTGTCTTGATTATCAATTTCTAAATTTGACAGTTTGTTGGCTATTGTATTTAGTAATTCATTTGAATATTTTGGTTTTATCATGGGTAAAGATTCTTAATTGAGGTTTCTTTAGGATAGATACTCTACTTGAAGAGGTAGCTTCATTAGTGAATTTTGTTGAAACTTTTCATAGTCTAGATAAATATATATTAGTAAATTATTTTGTTATATGAGATGATTTAAATCTTTGGCAGTTATGGGTTAATCTTCTTCAAAACATGATTTAAATGGTACGCCTTTAATATTATTTTCGATTTTTAAAGGGGCTAGGGGTGGAGTTGGTTGAATGTATTTTTCAACTGTCATGGTTTCCCATACTATATTAATTTTATGAGGGATAAAAGGACAGTTTTCTACTAGATAATCAAAAAATTGGACATTTTGTTTAACATCAGATATATAAGCAAAAACATTTTCTCGGAAAACTGCTTGTTGATATTTAGAACACAGTTTACAAAAAATAGGCTTCAATGGATGATTTAAAAATTTATTATTTAGTTGATGATAATCTAGAACAAAAGATTCTTTATTTTCTTCAAAGATTCTAACTTAATCATATGTATTTGATAATCAGTAAAATCATTAATAGTTACGTTATCTTCAGAGGGTGTGACTGGATAAGCAATGTGAGAAAGAATTCCAGACGAAGATGCTTTTAATGGCCGAGATTCATTAATTGGATCCACAGTGGTACTAGGTATTGTCGAAAAAGACTTTCCAGCAGCAAAATTTATTTCTACTAATCCATCATCATGAGTTATTATGCTATGAATTTGATCATTTGTATTTTCAGTAGGATTTTCTTCTTCATTAGTATCTTGTATTAACCATGTTTTAGCTTTTAGGTATATCTATGTCTTTCCAACTCAACTGTTTTCTTGTGATAACCTTATTTTCTATGTTTGTCAAAAATAGTGTAGAAGTTCCCTTTGCAGACTAGTATAAGAAACAGTTGAAATTATTGTATGCATTAATTTATAATAAATTCTAAAGACAACTGCAATGTTTGAACGTATTCCTTTCATTTTGAATCCTTTGGTGTATAAACTTAATGAGAAGTTAGGGAAACAATTAAAGAAAATTGGTCCTTCAGACAAACTTCCTTTATTATTCCTAACAAAGATTCATTAAATTCTAAATGTCTTTTATCTCTTACTGATGAAAGAACAAAAAATATTGAGTCCTAAAGCAGTCAAGGGTTTTATTGCTACTTGTATTAATCCTATGTGTAGGTATTTTTCTTATAAGACAGAATTTTTAATGGAAAAATTAAATGTATTTCTTGCCCTTCATCATCAATAGATCTAGTATCTTCTTCAAATTTTATTGTAAAATCTTGATTTTTAGAGAAAGCTCCTTTCGTTATTTGATTGACATCTATAATAGCCATATCCCGGTTTTGAAGAGATTGTTCTATATTTGTGAAAGAAATTTCTTTTATATTTCTTAAATCTAGTTTTGATTTCATTTTTTTTGGCTTTAGAATAGATTTGTCATCTTGGCTTGATTTTGAATATGAAGTTTCAAATTTTGGACTTCTATTTTTGAAAGAAAGGGTTGATTTCATTTTCTTGATTAATTCACACATCTGGCTCTAGGAACACAAGATCTAGCTTGGTCAACAATTTACTACTAAATTTACAGTCTCATATGCTAGCCTTACTACACAACTAGGAAAGCTCTAACTCAGTCTCCTAAGGCTTGATAAAAGATGAATTAATTTTAGAAAACGAAACAAAACCTTTTAATCGTAAAATCAAAAGAACAAAGTTAGAACCTAGATCAATTAGAATCGAGTTTATATACAGAAATAATATAATGATATACGATTTCTTCTAGAGGGAAAAGGAGAAGCATGGCAACTACCTTTGAGCCTGACGACTGCAATATTAGCTACAAGTAGGTCATTTTAATTTTGTACAACCAATGTAGACTTTTTGATACACTGCATTTTATATGAGATGAGAGACTACGTCATGAATAGATACGTGTATTTTTTTTCTTACTTTTCACCTTCTAAACATATTATCTACTCAAGTTTCCACTATCAGTTGTTAAACTTAAATTTCCATTGCAAAATCTTAAATAACCTGTTTTAAATCACTCAACATGTAAATTATGAACTAGATTGGTTGATTGACTTATTAGGTACAAATGACAAGTTGACAGGCTGACTAAGTCATCATTAGTCCTGACGGGGTTGTAATTAGGGGTCAATAGCAGATTAGTGTCAGGTGGTGCTCCATTTGGATTTGGGCTGTCACAATAAGGATGAGGATAAGATATTTCAGGAGATTTTGGAGAACTTGCACATACCTTAGTTTGAGGAATTTGCACATACCTCAGTGTGAGTTTCAAAAGATTCATCCAATGGCATGGTAGTATCATCAAGAGACTTTTGCCCTGGTTGCCAAGATGGATATTGTTCGAGTCATATTGTCACTTGTAGTTAATCTAGATAAGCCTTCATGGGAATTTGTTGTGAAGAATGTTTTTCTTCATGGTGATCAAATGGAAGAAGAGTATATGGATCCTCCCCCTAGCTTTGCTTTGGAAGAAGGAAAAGTATGCAAACTAAGAAAGGCATTGTATGGTTTAAAGAAATCATCAAAGGCATGGTTAGGGAGATTGAGTCAAGCAATGAAAGCATATGGATTCAAGCAAGCTTTGGCACATCAAACCTTGTTTTATAAGCATGATCATAATAATATTACCTTGCTTCTTGTCTATGTCTATGTTCATGATATGATCGTAACATATAATAACCAAGAAGAAATTGAGAATCTTCGAAGTTATCTAGCCAAAGAATTTGAGATAAAGGATTTGGGGCTTCTTAAATACCTCTCAAAATCGAGGTTTCTCGGTCTAAACAAGGATTGTTTATCTCAAAGGAAGTATAACTTGGACCCATAAACACTCCAATTGAAGTGAATCATGGTTTATTTGACTCATACTAGGCAAGATATAGCATATGCAATCAATGTAGTGAGTCAATTTATGCACAATCCAAGTGATCAACACATGCATTTTGTTCATCAAACTCTGGGATATATAAAATCAGCTCCTAGTAAAAGGTGCTTTGTTCACCAAACATGAACATCTTAATGTTATGGGCCATATAGATTCAGATTTTGTTGGATGCAAACTAGATTGAAAATTCACTTCTAGATATTTGTCATTTGTAGGAGGAAACTTAGTGACTTGGAGAAGTAATAAATAGAATGTGGTCTCATTATCTAGTGCAAAGGCTGAATATCGTGTGATGCATCACGCAATCACAAAACTTTCTTGGCTGAAAATTCTTATCTGAACATGGTTTTGGTACAAAAAAACCTATGAATTATTTTTTGATACAAGGTTGCCATTGAGATTGCTAATAATCCAAGGAACATGATCGGACTAAACATGTTGAACTACCTAGGAATTATATTAAAGACAACCTTGATTCTGGTGCAATACAGCTTCCTTACACCAAAAGTTCAGATCAATTGGCTGATATAATGACTCATGGTGTCGATAGTGGGTCATTCCATGCAATGCTTTCCAAGTTGGGCATGTGATATATACAGCCCAACTTGAGGGGGAGAGTTGGAAAGAATGAGTTGTATTATACTTTCCTAGTTTTTTTTTTTTGCAGAAATTATACTTTCCTAGTTAGAAAGGATGAGTTGTATTACACTTTCCTATTTTGTAATGTTTCTTGTATAGTCTCCCATAATTTAGGACAAGATCTACATCTGTACGGTTGATTTAGTTACCATGTAAAGGTGCTTGTATCTTGTATATGTATCAGTCGAATTATATGAAACATTCTGAAAGGGAACAAGCTCGACTTCACAAGGGAAAGAAAGATTTTATTGATAGGGGTGAAAACACCCACAAATTGGTGGTTACAACCACAGGGATAGGTAACGCTCAAGAACCCTAGACCAGGACAGAGGACACTCCCTCTTCTCACCGAGACAGTCCCACCAATGAACCAAAAAATACAAAATGACCTACTTGGTGAAGAGTACTCACTATAAGAACTCTTGCACCTGACACACACCTATTGGTCATGCTTTACCCAAACCAATGTGGCACACAAACTAACTCTCAAGCAAACTCGATTCACACACCCATTACGAGGTGGGACCTACGACTTTGTAGAAGCCTCTGGAAGCTAAGTTGGTGCAGTGGGACTCTTCTTCCTCTTCTGATACACACGTGTCACGGGTGGTCTCCCAACGATCCTATCATTACTCCATCCCTGGACAGCCACATTGTCCTCAAGGTAGAAAGCGGGATAATAGCGTCGAACATGGCAAACTAACTCCCATGAAGCTGTGGTGCAGCCCACTTAATGAGAACCTCAGCACCAACAATGACCTAACGGTAGGCTAGGACAGCAGCCGGCATCAAGTCGACAGGAAGGGAATCAAGCGGAGTGGGAGGGAGAGACCCCTCAACATGGCGAGAACCTATGACTTTACGCAATCGAGAGACATGGAAGACTGAGTGGATAGAGGAATCTGGAGGTAACTCCAAACGATAAGCAACGAGGTCGAGGCATTCAAGGACTTGGAAAGGGCCGTAGAACCGCGGGCTGAGTTTCGTGTTGGAGCGGCAGGTCACTAATTGCTGGCGATATGGGCGAAGCTTAAGGTAAGCCAAATCACCGACCTCAAAGAAGATGTCACGGCGATGAGGATCGACATATTGCTTCATGCGACTTTGGGCCACTGTGAGTTGGTCGCACAGTTCCTTTAAAGCCAAGTCCCTATCGGCCAGCAATGACGACAACTCTGAAATTGCGGTAGCTAGGACAGTACCAAATCGAACAAACCTTGCATGATGTGACAAACTGACAAACATCGCTTCACATTCCTCGCCAATAAAATTCAGTGCCTTATAAGTCTTACGAAATCCGCCATGACCTCCTGCAGGACTAAAGTAAAACTCCAACAACAATGACAACGTACGGGAAAAAGAAGTTGCAATCACGACTCGGTCCTTGTAACGTAGCTGGCCCCTTACTAATTCCCAACCAGGCTTGGTGTCGGGGTCGGCCACAAGATCATCACGAACAACACAAACGAACGGATCAGCACTAATCTCCTCAACGATAACTGGCTGATCAGCAAAGAATGAGATGGACACAGCCAACAGCTCTGCGATGAAGGGGAAACGAGACAACGCATCCGCAGCGACGTTAGAAACCCCTGGTCGATACTGAATGTCTAAAGAGAATCCCATTAATTTGAGAAACCAGCGATGATATTCTGGAGCGACCTCACGTTGTTCTAAGAGAAACTTAAGGCTACGTTGATCAGTGCGCACCAAAAACTTTTGGCCTAAAAGATAGTGGCACCACTTTTGGATAGCCAACACGATGGCTATAAGTTCTCTCTCGAACGTTGATTTGTTGCGTGCACGAGGAGATAAGGCTTGATAGAAGAAAGCCAAAGGACGCTCATTCTAAGAGAGTGCAGCCCCCACCCCACACCCGAGGCATCGATTTCCACCACAAAGAGGGCATTAAAGTTTGGCAATGTGAACACCGGGACCTCCTTCATTGCGTGCTTCAGCTGATTCACTGCACAAGATGCCTGGTCACACCATTCAAAGTGGTCCTTACGCAAAAGCTGAGTTAAGGGAGCAGACATCTTCCTGTAATCTTTCACAAACTGCCTATAATAGCCCGTCAAACCCAGAAATCCCTGCACTTCCTTGGGTGTGGTAGGCATAGGCCACGCATCCATGGCTCTAACCTTTTCAGGGTCAGCTTGCATGCCCTCTCCCGTGATAATATGCCCTAAGTATTCAAGGTTGGACATAGCAAAACATCACTTCTTGAAGTTAATAGAGAGCACCTGATGGAGATGATCACGATGATCACTCATGGAAGAACTTTACACCAATATACGATCAAAGAAAACAAGAACACAATGCTGAAGGAGCCCTTTGAAGATGGTATTCTCCAAGGATTGGAAAGTAGCGGGGGCGTTGGAAAGCCCAAAAGGCATGACTAGGAACTCACAGTGACCGTCGTGAGTTCGGAAGGCTTTTTTATGGACATTTGAAACCTTCACTCTGATTTGGTGATACCCGGAACGAAGGCCCAGCTTTGGAAACACACATGCTCCCTAAAGTTAATCCAACAAATCATGTAAGGAATAGGAAAACGATAGGGTATGGTTACCTTGTTCAAAGCCCGATAATCTACACAAAATCTCCATCTCCCATCATTCTTCTTCACAAGTAAAACAAGACTCGAGAATGGGTTGTTGCTTGGTTGGATAATTTCCGCTATCAACATTTTCGTCACCATCTTCTCGATCTCTGTTTTGTGGACATGGGGGTAGCGATAGGGGATCACGCACATAGGGTTGGAACATTCTTGTAGCACAATGGACTGATCACAGTCTCTCGACAGAGGCAAGCCAGTCGGAGGTTGGAACAAGGCAGCAAACTCATCTAATACGCTCTAAATGGAAGGGGGCGGGGTGTCGACTTGGCCGAGATCAAGAGTGGGCTCCACATTATAACACTCGATAAGGAAGCACCCTTCATCAGAATCCAAAGAACGTTGGAAAGTCTTACAAGACACCATAGCACGACGGAGGGAAAGATCCCCAGTGACTATAATCCACTCCCCTTTGTAAAGAAAAGTCAGGGCAAGCTTAGGACAATCACCTGTGGTCACTTCAATAGATTTCAACCAAGACATACCAAGAATTGAGTCAGACCCTGACCTCTCAACGGGATAAAAGTCAACATGTACCTGATAACATTGGAACGCCACCATGAGGTCTCGGCAGACATCGAAGCCCCGAAGGCGAGCACCGTCCCCCCACGAAAACTCCCCCGTCATGAGTCGAAAATAAAGGGTATTGCAGGGCCGCCACCAAAGATGGACAGATGAAATTGTGGAAAGCACCGCAGTCGATAAGAACTACCACCTCCTGGTCCATGACGCGCCCTTTCACTTTAATGGTGTGTGGATCAAGGGCGCCCTCAAATGCATGAGCAGATAGCTCCATGGTCAACATTTCCAACTGCTCACCCGGGCTCTCCGAACCAAATTCAGGATGTTCCTCGCTCGAGTCGTCTTCCACTAGCATCACGCTCAGCGTCTTGGGTCGGCAACGGTGGCCTGCGTGCCATTTGTCATCACACCGATAGCACAACCCTAATTTTCGTAGGGCCTAGGCTTCAATCTTAGTGAGAAGTTTGAACTTAGGAGGGGGAAACATTAGGCGGCATTGGGCTTGACATACTCAGACTTGTAGAAGAGGAAGAAATTGGGCTGGGCTTCGCTATTGAACCAACAGAAGAACTGGATTTGGACAGGGCCCAGAAAACGTATGCGAGACCCAAGTAGGCACACGTGACTCAAACTTACAGGGCTAGAGGGAGGTGGGCTCTTGGGCCCAATAGCGAACGTCAGCCCAAGCCGATCACCTTCATCGATTTTCTTCTCAAGCTGAGAAGCCCTCTCCACCGCCCTCAACGTTGCCGGAGGTTCAACTAGCATCTCCAGGCGAATTCTGTCCTTCAAACCATTGATGAAGACCGCAATCTTAAATGGCTCAACTAGCCTTTTAACATGGAGCAACAGGAACTCTAAACATTTCCTATACTCCGTCACTGTGGTGTCCTCTTTGATCCCAAAGAACTGTTGATGTAGGGATTGGGGATTGGCGTCAGTGAAACAGCGGTAGAGTTGTGCACAAAGATCCAACCAATTTTCAATAGGGTTGTCCACCTCCTCAGTCTACAGCCAAATCCGAGTCACGCCTATCAAGCAGATATGAGCAGCGCGGAGCTTTGCAATCTCCTTCATCTTGTGTAACGAGAAGCTCTCAGCTTGATTCAACCAAACCAGCATATCGTCGCCATCACACGTTGGCATCTTAATTTTTCGAACATCTGGACTAGATCTGTAAGGGGACGAAATCAAATTTGGGCTATCCTCCCTCATTGATTCACCTCGATTGCTCAGATTTAGCGAATCTGGGCCTTTTGTACCACTGGCCTCCCCGATCTAAAGAGATCCTACACCAACCAACTTCTATTGCTGCATGAGCGTCTCCATCATCTTCGTCAGCAACTAGAACTGATGATCCATAGATGCTCGTTGTGAGTCGATTGCGGATCGAAGCCCTCCCATGGTTTCCTCCGTCTTCCTTAACTTGCCTCCAACAGATCTATGCGAGAATCAACCTCCGGACCCATGGCGAAGTGCTCTGATACCAATGAAAGAGAACGAGCTCGGCTTCACAAGGGAAAGAGAGGTTTTATTGATACAAATTGGTAGTTGCAACCACAGGGACAGGTAAAGCTAGAGCAAGAACCCTAGACCAGAGACATAGGACGCTCCTTCTCACCGAGACACAGTCTCACCAATGAACCAAAAAATACAAAATGACCTACTTGGTTAACAGTACTCACTATAAGTACTCTTGCACCTGCACACACACCAATTGCTCTTGCTTTACCCACACTGTATGCCACACAAACTAACTCTCAAGCAGACTCGATTCACACACACCCATTACAGGTTGGGACCTACTGACTTCGTAGAAGCCTCTGGATGCTAAGTTGGCACGATGGGACCCTTCTTCCTCTTTTGATACACACGTGTCAAGGGTGGTTTCCCAGCGATTCTATCACATTCAGTTCACATATTTTCTACTATTTTCAATATTCATTTGGCAATATGTAATTGTTAATGATTGTACAAACTTCAAGGATATGAATAATAATCAATCATTGCATTTAGCCACTTTTTAGTTATACTTTAACTTGCACGTAAACTCTAGCCCCTAAAAAGATTTCTTCATTTGTCTCAACTCCTTCATTTAGTAGGAAGCAATCAATGAAGAGTTTTCCAGTAATGTTATTCCAAAGTTTTGAAGAGCAATAGTAATGAAGGTAGAAACCATCCAAACTTCCAGATTCAGCATAGAATAGACAAAGAAGGAAGAAGACACGAGGATAGCATGCATTTCCATATACATAAAGTCTATCATTCCGCACACCAAGCGCTTGACAAAAAGAGTTTTCCATTAAACAATATCTTTGTTTTCAAGTGTACGATGATTATGAACAAAACTTACATTTTAAGAGCTCGTAATTACCCAACTAATTAGGGATTGAGGTTTCGTTGTAGTTTTTGTTGTTGCAAGTGCTTGTAAATTGTAATTAGAAAATAGTAGAAATACTTGCAAATGAAGACAACCAAAGGATCTATGTTGTTCCATTGATGTTGGCCCTTATGAGTTGTGACCTTCAGTTATCCTAATGATTTCAAAAGTTAGAGACAGTTTAACTTAGAGTTTCCAAAGCAAGCACATTCGTTCCAATGTTAAGGTATCAACTTCCAAGATAAATATTAGTGGTTCCTATTTCTTACAAATAAACTCAAAAATGGGTTAGTTCTGTAACAAAGATAAAAGCATAGGTATGGAGGTTTTTGAGACAAAAATAGCTAATTCTCAAAGATTTTAATCCCAAAAGATTAACCAATCACGGAGAAAAGAACAATGCAAAAACTTACTTGGAAACATCCAAAATCAATAAAGGAGGAAGAACAAGTTCCACAAACAATAGTTTAAAGAACAATAAAGATAGGCCTCGCCAACTACATACTAGCTCAGATAGAACCAAGTTCGAAGATTCAATCTCATGCACAATATTACCAGCCGTGCATCATCCACGCTTACCCACACACTAGAAACATTATGTTTCTGTGTCAACACACATAAAAATATATATAGTTATATACAGCACATGTCTTAGTCATACTTACATGCTACACACTAACTAACAACGTGTATAACAGTGACAAAACGATTTGAGTTCAAATCAAACTCAATTGACCCACTCAAACACTAGTTCCTATTATACATAGGTTTGACATCACTTACACGCCCACCTAATCTTACTTCAACTCAAGCCTTGTGTACACTAATGTATTTATCAACACCAACTCAAATTTGACACAAAGTAAGAGTTTTAAGCCACACGTCTCGATAGAGGTATAGATCCACAAGACACCGAAGGGAAATTCATACAAAAATTACACCTGAAAATATTTGATTAGTGTACAAAGGCTTAAAACATCTAGTATTATATGCAAAACTAATCATGCCCAGATACTACATCATATGCTCAATTTTTAAAGCGTTGGATTAGCTGCACATCAATTTGCCTAAGAGGATAAGGCCAAATCTCCCCGGTGTGGCCTTAACACTTTAACAACATTACTTGGAAGATCAAATGAATAAATGTTGTACACAATAAGATATCAAGTGTTTAACCTAGCTCACACTATCACTGTAGCACAACGTATGCAGTAATACCAATCACATAATCAGCTCAGTGAGTTACAAGTCCAGAAAGCAAAAGACCAGAACCAAGTGAAACTAGTATGAAGCGGATCTACGAGAAGCACCAAATGAAGAAATAAATACTCACTGAATCGGTCAATTTGTTGTTGCGGAGACATGACATTAGGCGGGAGAAGGCCTCGAAGATCGAGACGATCTCTTTCAGTCATGGAAAAAGCAGTCCCCTGAATATGATCAAAATAAAGTTGAGTGAAGATGAGATGAGATGAGATGAGATCTTGAGAAATGAAAAGAAGGTTGAGGGAGACGAAGAAAGTAAAAATTTCCTTGTTGAACCATGGATCGTGAAGTATGTCGATGCTACGCTTGTGGACGATAGAAGGGCGAGAACCTTCAGTGGAGGTGAAGGATCTTGGGTGGATCAGTCCGCTAGTCGCTGCGGCTCTCTTCTTTAAGCAGCGTTTGAGGAGAGAAGAAGAGAGGCGAAGCTGGGAACCGAAGCGCGACATTTGTTCGTTTGAGGAGGGGCAAGTGATTCGTCGCTTCACAGCCGGAAGAAGGTCTTTCGCTGCTGTCTGCTGTTTGCTGTCTGCTGTTTGCTGACTGTAGTAGAGACCGGATTGACTTTTCAAGTGCCCCGGTTTCGCGAATTGTAAAGCACCCACCCGCACGCGTTTTTTTAGTCTAAAGCCACCCCGGCTATCAATAAAGGCAACCCAAAGAATTTTCTTTTGTCACGCTATAGGCACCATCTGTTACTGAGGGCACCCATTTATTTAAGCACCCATTTATTTACCAAAATACCTCTCATTTCTCAAGCACTGCACCCCATCACTAAAAATAAAAACCATACAAACCTTATGTTCCCTACTCCTCTCTCGTCTATAAAACCCAAAACTCATTCATTCCCCTCATTTTCTTACTCGTTTTCTTTAGATTTGGTGTGTTCTTTGTTAGGTGAGTGTACTTCAATTCAAGATAAATGTTTGGGGTGTGAGGGTTTGGGGGGTGAATTCTTGGGTTTTGTTGTTGTGGAATCGTCATTCAAACTAGTGTAAGTTTCTATTTTCCATTCATTTTTTTTGTTCATTTCTTTCGTTTTTAGTTGTCTTTCATGTAAATTACCCAATTTGGGGTTTTTTACCATTCCTGAGTTGTTCATCCACACGAGGATCGTGATTTTTGTGTTGTGGTTTTGGGTCATTCATTGTTGAGACCATTTGGTAAGTGTTGGTCAAAAACCTATCGACACTGTGACGACCCCAATTTCCATAACCAGAGGCGCCTGGCATAAACCATCGTCGAACCCCTCGAGATGACCTAACGAGTTGGGTGATGATCTAGTAAGCCTTAAACCTGTGGAATATATCAAGACAATTTACACATATACCAATGGGTCTACGGGCGGGGTTGGGTAAACATAATGTGACGGCCCCCCAAGATGGGAGCAGGTCCTAGTTGGGAATGGATCTTCCTTGCCACGACCCAAATTTTTAATCTCATTTTATCCGTAATCAAGATCACCGACCCGCGGCGTGGGTCCCACATTGAGATGCTTTAACTGACCTAGGCACGTGGTCGAGGTATAAGTTATTTTTGTGTGGTGTATTTTTAGTATTTTGTATGTGTAGATTATTAAATCACTTTCATTTACCATTTAAAGGCATTGAGGCACGAATGGAAGCATGCATCGAGATACGTGTCAGCGGGTGAACTAGCTAGAGAGATGTGGTAAGTCTAAAATTTAATATTCATATATATTATTGTGAAATAAAAATCAGATTTGAATTGCCTAAAAATGAGGTTTGAACCATAGCCAAACAAACTAATGGCATGTATGTAAATATGTAAGAAAATTAGAGCATTTGCTAATGAAAAGCCAATTGGCATTATGGTCATTTTTACAAAGGTAGGACACTTGTAACAACCTACGTGCCCCCATATATGCCAAGTGTTTCTCAATTTAGGACTCAATTAAGCCAACCTAAGTAAGTAATTAAACTTAACTACAACCTATAAAAAGTTTACTTCTCTATTTTTGTGCAAAACTAAGCAATAAAACAACTAAAATCCGGAGAAAATGCTTGCTGGAATTTGAAGACTTGGTCTTGAAAAGATAAAATCCATCATCTAGGGAGAGATTCAAGAGCTAGATACAATGCAAGAACCCTATGTAAGTGTTTCTACATTTTTTGTGCTTCAAATCATGAAATTGGGTCATGCATTCATGAGGTTTTTAATAAATCAGTAAAGATTGAGTTCTTCTAAGGTTTTTTATTTATTTATTTTGAGGTTTGTTTTCAGTCCCCAAACTTGCATTTCAAAATTTAGAAGTTTTTGGTACATTTGGGTTTAAATTTTTGTTCTGAATTTTGTGGCCAGAGGATAATTGATTATTTCTGAAAATGGTTTATACATTTGGATTCCTCATAAAAAAAAATACTCAATTTTCTATAAAGAAGTTTCATATTTGGGTTTGAATCGACAAAGTTATGGTGTTTTGAAGTTCAATGTGTTCTTGAGCAAAAATGTAACTTTTATGTTACTGTAAATTCCAGATCTGAACCAAATGAGACTTTGTTTTCAAAATCTAATTCCATATTTGAATTCTTTGAGAAAAACCACCCAATTTTGATTATAAGTTTTTGATTTTTCGTTGAGAAATGAGTTTTTAATGAATTTTCAAAGTTTCATTACAATCGAGGCAATTTGGGTTTTCATGCAACTGTAATTTTGAAATTTGATCTAATTGGGTTGTTATCTTCAAAAACTAATTGGATATTTGAAATCCTTGCAAAAAAATGACTCGATCTGCTATATTGGATTTCGATTATTGGTCAAGGATTGATTAAGTTATGAATTTTTGAAGATTTTGGTGTTCTTGATAAAAAAAAAAATTGTACTTATTAAACTTACACTTAACCACTTTGCCTAAGGATAAACTCACCTTAATTATTTCCAATATACCCCTAAACGCACTAGGAACTAAAGGAAGAGTTTCAAGGTCGTGCGACACAAGTTTTGAAGTGTCGGGAAACAATTTAAGCTAGGAATTGCATGTTTTTGAGGTAAATAAACCTGTTTGGACACTTCTCTCCATTTCATTCCTAATTATGCTCATATTTACAATCTATTTGACTGATATATCCTTTATAATCTCGATACCATAACTTGTGTGTTCTCTTGCTTGATGAGTATTCTTATTATGGCATTGTATTGCTTGAATAATTTACTGATTCCAATCCTTGTGCTATGTCATTCTTTATTGATATGAATATTAATGAAGTCAAAATAGCAAGTTATTAATGTAGATGAATTGTGGATTTGTATTCTCACTCCTTTTTGCTTGTTTAAGCAATTAGCCAAGTCTTAAATCTCGAGTTTGAGTCTTTCCTTGTGTTATTAAAGTGGTTCTTATATCTAGCTCCATTGACTCAATCGAGATGTATGCGATACCAGGGTTAGAGTTCCTGAGGATGTTGGTACACATTACTCGCATTGTACGACACGTGGGGTTAGCTTCCTTAGGGTAGTCGACATACGGGGTTAGAGTCCCTGATGGCAGCATGATATATAGGTTAATGTGTCATAGCCGCGATCGACCGGACTTAGATCATTAGTACTTCGCCTAGTGCCAGTCTCACTTTGTTTAGCTGTTGTACCTACTAGCATATTCCCTTTGAACACTCTTTTGCTACTTTATATGTTTTTAGTTACCTTTTGTTATATTTGTTGGCCTACGTGTTTCTATAACTTATACTCCACTCGGAATTTTGATGCTAACAAATAATGTGAAATGGTACTAACAAGTTCATTTAGAGTTTCAGAATACAACATCTTGTTAGGAATTTCAAGTTCAAAAAGAAAGTTGAACTATGCACAAGTTCAAGTAAAAAAGTGACAACATAAAGCCGAACAAGTTCAAGAATCGACTAATACAAGGAAACAAGGACCGAAAAGACAAGACAATCATGTGTACATTATTTGTAAGGTATATAAGTTTTATTCCTACAAGCCAAATGCATTAGAATTATGCATTCCATGAATTTTGGTTTTTAAGGAACTTAAAGTTATGATTTTTGTGATTTTCAATCTCGTGGCTTTTAAAATGTTTTTAAATGTTACAAACATGTTTTATAACATGTATTTGAGGTATATAAACTGTTAGAATCGATTTTGATTGCATCGGCATGTGTTTAGACGACTTTTGGATTGGCATTAAAATTATTTGTAGAAAAGCCCCTATGTTTCATGAAACCGGAATTTTTGATTTTCAAGGTTTGTGAAATCATCCAGGATGTCTAGATATATCTTATAGACCATAATAGACATGTGTGAAATGTTTTCAAAAGTCTAGTAGAGTCGTAGGTCCGTTAGGGGGTCATTCCATAAAACCAGTAAATATTTAATTTCAGGCCCCAGTACATGGCGCGCGCTCCACATTAATGTGGAGCGCGCCCCAGAACCTGGATGTAACAACCCCCAAATTTTTAACTGACTTGTGTTCCACTTGTCATGATTGTGACCTGGCTACGTGAATATTGGACAGTATTTCGAACTTCGGGAGTCGACACCGAAGTAATTTTATGATTATTTGATTGTGTGTATTAGTATTTTAGTATTTTACGGGTCTCAAGCCGTTCGGGCGATTTTTAGCTGAGTGAGTTTTTTTCCTAGTTAAACGGGGGATAAAAACAGGTAAAGAGTACAAATAAATGAATTTTTAATTAATTTAATTAATGAGTTGGCGAGACAAGGCAAGACTACGTGCATTTTGAGAGTCGAAACAAGGAAAGACGAACCGAGGAACGTCGTTTGAACGTGGGAGTTGGCTAACTACGCAACATACGAACTATAAAATAGAAATTTTAAAGTGACACAACGCAAATGAGAACCATGAGATTTGCATTGAGATGTGTGTGTGTATTGAGATGTGGTAAAGGGACAAAAGACCCATAAGGGCAACTGTTTTGAGGTGTGTGAGAAGTAAATTGGAGGGCAAAAAGAGTCATTTCACACTTGTCTTATAAATATAAACAAAGAAAAACCTAATCCACTATTCACTCATCCTCTCCACACACACACCCGAGTCACATATCCCCTCTCATCGCCGCCCCTCTTCCTCTCCCTCTCTCGCCAGTGGTTAGACCCAGAGACGCCGGAGTTGCTGTCAACTGGAGGTACGTGACTCCTCTTCCCTTTCTCCCTCTCGATAGTGATCTCTCTCGAGCTCCCTCGTTTCAGTCTCCCTCTCTTCTTAAGCCATACTCCACAGCCTCACTATATCGCCATCCTTGGCCAATCTCGGGGTGGTCGGAGGTCACTCCGTTCACCGGAATCCTCTCTCTATCTCTCTCGATCTCTCTTTCTCTCTCTCATCTCACTGTTTCATTAAACTGTGTGTGCGTAGTGGCGGTTGGCCGCTGCTGTGAAGGTTGATGCAATGACCTGGGAACTGGACGGAGATGACTCGACGATGTCTTACCGAAGTCTCGACAGTCCCAGAGCATCCAATCTCGCAGTACAGGTTGTGTAGAGACGTTGGATTTATTGTGTGCACTGGTTTTTCTTATTTTCTACCCCCCCACAGACTGTCATGGGGACGGCGTTGCTGCCGGCGACCGCCGTGGCCTGGTGGACTGCTGGGGGGTCATCACGATCATGTTGACGTTGCCCTAGAGTCAAAAGCAATAGCTTGTGAGTGGTGTTTACTGTTTTATAAAATTTTCAAATGTTCGCTATTTTGTGTTTTTCGCCGGAAACAACCGCATATAGCAGCTCTGTTGGCCGGACCATTGCTCGTGGGGGGTTGTCGAGGACCATGCTAACCTTGTGCTGGTGTCTCGCAACCTCTGAAGTGTCCGGACCCATGGTGATGAGTCGTTTTGATATGATTTCATGTTGGTTTTGCCGTAGGGTTTTGTTTTTGTTTATGGTCGTGAATGGTGGTTTTACGATCTGGTGAGGGTATCCCCGGCTTCCCTATGCTGTGGTGGTTCCCTCCCAATGTCGGACAACACCAGCAAGTCATCATGAACATGGCTAAGTGGAGTCTTGGTCTTGCTATTGTTTCATGTTCATGTCCGATCCGTTTTGAGGTCTCGGTTTATGTTTTTGTGAATTCAGTTTCCATGATATCGAGAACTCATACTTGATGTTAGTTTTGAAGCCGTAAGGATAGACACGTATGTTGAGTACTCTTTGGTTGTGGTGCTTCGCTATTATTCTCATGCATATCAATTTTTCATTTTAATTGTGTTTAAAGTTGACGAATGGTCATGATGTCGTGGTCACGCCGCCGGTCCTCGAGTCCATAGCGTGACCTATTTACGACTGAGCCGAGCCTAAGATGTGTGATTAGGCTTACATACGTTATGGTTTTCAACCCGAGAGAGAGTATTCATTTTTCAATCGATTTTCGTCAAGTTGTTTGAGTCCTTAAAAATATGGAAAAAACACTAGGGATTCAACCTAGGGTTAGTAATGACTCGACCCATTAATTAGAGTGTCCGACCTTGTCAAGTGGTGGGAAACTCGGGAATACGCGTAGAGAACGAGAGTGTTGTTATTCACGGGTTGCGTTAGTTCAGGTAAGTATACTTGTCTTAAAAACTTGTGTACGTTAGTAAGCCAGCTAAGAAAATGTCATGTGACTCATTTTCATTCCGTTGTGTTAGCTATTATCTACTTGTTGGCATTTTGTTCCATATTCCTTGTATGTGTGTTCTTGGCATAAGTGTGTATCTCGAAGGTACATGCGGCCTGCATTAGAAGGGATAAAATGCGGGCACTCGTGCGCACGAGTGTTTGACCACCCCTAGTGATTGTGTGATACCATGTACTGGATTGTTGTGGATATTGTTATAGTTATCGATGTTGCGACATTGCTGTTGTGGATTTGTTGTGGATTTTAGACCACTTATAGCCTCCCTTGACTCGTAGAACACGCATGTTTCGATTGTTATTATTTTCAGTCTGTCTATCATGCATCTTGTTTATTAAACTTCCTGTCTTTAAATTCCTACATGATATTTAGACTGCCTTGTTTGATAATTCATGAATTACTGTTATATTCTTCTGGCATTACTTTCAATTTCTCTCAGTTACTCACCGTCTAGTTTGTGACGGTAGGTGCAGATAGAGCGGAGTGCAGTAGAGGCAAGGGACCTTGCCTAGGAGACTTTATATGAGTGGCTGGACTTGAGGAACCCTAGAGTAGGTTATATGTTTTTGCTCATTTGTATATCACTTTATATATGTATGTTTTGGTTCATAGAACTTGGTATTATTATTGAGATTGGTATCATGTATGTTGGTTTATCGAATTGTACATGAATACCCGGGGTTTTCCACAATTATAGAATTCCTAATTTCCCTTTGATTGAGTTATTTCCCTTTGTTATTTATTGTTTAGTCTTCCGCTGTGTATTATTGCAATAACTCTTTCATAAATTACTAAATTGATTAAATTGAAGGCTGACTAGGCTTGTCAGGTTGTCAAGTGATGACTTGGGGCCTGCATAGGTCTAGGCTGGGCGTAGCCAATTGCATGGAGAAATTGGAACCGTCACACTGGAGTGCGCCCCATGAACTGATGAAGCTTTGTAACGACCCATTTTTCAAATGGACCACCACGGGGGCCAATGCGGACCCACAGTCTGCCTTACCGGCGATAGCTATGCGCTACATTGGATTATATCCTCCATTTTATCTTTTTAAACCTTATTAATTATCCATTCATTAATTAAGTTGTATTGAAAATAAATTATATGTTAAATTATCATAGAATCCTCAAATTCACACACAGCGGAATCCTTTAACACATTTACTCAGATAGTTATACTATAAATGTGTAACCTAAACCATAAACCTAATGTGAAAAACCCATATATAACCATAAATACCTTTGAAATCACAAGAAAATCAATATACACAAGGTATCTCAAAATTTTCAAACCCAAAATGAAACAAAATAAATATAATACAAACGTACGAGTTAGACAATCTCAGATCAACAGTACTCTGGCAGCTTGCCCTTGCTATTACTCGTACTAGGATTTGCTCTCAAGCCATCACAAAAGGCAGGTGACGAGTCCAGAGTGAGTATTCTCAAGGAAATTAAGTGAGCAATACTAAAAGTATTACTGGAATTTAAATAAAGCTATTAAATAAACATGTAGAAATAAATACAGGCAACTGCACTCATCGTATGAATAAATAATAGGAAAAGCTCAAAGTGTGTTCCTAGCCCCTAGGGTCAGACTACACCATAATTCGTACTCTTCCACAGAATACTGCCGGCGAGTTCTACTCAAGCAGGGCAAATATCTGGATCCGCTCGATGGCCAACGTTACACCTACGGCGCATTGACACATGCCACGATGTGATACTCGGGTTGTGCTATTCACCGAGACCGATCTGGTAGCACGTGCTATGGTGTAGTGGACGTACATACAAGAATGGAACGAAGGGAGCCCCGCTCAACGTCCGCCCATTTAACAATAACCATAGTAGAGTATTGAATTGAAAGAAATTGAATTCAAATGCCAAAATAAGTAAATACTCAAGTAATTTCAGTTGGGATACTACACACCTCAATTCGCACTCCAAGTCTCGAAAATCAAACCCCGATCTAGCTCCAATAAACACCCGATAATCAAAAGTATCACCTAAATGTACCTAAGATTATTTGTCATTGAATTAGCTTCAATTTGACATATTATGTCAGTTTATGTTTTTCGAGGTAAAAACCTTGACTACATTTCGCCAAAATTCCGATAAAATCCCAAAACTCATTTATTTGATCAAAATATATTTTTTTCTAAATTTTTCCTATTTTATCTAAATTTTCTATTAATTTTCCAGATTTTTTTTTCAAAACTATTTTTTTTAATTATTTTGGGTTGGGCTGAACCAGACTCGGTTCATCTGGGTCCGGTCCGACCCAACCGAACCAGCCAACAGGGTCGGCCTAACTCGCCAGACAGGGCCGGGTCAGCCCGACTCGGTTGGGTTTTCTTCTCAAAATAGAACCAGAAGCTCTGGTTCGATTTGGATTTTTTTTTCTATCTTGTTTCGATTGGTTAGGAGGGGAGATGACTCTTTTGGGTCATCTCCTCCTCGGACGAACTGCTCTTGCAGTTCGTCTGAGCTCTCGAAACTGCCACCACTACTACCACTTCATATCAACATCAACGAATAACAACAATAACAAAATACACAACTCACCTCGCCTTCTCGCGACAACCTCTACAACACAAGCTCGCGATCTCTCTTTTTCCTTTTTCCTCCTCGGTTTCTCGATCAATCGAAATTGTAAGAAAAATAGGTGTCGATTGTGTTGTTTATCAACATTTTGGGTGAAATGACTAATGCCCCTAAGTTCTTATCATTTTCCTTAACAAACAAATACTCTTTTTGGTCATTTCACAATTATTTATTTATTTTTTTATTTTAATATATATTTATATATGTACATATATTTTAAATTACATATATATAAATATATATTCGCCTATATTTTCGCGCGTACAATTTCATCGTGCGCGCTAACGAGCGTACTCGAGCGTGCACACTACCGTACCACCCACGCGTGTCCCTATGTGCCTATCAATTTACTATTTTATCACATTTAAATCATTTAATATGTGTATTATTTTTTCCGGCCTAATATTTCGTCTTTAGTCTACTCAGTACCCGCGTCGACATGTTTATCAAGGCGAATACTTAACACATAATGTCACACGTTAATTGAAAAATAGTTACACACATCGCAATGTCGTTTAACCTATTTTAACATAAACATCACAAATCTAGTCAAAACAATACTCAAAACACAATTTACCTAACTCCAGGCGCGATATAACGTAGCTGCGGGTCCCATGGGTGTCTGAGCTGTCCGCCACATTTGCAATACGTCACAAATAACGGTGAATTAAATTCGGGCCGTTACAATTCTTCCCAACTAGGTGAAATTTCGTCCCGAAATTTAAATTAAACTTAAATACTTTTGGCAAATAATTGGGGATACCGTTATCGCATGGTAGACTCGAGCTTCCAAGTGAGTCCCTCAGTTCCATGATGCTACCAATGAACTAAAACCTTCGGGATCTCCCTGTTCCTCAAAGTCTGAATCCTCTTATCCATAATCTCTACAGGTTGCTCCTCAAATGACGCGTCTGGTCGTACCTCAATTTGACATACATCAGTCATAGGTCTCGGTCCCAACCTAGCTAGCCTCAACATGGATATGTGAAACACCAGATGTACCTTCGCTAATTGTGGTGATAACTCTAAATGGTATGCCACTTTGCCGACACGTTCCTCAACTCTGAACGGTCCAATAAACCTTGGTGCCAGTTTCCCTTTAATGCCAAATCTCTGATGACCCTTCTAGGGCGAAACCTTCAAATACACTATGTCTCCAACCTCGTAGCTCAGATCTCCGTGATATCTATTCGCATATTTCTTCTGTCTATCCTGCACCGCCTAAAGTTTTTGTCTAATCTTCCTCACCTTCTCAGTGTGATCCACAACAACTTCAGGTCTTATAGCCGCTGTATCCTCTGGTGCCGCCCAACATGCTGGTGACCTGCAGAGCCTACCATATAATGCCTCAAACGGTGGCATCCCGATACTTGCCTGATAGCCGTTGTTGTACGTAAACTCGCACAATGGCAGATAATCCTCCTACAATCCACCAAACTATATAATGCACACCCTAAGCATATCTTTGAGAATCTGAATCAACCGCTCCGACTGCCCATCAGTCTGAGGATGGTACGCAATACTAAACATTAATCGAGTGCCAAACTGTTCCTGCATATTCTCCCAAAGCCTCAAAGTAAACCTCGGATCTCTGTCAAAAATAATGGAGACTGGTACACCGTGTAATTTGACAATCTCTCTCTCGAAAATAGTGTTCAGCTGTGTAACTAAATATCTCATGGCGATTGGTATAAAGTGTGCCACTTCGTCAACCTTTCAATAACTACCCAAACTGCGTCGTGTCTCCTCGTAGTCTGCAGTAGGCCACTAACGAAGTCCATTGTTACGTGTTCCCAATTCCACTAAGGAATGGGCATCGGCTGTAGCAACCCAACTGGTCTTCTGTGCTCAGCCTTTACCTGCTGGCAAATATGACAACTTCAGACATACCTCCCTATGTCAGCCTTCATTCCTGGCCACCAAAACAATCATTGAAGGTCGTGATACATCTTGGTCTGACCAGGATAAACTGTAAATCAAGATCGGTGTGCGTCCTTGATAATACTGTCCCCTAGCTCCGGTACCTCCAGTATCCACAAACGACCCTTGGTCTCAAGCACCTGTTTGAACCCTCAAACCATTCTGTGCACCTCGGATCCTAAGCCAGTCCACTGATCCGTAAATATCGGTCCTCAATTCTCTACAACTCAGCAACCCACTCTAGAGACACCGTAGGAACTCGTATCTAGCCGCAAATATGTAGCTCAGTAATAGACTCTATCACACACAACACCAACGATGCCTCAAACAACCCATGCTTGTGTGTCATATGCCGCAGTCCCATTTGACTCTCGATGCCGCTCCTGCTCAGCACATTAGCTACGACATTCGCCTTCCCGAATAATACTCGATAGCGAAATCGTAGTCCTTAAGTAACTCGAGCCATCTCCGCTGTCTCATATTCAACTCCCTTTGAGTGAACAAATATTTCAAACTCTGGTGGTCGGTAAGCAGTACGAACTTTTCACCGTACAAATAATGCCTCTAAGCCTTCAGTGCAAACACGACTGCCGCAAGCTCCAAATCATGCACTAGATAACTCTCCTCATGAGGTCTTAATCGTCGCGATAAATATGCCACTGGATGTCCGTCCTACATCAACACACAACCCAACCCAGTGCATGACGCATTAGTGTAAATCGAGAAACCCTTACCTGCCACAGGTAATGCCAAAACTGGCACAGAAGTCAACTAACTCTTCAGCTCCCAGAAAGCATCCTTACACTCATGTGACCAGTCAAATATGACATTCTTTTTGGTCAACCTTGTCATCGGCACTACAATCAATGAAAAATCCTGCACAAACTACCTATAATATCCTACCAAACCCAGGAAACTCCAGATATTAGAAACAAACTTAGGTGTCCTCCAATTAATAATCGCTTGAATCTTGTCTCCATCAACAGATATCCCTTGACTACTGATGACATGTCCGAGAAACTTCACCTCACTCAGCCAGAAACACACATGCTAAACTTGGAGTAAAGTTGGTGCTCTCTTAGCGTCGTCAACACCTCCCTGAGATGTCTCTCATGCTCCACACGAGTCTTGCTGTAAATCCAGATGTCATCGATGAAAACAATGACGTACCGATCCAAAAATGGCCTGAGCACTTTGTACATCAAATCCATGAAGATCGCCGACGCGTTAGTTAACCCAAACGACATGACTGTAAACTCGTACAACCCATATCGCGTACTGAAAGCAATCTTCTCGATATCTCCTTCTCGAATCCTCAACTGATGATATCCTGATCTAAGGTCAATCTTCGAGAAGAATTTGGATCCTGACAACTGATCAAATAAGTCATCGATCCTGGGAAGCTGATAAAGATTCCTAATAGTCACCTGATTCAATTTCCTATAATCCACACACATCTGCATTGAGCAGTCCTTCTTCTTCACAAAAAGAACTGCAGCTCCCCAAGGTGACATGCTAAGGTGAATGAATCCCTTCTGCAGTAACTCCTTTAACTGGGTCCTCAACGCCACCTGCTCCGATGCTGATATCCTATATGGTCTCCTGTAAATCGGACGAGTCCCCGAAATTAGCTCGATAAAGAATTCAACTGCTCTCGATGGTGGCAATCCTGGCAAATCCTCAGAAAACACGTTAGAAAACTCACAAATAATTGGGACATCCTCAACCCTAATCACTGTCTTAATCTCTGGCTCCACCATAGCCGCGTACGCCTTCATTTCCTGCGATGTAGCTAGTCTGCCTCGAGTGATATGTAATGTTGATGCAGCTCCGACAAATGAAAATTCTAGAATCTCCTCAATTTAAAATGTCACCGTCTTGCTAAAACAGTCGATCTGTGCATGATAAGATGATAACCAATCCATACTGAACATCACGTCGAACTCCAAGTACTCTAATACTCTCAAGTCATTCAGTCAATCCCTGCGAGATCTATAGAGTAAGACAACAGATATTTGTACCTCTCCATATATTCGGTCACAGACATATCACCCTGAACCAGTGTCAAGAACTCCTCTCTCAATCGAATCCTAACTTCCATAGGTATATACTCATCCATGAACAGTGCTCTGAACTCAACCCAAGTAGTAACTGCAAGATGTGTCGCTTTATAGGTAGTCCACTGTAACAACCTGCAAATTTTAACCGACTTGTGTAGGACCGTGACCAGGCTAAGTGATACTGGACAGTATTTCGAGCCTCGATAGTCGACAATAAAGTAATGTTATGTTTCTGTAATGTATGTATTAGTATTGTAGTTTACTTCTGGTTTCGCGCTGTTCGGACAATTTTTAGACTGAGTGAGTCTTTGCCTAGATAAACGGGGAATAAACCACTATTAAAATACAAATAAATGGATTTTTAGATAATTTATATAATTATTTAAGGGAATAAGGTGGGACTACGTGCACGGTGAGTTGAATCAGACTGAGGAAAATTGTTTGGATGCGTGGAGTTGGATAACTACGCGATATACAGTACATGGGATAGATTGTTAAAGTGACACAGCTGTAAGTTGAGGAACCGTGAGATGAACCTCGAGATGAGTGTGTGTTGAGATGAAAGACCACAAATATAATAACACAAACCTACTTTACTGTTCATGTACTATTCATCATCATTTTTATATATAAATATATAAATATATATATATACACAAACATACACTCATCTCTCCCATTCTCACCTTCACCACTGTCCTCACAATCTCTCACCCTCGTCATCCTGGTGCGCCACTGCCGACCACTAGTTCCGGGCGGTCAGATCTCGCCAGAGCTCTCCCTCCTTCTCTCGGTCTTCTCTCTCTTCTCACACCATCACTCACGGCCTCCTACCTCTCTCCCACTTTCACTCACGACCTTACCCTTCTCTCTCGCTCTCACTGCCACCCACTTCCTCCTCTCGCTGTCTTCGAGCAGGCAGCAGTCCCCGGGAAGTTGAGCTCGCCAAAGGTATTCTCTCTCCTTCCCTCTCTTGTATCTTCTCAATCTCACCCTCTCCTCTCAATTTTCTCCCTCCTCTCCCTCCACCGTCTCTCGTCTCGGCTGAGCACACCACCTACCTCACTGGTCCAGAGGTGGTTCGAATCTCGTTGGGGAGTCAACAGTCGCCAGAGTAGGGTAGTGAACTCTTCTTTTTCTCCCTCTCTTTCTCTCTTTTCTCACTGTATTTTTTATTGTCTTGAAACTGTTTTTTGTGTGGGTGTGTGTAGTGAAAATATGATCATGTATGAGTGGATGCATGCGTGCATGAACACCCCATAGTTTGGGGTGTGTGACACTGTGCACCCCACTACTGGGGTGCGAGATGAAGCTGTACACCCCACTATTGGCTGTGGGGTGTACCATGTGTGAGTGGGTGAATGAATATGGGTACATGCATGAATATGCATGTGCACCCCACAATTGGGGTACATGATAAGACATGTATGGCAGCGGGGTGCACACAATAGTGGGGTGTTGTGTACACCTCACAGTGGGGTGTACTTAGTTGTGTGGTGGTCATATCATGTGGGTGTGTAAATAAAATAAAATAAAAATAAAAGAGAGTATTCATTTTCTATTAAATTGTCAAGTTGTTCAAGTCATTTGAAACACTGGGAAAATACTAGGGATTCAACTTAGGTTAGTTAATGACTTGACCTATTAATACGAGTTTCCGACCTTGTCAGGTAGCGGGAAACTCGGGGATACACGTTAGGATTCGCAAGAGTGGATACGATTTGCGATAGTTCAGCTAAGTATACTTGCCTTAAAGCTTGTGTACGTTAGTAAGCCAGTTAAGAAATTCTCATGTGATTCATTATCGTTTATTGCTATTCTTGCTATTATCCATTATTGGCATTCAAATTCCCTTATTTTCTTGGTATGTGTATTCTTGGTGTAAGTGTGTCGATATAGTATCATGTGGCCCGCACTGGTTGGGGAAACTTGGGTATTTCCTATCGGAATTACTGCTACCTACAGTGTTGTATGAACCTGGGTAATGATTGTGAAGGTGTCATGTGGCCCGCACCAGTTGGGGAAACGCGAGCCACTCTTTGCAGGAGTGCCTGACCACCCCTGGTGTTGTGTGAACCTGGGCACTGGATTGTTGTGGTTATTGTTGTGAATATTGACTGCTTATGACCTTTTTTGACTCTTAGAGCACATATGTTTCGATTGCTATCATTTTAGTCTGCCTATCATGCACTTTGATCTATTTATATTCTTGTCTTTAAATTAACGCATGATATTTAAACTGTTTTATTTGATATTCATGAATTACTGTGAAATTCTTCTGGCATTACTTTCGATTTTCTCTCAGTTGCTCACCGTCTAGTTTGTGACGGTGGGTGCAGATATCCCAGAGTACAGCAAGGGCAAGGGCCCTCTACTTGGTAATTTCCTCTGAAGACCTCTCAGAGTACGCGACTTCAGGGTTAGGTTAGATTTGATTTATGCTTATTGCTAATTGTATGATGTTTTTATATATATGATGTTGGCTATTTAACTAGGGATCACTTTTTGGGATGGATACTATGAACACTCGGGGTTTCCACATTTATATAGATTTTCAAATTTTCGTTTGATTGAGTTATTTCCCAATACTTGTTTAATTTTTTCACTGCGTATAACTGCAATAACTCTTTCATAAACTGTTAAATTGATTAAATGGAGGCTGACTAGGCTCATCAGGCCCGTTGAGTATTGACTTAGGATCTGCACGGGTTTAGGTTGGGTTGGGCGTACCCAAATGCATTGAAAATTTGTGGCCGTCACGTCCACCATATAGCAGCAATAGATCTCAAGCAATAACTAGCCAATCTCGGTCTATCAACCACATCAACCAATAACATCTCGTGTAATCTCTCATGGGCCAATTGCCACCTCCCAACTATCTCTGGGTCTCCGGCTCCATGAAAGTATCCTGGAGAGAATCTAAGATAATTCTTCAACTTCTTCGCCTCCACTATCATCAAACTCCATGATACAGATGCTATAACTGGCTGCTCGGTAGTCGAAGGAGTCACAACTAACGTAGTCTCTGCTGAAACAACCACTGGTATATCCCTCTCTATATATGTCTCAGATACTACAGCCTGCCCTTAAGTTTTAGTAGTGGTGGGAGCAACAACTGCAGGAGTAGTGACAAGAGGTGCAGCTATAACTGTAGTAGGAGCTGTCGCAGTGTCACGAGTCCTCAATAAATTCAAAAATTGTGCGAAGCTATCATCCACTGTCTGCGTTAACGACTCTAATGTCAATGTCAGCCTAGTGGGATCACTAGTATCCCTAACCTCTGGCTAAGTCGTACCTGATGGCGCCCGTCCATCAGTATCTGCATTGAAGAACGTGCCTCAATATGAATATACGTGTAACGTAGGTAATATACTAACAAAAACATAATACTTATATCCCTGATTTCTACCTATGTCTTATTGCTTCCCAACTAAGACTTTAGCCAATTCTTTTGGGTTTCCACATCTAAAGCTTATTCAATAGGTTTATGATCAGTTTTTCCTCAAGTTTGAGTCCTAGGTTTTCCTAAACCTAGGCTTTGATACCAAAATGTAACAGCCTATTTTCCAAATGGACCACCACGGGGGCCAATGCGGACCCACAGTCTGTCTTACCAGCGATAGCTATGTGCTACATTGGATTATATCCTCCATTTTAACTTTTAAACCTTATTAATTATCTATTTATTGATTAAGTTGTATTGCAAATAAATTATATGTTAAATCATCATAGAATCCTTAAATTCACACACAACGGAAGCCTTTAACACATTTACTTAGATAATTATACTATAAATGTGTAACCTAAACGATAAACCTAATGTGAAAAACTCATATATAACCATAAATACCTCTGAAGTCACAAAAAGATCAATATACACAAGGTATCTCAAAATTCCCAAACCCAAAATGAAACAAAATAAATAAATACAAATGTACGAGTCATGCAATCTCAGATCAACAGTACTCTGGCAGCTTGCCCTTGCACCTGCTCGTACTAGGATCTGTACTCAAGCCATCACAAAAGGCAGATGACGATTCCAGAGTGAGTATTCCCAAGAAAATTAAGTGAGCAATACTGAAAGTAAATACTGGAATTTAAATAAAGCTATTAAATAAACATGTGAAAATAAATACAGGCAACTGCGCTCATCGCATGAATAAACAATAGGAAAAGCTCAAAGTGTGTTCCTAGCCCCTAGGGTCAGACTACACTATAATTCGGACTCTTCCACAGAATACTGCCGGCGAGTTCTACTCAAGCAGGGCAAGTATCTGGATTCGGTCGATGGCCAGCGTTACACCTATGGCGCACTAACACATGCTAAGACGTGATACTTGGGTCGTGCTATTCACCAAGACTGATCTGGTAGCACGTGCTATGGTGTAGTGGACATACACACAAGAATGGAATGGAGGGAGCCCCGCTCAACATTCACCCATTTAACCATAACCAGGGTAGAGTATTAAAAAGAAGGAAATTGAATTCAAATGTCAAAATAAGTAAATGCTCAAGTAATTTCAGTTGGGATACTACACACCTCAATCTGCACTCCACGCCTCGAAAATCAAACCGGTCTAGCTCCAATAAACACCCGACAATCAAAAGTATCACCCAAATGTACCTAAGATTATTTTTCATTGAATTAGCTTAAATTTGACATATTATGTCAATTTTACGTTTTTCGAGGTAAAACCAACTACATCTCTCCAAAATTCCAATAAAATCCCAAAACTCATTTATTTGATCAAAATATATTTTTTCTAAATTTTTCCTATTTGATCTGAATTTTCTATTAATTTTCCAGATTTTTTTTTTCAAAATTGTTTTTTTTTTTAATTATTTTTGGTTTGGCTAAACTGGGTCCGGTCCGGCCCAACCAAACCGGCCAATCGGGTCGGCCTGACCCGCTTAGGACAGGGCCAGGTCGGCCTGACTCGGTTAGGTCTTCTTCTCCAAATCGAAACAGAAGCTCTGGTTTGATTTGGATTTTTTTTCGATCTTGTTTCGATCGGTTGGGAGGGGAGATGACTCTTTTGGGTCATCTCCCTCCTTAGAGGAACTGCTCTTGCAGTTCGTCCGAGCTCCCGAAATCGCCACCACCACCACTTCAACGAAACAACAACAACAACATCAATGAACAACAATAATAACAAAACACACAACTCACCTCGCCTCATCGCGACGACCTCTACAACACAAGCTCGCGATCTCTCATCTCTCTCTCTTTCCTTCTTCCTCCTCGGTCTCTCGATTAATCAAAATTGTGAGAAAAATGGGTGTCGGTGGTGTTGTTTATCAACATTTTGGGTGAAATGATCAAAATACCCCTAAGTTCTTATCCTTTTCCTTAACAAACAAATACCCTTTTTGGTCATTTCACAATTATTTATATATTTTTTGATTTTAATATATATATATATATTTATATATATACATATATATTTTAAATTACATATATATAAATATATATATTCGCCTATATTTTCGTGCCTACAATTTCGTCGTACGCGCCAACAAGCGTACTCGGGCGTACACACTATCGTACCACCCACGCGTGTCGACCACGACCACGCGTGTCCCTAGGCGCCTATCAATTTACTATTTTATCACATTTAAATCATTTAATGTGTGTATTATTTTCCCCGGCCTAATATTTTGTCTTTAGTTTACCCATTACCTGTGTCGACATGCATATTATAGTGAATACTTAACACATAACCTCACACATCAATTGAAAAATAATTACACTTATCGCGATGTCGTTTAACCTATTTTAACATAAACATCACAAATTTAGTCAAAACAACACACAAAACACAGTTTACCTAACTCTAGGAGCGCTATAACCTAGCTGCAGGTTCCACGGGTGTCTGAGCTGTCTGCCACATCTGCAATACGTCACAAATAACGGCGAATTAAATTTGGGCCGTTACAAGCTTGCTCCCTGTCTGCCTGACAGCTTTTCAAAAGCTTTCAATCTACACCCTTAATTTGAATTGGTGGATTGTTTTGAGCCCTTAGATCACCTACAAAAGTCATACACTTTAAAAGGGGTTGTAGAACATAACAAAACCCCAAAAACACACATGAGACTTGTTTTGCTCATGCACATACACAAAGTGCTCAAAAACTATGATTTTGCAAGAAAAGTGAAGATCTAATACATACACTCACTTGGAGATTGTTGGGGCTAACTTATAGATAATAAGTGAGGTCAAAGGAAGTGTTCTAGGCTTACAACTCTTGCTCAAAACTGATTTTTGGATCTCACACTTGGGGTTGTTAGATTTCTTGATTTCCTACTCTTTTTGAGCTTAATCTATACTTTTCGTTTGGAGTATTGTTTGGAAATCATTTGTGGTGTTCTTGAACATAGTTATCTTTGAATTTTGAGCATAATCTTGATGTACTAATTTGCTCTTGTTGGGCTTAAACTTGATTTTCAAAGTGCATGAAATTAGAGAAACCACATTGAGCTTAATCTATATGTATTGTTGTTGGTTTCATTGAAGTTTGTGTAAAACACAACTAAAAGGGTTTTTGCACTTAAACTTGATTTTCTATAAATTTCAAATATTGAGTGCATTTGTTTGAACTTAATAGTAATTTTTCATAGTGCACCATATTGACTTGAAACCCACTTGTGCTTAATCTATACTTAATCTTGTAGTTTCAAACTTGTGTTGTGTTAACAACATATTTACAAGTGTCTTGTTCTTAATCTAAACTTGTTTGTGATCCGAGGTTTTTATTGCACAACTTGAGCTTAAAATTGCATCTTTTATTTGTGCATCAATTAGTCATTTATTGGAACCAAGTTGAGTTTAATCTATACTCCTTTTAACTGGTTTCAATATTGAGAGTTAGCCTATAAAAACTTAATTGTACAAGGCATCTCAATTGGCAAAGTCTCACTTGCATCGATTCATATTAGGATTATATTTGGCTTGTGAGAAAAGAATAATTTATACCGCTTTATCTTGTAAAGTACACTTTCGTTGTTTTCATCAAACTTTGATTGTCAAACTTAGTTGGATCTAAGTCGAAAAGGAAGACCTAGTTGAAGCTAGACATTGATCCTAGTTACGGCTTGGTAGGGAAAATCCTAGGTAAGTCTAGGTGGGGAAAATCCTAGTTGCGACTAAGTGGTTGTATAAGACCTTATTGCGATAAGACATCTTGTAAAAGACCTAGTTGAGGCTAGACATTCACTAGGCTAGTTAGCTTAGGGTATAACACTTATTAGTAATATAAGTGGGGGTTGAAAATCCTAACCAAAGAGGTTAGGTAGTGATGTAGATCAATTGGATCGAACAACTATATATCGTGTGTCTTATTTCCATCACTTCTACCTCTTTCACTTAGTGTAGCTTACTTTTAATCATTCGACGCATTGCTATTGTTCATTACTACTACAATTTGTCATTTAGCTCAACCCGCCAAGCTAACTTAGTGAATTAGCAAAGAAAGTTTTGAAAAGTATCATTTGGCCATCGCACCTAATTCACCCTCCATCTTAGGTGACCTTCAATTGGTATTAGAGAGGGTGCTCTTCTTATTTGAATTCACATCCTAGAGCCAAAGATCAATGACAATTACTTTTGGTGCCAATTTTACCACTCCACTTATGCTTAATGATTATTCTTTTAGTAGTTGGAGGATTAGGCTTAGAACATACTTTAGAATCCAATCACTTGAGATGTGGCGTATATTAGAATGTGGTCCATACATTCCATATAGAGTTGTGAATGGCATTGAAGTGCCTAAGCCAAAGAAAAAGTGGAATAGGGAAGAAAAGAGACTAGTAAAATTTGATGATGAAACTAGAAATATTCTCATTTGTAGTATTCCTAATGACACTAAGGTTAGAGTTTCATCTTGTGCCTCATCTAGGGATATATGGAGAAAGCTAGAAGAGATTTATAATGATTGTCATGACTTTTTGTCGACTAGTGATTCTCACTCCTCATTGTCAACTAGCATTTGTAATGATTCATTATCATCTAGTGACTCTATTGTACTATTATCTTTTCATGATGAGCAAATTCACATTGTTACACATGATGATTATAAAAATGTTCATATGCATGAAAACCTTAGACCTATGGATTCTCAATCTCACTATGATGAAAATGATAGGTCTATACACTCTCATGTTTATGAAAGTAATAATGTTATTGATTCATACACTAACATTGATTATTTTCATGATTCCTCTCTTGATGAATTGTTTACTTTGAGCAAGAATCTTAAATTAGATTTGGACAATCTCATTAAAGAGAATAAGAAGCTCAAGAACATGCTTCAACTTGCATTGGATGAGTTGATAACTCTCCAAAACAGATTTGATAAGAGTCTTGAGAAGAATGAGAGCATTCTTGAAGAAAACATGACTTTAAATAAACAAAATCAAGTTCTTCAAGAGAAGCTAGATAAATGGTCCAAATTGGTAACTCACCTCACTAATGAGAAGGAGAATTTTGAATTAGAGCTTACACTAGAGAAACAAAAGTGCCTAAATTTAGAAGCTCAATTAAGAAAGTCTAAGAGGTCTAATAAGCTCAATGCGTCATATAGACTCAATTGGATTTATTCAAGAAATAAGTCTCACATTATGACATGGGTACCAAAGGAAATACTAATAGAGGCTAAGTCTACATCTAGAGAAATATGGGTACCAAAGTCCATGATTCATAGAGTGAATTAGTCACACTTTGGAACATGATTGTGCTTAAGTGCTAGATCAATGTGTAATAACTAGGCTTGAATTAGATTCGTCAAGTGAACCCAAGCTTAGGAACATAGTTTATGTAGTGAGTAAAAACCATGACATTGATTTCGATGCAATCCATGTTGACTCTTGTGAGTCATGCACTTCTGGGGCAAAATTTCTGATATTTGAAATTTCAGAAATTTGTCATGGAGTGCGCTCCTAAAGAAGCTAAAATGCGCTCCATGAAGCCTGAGTTTGGGTTCCTAACCCAGACACGGGAGTGCGCCCCATCTAAACGTGGAGCACGCTCCAGCGTCGGTAGGGCTTTTTTAATAGCCCACCTGAGAGCACTTGCTCATGTCACTATTTTTTACCCGAGATCTTCACTTGGTCCAGTGACACAAATCTTCTTTTTTCTCATCACTTTTAGGTTGGAATTCATTGTTCAATCATCCTTAAGCCTCTTTTCGCCTCCTATTGCACCAAATTCTCACCAAATTTGTTTAAAATTCTATCTTTGAGTGGTGCACACAAAGTGTTTGACAAAATGTCAAACACAAGGAGGACAACAAAAATGGCGACTTAATCGACGGGTATTCATGGTAAACGTCATTTGATCCTAAATGAATCATCGGAGAGTTCTTCCGGCTCTTCCTTATCCAAAGCTACACATTAATCCAATGCTCCTACATCATTGGAGGGCACTCCTTTGGGCATTCAAGTGCTACATTACGTTGTTCCAAAGAGACATGGCAAACCACAAAATGGGGCTGGCCCTAGTGTTTTTGGAGCCAATCAATGAGCGATACACGGACAAGGCATTAGTTGTGCCAACGGTGTTGGATTTGGATTTCTTCGACAATGCTAATTTACCACTCCGTTCACTCTTTACTAAAATGGGTTGGACATCATTTCTTGGATTCACAAACAACTATTACGAGCCACTAGCGCGCATTTTCTACACAAACTTGAAATAGTCAGCAAACTTTTCATTGAAGTCTCGTGTTGCCGGCAAAGAGATTCATCTCACTCCGGAACGTCTTGCTCGTATCTTCAATATTCCTCTCCATGATGCTACAATTTCCCTATCTGGCTCTATTCATGATTTGACATACAATAGGCTTAATGCTTATAATAATGTGTCGTCTTACGAACATGACGGTTGTTCCTTCCATCGTCACTAACACAACATTTTGGCTAATCTCGCATTTGCTTGACAAAGCTCTTACAAAAGTGGTGATGTCATGTGGTGGAAGCAAGAACCGTGTCACTCACATGGACTTATATGTCATATGGGCTATCATGATGAAAGCAAATATGAGTTTGCCACATTTTTTTTGTCACTATATGTTCTCCACGCATAACACATCGCGATCTATACCTTATGCATCCGTTCTTACTTGCATCTTTGAGGCCTTTGAAGTCGATGTCTCGTTAGGAGGATTGCCTAAACAAGTGATCAATAGGCTAAATGAAGCAAATTTGCAGAAAATGGGCTATAAGTATCATTTACCCACTTAGAGTTGGGTAAGATGGAAGGAGGCTCCTCAGAACATGATATTAGGTGATTGGCAACCATTGGAGCTAGACGACCCAGCTTATACTGAGCGTGATGCATACGATTGGAGCATCATTTTTTTGAATCATGCCACTGATGCTCTGAATCAAAGAGTGGATCAAGGAGCCGATCAGGGAGCTCCAGATGTTGATTCATACTTTCCTAGTGATATTGGAGAGTTTGGGCCTCAGTACATACCATCACCACCTGTACCGCAACCGTCTTTCTAGCAGCCTGATCTTCAGCTTTTAGAGGATATGCCTCCATTTGCTACATTTTTGCACTCCTTCATGTCCACTTAGTTTGATGCTATCAATGCTCGACTTATTACGTTTGATCACACCTTCACCGAATACACTGCCAGTCTTCGACGTCTCGAGCAGAGTCATCCATCTAGGAGAAATGGTCAGCCTCATCCTCGCCATTAGTCTTAGGGGGAGATTAGAGAGATTAGGAGTCTTAGTTGCATATAGTTAGGGGGAGTGGTCAGGATCATTCCATAAGTAAGAGTACATTTTGCACATTATATGTAAACTCATAACTCTAGTTGATGTTTGTTTTTGCATGCGTCACATCATGTGTCACACAATGTCAGTATGCGTATTTTGTGCACTTAATGCAATGACATGAATTTTGTGTATCTTTGTGTTATTATTTATGAATGAACAACATTTGGTTTGAACTTTCATTTCTCTTGTATTTATGCGTTTGGATGAAAGAATGTGATAGGAGGAGCTTATGCTCTCAATTATTTGATGCATATTGATAGGGGGAGCCCTCATTTGGTATCAGTTTTATAAAACGGGGGAGAATGTATTTGAACTCTATTTATTGAATTCATACCTTCGCTATTTCTCTATTTGTATCATGGCCTTACATGTCCACTTATTGATGTTATCAAACGGGGGAGAAATGTTGACTTTGAACTTGAAAAATAGAACTTGATATGTGCTTATTATTTATCTTTCATTTGTCAAGTTCATGTTGTTTGTTATCATCAAAAAGGGTGAGATTGTTGACCTAAGTGTTTCTATCACTTATACTCCACTCGGGATTTTGATGCTAACAAAAATTGTGAAATGGTACTAACAAGTTTATTTAGAGTTTCAGAATACAACATCTTGTTAAGAATTTCAAGTTCAAAAATAAACTTGAGATATGCACAAGTTCAAGTCAAAAAGTAAAAACATGAAGCTGGACAAGTTCAAGAATCGGCTCATACAAGGAAGCAAGGACCAAAAAGATAAGACAATTGTGACGGCCCCAATTTTCCCGTGCATTGCGTACGCCCAGCCTAGACCCGTGTAGGCCCCAAGTCATCACTTGGCAACCTGACGAGCCTAGTCAGCCTTCAATTTAATCAATTTAGTAATTTATGAAAGAGTTATTGCAATAATACACAGTGAAAGACTAAACAATAAATAACAAGGGGAAATAATAACAATCGAAACATGCAGGAATTGAAAGACAGGAAGTCTAAATATCATGCAGGAATTGAAAGATAGGAAGTCAAATAAACAAGGTGCATGATAGGCAGACTGGAAATAATAACAATCGAAACATGCGTGTTCTACGAGTCAAGAGAGGCCATAAGTGGTCTAAAATCCACAACAAATCCACAACAACGATGTCGCAACATCGATAACCACAACAATATCCACAACAATCTAGGACATGGTATCACACAATCACTAGGGTTGGTCAAACACTCTTGCGCACGAGTGCCCGCATTTTATCCCTTCTAGTGTAGGCCGCATGTACCTTCGAGACACACACTTATGCCAAGAACACACATACAAGGAATATGGAATGGAATGCCAACAAGTAGATAATAGCGAACACAATAGAATGAAAATGAATCACATGGTATTTTCTTAACTGGCTTACTAACGTACACAAGTTTATAAGACAAGTGTACTTACCTGACTAATCGCGACCCAATATTCACTCCGAGACTCTAACGCCTTTCCCGTGTTTCTCGACCATCTGACAACGAATCAAAACCCCGAATGTTGTTTTAGAATTCGTGTTTAGTTTTACGGTTATTCCCATAAACTTGGTTTGAATTCATTTAATTAACGTAATCCATACTATAGTTGATGCCCTTTACACCCTGGTTGGGCTCTTGTTGGGTCCATGTGTCAAGCCTATATTCACCTAAGTAGGCTTAATACGTGGACACTTGTTGGACTTAGGTACATATGGGTTATTTCCTTCATTTTATGCATGTATTTGGGCTTTAAGTTGTGCCTATTATATTAAACCCTTATTGGGCTTTACACAACCCATAAATACACCATTTATAATTAATTATGGATCCTTATTATAATGAATGTATTGGGCCCTTATTGGGCCTTAACACAAGCCCATAGTCATTTTAAAATAGTGTCCATACCTATCATCCTTTTCATTTGTTCACAAACATACAATAATGCACACACCTCACATTTGATACACCCCACACCCAACTGTGGTGTACCCACCCACACATTGCACGCACCCCACTGTTATGTGTACACAACACCCCACTGTTGTGTGCACCCCATTGTTATACACACCCACACATACCCATCCCTACACAAGGCCGATTCACATACACACTACACACACAAAATAGTCCACACAACACTCACACAACCGCTACACTTGGGGTCACCTCCGACCAGCAGAGTCGCCGAAGGTTGACCTCTGGTCAGCTTCGACCAGCACCAGTGCCAGTCATTCAAAATAGTGGTGCAAATCGTCACCCAAAACAGTCCCAAAAACCACATAAAATCGTAAAAACAGTGAGGGATGTGGAAGAACGAAACAATGGAGAGAGAGAGAACCGTGGGAGAGAAGCTCACCTAGCTACCTCCGGTGATCGTCCGTGGTTCCAGCTCTGTGGTGGGTGGCGGTGGTGACTGGAAAATGAGAGAGAAAACAGCCGAGAGTGAGAGAGAACACGCGAACTGCCGAGAGAGAGAAAAGAAGGGAAAGAGGGAGAGAAGCTCACCTAAGCGTCTCCGGTGGTGGTGGAGAGGTCGGTTGCCGTGGTGGGTGGCAGTGGTCCAGCTGAGTATGAGGGGGAGAGAGATTCTCATAGTCGAGAGTGAGAGTAAACTGCTAAGACGAGATGAGGGAGAATGTGAAGCCGAGAGGGAGAAAGGGAGAGAGAGGACGTCCTACCCGTCGACGGTGATCCTCCGGTCACCTCTGGCCTCGTTGGGGTCGGTGGTTTGGTGATGGCAGTGGGGGGAAAGTGGGAGGCTTGAACAGTGACGACAGTTGGATGGAGAGGATGATGAATAGTGTACATTAGGGTTTAGGGAAAAACGTTTTTTTATGTGTGAAAAATGTGAAATTACCCTTTTGCCCTTAATTCAACACTTGTACATTTCTTGGACAGCTGCCGTAACACGCGTTGTCTCGCCTTGTCTCGCCAACTAATTAATTAAATTAATTAAAAATTTATTTATTTGTATTTTAACAGTGTTTTAAATCTCCTGTGTACCCCTAACTCAATTTTCCTACTCGTTCACCGACTTTATTGTTCGATTACTCAAATACGAGTATAAATATATATAATACACATCATCATTCACAAATAGCCAAATTTCCAGGTTGTTACAGTCTCCCCAACTAACAAGAATTTCGTCCTCGAAATTAGCTCTAACTCGAACGAATAAGGGGAATCAACTCCCGTTCGCACCTCGTTTAAACTGCGGGCTTACAGCCACTTCAGACAGCTTGGATCCTATATCTTGAACTGCGGTCTACCTCAGAGTCACTTCAGACAGCTCGTTCCTCATCTTTGAACAGCGAACCGATGCAAAGTCGCTTGAGACAGCTTAATAAGCTATGTCCTAACTATGGACTCTCGCGAGAGTCACTTCTAACAGCTCGACATCAGGTATTGAACTGTGGACTTGTACAAAGTCTCTTCGAACAACACAACATCTTAAATCCACTCCCTTTTCTCCACATCTATCAAACTGTGGGCCTTTGCCACTTCGAACTGTTTGATTTTATCTCAGTCTTCTAACTGTGGGTATCAACCACTTCAACCAACCTAATTCAACTACGGTCTCTCTAGACCGTTCCCGTTTCCCAAAATGGTAGGAATGCCATAACCTCGTCGCAAACATCGTCCACTACCACGACTCAAGCTTGGTGATCACGACATAAGACGTTACGATCACGACTCGTATGCCATACTCGTGAAAACCTCCCAACCCACTCGCGTCTCGACGCAAGTTTATCTACACGCAGGCAGTAAAATAGATTCGACAAAGTTATAACCGTGGCCACCATGTACACTATGTGTCCATGCATCGTAAGATGAATGACAACCAGTCTGGTCCTGCCTCTCTTTAGGTGTACTTGTGGCTAATTTTGGCAACCCATTGTGTCCAAACTTACTATCTCTTTTGGACTCTAGTCTAAGTTAGGTCTGTCTCATCGTAGACAACTCTGCTAAGTTTAAACGATACCACTCTAGCAAGTATTGACCTTAACTCTGTCACCTGACGTCCAGCATCACATTTAAACATATAAAGCTTTAATTAATCAGTTCCATGCATGATATATGATAACCAGGAAACTTCTTTATCTTTGTTAGCATCACGAACCCTCGTCAGCTGTGGCTCAGTCGCCATGTGCACGTCCTCAATGGCCTGAAGTTGATCGTCATCTTGCTGGTCCTCGTACAAATCAGGACATCAGTTCTAAAAATGTCCAAGCTGTCCGCACTAGAAACACACCTTTTGCCTCTGAGAATCACTATCGTCATTCAAATCCCTTGTCCACTTCCTTTCATGTCCTTCCGATCGATGCTCTGAAATGCAACTCTTTACGCCAATGCACGAAGGTCCTCTACGCAACGTGTTAATGACTTACCATTGTCGTTACTAAATCCAGCCTGATCCGCCTTCGCTATCTGACAAAGAAAACGAGTTCCTAGATCGACAAATAACTATCGATATCATATAATACAACACATAAAACATACTTATACCAATAAGTTTTCAGTTTCCATTCCCCGACTCATCCTCACTCCCCAACTAGGATCTAAGTCAGGATCATAGGGTTTCCACTTCTAAGTTCAACCGCTCCTAACTTATGCTGGTTTAATGGATTGTGTTTTAAATCAAGAGTCAGGTCTATATAACCTTAAACTCTGATACCAACTGTAATGTTGGTATCACAATTTTTAAACGACTCTAAACTCTGTCCCTAAGGTTTTAAAGCTTATGCTCTGATACCAACTGTGACAGCACCAATTTTCCCGTGCAATTAGGTACGCTCGGCCTAGACCCGTGTAGGCCCCAAGTCATCACTTGGTAACTTGACGAGCCTAGTCAGCCTTCAATTTAATCAATTTAGTAATTTATGAAAGAGTTATTAGAATAATACACAACGAAAGACTAAGCAATAATTAACAAAGGGAAATAACTCAATAAAAGGGAAATTAGGAATTCTATAATTGTAGAAAAACCTCGGGTATTCATGTACAATTCGATAAACCAATATACATGATACCAATCTCAATAATAAATCAAAATATACATATATAAAGCGAAATACAAATGAGCAAAAACATATAACCTACTCTAGGGTTCCTCAAGTCCAGCTGCTCATATAAAGTCTTCTAGGCAAGGTCCCTTGCCTCTACTGCACTCCGTTCTATCTGCACCCACCATCACAAACTAGACGGTGAGAAATCGAAAATAATGCCAGAAGAATATAACAGTAATTCATGAATGATCAAACAAGGCAGTCTAAATATCATGCAAGAATTGGAAGATAGGAAGTTAAATAAGCAAGGTGCACGATAGGCAGACTGGAAATAATAACAATCGAAATATGCGTGTTCTACGAGTCAAGAGAGGCCATAAGTGGTCTAAAATCCACAACAAATCTATAACAGCGATGTCGCAACATCGATAACCACAACAATATCCACAACAATCCAGTACATGGTATCACACAATTACTAAGGGTGGTCAAACACTCGTGCGCACGAGTGCCCGTGTTTTATCCCTTCTAGTGCAGGTCGCATGTACCTTCGAGACACACACTTATGCCAAGAACACACATACAAAGAATATGGAATGGAATGTCAACAAGTAGATAATAGCAAACACAACGGAATGAAAATGAATCACATGGTATTTTCTTAACTGGTTTACTAATGTACACAAGTTATTAAGACAAGTGTACTTACCTGACTAATCAAGACCCGGTATTCACTCCGAGACTCTAACGCGTTTCCCGTGTTTCTCGACTACATGACAACGAATCAAAACCCCGAATGTTGTTTTAGAGTTCGTGTTTAGTTTTAGGGTGATTCCCATAAACTTGGTTTGAATTCATTTAATTAACGTAATCCGTACTATAGTTGATGCTCTTTACACCCTGGTTGGGCTCTTGTTGGGTCCATGTGTCAAGCCTATATTCACATAAGTAGGCTTAATATGTGGACACTTGTTGGGCTTAGGTACATATGTGCTATTTCCTTCATTTTATGCATGTACTTGAGCTTTAAGTTGTGCTTATTATATTAAACCCTTATTGGGCTTTACACAACCCATAAACACACCATTTATAATTAATTATGGATCCTTATTATAATGAGTGTATTGGGCCCTTATTGGGCCTTAACACAAGCCCATAGTCATTTTAAAATAGTGTCCATACCTATCATCCTTTTCATTTGTTCACAAACATACAATAATGCACACACCCCACATTTGATACACCCCACACTTAACTGTGGTGTACCCACCCACACATTGGACGCACCCCACTGTTATGTGCACATAACACCCCACTGTTGTGTGCACGCCATTATTATACACACCCCACATATACCCATCGCTACACAAGGCCGATTCACATATACACTACACATACAAAATAGTCCACACAACACTCACACAACCGCCACACTTGGGGTCACCTCCGGCCAGCAGAGTCGCTAGAGGTTGACCTCTGGTCAGCCTCCACTGGCACCAGTGCCAGTCATCCAAAATAGAGGTGCAAATCGTCACCCAAAATAGTCCCAAAAACCACATAAAATCATGAAAACAGTAAGGGATGTGGAAGAACAAAATAATGGAGAGAGAGAGAACCGTGGAAGAGAAGCTCACCTAGCTACCTCCGGTGATCGTTCGTGGTTCCAGCACCGTGGTGGGTGGTGGTGGTGACTGAAAAACGAGAGAAAAAACAACCGAGAGTGAGAGAGAACACATGAACTGTCGATAGAGAGAAAAGAAGGGAAAGAGGGAGAGAAGCTCACTTAAGCGTCTCCGGTGGTGGTGGAGAGGTCGGTTGCCATGGTGGGTGGCGGTGGTCCAGCCGAGTATGAGGGGGAGAGAGATTCTCACAGTCGAGAGTGAGAGTAAACTGTCGAGACGAGATGAGGGAGAATGTGAAGCCGAGAGGGAGAAAGGGAAAGAGAGGACGTCCTCCCCGTCGATGGTGATCCTCCGGTCACCTCTGGCCTCGTCGGGGTCGATGGTTTGGTGATGGCAGTGGGGCGAAAGTGGGAGGCGTGAACAGTGATGGCAGTTGGATGGAGAGGGTGATGAATAGTGCACATTAGGGTTTTGGGAAAAACGTTTTTTTACATATGTGTGAAAAAATATGAAATTACCCTTTTGCCCTTAATTCAACACTTGTACATTTCCTGGACAGTTGCCCTTATGGGTCATTTACCCTTTTATCACATCTCAAAACATACACGCATCTCGAGGCCTCTGTTGGTTTCTTCTCTTTGGGATGTGTCACTTTAACAATTCCAATCCTATTGTCCGTATATTGCGTAGTTAACCAACTCCCACGTTCAAACAACGTTCCTCGTCCCATATTGCCTTGCCCCGACTCCCGTAGCGCGCATAGTCTTGCCATGTCTCACCAACTAATTAATTAAATTAATTAAAAATTCATTTATTTGTTATTTTAACAGTATTTTAAATCCCCGTGTACCCGTAACTCAATTTTCCTACTCGTTCACCGACTTTATTGTTCGGTCACTCATATACGAGTATAAATATATATAATACACATCATCATTCACAAATAGCCAAATTTTCAGGTCGTTACAACAATTATGTGTACATTATTTGTAAGATATATAAGTTTCATTCCTATAAGCCAAATGCATTAGAATCATGCATTCCATGAATTTTGGTTTTTAAAGAACTTAAAGTTATGGTTTTTATAATTTTCAATCTCGTGGCTTTTAAAATGTTTCTAAATGTTGCAAACATGTTTTATAACATGTATTTGAGGGGTATGAACTGTTAGAATCGATTTTAATTGCACTAGTATGTGTTTAGATGGCTTTTGGATTGACATTAAAATTATTTGTAGAAAAACTCCTATGTTTTCATGAAATCGAAATTTTTGATTTTCAGGGTTTTTGAAATCATCCAGGATGTCTAGATATGTCTTATAGACCATAATAGATACGTGTGAAGTGTTTTCAAAGGTTTAGTAGAGTTGTAGGTCCGTTAGGAGGTCATTCCATAAAACTAGTAAAATATTTAATTTTAAGCCCCTGTACATGGAGCACGTTCCACATTAATGTCGAGCGCGCCCCAGGACTTGGAGTGCGCCCCATGAACTGGTGAAGCACACTCCCTGTCTGCCTGACAGCTTTTCAAAAGCTTTTAATCCACACCCTTAATTTGAATTAGTGGATTGTTTTGAGCCCTTAGATCACCTACAACGGTCATACACCTTAAAAGGGGTTATAGAACATAACAAAACATCAAGAACACACATGAAACTTTTTTTGCTAAAAACACATACACAAAGTGCTCAAAATCATGATTTTGCAAGAAAAGTGAAGATCTAATACATACACTCACTTGGAGATTATTGGGGCTGAACTTATGCACATTAAGCGAGGTCAAAGGAAATGTTCTAAGTCTTACAACTCTTGCTCAAAACTAATTTTCAGATCTCACACTTAGGGTTGTAAGATTTTTTGATTTTCTACTCTTTTTGAGCTTAATCTATACTTTTTGTTTGGAGTATTGTTTGGAAATCATTTGTAGTGTTCTTGAACATAGTTGTCTTTGGATTTTGAGCTTAATCTTGATGTCATAAATCCTAAGACTAATTTGTACTTGTTGGGCTTAAACTTGATTTTCAAAGTGCATGAAATTAGAGAAATCACATTGAGCTTAATCTATATGTATTGTTATTGGTTATTGAAGTTTGTGTAAAATACAACTAAAAGGGTTTTCGCACTTAAACTTGATTTTCTATAAACCCGAAATATTGAGTGCATTTGTTTGAACTTAATAGTGATTTTTTATGGTGCACCATATTGACTTGAAACCCACTTGTGCTTAATTTATACTTAATTTTGTGGTTTCAAGCTTGTGTTATTTTAACAACATATTTATAAGGGTCTTGTTTTTAATCAAAAATTGTTTGTGATTCGAGGTTTTGATTGCACAACTTGAGCTTAAAATTATATCTTTTATTTGTGCATCAATTAGCCATTTATTAGAACCAAGTTGAGCTTAATCTATACTCTTTTTAATTGGTTTCAATATTGAGAGTTAGCCTATAAAAACTTAATTTTACAAGACATTTTAATTGGAAAAGTCTCACTTGAACAGATTCATATTAAGATTATATTTGGCTTGTGAGAGGAGAACAATTTATACCGTTTTATCTTGTAAAGCACACTTTCATTGTATTCATCAAACTTTGATTGTAAGACTTAGTGGGATCTAAGTCGAAATGGAAGACCTAGTTGAGGCTAGGCATAAATCCTAGTTGCGGGTAGGTGGGAAAAATCCTAGGTGAGTCTAGGTGGGGAAAATCCTAGTTGCGGCTAGGTTGCATAAGACCTTATTGCGATAAGACATCTTGTAAAAGACCTAGTTGAGGCTAGCATTCACTAGGCTAGTTAGCTTAGGGTGTAACACTTATTGGTAATATAAGTGGGGGTTGAAAATCCTAACCAGGGAGGTTAGGTAGTGGATGTAGATCGATTGGATCGAACCACTATATATCGTGTGTCTCATTTCTATCTTTTCTACCTCCTTCACTTAGTGTAGCTTATAATTTACTTAAATCATTTGATGCATTGCCATTGTTCGTTATTACTACATTTTGTCATTTAGCTCAAATCGACAAGCTAACTTAGTGAATTACAAAGATAGTTTTAAAAAAGTATCATTTGACCATCGCACCCAATTCACCCCCCTCTTGGGTGACCTTCAATATTTGAAAATGTGGACAAGTGGCTTCTTGGGATTTACTTGTTGGACCTGTCGTCTTGTTTTGTTGATGGTGACGTGCAAATCCATCGTGTAGCAAGCCATGGAAGGAGAAGATTGGTGATTATCTCAAAACCTTGGGTGACCTATTATAATACATTTTGTAAGTTTTTGTTTATATTACTTGTATTTACATACTTTGTTTCTATATACTTCTGGGTTGTATAGGGTTGAGTGACTAGTTCCCCGACTTGACACATGATTGTCACAGTGTTTTATCGTCGTCTTATGATCGTTAGTTCCTAGTTTCCACACTTAGGACTTATTTTATATTGTTTCCACTAAATTGTTTAAGACTTCCGCTAAATATAATAAATTATTAAAAGTTTTAATTAACAATAAAATCACAAATAACGATATGTGAATAATACTTATCCTGAATACGAATAACGAGATAAATAAGACAAAAGACTGACTAATATGTTGTTAATTCCTACGTGGCTGAAATTAGGGCTTAATGATGTGATTAGGCCGAGCGGTGCCCTATTTTAAGGCAACGGACTGTCACATTCCCTACCATGTTTGGGCTTATGTTCAAATACACCCCTCACCATTCAATCCTACACCTTATCTCCAAATTGCTATGTTATTCCTATATATGGGATTGATCTAGTTTTAGGCTATGATTGGTTGTGCTCTTTGGTCCCTTCCTCTCCGACCTTACCATTCCATTTATGCAATTTTACCATGATGGCTCTCTGGTCATGCTCACTGGCGGTCGCTCTTTCCCCAACCATCTACATACTCCCATATTTGCCATTTACAGTGAACAAACTCTTTTGCCTAATTTTTTGCCTTCACAGTTACTAATCCCAAACCACCCTTATAACCGAATCACATTTTCCCCTCCCTGATCATACAGTCACTCAATCCCCATTACCCTTATCACCCGATAACATAATTTAGTCCTATTCCCCCCCCCCCTAAAGTGATGGGAATGGCGACGGGGTCAAAGACCTTCGCCACCCCGTTGCCGTTCCCATTTATTCCCCCGCTCGTGCAAAACACAATAAAATCACTATTATAGCGTTTTTCAAACACTACAAAAAATGTTGAAATAGTGACGGGTAATGGCGAGGGGTAAAACCCGTCGCAAAATTGTGATGGGGCAAAGAAGAGGAAGCGAGGGGGAAGCATTTAAGAGGGATTACGAGTAAATAGCGACGGGGTGGCTATGGGGGATTAGCGACGGAGGCACGTGGCTGAGGTATGTTTTATATTTTTAATAGTATATTCCTAGTGTTGCGTACGTGTATAGACTAATTAAGTCAGTTCTTGTAGCTATAGATATCGAGACGCGAGTGGGGACGCGCCTCGAGTTGCGTGCGAGTTGGAGTATCGAGAAACTAGACTTGAGGTAAGTCTAAATTTAGTTAAATACTATTTAAGTAATTTAGTGCATAACAAGGTATTTAAAATTAATGCGCATTAATTCAATAGCCTAAGGTTTACAAAATAATATAGTCACATTTAAATGTCCTATAGTTGAAATTTAATTTAAATAACCTTAGGACTAACCTCGGGATCCGTGCTAGCATACACTCCCATGTTGGGAGTAACTTATTTTGTTTCACCAAGAACTCTTGACAACCCAACTATTAACCATTGGATTTGTCTCGAGATACGTGGCGCACACAAAATTAAAACCAACAATATATATATGAATCGATGAGTGGGATTTCTCATCAACAAAAAAATTGCTTACATGCAAAACACATAATGTTTGAGAGAGAGATTAGATCTGGAGGAGAGGGAAGAGTGAATTTGATTTTCTGGAGCTAGAGATTCAAGGTGTGGTCACTGAATTTAAGGTAAATTCATCACTCAACTTGTCAAGTTTCCATCAAAATAAATTTTTATTGGGTTTCAAATACGAATTTCGGATTTCCTGTACATGCACTACATTTTCGGTTGGATTTGAGTTAAAGGGTGTGATTTCATCAAACAAACTAGGTTAAATCAATTTTTTGGGGATCTTCAGTGAGAATTCTGGATTTTCGAATTTTTGGGTATTTATTTGTGATTTTTGAATTTTCGAAAATCTGGATTGTTTTTGGTGTTTAAGGTGGTTTTGATTTGGTCTTGAAATTGAAGATGAGATGGGAGAGGAGTGAAGAGAAGCATAAAAGAAAAAAAAGGAAGAGACGATTTCGCCTCTAGAAAACTAGAGGCGAAATCGTCTTTGGGAAGGGGATGACGTACGAGCATGCGAGCGCACGTGCATCCCCCTGGGCCAGGCCGGCCCAATTGCCTGAATTGGACCCGGTCTAGGTGGGCCCCCTTTTTAATTAAAATTAATAAAAATGAAATAAAAATATATTTTTATATTTATATATATTATTTTCTAGAAAATAGGGAAAATAGTTGGAAAATTTTAGGAAAAGTGAGAAAAATTATAGAAAATATAAGAAATTGAGAAAAATGTAGAAAAAATAGTTTCGTGTCTTTTTAGGTATTTTTGGTACCCCGATATAACTTGAAAAATGTCACACCTAAAAAATTGGAATAAAATTATATTTTTTGTTTAAATATTATAAATCCATTTAATGTGGCTTTAAATCAATTAAAATGATATAAAATGAACTTCAGAAACTAAAGGGAATTCTCGAAAGTTCAGGTGCTCGAGTCGAGGTGTCGGGAGGTCAGATTGAGTAGGAAATTGCGTGAATAATGAGTAATCCCTCTTGAATAATTTATTTTCATTTTATTTCTATTATACTATTGTTGATTAGTTTAATTGACAATATTTTACCTTGTATTCTGAATATCATGAATTGTTGTGGAAATCTCCTCATATTGAGACTTGCTATGATGATATCTCATTTCCTTAAAATTCATTGATTTTTTCTATACACATATGTCTGCCTTTTAGTTATTTGATATTTGATTTGCAAATAGCATGCTATTAGGATTAGCTGAGTTTATAATTGTGTTAGAAACTTATACTCTCGGTCTTTTTGTGCTTTGGAGCATTTCTATTCTTGATTTCCTTTATCGAGTCTTTTATTGACTTTAAAAGTAGTGCTAGAATCTAGGGTCCATTGCACATTATAGACTGGGCGGCTCATGGGGTCACGGGACCTCGGGGATATCGGCATTCTTCACTATACTAGTATGACTTACGGCGTAATGAACTGGGGTATTCGGTGAGATTTGTGATAGATGATTTATGCGCGTAGAGGACAGCTCTGCCATTTGAGGTTATTAGAAAATGATGATATGTAGAGCACAACTCCATATAAATAGTGGAAAAGGCTAAGTGATAGTTCTCACTGACGACCGAGCCTACATCAGATTGCTTAACCTGTGTTAGTTTCATTTGTACTTATGGTAGCATGTTTACTTAGAGCATTACTTTGGCTACCATTATGCTTTTAAATATCGTTAATTTATTTTGAAAATGTGAGTAAATAAGTCATTTGAGAATTACTATTATACTTTTGTGCTCACCGTCCTTTTTATGACGATGGGTGCAGATTCGTTGAGCAGTAGACTGGGCAAGGAGAAGATTGGCGACTACTTCTGAGCATGCGTACTACTGTTTGACTGTAGGTTTTGATATTTTGTAAGTTTCATTTACTTATGTCTTTTATACTGTTGGGATGTATATATTGGGTTGAATGTTAGTTCCCCGACTTGACTATCACACTATTTATATGTTTCACTACATAGTTCATATATATATATTGTGATCATTATTCCTGATTTCCACACTTAAGTTTTATCAAATTGTTTCCATTTATTTAAAAAGACTTCTGCTAAATGATTAAAAGACTCCCGCTATAAATTGTTAGGACTTCCGCTAATTTATTAAATTGTAAAACTTGTAAATAACTCAAAAATGTTATAGTAGTTAGGGTCAGTGTATTATTTATCCTGAACTTGATCAAGTTGGATATTGGGTTAAAAAGGCTGACTAATACATAGTTAAGTCCTACGGACCGAGTTAGGGCTTAATTATGGGATTAGGTCGGGC